>CM028912.1:22927500-23527500 GCA_016801845.1 Polydactylus sextarius | reverse complement strand
TGGTGTTAGAAATGTCACCGGGGATGCAGGAGATGTGCATAGGTGTCAGGTCAACGTCGGCTCCGTCGATGCTGCGGTTTTGTTTTGTTTTGTTTGTTTTTTTTTTGCCCCTGTTGCTTCATTTGACTGAGATCAGTTTCCAAACAGCTGGAATGTTGTTTTAGTTTTCTCTTCATTCTCAGACGTTTACAGAGGTACAGGGGGACACTGACTGACTGACTGACTGACTGGAAACTTGCAGATGTCCACATGCATGATAATCTCATTCAGATCATTAATGGATTCATTTAGAAGAGACAGCAGCAGCAGGTAGAGAGGTGAGGATGAGAAAGATGAGGAAGATGTTACAGCTCGGAAAAGAACAGGGTGAATAAAAAGATGATGGAGTCATGTGATGTGTGCTTTTCCTTCAGACGGTTTGCGGCACCTGGCAGGTTTTCAGTGGCGATGTGACGGTGGTGGTTGCTGTGGAGACCACATGCGAAGGGGGGGGGTGCAGCACTGTCTCTTTAAAACAAACATCTACAAAAAATGTCGCCTCCTAGCTACAGACATGACAATACTCACTTTTGTTTACACTTTTTATACAACACTATGACTAGGTTGTCTGTAAGGGCGAGAGTCCGATGACAGGCTGCCGGGAGGCGTTCAGCGGCGGCGCAGAGGATTCTGGCTTTCACAGTTCACTGAGGATGTTTTCGATCAAGTGCAGTGTAGAGAGAGAGATGTTTCCCATCGCTTTTTGTCTGTTTTTTCTTGTTTTTGGTGAGGGAATGATGGGAGTGTTGACAGGGGAGATGGAGGAGCAGAGAGAGTACGGGCAGAGGAGGAGGAGGTCGGACTCTGCAGGTCAGTAGACCCAGGACACAGGAACCCACTGACTGGTGCTGCACACCAGCTCGATGGCCTCCTCCAGGTGTCTGATGGTCCCGTCAATCTCGTTATTGATAATGGTCTGGTCGAAGTAGTGGGTGTACGTCTTCTGTAGGATCTCTGACTCCTTCTGCAGCCGCTGGAGAGACTCATCCTGGAGGAGGAGGAGGAGGTTAGACACCGATAAAGACAGAGACCAGAACATACTGGACTGGAGGAGAAGCTCCGAGGTCTCTTCACACTGTGGCTGTCATCGATCCACAAATGTGGACTCGATCTGCACTCAGCTGTCAGTTTGTTAGGAACAGACTGAGTGGTTATGATGCTAAAAGACACTGCAGCGGAGAGGGGACGATGACATCATGTCACGTCCAGCGCAGTTTTGTTCCACACAGTGTGCAGAGGCACCAGAGGAAGGGAGACTGAGCTCTACGACCTCACACGCACGTCTATGACGGGAAACGGACATGACCTAAAGATCGAGGAGACAGTAGTGCAGTGACTGTGCTGTCAGGTTTTACTCACGGGCAGCGAGCGACACCACCGTGGCGTCTGAGCGGCACGCAAACACACACATGCAGCGAAAATAAACGAGTGCAGAGAGGAAGAGGAGGAGGTGAGTGAAGAGCAGACGGTTCACACACACACACACACACTGTGATGTGTCACAGTCAGACTGTGACATCACAGTTCACCTGTGTCACTTGAAATAAAGTAAAGGTATATGTCAATGTATTGATGAATTATTGTTTTCATATTTTTCAATGTATCATCTTTTCTTTTTGCTGTTGTGACACTGAAATATTCCCGCTGTTGAAAAAGTCAAAATTTGAAGAAAATGAACATTTGTCCAGTGAATCATTAAGACGCGTGTAAAACATGTAAAAAACGTCCATCATCATCAGAACTCAGTGACATCTTCAAATGTCTCGTTTGTCCAACTGAACTTGCAGCAAACTGATTTACACATTCAGTTCAAATTAAAGCTGATAACATTTTATATTTATTTTATTTCACTGTTGAGGTTGAAGAGTGTGTGTGTGTGTCTGTTCCTCACCTCGTTGATTCCTGGTGTGATGGTTGGTGCGGCGATGAAGACGATATATGGGGCAAACTCTGCTGTTCGTAGGACCTTCAGGGCCTGATGGAGAACAGGATCCAACAGATATGAATATATGCACACACAGACACAGACACACACACACACACACACACACACACACACACACACACACACACAGACCTGAGGTTCCACGTCCAGTATGGCTACCAGTCCCTGTTGGTGGATCTTGCGTATGGTCTCCAGTCGTGTCCCATACATGGCGTCCTCGTGGCTGCCGTACTCCAGGTACTCGTTGTTGCTGATGTCCTGCATCATCTGATCATGGGAGACGAAGTAATAGTTCTTCCCGTTCTCCTCGTCCTTCTTTGGAGGTCTGGTTGTGTCTGTGGACGTAGAAACAGGAAGTGAGAGGTCACGGTGTGCAGCCGTACACAGCGCTGCCTGTTTCTCTGCGGATGCTGCGTCTTACGTGGGATGGGGTAGGCGAATCTGTCTGGGTGTTTGGTTATGATCGTGTTCTTGATGTGTCTCCTGCCGACGCCATGAGCACCTGACGGACACAAAAGACGCAGACACTGAGACGTGGTCAGTGAGCAGCTCCAGTTTACCGCTGCTCCGGTTGACGTGACTCACCTAACAGAACCAGCGTTTTCCTCTTGAAGGCAGGAAGCTTCACCACCTCCTCATATGTGACGAGGTCTAGTTGGTCAAACACTGGAGGTGAGAGTTGACAGACAGAGTGAGAGGAGGAGGACGACTGTAGGACTAACAACAGACAAGGTCACATCAATAAACTTCTGCTAAATGTGGTTCAGGGACATACAAGTTTCTATAGAAACATTCAAACGTTCATCTCACTGGCAACAAGTCTAATGTCAGAACAGAGTGGACTAGTCATTAAAAACAAGAAGAAACACGTCTGAGTTCAGCTGCATAAATCCTGAGCAACAGCAGAAAAATCTGAAATCGGAAAGAGAAAACGTGCTGGAAGGAAGTGAAACTACCAGATCAGCGACAGTCTTCAGTCTGGACAACAGAAAACAAACAACACGACAACAAAACAACACAACACATGAAGGCGTTTGTTCGTCTCAGACAAAGCGATGCCAGAGTGACGGAGTGAATGATGTGTTACCATAGTAACCTATGCAGATGAACTGAAAAAGAGGGAAGAAAATCACTGCGGTTCTAAACTTTTAGTGGAACCTGTTGATGATAATAATCTGTGACCATAAATGTCATCTGTTGTTTGTCAGTTTGTGATTTTCTGACTAAATGATAAACAAAGAATGAGTGATGGAGAGAACAAACCCTTTGTAAACAGGTCGACATGTCTAATGTCTCTCTGACCTCCACAGTAACTCATCTCATCTGACAAGAGAGTTTGGTAAACTTCTTCTAACTTCTTTTACTTCTTCTAATTATTAGAAATGTACAGTTCAGTTTCACAAACAACAAAGAAGAGAATCAAACTCTGATTTTAAGAGTTGTTTCCTGACAACGTGGCGTGAGTAAACTTTATGCAGCTGTGCAGACACTGGACATGCAGCTGATATTTTGACCTGCTCTCTGTACAATGTGTTCTCAAGCCTCTGTAACATGAGCCTCCTCCTCGGGACGCTGAGCAGCGAAATACAAGACCCACAAGTCACTGGGTTCTCTGGTACAACGGGCGTCGGCGGAGCAGCTGCCGCTCACGCCGACGACGTCACAGCGTGCTCAGTTCAAATGAGACGGAGTGATGAAAGAGCACCAACACACGGCACAAAGAGACACCAAGAACGACAGAATGAAAACTGAAACAGTGACAGCTGAGGAGCACCACTGATGAGAAAACTGACAGACAGAAACACAGATAGACAGAGAGACAGACAGACAGAGAGAAGCTAGTAGTTGTCACTGGTTGTTACTTACATGCACAGAGGCCGTTCAGTAGTAGAAAGCAAGAGAGATGAAGAGGAGGAAGCATCATAACATGGTTCAGTTACAGTATTAGAGATACACACACACACACACGACATGTCCATGACTTCAGGGGACATTTCATTCACTTTCCTGGAAACCCTAGAGATCCCAGTTGTTGCTACCACTTGTCTAACCTTTATCTAATCCTGACTCTAACCTTAACCAAACCTTAAGTCACGTCTTAACCTTAATTTTTTGGTTTTTTTTACATTATGGGACCTGCTTTTTGTCCCCACAAGGGAGACAGGTCCTCATAATTTGATTGTTTAGACAAGTAGACAGGTTTAAGTCCCCACAACGTAAGGAATACCTAGACCACACACCCACGCACGCACTCTCACTGATTACCTCCTGAGAACATTTCTCTGCATATTGACTGTTGGTGTCAAACTGATCTGATGTGAGAAGATCAGCTGTTAGAGAAGATAATTGAGGTCATAATATGATTATTTCATTGGTAATATTCTTCTGAATTACATGCAGCTCTGTCCACAAATGTGAACTTTTCTTAAGGACATGATGTGAAAACACAAGGTTGCAAACTGACGTGTGGATGATACAGTCCACATGTGAAGTCATAGTTGGATGAACCATCAGGATCAGTGTGTTTGGTTTAGTTTCTGTGACAGATAAACAACATTTCATCGTTTTGTTCAAACAAATTCAGTCGATTGGCTCAATAAAAAAGAAAGAGACGTGGAGTTATGTGAATCAGACCACGGTCAGGCTGCAGCTGCAGGTTGATGAGGTTTGAACAAATGATCTCTTTTATCTTCTATCTCTTTTTTTCACCTCAGGAAGGAAACAACAGTTTGGTAGAAATCATCATCTCCACTTAGAACCAGAGGAAACATGAGAGAGAGATCGATGGATCGATGATCAATGCAACACGATGATTCAGCGTTATCACACACACGCACACACACACACACACCACACTCACTCTGAACTGGCTAAAAACATTTCATTTCATTTGACTTTTTGTCGCTGAACATATTTCAGATTAAACTGTAAAAACGAACACGCATTTGAGTCTGTTACAGACTCTGCTACGTCATTTCAAAATGTCTTGGTTCTTCAAATACAAATGTTTTATGTCCTTTACGACAGCGACACCAAACAATGACTCAGTGAAGCTGCAAAATATTTAGACAGTGTAAAACAGCAGCCCAGTGAGTAAAGGTACTCAGTACTCAGATGTCTCAGTCTGCAACATATCATCAGATTAACTGATTGATCACTTGTTTTAGTTTCTGTATTAGCTGTGAGTTACTGCTTATGTAAAACATTTAGTGTGACATTGTGTTGATACTGAAACTGTAAAATAAATACAGTCTGGGTGATTAATGAAGCAGAAGAAGAAGAAAAGCTGCTCGGATTTAAGCACCGGCAGTGTAAAAGTGTGTGATCACAGTGGGCAGGTTGGAGAGCACAGACCAACAGTGTTCATGTCTCAGTGTGTCACAGCTGCTGCTGAACCTGATGACTTGATCCGACTGTTACATTCAAACTAATGAAACTCCTCCTCCCGTGCTGCTGCCGCTCACGTGTCTGGTGACTGAGTGGTGAATGCATGTGTTTGTGTGTGTGTGTGGATGCAGCAGCGAGGATCCACATCGCACAGACGCTGCCATACAAAAGGGACACACGCACATCCTTCATGAAGGGATGTTATTTAAAACTCAGCTGAAAAAGCGCAGAGATTCTGCTGGCTCGAGCCCGGTGTCGTGTCAGCGAGACGCCTGCATTTCTCTACATCGCTGCTGTGCTCAGATCAGATTTCTGCCACAGCAGCAGCTTTTTCTGTCACTGGTGCCACTAGAGATGAAGGTGCCAGATCCTGTTACATACAAGCTCCACCTGCACAAACCGCCAGCCCACTCACTTATGTCAACATTATGTCAGATGTACACACACATGCATCCATGGGACAATGGGCGCGACGAGTTGTTTGTGCACATGCATGCGGTGACGAACACATGCGTACCTGCGTTGTGCTTGGCCAAATACTTGTCTTTGTACTGCTTCTTCTTCTTGCCAAACCAGGTGCAGCTGGCCTGCTGCTCCTGTTTGGTCTTCTCCATGGCGATGCACGCCACCCGCCTGCCAAACACAAACACAAACACAAACACAAACACAGACGTTGTCTTCAAGCTGCTCTGTGCGGTGACACGTCATCAGTCAAGTGTTCTCACTCACTTGTTGCGTCTCAAGTCAGACATGTGGTTCAGCGTTGGAGACGGTGGCTCTGCTCTAAATCAAACACAGCTGTTGTGCGCTCTCAGGAATAAAGGTCACAACATGTCACCATGATTGTTGCTCACCTGCTCACCTTGGAAATGTTACTTTCTTATGCCATGTGACATGAAACTGACACGTGTTCTGCTGCGTGTTTACAGTTTCACTTGTGGACTCAGAACTTTGCGTGAGTGTAAACTGAGACGCAACACGTGTGTTTTATAGAAGTCACTGTGTGGGGAGACGAGTATCCCAGAATGCAGTTTTGTGACAGTAGTGATGGATATTGTGCTGGGTTCAACAAGACACTGTCCTCAGACTGTTACTTTGTCATTTCAATAAGTTTCATTGTGTATTTAGAATATGTGGCCTGTTTATCTCGGTAGGGACTGGGTTTAGTTCTGGAGGTTTCTTCCTGTTAAAGGCAGTTTTTCCTCTCCACCGTGGGAACTGTTGGGTTTTTTCTATTCTATAATATTCTAAAGTGCTTTGTGATAAGTGTACGCACACAGTGGACTGTTCGAGATCAGCGTCTCTGTAACTTTGTGTGCGGAGTGTGTTCCTCAGTCTCACCACTCCTGTAGCTCTGGTGACGGGATGAGTCCCGCCGTGCCGTTCTTGGTGTTCTCCAGTTTGCCCTGCCACCAGTTGTGATCGTCCTTGGAGATGATCTGGATGATGTCGCCCACTCTGAAGCGAATGCCGGCCTCCTTGCAGGGGATGAGCTCATCTTTGGACGGGTCGTATTCAAACTGAGCCCTCACATAGATCTGTGGTGAAAGCAGCAGAAGAGCACAGAGGTGACGAGCGGCAGTGCTGTGATTTTTCAAACGGACCATGATATTGCAGGAGGTGAAACACGGAGAACATAAAGAGAGGAGCAGGTTTACTGTGGCCTTAAATATCATGACAGCTAGGACTGCAGTAATGAGCTGCAGACTCTTGGGGGGCAGGGGTATGTTTTGGTTTCCAGGTTGGCAACCGGTTTCCACACAAATGTTTTCTCCAGTGACATAAAGCCAGACACTTCTGGGCTGATAATGAGTCTCTCACCACACTGGTAATTAACAGCACAGGCATTGTTTATGTAGCATCGCTCTCCTGCTGCTGGTTTAACCACAGCTGCTTCACAGTCACTCTGACAGCCAGCTGTGTATGGGACTAAAATGTAGGTGGGGTCGTTGTTGTTGTGGGGATACTGTCTCTTACCTTCACAGACATTTTGTCCTTGATTGGAGGTCTGGATACAATCTAGGATTTGAGAGCATCACACACATCATGCAGTAAAACGGCAACGCAAATATCTACACAGCAGTAAGGCGGCCGGGTGGGGGGGGGGGTGTGTGGGGTGGAGACAGGACAACAGCTTATGCTTATTTATATTACTTTCACTCAACATAAAGGAGATGATAAGAAAACTCAATGTTTAGGTTGTGTGTTATGGACGCCACTGCCCCCTGCTGGTGCTGCTGCTTCAGCTCAAGATGTTACGGAGTCACATCATCACAGAGGACGAAGATGTGTGTGAGGGCCCGGGCACACACACATGCACACACACGCACACACACACACACACACACACACAGGATGGGGTGGTAGCTGAGGAGGGTTGCTATGACAACACAACAACTACTAGAGGTTTCCCTTAACTCCTGTTGTCTCAGCCGTCAGGTGTTAGTGTAGGTTTATGTCTGACTGGGGATCAGTGGTTAGGGGGGGATCTCTAGACTTTGTAGGGTCAACGATGCCTGTGCTGTTATTACCACAGAACCACAGTTACAGTCTGACAACACAGCGGCGCTCACTGAACCTGAATGGAGTCTCATTTTAGTCTTAGTAATCGAGACCTGATCCAGGAAGAGTCTGGGTCTGTTGGTCAGAACCAAGCAACATAAAGATCAGGGCCGTCGCCAGACAGATTTCACTGGGGCACGTGCCCCAGTATTGATCTGCGGTGCCCCAGTATAAATTTCACCAATAAAAACAAAGTCACTTTTGAGTTTTAAGTCTACATAGCATAATCTACAGAATGCGCACAATTTATTCACATGCAAAAATTTTGCTCGCTCGCTTGGTGCGATTTAACACTATATAAAAAAAATGAATAAAACTGAATTGAATTGATATCTGTCATTTCCTTTCTAAATAGGATCCAACTGGTTGTCTCATCACTTCTGACCTCACCTCAGTCATCAGAGTGAAGGGCTGTTAACTGGTGGATGTTTGGATCAGAGTTCATGTATCTGCTGGTCTGTTCCAGACTGTTTGAAGAGGCTTTTAACAACCAGAAATGTAACTTTAAAAAGATCAAATAAAAGACTCTTCAAACACTCAGCGGTTGTGTTGTGTACAGGATTTTTACAGGTTTCATTAAGACTGAAACATAACTTGTAACTTGTAAACCTTGTAGACAATGCAACTGCTTAGATGTGAGCCCCATATGGATCAGGTCTTTTATTCTGAAAATCCATGAATCTATTTCAGGTCAGATCAGAAACACTGGACTTGTGAGGACCTCGGCAGAAACAAAGTGTTGCAGATGTTACTACACTGAGAGAGAGCTGCTGTGTGGTTCTGGTCTGTGTCCTGGTATCTGAACGTGTTCTGGTTGTTAGAAATGTGTGTGTTGGTCTGGATACACATCTGCATTCACACCTTTCTGCTTGTGCTGACTTGGAAAGCTTTACAATCTCCAAATCATTAAAGACTAATTTCACAAAGTATTCAATTTGTTTTAAATCTAATATTTGAAGAAGACAGACCTCTGCCCCTCACGGTCTGAACAAAACCCCTGTCCTGTAGGTGAGTCCAGATTGTACTCAAGAGTTTTGTGAAGCAGAAAGAAGGTTGGCAAGAAACCAAGACACACACTTGAGTTTTAAAGGGGAGGCATGAAAGCACTGTACAGTATAAGGAGCTGGTGGGTGAGTGACGTATATTCACCTGTCGACCTTTGGGCTGGATGGTGGACGGCAGGTCCTGTGGGAACAAAGTGGTGATGACAGGAAGACTTGGTTAAACATGACAGAAAAAAGAGAAGCAGCATCCAGACATCAGTGACTGAAGTGTACATGCACATTCATTGTGAGGTGAATCTACAACTCAGACAGAGAAGAGAGAGCAGAGAGAGATTCTCATCTGTTAAAGCAGATCCAGCTGTGGAGCAACCAAACCAGCACAGAGCAAGCAAAGCAGCCGCAGCATCAGCACCACAGCGTCTGTCTGGAGCCTCAGCAGAACCCGACCCCCCGTACCACCGTCACCACGGGGTGAGTGTGTTGTGTTGGCCATGAGGCTCAGCACGTAGCAGGCTCAGTGTGGCACACCAATTTGTTAACTGAGATATCGGACACAGGGCTTTCGGCTCAAACAGATGACCAGGGAGGGTGACACGGGATCAACTCAGGAGGTCTGAGGTACCCTACGGTCCAGTATAGACCAGTCCGGTCTGTAGTGGCTGTCTGTACTGTCTATGTACCAGTACAGACCAGTCCGGCCTCTACTGCTGTTCGGACAGTATCATACTTTCCAGTACAGCATGGTCCAGTACATTACAATACCATACAGACCAGTACAGTCCAGAATGACCCATCGACTGCTAAATCTACTGTCACATTAAAAACACACAACACAACTGATGATAAATGGACATCACAGATCAGCTGAGGGAGACATGACGATACATGAACAGATACTATGACACATTAACGATGAGACGCCTGGGAGGGGGACAGCAGAGAGACATGATCGTGAGTCTGTCTGGGGGAGTTTCTGGGGGCGGGGGTCCTTACCAAGATAGAACTGTTAATGCTGGAGTGGCCATTGGCAGGGGACTGCCTGGAGGTGGTGGGGGACTCTTTCTGAAATAAGACACACAGGTCAGCAACGCACACACACACGCGCGCACGCACGAACACACACACACACGCACGCACGAACACACACACACACACACACACACGTAGGGCAGTGACCACTGGCGATGGAGGAGGTAAATCTGTGAAAGACAACAGACCCCACCACAGCGCTGACGTAGTGAAATGCGTCAACAGGACGTGAAAGACATCATCAGCCTGCATGTCTTTGCATCACCACAGGGAGGCGCTAAGCTAAAAGCAGCTGCAGCGTGTGAGCGGCAGAAACCATGATGTCATCACTAACGGAGACTGAACGTGTGTGTGTGTGTGTGTGTGTGTGTGAGCTGGATGGCCAGGATAGATGAAATCAGACTGAAATATGAGAAAATAAGGAGGCTGAGAGAGAATATTCAATTTAAAAAAGTGCAAATAAATAACTGACATGTTCTAACTGACACATTCAAAATGATGGCTATGATGATTAACACACTGACAGCTTTATTTATGCATCTTTTCAGGCCTGAAAATAAAAGGCCTCTAAAATAAAAAGACAAAAATCAAAGCACAGCTGTGGTTTATGGGTAAGATTTTTCAAAATAAAAGCTCTGTCATGTAGTTCAAGTTTGTAGTCTAAATAAAGAGAACAGCCACAACCACAGCATCGCAACTATAGATTCTCCGTGCTGGATTTCAACATATTTTTCAATGCATTTAAAATAATTACATGTACAGTTTTCTGTGGCTGGCTGCCAGATTAAAAAGAGCTTGTAGATCAGCGGGTCACAGGATTTAAACCAATCAAAGTCCATGACAAGAGCCAATAAAGCTTCTGATTTACTGCTGCCTTAGATTTACAACTGCTGCCATTTCATTTGGTATGTTTCTATTGTCTGAGCCTTTACTATTTATGCTTTTTATATACTTACTGTTTATATTCTAACTACTGTACAGTGTGTATTTGGGCTTCACTCTCCCTCCTATGGAAAGATGTTATCTTGAAATTCTTTGCCTGCTCCTAGCTTGAAAAGTTTATTATAAGAATAATTCAGGAGGATTTATCTCTTAATTCAATCAAATTAAATATTAACAGTTCAAAACTGCTGCGGCTCTGATAATGAACTTTAATAGTGAAGATTAAACTTTTAAAACAGAAGAAGTGTGAATGAAGAATGTCGACAACTCAAGACATTTCAGATCTTCTGGTCGTCCATGTTTCTCAGTGGTTGAGGAGTCGGAGTCTGTGTGAGTGCGTGGTGTGGGTCTCCACAGCCAAAACGACAGAAATACTCTGCTGCTGAAAACATCTGCTGAAAATGTTGATTTTGCCAGAATCATAAAGCTCTGTGCCTTTTGTCTCAAAATGAATGAGGAGTTTTTAACAGTATGAATCAGTACTATTTTGTTTACAACAGTACTGATGGTTTTTTGGTCACTTGGGGGCACTGTGACAATATATAATCCAGTTACTCAAGCTTCTGACATTAGGAGCTGAATTGCTAGGCTGCTAAGGGCGCTGCTATTATTGTGGTTGCTTCTGTGTGTGTGTGTGCCTTAAGTGTGTGTGTGTGTGTGTGTGTGTGTGTGTGTGTGTGTGTTTTGTGTGTCTGTGTGTGTGTGTGTGAACAGACGAAGTGGTTCGCCTGTGGGCGGGATCACACAGAGAGGTGTGGCTCATTTTTGGACCAGATGGGGAAGGGTTGGGGTGAGGTTCCGGTATCTTGGTTGTGAAATTGGTGTGCTATTTATCTGACCCAGCCCCAGCAAAACACGGCAGAACACACCACACACATAGCATACTTTGGTTTTACACACACACACACACACACACACACACACACACACACACACACACGCACGCGCTTAATAATCAGGCGAGCAGTTAGTAACCAGATGAGTCAGTGAGAAGTGAAGAGTGAGGAAGAGGAGGAAGAGTTACCTCAAATGACGAGCCCTGTGTCCGGTAACTTGGCACTATTTTAAACGTGATGCTGCCTCGCATCTCCCTCTGTGAACACACACACACGCACGATAAGGGAGAGAAAGAGAGCTTTATCTTCATGTCCCATTTTGCTGAAACAGTTTTGTAGAGATCAGTAACAGATAAATTCACTTCCTCTGAGATATCCTCTGTCAATAATCTGATTAGCAATAGCATGCAGGAGGAGTCAGAGAGATATACCGATTGTTCAAACATCAAATAATTATTTTAAGGCAGGTTCCTGGTTCCAGATGATAAACTGTGACTGAACATCTGAGGTCTGGACTCAGCACCCAGTCTTCCTCCTGGCTGTAGGAGGTGGAAACAGTGTGTCTGCGCCGGTTAATGTGTTGTTTAATGGGGCTGAGGCAGCCTGGTGGTCTCCATGATGAACTTAAACCAGCGCCATGTCTCAATTCACATATCGTAAAGCGGTTGTCTGTGTGTGTTTGTAAATCAACAAACACACACACACGCTCACCAGCATCTTCTGCAGCTGCTCCACAGTCTGGTTGGCCACACTGATGCCGTTGATTTCCCTGATCTCATCTCCGATGTGCAACGTTCCTGAAGGAAATGAGACAAGCATGACATGTCCATCCGAAGTAACAACAACAATGATAATAATAATAATAATAAACAGTCGCTGAGGGTGTAATGCTGCTAAATAAAAGCAATAAATGTCTAATCAGATCGACCTGTACTTCTACTGAAAAGGAAATAACATCGTTGTCTAACATCGTTTCTATTATATTTGAGTTGACAGAGCTGTAGATTGAACTTTGAGACTATCTTCAGTAGCTTCAGTCTGAACTGTGAGGAGAGGTTCAGGGGTTAACACACACAGAAAAGTGATGTGATATAATCTGAGTAGTTGTGGATGAGCAAACATGAAACAGTCAAACTGAAAACAGGTGATCAGACAACAGTTTTAATGGAGGCCAATGGAGGCGAGGCCTGTGTGAGCAGAATACCTTGTCTGTGGATCATTCCCCCGTGCATTATTCTTGCAACGATGCAGTGGCTTGTGTCATTCATCTTCAGCGTGATTCCCTGCATGCATTAACACACACACACACACACACACACACACACACGGTTGCAGTCAGTGGAGGAGATAGTGCACCATGTCTGAACAGAAAAAGTGTGTGTCTCTGAAATCTAAACACATGACAGATAACGTGTGAAGCTGTGACACCATTGGTTCGTCCGTGTTCTTCTGGAACTGGACCAGGCGGACCCGGGTCACGGTCTCCACATCCATGTCTCCGTTGGCGCTCTCTGGGGAGTCTCCGTTTAGGTAGGGAGAGGTGGGTGGAGGGGTCACCCTCAGCGCCTCGTCGCTGTAAACCTCGTGGGCCACCACGTCGTGGGCCTGCAGGAGGGCCTGCACACAAACACAGACCGGTAAACGTCAACAACAAGTCAACATACAGAGTCAGTATTAAGATCAACTAGAAAAGCTGCCTCAGGTTTGGGGTCGACTCAACACAGAACAGGAGGAAACATTCAAGGAAACCAGACTCGGTGTGTGTCTGAAAGCAGAAACAACGCCTACCAAAAGATGAAGAAAGATAAATGAATGTGAGAGATCAGAGATTTAACAATAAAGTGGAAGAAGGAAACGCTGGCATCAGATATGTTGATCTCAAACGCCACATCATGTGAATTTGCACAGATCCTGTTACTAAAGAAGAAAGAAGAAAAGGTCTCAAAAGGTCGCTGTACAGTAGGTTTTTTGGGGTTTTTTTCGTTGGTGCTTTGAAGTTGCTGGAGGTCAGGGGACTCCCGGAGCAGAGCAGCATGGTTTTTACTGTTACAACACTCAGTGAAATAATGTTATGAATAACTATAAGAAAATGTTAAAATATTATAAGAGATCTTTTAATTAAATTTAAGGTAAACCAACTTTTCAGGGCTGTGTCTATGTGTGGTATGAACCACAGGTAGAGTCAGAGAAGCAGCAGGATTGTCTCCTTCACAGTAACTGTGGTTGGGTTGTGAGTTTCATTTAGATTGTAGACAGCTCAGCTCCAGCGACTAAACTCAATACATGTACTTTTCCAAAATGCTGACCTTTTATTTTAAAGAAGAGTTGACCAGGAGAGAAACATCCTTAACTTTCTGTTCCTCTGCTCCATAAAACAGCGTCTGACTTGAACTTGTTGGAATGTAGGAGATGGCGGTGCCTCTGACCCGGCACAGCACATCGCATCAGACACGCCCCGTTGACCTTCATCCACTCCACCCACACTACACGGCCCCACCCCTCCCCCACCCCTTCAATCCTCATTCCTAATCTTTTCATTTTCATAGATTTGTCTCTCCCCCCTCCCCGCATCACCCCCATCCCCTCTGTTAATCTGTCTTGTTTGATATTGAGGAGCCTGTTGATCAGAGACTGAAACCAGATGCGTTAATGTGATGGGATTAGCGAAGGAGGCTGCTGACAACTCCAGAATATCTTCCTCCTGACTGGATTAAGCCTCGCTGCTCAGACCTACAAAGTTTCAACACCCGTCTGCTCTGACAGAATCTCTGTTTGAGGGTTGAAATCTGTTAGACACAGGTAAACAGGTCAACTGAGGCCTGCAGATGTGACTGAACAGCGAGTGTGTTTACATGCACTGCTTTAAAAAGATTATAGGCCGAATCGGATGCAAAATACCTCATGCATCCATGTGATCTGATCGGATTCGGCTCGATCGGCTTGAAATTTGAATCGGCTTGAGAGAAGTGGTGTGAACCTTCTGATAATCCAATGGGAAAAAGGGAAAAATGGGAAGATATGTGCATGTAAACATGCAATCGGATCGTTGGGTACATGTCTTGTTAGTCCACTTGTGTGCTGTACATGGGGGTAGTGGGTGATGACGTGTGAGTGCCCATGAAGAAGTCAACAACATGGCGGTAGAGAAAAATACATATCGCCTACTGTTCTTGAAGTGACGTGTGAGGAATCTGATTAATTGGTCTGAGCCACGTAAACACGGATGGAACGTGGATCACTTTAATTGTTGCCAACGTAAACTAGTTTAATTTGACTGATTTTAATACGATTGTGGAAAAAAAATGTAAGAAAAAAGAACACACTCAGTGACAGAGTTGAGGTTCCAGTTTGTGAGTATGTGTTTGTGGACTCACCATGAAATGTGGCTGTGTCAGAATCCGTCTGAGTTCTTTAGCTTCGTGGTTCTCTGGGTAGCAGGAGATCTCTTCCAGTACCTGCACATGTGAAGAGAGGAGACGGCATCACAGCATTTTGGTTAACAATCACACTCACAGCCGAGCACCACCCACCCCAGCGCGCCTGCTGCACCTCCAGCAGCCTGATGAGAGTGAGCAACCACCTCAAAATCCCCCTCACACTTTCCCTGATGCCGCCTCCTACATCTCCACCATGAGACCAACAACGTCAGGGAGTCTGGTCAAACCTTCGCCCCTCCTCCTCCTCCTGCCCTTTTGACACGACGTGGTTTGATGTCAGCTCCAGTTATATTGCTGCTAACTGATGAATGTGGTATTGTAGAGGTGAGGCCTCTGAGGGGTTGGGGGGTAGTCCTGAAACCTGCATTGTGATTATGGTGTACTCTTTTCAAACAGTGGGGATCAATACTTCAGGCACATTCACAGACAGACAGTAAAGCTTGGCTGACTGTAGCCACTTTGTGCCTTTGTGTTTGTGCACGCGTTTGTGCACTCTGTCCACCAGACTCAAAGCGTTACTGAGTTGTAATGATCTTGACTTTTGACTTTTGGTCACCAAAATCAGGTCAGATCATCTTCAAGTCCAAGTGAAATGGTAAATCTACAGGAGTTCTCTCAGTGTTTTAGTCTGGGAGACTGAAACACAGAGGTACGGACTGACAACACAATCCATGATGCCTACAGCCACAGCTGATTCTTAAGGCCTTGTTATGCTTCTCTGACTGCGTACTGTGCAGCCACGCAGTCGTATCAACGCAGCCGCGAACCCTTTCAGAGTTCTCCATCTGCTGATGGGCAATTCACCAGCAGAACAGTAGGGGGCGATACATTTTCTTCCCCTATACCATCATTGATTGTTTATTTACCGCTTTGTTCCGGCCTCGTTCCTCCACATACAAAGAAAAAAGGAGACTGAGAGAAGACATTTGTTGAAATTGGAACTGATCGACATACGGATGAGCTACGGCGCCAGATGCAAGAACCACTGTGTAGGATTCAGTGACGTCTAGTGGGGAGGATGTAGATCAACACCTCCATTCTTTCAAGAATGTAGGAGAAGCTACGGTGGCCTTAAGGGAACATAAAAACATGGTCCCTCTCCAGAGCCAGCATTTAGTTTGCCTGTTTTGGGCTACTGTGGCAGCGCAACATGGCGGCGCCTGTGAGGGAAGAGCCGCTCAAACACTAATGGAAACTGATAGCTTGACCTGAGTTGCACAGACTGATGTTTCAAGTGTAACTGTTTTATTTCAATATTGTAAAATATTTATTGACACCATCTGATCGTACAGGAACACGAAGCCTCTGCACGTTGTAGTCATTAGCAGTGTGAACAGGAGTGTGATGAGGTCTTACATATTCCAGATGATTCAAAGCGCCACTTGCTTCGTCTTGGGAGGAACTCTTAAAGTGGAGGAAGACACAGGAAGAAGGTTATACAGGCTGTATAGTGTCCTTTGTCGAGAGTTGACAAGTGAAAGGTCACAGAGGTTGTGTGTGTATGTGGTGAGCGGGCTGTGAGATTAGTATCTACCGAGCGAAAAACGGCACAGAAGCCAAGAAAGATTAGTTGAGACACCGACGGCGTGTTCAGCTGAGAAAGTTCAGAGGCACAAAGTGGTAAAAAGTGTATTAGTGCAGAAAGAGGAGAAGCTTTGCTGAAGTCAGAAGCACCTTGTCACTGCTCTGTTAGACCAGAACCACCAGAGTCCATCTGAAGCCACAGTCTGATTAGTTCAAAGCGTTTCATAGTGTCAGCCAGAGAGAATCAGTGGAGACAGAGGGGGTGATTCCTGATGGCACCAGGACTGAGTGATGAGTTAATCTGAGGTGAAAGTGAAGCAGTTAACAACTAGTGCTCCTCAAACATGTCACAGTTTTACTTGTTTTCTTGGTCTAAAAATGCGAAAATCTCCTGCGCGGTCTATAACACAGTGACAGCCAGATGCAGGGAAGCAATCGACACTTTCTCCGACTTTTTAATTAAACCCAAAAGTTTTAATCAGGAGTAACCAGAGGGACGTATCAGTCCTCAACTTTCAGACTGTTAATGAGTAACTGACAAAGCGTGTTAGTGTTCAAAGAAACCTCTGAGTCGGAGAGAAGTTAGAAACAGTCCAGAGTCACGTGCTGTGAAGGAATAAAACAACAGCTTGTCCAACATCACAGACAGCTCCAAATGAGCTAAAACACCAGTGATGGACGTCTGCACACCTCTGTGATGCTGATGCACCTTTAACAACATCTGATGACACTTAAGGAGTTAATAATAGTTAATTATTGTTGAACATGTTGTTCAAACTGCAGCTGAAGCTCTTCTTTTCTCTTCTGGGTCTGTGTTTATGTTGTTTGTAGAAAACTTATCATCAAGGTAACGACTAGAAAATTAAGTTTTCGGCAGAATGGGCACAGTTTTCCACCAGTGACAGCAAAAAGTTTTCATCCAGTCGGAATCTCTGGAGAAAATTGCCGTAAAACAGTTACTTGATGTATTCCCACGTCTCCCGGAACGTGTGTTCATTTCTTCAGTCAGCCTGCGTTTACTGGGATCTGCTCACAGATGAGCTCCATTTAATCCTGGGGAAGATTTCATTAGTTTCTCTCATATAAAAAGCTGACAGAATGATTTCACTGAGAATAGAACTAAACATGCATTGCTCCATGAAACATTCAACCACGAAGCCCAGGTCTGATTCGGTGTGTTCAAGTGTCTCTGGAGAGGAAACTAATAAAAGTGTACAGCAACAGCAGCAACAGCAGCAACAACAGCTCTGGGACCAAACTGCTCCAACCGCACATCCTCATCCATGCTGACTGGGTCAAGTTGGAAAGTGTGAACCAGACTCCAACTCCTCGGACAGGGTGGAACTGAGCCGTGTTAATTATCCAGGAGTGTGACATGAAGCACCGCCACATGAAGCAGAGTCGGGTTCCTGCTAAATGGCTTTCCCTGTCTGAGTGACGCCAGCACTCGCCCACTGCCTCGCTGTGCAGACTGTTTTAATTGCTCCCACAGCAAAACACGCAACGTAAAAACACAAACACACACACACACAAACACACACAGATCCGTGCTGCTTCTAAGCACCGGTTCCAGTCTGCATCCTGCTGCATTCAGAGCTAAACACACAAACACCAACTAACAGTGTGTGTGTGTGTGTGTGTGAATTCATCGCAGCCGGGGTCAGACCCTGGAGAACATAATGCAATTCTCTGTGCACTAATAGCCCACAAGCACACTGATGGTGTCTATGCATGTGTGTGTGTGTGTGTGTCCGGCATGTGTAATGAGTGAGGTCAAACACAGTCCTGACATCTGTGTTAAAGCAGCTCCGTGTAAACAGGAGCTGAAACATGAACCAACAGGTCACTGGAATTTTGCTTTTCACTTTTTGGGGATAAAAAAATAACAGAATTATTATTATTAGCAGTACAGTAGTATTATATGCCACAGGGTAGTTTAAAAAGATTCAACTTTTCTTTCTGCAGTGATGTAAATAAGTAGCGCTGCAGGCGACAGCTTTGTGACAAAGTCTGGACCACTTTCATTTTAACAAGGCTGCAATAAAAACCTGTTTTAATAAATAACATCAGAGCAGATGACGTTGTCGTTTTAAGGTTTATTGGCGTTTGTACCCCTTTAGTTTCTACATTATATGTATAGCACATATACTGTAGTGACATCAACCAGTGTTCCACGTTAACATGCTGCTTGTTGACACTGAGTTGTGTTGTTACACTGTAACATGTGGTTTTAGAGACTGATCCATTGTCAAACTTTATAAAACACAGACAGTAGATCTGCATTTTTAGTTGTACATTAAGGAGCTATGGTGTGTTGTTTGAGGAGATCAGATCATGTTTGTGTGCGTTCCTGATGTGTCATGTTTGTTTCAGTCAGGAAAAGTCAAGAGTCACTTGACACTGAGGCTCTGAGTCTGAGTCTGTCAGGACAGAGTCTGTCGAGGAAATGATCTGATGTTTGCAGCTGCTCTCATCAAGTTGAAAACTGGAAAACTGCTCATTAGTCTGGATCCTGACACTGTAAAACTTAAACAGCGTCCTTTTTAAACATTCTCATCAAATAAATGAGGTTTTCTTGTAATGGCTCAGGACTCTCTTCAAATGTCTGAGAGACAGAGCTGTGACTGGTCTGAGGTCAGAAGTTGTTAATAGTGTTAACCCCAAACTCAGAGAACTGTGTTTACAAGAGCAGAGCAGGAAGCAGGGATGAGTTTGAACTTTAGCCAGAGAGAAGTCAGAAACAAGTGAAAATGTCATCAAAGTTGTCACATGACAGGAAGAGACAAAAGCTGTGCTGTGTATGTTTAGTGTGTATGTTTAGTGCGTGTGTTCACCTCTTTGGCTCGCTGCACTGCATCACTCGGGGGGTTTCTGATCTGTGGAGACGACTTGGTGTTGATCTTGTCGTACAGCTGAAACAAAAGATAAATAAAAATGAGTGAGGATCAGAAAGGACTCTTGACTCTCTGGGCTGCAGAGCTTTGTTTTCTTGACTTTCCATGAAGATTGTTTCACACACACAAAGACTTGACCATGTTTCCCTTCATCTATGAGTTTCGCAACTGGTTTTACGATTTTAAAGCTGAAAAGTCAGAAACCTTTAAAATGATTTTTATGATTGGATTTTATTTTATTTACCTGCATTATCTGTTTTTATTATTAAACTGTCTACGAGAAGTGCTTTATGAATTAAGTTGTGTTTACAATTACCATTTAAATATAAAGAGAGGTGTTAAAAGAAACAAATAAAACTTTTTTTTTTTAAGAAGCCAACTTTTTTTTTTTAAACAACAGCAAGAGATGTTACAGGTTTTTCTGTTGCTGTTGCTGTTGTTGCGTCTCGTTGCAGTGTGCGTGGCAATAGTGAAGCTGTGTTACAGAACTGCATGATACAACCTAAATATAAGCCGCTGTAAACACACAGATAAATGTGATTACAAATCTCTGATAGCAGTTCAGTTTCTCCCTGAGAGGATCAGTCAAGTGAAATCACCATCTTTATCTTAAACTGGAAACTTGATGAGCTGTCTCTAGGTGCGTCTCAAAGATGTGAGCTGTCACTGCTCTTTGAAACGAAAAGTGGTAGAAAGATAAAGCACGGGGCCTTGTTTATTCTCCACTTGTCCTTTAGAGCATCAATGCCACTGTTTCTGTTTTATTCTTCTTCCTCCTCATTTGACTGTAAACAGAGGAGAACTGTTTCTTCGTCTCTGTGACACACAGCGGCTCTGTTTCTAAAAATCCCAGCTGACTAATAAAGTGCTGCGACGAGACAGGCTTGTATAAGCCCAGTCAGAGACGAATGTGGGTGTATTTAAGAGGCTGTATGTTTGTAGACAAAGTGGCCCTGAAACACAGTTTAAACAAAGCAGCAGCTGTGAACTCAAACCAAAGCAGAGCTGCTTCTTTACAGACGCTGAGACATCTACACTCGCCTGCGACAGGACCTCCGTCAAAGTAGTCGAAGAAAGCAGCAGGTGATGTCTGAGGACCGGCCTGCAGGTGTGTGTAACCTGCTGTGTAGTCTGAGCTCAGTGTGCACACACTGATCCACTGAGACTGAGGCAGACACAGACAGTCACTGACAAACTGTTTGTACCAGAGCGTTCAATGAAACAGTGAGAGCCAGCGCTCTGCCCTCAGCTGCAGCAACAACAGACATGTGATGTTGGACGTCGTCCCGACGACGTTAGAAACAGCAGGAACATCACAAACTCTTTGTTATTTAAAATTTGAGTTTCACAGCACAACACGCTGATTCTGAGGTGAAGATGTTACCTACTCTGACTCTGTGGCTGAAGAGCCACTACTAAAGACAGAAACAAAGTTTCAGCTCCAAAAAAGGAAAAAAAAAACTTAGATGAGATGCAGTGAATCCTGTAAATAGAAAATATAGCAACGTTTTATTTCTAGAGGACAGATGTGGGTTGACCCTTGGTTGTATGCATGGAAAAGAAAGCTTTAGACTGAAGAATGAAGTGAGTGACAGAGATGTCACCGGGCTGTTGACTGCAGCAGATGATGACAGCATCACCAAAAACTGACATCACCTATCACACAGTTTTTGCACCTTCTCAGGAAGTCCTCCCTTCAGACAAAACACAGGCCAGGTTTATGATCTGCTGCAAATACGAATGACTGAAGGCCAGTGCTGATGCTTCAGGGTCACACCGGCCAGTTTCTCTTTTGAGTTAGTCCCTAGTATCATAACCTCTGCAGCTAACTGATTTCATATTGGTTTGCAATGTGGCTAACACCTGGAACTTTCTTTCTTGTGTGAAGTATCTTATCAAAGCATCAAATCAACAATTAACTGGAGTAGTACATCAATAAAATATAAAGTATATCAGTTTTAGCATCTGGATTCTAAGAAACGTCCTTCAACATCTGGAGGAACAGGCAGCGCATCACCAGCTGCAGACTGATCCACCTACAATAACTCCACTGATTTTCCAGTTAAGAGTCAGAAACCATTTCTGTATTACAAGAGGTTCATGACAGACATTTAACCTGGAAGTTTGCCTCTCACTTCTTTAAAATTTCACTCAGCGTTATTTTGCTGACGCTTTTCCCATCCTGGACTCTCTGTTCTAGCATGTTGTGTAATGTCTGTGATGATGTTTTTGTCATAAAAACAAAAAAATTCCAATAAAGTCTGCATCAGCACATAAATGTGGACCGTTAATGCTGTTTTTAAAACAACAGAGGAATAACTAGAATGGTTTCCATCACAGATGTGATGAAAACAAGGCTTAAAATAGCAATAATGCAACAAATAAGCAGTAAAAAATATAACTGTTGTACATGTGAACAAATCTGTTTGTCTACAACTGCAGACACTCAGTTTTGACCTGTTACCACAACTGACGAGGTGCAGGAGGCAGAGGGAAGGAACATAAAAGAGGCTGTGTGTTTGTGTGTGTGTTAGTAGGATATTGTGGTTGACACTAAACACATGTGCATCTACATCCTCTTTCATAAGGGGACTGAAACAACCCAAATCGTCAACATACATCTGTAGATTTTCAGAGCGATACTCTAAAGGGTTTTTTTTTAAGATGTGGAACATTTCCATTCCACTTTGTGAGAATCATCCAGAGCCACGTCAGGAGCAGCAGGTTCAACAAGTTAGTCTATTTGGGGATGGGGTATTCACACACCTGAGGCTTCCCTCTTGTTGGATACCCTTGAAACACCTGGAAGCAAACTGATGAGATGAACCACCTCAACTGGTGTCTTTTGTCATAAAGGAGCAGCAGCTCCTCACCCTGTATGAGGCTGAGACCTGCAACCGAGCTTCAGTCCAGCTGCTTGTATCCTCCCAAAGATCAGGACCACAGGTGGAGGTCAGAAGGTCCATCAACAGGACGATGGTCCAGTGCACCACCTGCCTCGCTGCTGACATCCCACTGACCCACCTATCAACCACCCGCTCACTCATTGACCCCGAGATACTTAAACTTCTGTATCTGATGCAACAACAAGTACTTAGAAACAGTATGATAATCTCTATTTCAAATAAGTGATGAACAAATTCAGAAATTGATTTTCCTTGGGGGCGACTTGTTACCCTGTGTAGGGGCTTCAGAAACTAGAATATGAGGATAAATACAAATGCAGTTGACTAAGGCGCTTCATTATATATGTCAAACACCAGAAAACACCAACACGGGACTGATTTCAATTAGCTTGAAGCATCTCTTGACAAAACACTCTTCTTCCAAACACATCAGAGAAAACACAACAGGAAGTTAACACACTCACCCAGGAGGCAGTCTGTCAGAAAAAAGCAGGCAAAAGAAAACAAGTGTGTTATCACATGGAGACGACTTTATCCACTGCCCTGATCTGTTTCCTCTGAGGTTCACACTCACACAGTGATGGAGGCTGAGGGCACTGAGAACACAGCCCAGAGTCACAATGGAACACTGTTCACTGACACACTGACACACACACACACACACACACACACACACACACACACACACACACACGCGCGGACACGCACACACGGACAAAAACACACAAATCTAAACTTTGTCCTGGGATCTGTAGAGATTCGGATCCTCAGTCCATCATCTAATCACAGACGAGTCTGTAACGTGTGAATCAGTTGTGAAGAGGAGGATGAGGAGAGTGAGCTGACTCTTCATCAGCTGCTGCAGAGATGCAGCTCGGTGGTGGAGGCTGAGCTACGCATCTCAAATCTCTTTACACGTTCCGCCGTCCAGGTTGTTTCGATAGCGACCTCAGTCCACAGTGAAACACCTCGACAATGTGGACGCAGCAAAATCTCGCACTGGTTTGTTCACACTGACCTTGAGTAGTCAAGTCAACTTTATTTGTGTCTGTACAGTGGCTTTACATTATAAAATGGAGAAACCCAATATTTGTTGGTGACGCTGGAGGAAAAACTCCCTTTAACAGGAAGAGAGCTCCAGAACCAGACTCAGAGTGGACGGTCATCATGGGTAACGTGCAATAACAACAACAATTATCTTTGTCGTTACCATGACAACAACAACACTAATATACCATCAACTCTGTTCTGGTCTGGTCTCCCTCTGAAGGATCGGTCTCCTCAGAATTCACTTCCTGTGTGAACATCATTCAAGTGAAGCATCACTTGTTTTCACTTCCTGTTTTGTTAACAGTTTCGTCTATTTAATGCAGATGCTCATGTACCTGGCAACAGTATTAAGACGATCAGAGCCTGGTGGCTCCTTGACAAGCAAACATTTCTCATCAGATGCTGTTTTACTCTTTCATGTAGCAACATTTGCACTGCATCTGAAATCTGAACAGAACATATCTTCCTGTTTCTGTTGTCACACAAGCGAACAAACAGAAAATGACGTGTGTTCATCAGCTGCAGTGTTATAACCATCGGTTTATAATCAGCTGACAGGATGAACATGGTGCAGGTGAATGACATCAGCTCTGCTTTGGATTCACTCATGGTGACATTTAGAAATGTCAAGTCTGCTCTGAGAGCTGTTGAGAATAAACTCAGGGGAATTTTAAGGGAAGAAAAATCCAGTTGAGGAAATGAGCTGTAAAGCTGTGAGCTGGTTTGTACTTAATCTCTAACGATCTTAAATCATTGTGAAACTCAGATGACTGCGGTGCTCTGTACATAAATGTAGACGTAGATGACTCCAACAACTTGTCATTCCACTGCTACAACAGTGATTGACTGTTTTTATGCCACACACACGTCCTCTGTGTTGAAGATCAGACCTGAATCCGCCTGTTGCTACATTAAATGAAGGTAAACAGATGATGTATCTTGTCAAATTTAAATTTCACCCTGATTTTAATTTAGAAAAACCAAAAAAAAAAAGACATGTGAATGTCTGATCTAAGGTGCATCCAGGCGTTCTCAACACACACTGTGTGTGTGCGCACATGCGTGTGTGTTCCCACTGATGTGTGAAGTGTCAGAAGCTGCAGTGGCCTCAGTGATTGACAAAAAACAGGTTTCATTTCAGTAAATCTTATCTTTCATGATTATCTCTGAGCTGCGAACTGAAGTAAACATATCAGAATTTCACTCTGCGACCTCACCACAGTCTGCACCCTGGGGTTTACCCCAAAGCATCAAGGGAAAGACTCAGTGAGGCGATGAGTCGGACTGAACGCTTGAAATGACACAGTTCCTTCAAACTCACACTTTCTTTGTAATTTGCCAACACGTTATCTCTCTAGTGTCAAATGACTTAACATTGCTAATTTAGTTCACTGACAGGTCATAGGTCATGCCATAGGTTACAGGAAGATCTTTACAGACAGTCGATGTGTCATTACAGTTTTAATATGATTTTTTTTTTTTATCCGTTACAACTGTTTATCACGACCTTGCGCTGATAAAAGTATTGTTTCATTAGCAGCATACGTTTCTTTTTCAAATGTTATGTTTATGTCAGCGGAGGAAGCCTTCATAACGTGTATTTTAACAAAGAGCGAGCGTGAGAGAGTGTGAAGAAAAAACTTTACGCGTCAGTTGGTCTGTTTTATCGCCATAAGCAACACAACGGGAAACACAATAAACAGCTAAAGACTCCAAACTGGCTGAGTGTAGATATCAGCATTATAATAGTGGAGTGGAACATGAACATACAGTAAATCAACTGCTGTTTTGACGTTTTCAGTTTTACGGTCATGTGTTACACTCCTGAGCTGCTGGATAACAACATTCCTGTGTCCTGCCGGCAGCTGTGGTGTTTCACAGAGACACACATCTCACAGGAGGAATGAACAGCATAAACAAAACACAGACGCACAAAGACGCACAACAACGCTCTCAGACAAACTGTGCGCTCAGATAAAATGCTACCGAGACTCCCCAGGGATTTTGTGACTCAATATGGAGCTGGTGTGGTGAAGCTGCAGCTGTGAGACACAAGGACACATGAACACACACGCACACACACACACACACACACACACATGCTTGTTTTCATTTCATTGACTTCCATTTATTTCCTGGAGACTTTCCTGGAAACCCTTGTGATCCCATTTGTTGGTACCACTTATCTAACCTTTAACCTAACCTTAACCAACCAGTCAGGTCTTCACCTTCGTTTTTCGTTTTTTACATCATGGGGACCAGCTTTTTGTCCCCACAAGGGAGACAGGTTCTCACAATGTGAGTGTGTAAACAGGTTTCCCCACAATGTAGGAAAAAACAGGTACACACACACACACACAGACCACATGTGGTCTAGGTGGTGTGTTATTAAGTTATTATTGTTATGTTATGTTATTGTTATATAAGTATGTAAATCTGAGGACTGATCTGTCACGTATGCGATTTACGGAACAGCTGTATCATAAACCACCTGCTATTTACTGATGGCTGCTCTCAAACTGCTGCTCTGGGCCTGTTGGACACTTTCTGAAAAAAGTTTGAATATTTATTCTTACTGTACGTGCTGTCAACAGGGCCAGTGTGTGTAGGATTTAAAGGCATCTAGTGGTGATTGTAATCAAGTGAGTGACCTCTCTAGAGCCAGTGTTTGGTTTGTCTGTTCTTGGCTACTGAGGACCTGCTCCGTATGTGGACATAAGGGATTTATTATATGGTTATGACACAAACCTGAAGCCCGAGCTTTTAATCTACAGCTCAAACAATCAGCTGTTCCAGTTAAGTAATATAAGTAATTTATCAGGAGCCTCCAACTGTTTTAGCATCTTTTGTCACAATGTCTCTACAGTAGATATGTAGGGTGCACATTACAAACCTGTTGAGATAAAGTTAAGACAGGTTCAATGTTGTTTTCTTCCTCAAAAATTGTATCTTTAACATTTTATCTTTAGACATTACTTGTCTTTTTACTATCAGACAATCACCACCACAACCACTCTCATCTTCAACAACTATGTTGGTTTTCAGCTTCGTGACAATCAGTTATTTGTCACGAGGAAGAAGGGTCATTCTATCAAACAGTTTGCGTCCCAGATAAATAATCTGTCATAAAATCGCTATAATACCAAATACATGCATAATTTAAAAACATAACAGTAGTATATCTTCTATCATCAACACTAGCTCAAATTTAAGTAAATTAAATATTATTTCCTATAGTTAAATTTGCATTTATGTTGACAAGGCAGGGATTTTGGCCTGTCCCTGTTATTTTTTAGCAGGAATTAGAATTTTTCACATTTGTACATGTTTCTAAAAGTAATCTCATTGGTAAGCAATGTTTTCAACATGAATGCATTTTGTCTTTATAAAATTTAAATCATTTTGTCAGTGTCCTCTGATTTCAAGTCAACCCTGTAACTGACACCAAAAAAACTCTAAAACTGTAAAATAATGGCACAATCCATCAGCAACATTATTTACAGGAAGTTACAGGATTTTCAGCAGTATGTTTCTCTCTTCTATAATGTACAATTGTGTTGTTATATGAGCTGGTTGGGGGCAGGGATGTCATACAGCGTCATTACTGTTACCACTTTTTTTACATATTAGGTAATTGAAATAATATTTTGTGTAACTTGATATTTACCATATGTACACACAGGCTGCATAACAACTATTCAAGTAGAGGTGTAATGCTTTTGGCCAAAGTGTCACAAGCTTGTGCTTATTTTTGCAGCAGACTATTGGTCTATACATAAAGTTTAGTGTCAAAAACCACCAAACCATCACGCTGCATCAACTGCATGAAACCACATCCAATCTAGTGTCGTCTAAGACTCTCACGACATGTGCAGGAAATAGGTTTCAGTACAAGTCAGTTTCAATTCAGTTCTATTTGTTTAGCACCTTATCATAAAAAATATTGATCTCAAGACATTTTACAGTGTGTGAGCTCTTTAGTTTACTTCCTGCTGTGGATTTTAACAACATTGTTGCTGCTTTTAAAAATCCAAATCCAAGGCTGCTCTTCATTGGCTTCCTGTAAAATCTAGAGTAGAATTCAAAATCCTCCTGCTTGACTATGAGGCTCTTAATGATCAGCCATCATATATTAAGGAGCTCATAGTTCCTTATTGTGGTTCCTAGAGTCCACATCTGACTATTCAACTATTATTATCTTATTATCATTATCATCATTGTTATCTTCATATCATTATTGTGGTAAAGATATTGATAGTTGTGTTATTGCACCTTTTACTAATTGTGATTGTACAATCTCTCTATATTGTCTCTTCATGGTCAGCTTCTCTTTTCTTTCTTTCACTCCAGCCGGTAGAGGCAGATGACCTTCCACTCTTAGTCTGGTTCTGCTCGAGGTTTCTTTTTGTTAAAGGGAGTTTTTCCTCCATTGTCATTAAGTGCTGCTCTTTACAAAAAATGTGTTTTTTTTCTCTTCCATAATGTGAAGTGCCTTGTGATGAATGTTTTCTATGATTTGGCGCTATACAAATAAAACTCAGTAGAACTGAACACAAGTGAGCGACTTGAAGTATAATGGTTTCATTAGTGCAGCTGTTTGTTTCACTCACATCGAGCAGAGTGTGGAGATGCTGGTCCTGGAAAACACTGTGGAGGAAATCTAGATCCTTTTCACTGCAGTCTGTCAGAGCGTGGATCTCCTCCAGGCTGTCCAACACCTGAGACACAGCACCTGCCACACACGCACACACGCACGTCACATTTCACATATATTTTATCGAAAAGGCACATTTTCTGCACCTGCTGTGACTGATGACAAGTTACAATAACAATATGAAACAGTAACAACATGAAAGAACTATTGAAATCACACTCCAAGTTGTGGAGGGCTGCACATCATCAGAAAGTTGCAGAAACAAAGAAAAGTTGCTCTCCTTGTCCCTGATCGTACAGTTAGCCTTGATGTCAAGTACACTCAGACAAATCCTGGTCAAATGTTGTTTTACAGTCCTTCTCTGTGCACCTGTCAGTCAGGGTGTGCATCAGATCTGACAATGACTACAGACAAGACCAGAAGTCAAAGTTCCTCCTCATCTCATGTTGGACTGAAGTCAGACTGAACGCTACAGTGACTTACTGTCACCTATTTATTTACAAAGTGATTTTACAAGACGGGATGGGTTGGAGCTAGCTGGTTAAAACAAAATGTTTTTGAGAACAAACGTGCATCAAAACACACACACAGCACCAGAAGATACCTACGTTCTGCTGCTAGTAGTCCTAACAGGTGGAAGGCATTAATGGAAACAGACACAAAGAAACACACATTATGCAAATGTTAAAAAGATTTATATTATATTAATGTTAAAAAGCCTTAGAAGCAACAAGGACATAGTTTAACCAACAGTAGAAAGATTGTTGGCCTGTATTTGCTTAATGAAGCAGCGGCGCAGTAAGTACGCTGTCTTTTCAGTCAATAAGGGCTGATAGGTACCTGCTGCTCTTCGACAGAAAGCAGAAGTTGAATTAACAGGAAGGAAATCAGAGGGAGGAACCATGCCAGAGATAAAAAAAAAAAAACTAAAAGAGTGCAAGTGAGCATCTTTGTGAACCTGAGGAAGTGGGGTTGTTGGAGAAGTCATGGAGCTCCTCGGGGGGGTCTCCGTAGAAGACATTAAACTTGTGACTGGACACTGCTGCCAGCACTGCCCCCTGCAATGCAACAAGACAAGACAGTAGAGCAGCTTTAGCGTCAATAGTGACACACACACACACACACACACACGCACACAAACACAGTCACCAGCATGCACTGTTGTTATGACAGCCACCTTGAATGTTACAATGTCTTAACTTGTGTGTGTGTGTGTGTGTGTGTGTGTGTGTGCGTGCATACAAACCTTGAGCTTCCTCCTGGCGTTGAACTTTCTCAACTGCTCCACGGTCTCTGGCAGGTGGATTTTATAGGCGTACCGGTCCCGCTCCTGAAACAACAGGAAAGAAACAGTCCGATTCCTGACGCTTTAAACGTTAAACAGAAAAATTAAACACAAAGACACAAATGTTACAGAACGAACAACTTGTTGCTAAAGTTAGAGCAAAGACGTGTCTTTATCTGGTATTTATCTAAATAGAGGAATCCTGCTCTAACAGCTGTTTATCACCGAGGGAGTCCAGTCAAATCAACTTATTTTATACGGCAGCAAATCATAAAAACATTTATCTCAAGGCACTTTACATTATAGAATAGAGAAACCCAACAGTTTCCCAATGGTTCACCCAAATGTCATGGAAGCTAACGACCTGGTATTAAACTTTCTCCCACTCTATTCCAAATATGTTTACTTTCTTTAATGTTTTTGTGTTCTTTCATATGTGTTTTTTAAATAATATATTCAAAGTAAATATCTCAAACCAAAATTTGAAATAGAAGTGACAGGTGTTTGAGGTCTGTACCACAGGCCACAGTTGTGTTGTTGCACCTTTCTCTTTAACCTTGTGACCAGTGACAGATGATTATGATGAAAACTTGACAATTTCAGTTGTAAATACAAAGACCCGGGGATCAGCTGTGATTAGGGATCATTTCTTCAGATACAAGAGACTGAGGCGTCTTAGCCTCAGCTGCATCACTCCTCACTATTCTTTTCCACAAATTCTCTTAAATACTCTCAAATACTGTATTCATTTATGCTTCAACATAAATTCGGCAACTAACTATTGTATTATTCACTAATAAACAATAAAAAGCATAAACCTTATGATTATGTTCCTCATTTACCATGTCTGAGGTATGTTTTACATAATAACTACAAAATATTCATTTTGCGTTTGTATGAGAGAAAATTGTACTAGAGGAACAGGAAGTGACTGGATGATTTTAACAGTCAGTCCTAAATTTAGAGGCTTAATAATTATATTCTGGATATTCATCTGTGTTGCTGTGCTGTTGTCAGTCAGAAAGCAGCACAGTGATGCTATCGCAGGTTTCACAACCACAAGATGAGCAATATGTTTGGTCATGAAAACATTGGGGGTTGAATATTGGTGTTGGGTAATAATGACACCAAAACAGGAATTAGGGCTGATGTGTTGAGAACAAGAACATGCGTGAGAGATGTCTTCCCTGGTACTAATTTTAAATAAATGCAGAACTAAGAGGAATAATCAAAGGCTCCCACCCTGGACGGGAGCCATGTCTGAGGCTTCATCTTAAAGAGTGGATGGAGGGAGAAACTTTAAAGAAATCAATATCAAGCAGGAATTTGGGGAAAAAGAACAACTTTAGTACTTTAGTTCTGACTCATTCATTGTCTATGAAGATTGCTGTAGGCTCCATGTTTTAAAAGTGCTGGATAAATTTCATAATATTCTTCTGGTTTTATTAACATGTACTTGTACTTTTACTTTCTACACTTAACTACTTATAGATTACTTGTAATACTTCAGTGCAGTAAATACTAGATACTTTAAGACTTTTACTTGTGCATCATTCTAGTCACTGACTTGAACTTCTACCAAAATCATTTTATAGTTTGAGTATCTGTACTTCTACTCTAGTGTCTGTACTTCTATTATAGTATTTGTACTTCTACTACAGAGGGACTTTGAGGTACGTTAAACAACATATGACTATATGACAGCTTCAGGCTTCATGGTTTCACTCGTGTCCAAAAACAGCCTCAAACTTTCCTCTGAAGTCATCACTTCAGTCTCCCAAAGCTGAAACACATTTTTGAAGTGTTACGACCGACACCGGCTACTTGTCAGCTCCGACACGGAAAATCCTTTGCCCTGTTTGGCTTCAGTTGTGTGGTTAAGCGGCTGTATTCAGTTACTGTTATGACAACTGCTGATGGTGCGCTCAGTGCTGCGGAGCGTCCCGCGGTACCTTGAGCCAGGGATGGTTGAGAGCCTCGTATACTGTGATCCTCTCGGCAGGGTCCAGCATCAGCATGCGCCTCACCAGGTCCTTGGCGCTCTCGGAGATGTGGCCCCACTGGCGCGGATTCATCTACACAAACAAGAACACACAGACTTTACAGGAACACACCGAGTTTCTGGGAAGCTGGTTTTGGTGGAACAATTGGACGTGGCCCTGAAAAAGAAAGTGCCAAAAAAAACCTGTGTGGACTGAGTGATACAACTCTTACTGACTAAACAGTCAAATGTAGAGATGATGTGATCACTAGTGCAGCTGAGGAGGAGCAGACCAGTCCTTTTATCTATGCACACATCAGATTTCAGTCTGGATCTACATCATCTCCCAGAAGAACATGACTGTTTGATCAGGCTCTTATTTCCAACCCAGTCAAGTGACATCAATGTGACATATAAACAGAAGGACAGGTCAGTTTCTCAAAAACTCAGTTTATTCCATTAAGAGTAAATGTCCCATCTACATAAATGAATCTGTCAGAGTCTTAGTTTAATGACAGACTCATTAAAATTCAAACTGAGCCGGTCAGCATTATAGAAAAACATGAGTCCAATTAAAGTGGGGGATGTCTCATCTGAGGTGTGGACTCATTGTCTTTTACTGGACGGATGAAACCAGACTGCAGCGCGTCTTGAGCCCTGACCTTGTATTTGCCTTTGCAGATGGCTTCGAACAGACGCTCCTTGGTGCCGTAGAAGGGCAGACATCCTGAGAGGAGGATGAAGAGGATGACTCCGCAGCCCCACACGTCCACGGGTTTACCGTAGGGCTCCCTCTTCACCACCTCAGGGGCCATGAAGTGAGGTGTGCCAACACGACCTGGAGGTTACAAACATACGAGTGTGTGTTTTTTATTTTGCACGTGAATAAAACCGCACTCATGATTAACCCTTTATTAATTTCTAGTGCTGCTTCCTCCTCTGAGACCCGTTACATCATTCAGTCTTTCTTTAAAATTTTAAATGAACTTTAAATGTTCATTGAGTTGCCTTTGTGTATGAAATGCACTATACAAATAAATCTGAGTATAACTGTTTCCAATAGAACTGTAGGTCTATATGTGAAAGAGGAAGCATAGTTTCCTGTTAATTTGTTTAGTTAGATGTGTTTTAACAAGACACTTCTTCATTTTCAAGTTAAAAAGTGAATCTATCTTAACTCTTTCAGCATTCACATTATTGTTTTGCGACCGTGTAGTGATGATGCTGTGACACTGTGCTGCAGCTCTACCTGTCACTGAGCTCATCACCACATCTGGACCCAAGAAGGAGAAACATCTGGCTCGTCTCTTTAGTGAGGATGGACTGAGCAGCAGCTAGGCTAACAAGCTTCCACAGTTGATGCATGATGTGTTACCCAAAATGTGAGATGTTGAAATCACTAAAGCTGATGTCATTTTTCACATCATTACAATAGGACGGCTTTGTTTTTACCCTCTGTTTTTGTGGGTTTCTCCTGTTGATGTGACTTTTTTAATTGATGCAAATGCTGTTGTAATGCAACAGATTGCCACATAACATGATGTCATCATATTTCATGTCTTAACATGCTCAACCAGGAGCAGCAGTGTGCGTGGTGGTGCTTTAGCCTACCTCCTGCCACCAGGCCCGACTCCCCGAGCTGGATGGCCACTCCGAACCCCCCCAGCTTCACCGGAGCTGAGTTCTCTTTGGACGCCAGCAGCACACAGTGAGGCTGAGAACCAGAGAAGAGAGGAGACACTTATGTTTTGATGGTTGTCTCTTGCTAATTAAAGAGTGACACACTCTTATAAAAAAAAAAAAAAACATCACATGGTTGAGACACACCCAAAGCATCCCTCATCACAGCCACACACAAAACAGCTACAGTGTAGGAGGATCACAGCAGAAGAGCAACACATCTGCACCACCAAAGTGCTCATTAGTGACAGCAGTGTGAGCTGCAGCTCAGATGTTCATGTCAGGTTTCAGTAATTTTCCCACCTGATGTATAAATTCCCCACATGTATGTATGAAACCCAGGAAAATACAAATACTTAAGAATAAACACAAGGATCAGAATGCACTAAACTCCATCATATTATCCTCAACAACGGATCAGTGTTCACAGCTGTGACTGTTCCGTTTTCACCATCTGATTTCATTCCCCACCTTATTCTTTTCCTTTAAAACATTTGCTGCTACAGGTAGTTTCTTTTGCATCACGACACGTGTAGGTGTTTGGTGCCACATGTAGCCGCGTGAAACAGCAGGGACGAGGACAAGCAAGATGTCACAATTGAGGGGGGATGGGGTTATAACAACAGCATTGGAAAATAGGAGCTGAGAGTTATGAGGTATTGGTCTGTGTTTTCTTATTGATTCGTGAATCAACAATTATGCACAAAAGTTAAATATGGCGTTTGATATAAATCATAAATATGTATTATGAATGTAAATTCATTTTTAGGTCTAAATATCTGTAACACACTTGCTCTTCTGTTTCACGTACACACACACAATGACTGTACTTCATACATTGTGGTCCTGTCTCAAACATCACTGCTAAGGATTAAAGGCCCATTTACGCTCTACGCAGGATACGCATATGGAGTCGGACGGAGCCTCTCATAATAAAGCCCCTCATAATTTTGTAATTTGGTCCATTTTCAGGGAGCTTAGTGATCCGTAGCAGTACGCAGCAAATGGAGTAAGGGTCCGACGCTAGCAACACACGTACCTATTTACGTACATAGAGGGAGCATAAATGGGCCTTAAGAGAAACAATATGCGGGCAGAGTTCACCAAAGAGGAAGAAAACTATTTTAGATTGTTGTGGAGCAACAAGAGGAAGTCGTCTATTGAGAAACAACTATGCTACTAAGAAACAGAGAATGTTAGAAACACAAACTTCAGACCAGACACATCCTTCGAACACACTGGTTTACACCTTCACTTTTAATATTTTGTTTTTAATTGTTAAAGTCTAACTATAAGGGCTTACACTAATTATACTTGCTCTTGCAGATTTGTTGCAATAAAACGGGAAAAAAGACTGCAACTTTCATCGCAAGTTTTTGTTTTAGAAAAGTGCTGCGAAGTCAGGCAAAATGAGGACAACAATCTCAAAGGCCTGAAATCCTGGAGGGACTGTAAAATTGCATGTTGGCAATTTTTTTAGTTTAAACACATTTGTGCTCTCACTGTGGAGGATGTGAGCGTGCATGTTCGAGAACTGAGGCACGGTTGCAGTCGCACATAGGAACATGTTTCTCTTCATTTCTCTTTATCTAAGCGGTCAAGTAGTTTCCGGGGGGGCAGGCTGAATAAAGCTGCTGCCTCAAAATGACTGACAATAAAGTGAAGGAATCTCGTTTTTTGCCAACGAGGTTGATGGCAGCTGATGTCTCTGTGTGCCAGTGTAATCCAGGCACTGCTGTAATTACTGAGGGCAAACACACTGTGGTATTTTAGGAGCCTTTTTCTGACACAGTTGGCTTCACTCAGCGCATACCTTTATATTATAATGAGAGCCTATAGTGGAGGATGTATTGTGTGCATGGAAATGGAGCATGCTTTGTGATCCCACTGCTCGCCCTCAAGTTTGTAATCACACAGTCTGTTCGGAGCCCTGCCCTGCTGCTGAGAGAGAGAGAGAGACAGAGAGACAGCGAGAGAGAGAGACAGAGAGAGAGAGAGAGAGAGCTAACCACAGATATGAGGTTTTTTTTTTTTACAACACTGACACACTGCACTTCAGCCATCAACAGCACAGCTGGGGAGGGACGAGCTCCTCACAGTTGCAGAGACCACGGATGGGGAAGGGAGCAGACGCTGAGCAAAGGAATCATGACAAACGCAGAGGATCTGTGGACGGACTTTACTACAGTATGAGCAGAGACTGAGTCAGACGAAGAGGAAAAGACTGGAAACCACAAGTCAACTTCCCGTCAACACTTCTAGTCTGTGTGGAGTTTATTTCTGGATTTCAATGACCAGGTGAACTGATAAGTTCTTCTTTAAATATAGTAATCATTTTAATGATGATGGGGACTGTTTGCTGTGAGCAGATACAAATGATTTACCTTTTATTGGAATTTCAGTTAATAATTATTTGATGTGAACTTGTTCAAACACACTTTTGGTTGTTGACCTATTTAGTGTGTAGCAAGACAAACATTGCTGGTCAACTGGAGTTCTGTTTCTCATAAAAAAAAAAAAAAACAAGACGGAGAAAGTTACAATACGTCCACCTACAGAGTCGTTCTGTAGTCTGTAGTTCTGTTGTATCGTGGTGATTCATGCTAATCCATAACTCTGAGCTCATGAGTCCAAAAGCTCCTAAACACAGTCTGAGCTGCTCCTCCTCCTTTCTGCAGAACTAAGGATCACAGAAACCATCATGACAACAAACCTCTCCATCACATCTGCCACCTCACAGCCGTCGTGCTGTCTCCTGAACACCACCTGTTCTGATGACGCTCTGCGGATCCTGTTGGCAGCGTTCTACTCCGTAATCTTTGTCCTGGGTCTGGCTGGGAATGTGGTGGCTCTGTGGGTTTTCTTCTGCGTTCACTCAAAGAAGAACTCTGTGCGGGTGTTTCTCATAAACATAGCATTTGCAGACTTGCTGCTGGTGGCGTGTCTGCCCTTCAGGATACTCTATCACAGCCAGGGCAATGTGTGGAAGCTGAATCCCATGTTTTGCAGAGTGGTGGGGACCCTCTTCTACATGAACATGTACATCAGCATCACGCTGCTGGGGCTGATCAGCGTGGACCGTTACCTGAAGATCCACCGCACCACAGGGGTGCGGCACAGACTGTGGTCCACCAGGAGAAGCTGCATCCTCTGCGCCTCCATCTGGATCATTTCCATCGGTTTGTTTTTGCCTCTTGTGTTGTCGAACAACAACTCAAAATCAAACAGGTTGGTGACGCTAAATAATCTAACTCTTTCTAAATCAGTAAAAATGCAGTATGTGTGAACAGTCTGAATGTGTTCCAGGTGTTTCCACTACAAGCAGCTGTCAGATGCCAAGTGGAGGGCCTACATCAACATGTTTGTGCTGGTCATCTTCTGGCTTGTATTCATCTCTCTCATGGTGTCTTACGTAAAGATCGCCAACAGACTTCTGAGAACGTCACATGAGAAACCAGACATGCCCAACGCAGCCCGATACACCCGGACCGCCAGGAAGTCCTTCTTCATCCTCTTCCTCTTCACCATCTGTTTTGTTCCCTATCACATTGTGCGGGGGTTCTACATCAAAACTCAGATCACGGACACGTCGTGTGACTGGATGAAAGTGGCTGACAGAGCCAACGAGGTGGCCTTGCTGTTGTCTGCCCTCAACAGCTGCCTGGATCCTGTTCTGTACTTTCTGTTGTCCTCATCGGTGAGGAAGGAGGTGCTGCGTCTGATGAGCAACATGTTTTGTTTGCGAGACGTTGCCGGAGTCAGTGGGAGCAGCTCCACCGTCGACATGGACGGCAAGAACGGGAGGACTGACAGAGGACTCACCGACACCGGTGTTTCCAGTAATATCATCAACAAGACGGGCTCCGAGTCCAACGTGGACAGGCTCTGATAGCTCTAACATACCAGTTTATAACGGGTGATGTTCTCTCCTACATCGGAAAAAAAAAAGTTTAAAGGCTAACTTTACCATTTTGTAGGAGTAACCTGAATTTCGCACCTCTTTGTCAAGACTGAATCAAAACAAATCTTCTTCTCACGCTCCTGCGCGCAAATGAGCACCGTTAACAGTGTTTATATCAAAGTTAAATTTAGCACATACTTACTATGATAACTGTGCTAAAACCTGCCGTGTTGACACGAGTCACTCTGCTTACGATTTCTGACCTGTGACTACATTGTGAAAACACAGCCCTTGCTAACCAGATAAATTCAACATTTGGGAAAACTTTTCCATTTAAAATCAATTAAACTGAAATCACCCAGAGTTTAAATAAAATTCAAACACTCAAAACTATTAAACTTAATAATTTGTTTTAGATTTGCAGTGGAGAGCCCAAATAATACAGTTTCAATACAAAAGTTTTGACTAAAACAGTAGTTTCTAATGGTTCCTTTAAATTCAAATGACTGTTCAAACTGTCAGTTGTAACAAACTAACTGGGCAGATGAATAATAAACTTGTTGCTCCCTCTAGTGGACAAATGGTAGACACAGCCCCCGTCTCGGCCATTTGAAGTTAAAAAGACCAGGAAACTGTCTTCACATTGAGGGTTTTAAATATATATGCACACACGCACATTCAAAAACACAGTATTGTGATGATAAAACCGCATAGATCCCACGTGTTGACAAATTCAATCCAAGCTGTGTTAAGTGATGTTGGAAGTGAATATGTTTTGCCCACAAAAAACACACGAATAAAACAGTTATTTTCTTTACTGAATAATCTGGAGATTCATTTGTTTGTAGAAAGGTTTAAGGTCATCAATAACACTAGCAACACTGGCATAACATGACAATAATAACAGGTAGTCAGTCTCAGATATTGAGATGTGAAACAGGAGATATACGCAGCGTTTTAGAAACACAGACATCCACAAACTGAGCTCGGTAGTTAGTTCCAGGTTTCAGGGATTGTCCAAATCCTGCAGCTTTTTTTATAACACCTTCCTACAGATTCCTACTTTTCCTACAGAGGAAAAGTTGGGCATCATCCTCGGACAACCTCCAATGTTGATCACTGTAATACCTCAGTTTGAACTAATAGTAGTAGAAATAGAGAAAAAATTAAAACACTACCAATAATTTAACAACTTGACAACACACACACACACACACACACACACACACACACACACACGTTTGTTTTCATGCCTTGTGAGGACATTTCATTGACTTCCATTCATTTCCTGGAGACTTTCCTGGAAACCCTTGTGATCCCATTTGTTGGTACCACTTGCCTAACCTTTATCTAAACCTGACCCTAACCTTAACCAACCAGTCATGTCTTCACCTTTATTTTTTTTTGTTTTTTTTACATCATGGGGACCAGCTTTTTGTCCCCACAAGGGAGACAGGTCCCCGCAATGTGTGTAAACAGGTTTAAGACCCCACAATGTAGGTAAAACCAGGTACACATACACACACATCTGTCAGCTTCTCAGACAGATATGGAACAGCAGTGCCACTGTTGGGCAGAATAAATATGGAAATGGGGAAGCTAAAGAGTCACCGAGTCAAAGTGAAAAGTTGTTTAAATACACATTTCCTGTATTTCAAATACTGGTCACTGCGGAAACTGAAACAAATGTGTTAGAGTATAAGAAGAGCACGCTCTCAAATGGGAGGTCCACACCTTAACAGAACAGGAGGAGGAGCTGTGTGGGGTGTGTGCAGCTGTTTACGTCTGCTGTTATTAATGTTCCGTCAGTCTCAGTGTTTTATTTGAGGGAATGTCACTGAAGCTGAGACTTGTCTCAGTGGAGCTCCAGTCAATGGTACGTACGGTACAACACCACTCACTCATTGTAACATCAGTGATTCTAAGATGAACTTGAAAACTGACCCAATATTGAATTGGTGAATGTGTGGCATTAAAATGTTTATATCTGTTGCTCTGCCTTCTGAGCTACTTAGAATAATATTTAAAGTTGTAACATAAAAGTTGAGAATAAGAATTGGCTCGAACTGAGTTTAAGTTCTAAACTGCTGATTCATTTGTTGGTATAGTTTCAGTCTCCTCTTACTGTTGTTTATGTAGAGTCTGCAGCAGTGGTACAGGAAGTATTGAAACCCAGTACTGAAGTAAAAGTACAAATAACCAGCAAATTATATATTTTAGTAAAGTAGAACAAACCTACTTTAATAAAAGTTAATAACTTGCTTTTAAATGCACTTTAGATTCTAAGAGTAAAATTACCGGTGCAATATGTTGTTTCTTTATGTCTATATTTAAAACATAAACAGTATGTTTATTGTGCGTAGCATCTGCGATACAGTTCACATTTTTTACTTAAATTTCTGCTTATGACAAGTTGTCCACCAGGGATAATCTGTAGGTAATATCATTGACCAACAAAGCAGACATGATATATCTATGTAAATGTTTATATAAGCATTATGCTCTGTTGATTGCAGTATGGGGAGAAAAAGACAATAGAGCCTGACCCAGAACCGGGCGCAGAGTTTAAATGGCAAACAAGAACTGCTCTACTTAAAGTTAGATGTTGAAATGAAGAAGAAACTGAGAAATGAATGCATGCTGAATCCCTATTATTGATTTTATTGAGTCATCTTGAGTTTATGCGACTGTTGCTCTCAAGCAGGGATCCTACCTGACTGGTTTAAAAGTAACTGAAGCAGTTACGCTACCCATATTTATAGCAACATTTTAGTTTAGATAGTTTTAGATAATAAAACATAACATATAATGTAACAGAATGCACTGTAGAAATGTAGTGGAGTAGAAAGTATAGATAACAGCTGTAAAATGTAACAGCACAAAAGTCAAAAGTGTGCTTTATTATTTCTACTTAAGTAAAGTATAGATATGTGATTACATCCCACAATTGCTCTGCAGTAAAAAGTGCTGTGATCTGGGGTTGCTGCAGTTGGTCGGGTCTGGGTTCATCAACATTATGTGTTTAAAGAATGAGGTCAGCTGACTACCTGAATATACTGAATGACCAGGTTATTTTTCTTCCCTGATGAATGGGCATATTCCAAGATGACATCGGGCTCAAATTGTGATAGTTCAGGGAGCAGGAGACATCATTTTTACACATGGATTGACCACCACAGAGCCCAGACCTGAACCCCACTGAGAATCTTTGGGATGTGCTGGAGAAGACTTTGAGCAGTGGTCCGACTCTCTAATCATCAAAACAAGATCTTGGTGAAAGATTAATGCAGCAGTGGACGGAAATAAATCTTGCGACACTGCAGAAGCTTATTGAAACATTGAGTGTGTAACCTTTTTTTGTGGTGGTGACTTTTTTGGCCAGGCAGTGTATACTGAGAAGAAACAGAAACAGAAAATCAACGCATTGTTGTTTTATTTATTTATTTGTGACAGGAAGAGAGAGAAATATTGTTCATGATGCAGATCAGCAGGTATTTTTTTGGTTAAATAACTAATGGGTCTATAAATCATCATCATCTCTTCCTGTTCTTATAGATCAGATGGATGTCACATCTCACCCTCCTAACACTTCCTCCTCCCTCTCTCTTCTCTCGCTCTGCCCTACCGCCGCCACACTCTTCTTCCTACCTTCCGTATACGTGCTCCTCTTTCTCACCGCCCTCCCGGGCAATGCTCTGTCTCTGTGGGTGTTCCTGCGTCGCATCTCCTCCATCTCCCCCACCCATGTCTATCTGTCCCACCTGAGCATCTCCAATCTGCTGCTGTCTTTGACCACGCCCTTCCTCGCTGCCTACTACAGCTTGGGCTCTGCGTGGATGCTGAGCGGCATGCTGTGTCAGCTGGTCGTTCACGGCATCACCCCGGTGCTCCACATCAACATCTACATAAGCCTTCTGATCCTCTCCTGGGTGGCACTGAGCCGTTTCGCAGTCCTCATCCAGCACACCCACGCCTCCAGGCCCAGTGCCTGCACCACCCTGCTGCCACACGGCTTCTTCACACAGCTGACGAGGGCGTCCTTCGCTCACAGGGTGTGTGCTGGGATGTGGGTGGTGACGGTGGGGGGTATCGTGCCAGTGACTGTTTACTACTCGGTGATTGAAGCCATGAGAGGCAGTGCGGCAGCGGGCGGGGGTGGAGCTCAGGCAGGAGGATGCGTGGAGGTGTGCTACAATGCTGCGGTGGAAATCGGGGGCAGCAAGTCTGCCAACCTCACGGTGCCTGTCATCACCATGTTCTTCGTGTTTTACCTGCTGGTGCTGATGTCCTACATGACGGTGCTGAGACACATCAAGCGCTCGCGGCGCAGCGCTAGCATCGCCACGTCCCACAGCCTGATGGGAAAGGTGCTGCGGAACATCGTGGTCATTCAGGTGGCTATGAGATCTATTTCACTCTAAAATCATCAGTTTCAAACGGACGTTGAATTTCTGTTGGGGTGAACAGATCTATTTGTTGACCTCATCCCCTCAGGTCGTTCTGTCAGTCTGTCTGCTGCCGTACCACATCTTTAAACCCATTTTCATCTCTCTGGTTCATCATCCTCATCAGCTGACTCCCACGAACATCTGCAACCACTGTCATCCGCTCTCCTTCTTGATCGAGGTGATGAAGCGTCACAAAGAAATTTTTAATAATAGAAATATCATGCATGTGATTCTTTGCTGCTAAGTTTCGTTCTCCTCGTCCTGCAGCTGAAGAACTGCCTGTTTCTCCTGGTCGCACTGAGAGCATCCACCGATCCCGTCATGTACTTCCTCTTAGACAAAACCTTCCGCCACCAGGCCCTCAAGCTTTTAGGATGTAGCCGGAGCAGCCAAGGAGGGAAACTGCCATGGTCAGTTACAGGAAGTGCCAGTCAGAAGACAGGGCAGCTGGGAGACGTGAACGTGGTCACAGCCACTCCAGATTTTAGTGAAAGTGTTTTGTAGTGTCTGAAAGAAATGTTACTTTTGATGTATAAGCTCTGCTCACAGCCACAGACAAGAGAATGCATCAGTGTGGGACTTTAACTGATGAAGGTTCAACAGCTCAAATATTCAAATTAGTGGTGGAAGTTTTGCAGCATGTTATACTGGTCTGTTAATATCTGCCTCATTATATCATTAGCTACTTGTCTTATGTGTATACAGTGTAAATTGTTGGTGAGCGTGTGCTGGCGTGTGTGTGAGTATAAAGACAAGACAGGAAGCATTGAGGTGTCTGAGTCTTATTATGGAAAGAAGGTGAAAACTTCTGTAGAGTGTTTATTTTTTTTCTTCGTTGATCGTGTGTGATTTGTCCCATAATGTGCATATACACCAATCTGCCTGATATGACGCATGTGTAACTTTCACTTTGGTAGATGAGATGATTTGTTATGAAATAAATGTGATGTGGACAAACTCTTAAGAGAAACCTTCATCTTAAACACTCAGCATTTTAGAAGCTCCACTTCAAAGACGAGAGAGGTGTTGGGTTAGATGTGTAGACCCTGGGGCTTCTTGTCCAAGGCTGATCTGAGCCAAGCCTGAATCCCAACCACGAATGACATCACCTCTGCCAATACTGAACTGGAAAGACTCGCCTTGGGCAAGCTTACAACGACTAAAAAAGAAACAAACTAAATAACTTTTGGCAAAATGACAAGATATTTAAATACCATGAGCTTGTCTCTGTGAATCAGAGACATTTTTTTTTTTTTTTTATATTTCACAGGCCAGAAACAATCAGCAGACATTAAACGTTTCTCTCTGTGAAGAGCCGTGAAGCGGTGCTGAGCACAGGTCTAATTTATGTGAGAAGAAAATGAATGAGTCATTACTCACTTCCCACAATTAACAGAACCTGTGGTGGAGTTTAATTGGAGACATTTTTCACTCATTTTCTGAAACAAACTCGTCTCTGAGAGACTGATGTGAGTAACGCAGCCCATCACCCACTCGTTCAGCTTCATTACAGACACCAGTGGCCTGAGTCAAAGACTATTACTGTAAGGTTTGGAGCAGTATATATATATATATATATATATATATATATATATATATATATAAAAACTCCCAGGCCTCTGGTAGATGACCTGAGCTTGAGAATAACACACACAGATACCACCCAGGAGGGTGAGAAGGAGATTTATATATATATATATATATATATATACACACACACACACACACACACACATATATATATATATATATATATATATATATGCTTCCTTTTCTTGTTTCAGTCCCAAGTGAAAGTCCACAGTGCAGTTTTCTCACTTACGCCACACACCCTCGTCCTCTGCGTCACTATGTTTACATACACTCACCATTGGGATGAATGTCTTATTAATTTCGGGCTTTTAATGATTTATTTCAACTGTCCTTTTTCCAGGGTGAAATGTGTTGATAAGAAAACTTAAAAAACATCTGCAAATCTTTACAGAACATGAAGCAGAAAGTGTTTTAGCTGGGACAGAACAACTGTGTCATCATTGTTTGTCCGTCTATTGCATCGGATTAGGGCTGCAACAACTAATCACTTAAATCGATTAAAATCCATTATTAAATTAGTTGCCAACTATTTTAATATTCGATTAGTTGGGTCTGTGTTATTATAGACAGAAGTACAGTTGTGGGAGATGAGGGGAGATGAGAGATAACCAATGCCACAGTGGCTGCTAGCTGCTAAGCTAGCTGCTGGCTGCAGTGAAACAAGAGAAGCAGAAGAAGAGAACCAATGGCATGCCTTGTGTAGCTTACATAAAACAATCTCTGGAAGTGTTTGTAAAATGGTGGATGGTGGAGACGGCAGAGGATAAGGTTGTTACAGCTGAGGAGGAGGAGGCTAAGATTAGCGCTAACGGACAAAAGTGGTCAAATGTCTGGAAGCACTTTACATTGAAGCCTTCAAAGAACAGAAGGTATTTCTGAATACTGAAAAAAAAAAAATTGACAGATTAATCGATTACCAAAATAATCAGACACAAACGCTGAGAAAGTGCTTGTTTTGCCGTCAAACCTGGACAGCAGAGATTATGATGCAGGTCTTTGCTGTGTGAGTGTGTAACTGTAAAGCCAGCGTTGGAATTTCACAGTCGACACCTTGGGGCCCATCACATGCCATTAAAGAAGCTATTAGCTCTGCCACACAGCCAGCCATCAACAGCACTAACAGCCCTGCTAATAGTCCTCTGTGTGGATCATAAAGAGGTCTGAGTGGACCGGGAATGTTTAACTGCCTAAAAACAGCTGACATTCAACTACTACAGGAGGGAAATGACTCTGCTCTGCATCCATCACATTTGTATCTATACATATGTAGAGTGTGCAGCTGTGTTGAGCATCAGTACGTACAAAAGACTGTAGGGAACATTTATTTAGCTTGGCACTAATTACCAGCAGGGCCACGAACCCTCAGGTCCCTGCAATTTTTTCAATTTTGGGGGTATTTACTAAAACGATAGATGCAAATGAACCAGTCGCATTTTTTTCTTGTTTACATAAAGAACCACTAAATAAGCGCAGATGCTGTGCCTGCATCGTTTTCTGCTGTAGAACTACTGCAAGTGTGTACTGAATCTTCTAGAATCAGTACACACCTGCCTGCTAGCTATACAGACAGACAGATTTCCCGAGATACACAACATGGCAGGTTAACTACAGTTGACAGACATTAAAAACATTGTTTGGATTAACTTTATGTACTGTTAATGTACAGTATTTTTAGGAAGTGTTCTCTCAGAGGCGGTGTGAATTATGGACGCATAGAGCCATTCTAAGAAATAGACTTCTCACTCACAGTTCCTCTTGTGTATTTCTGTAAAGAGAAATGCTACATGATCAGACCAGCAGCAGCCAACATGTTTAACCACAGAGTAATATGACTCCCACAAAGTAGAAAAGTGCACAGATGCCGTGAACCCATGCTGTAAACACACTAATATCACTGGTTATAGTTACAGTGAAATGTTACTGTAACTCTTTTCTTCCGTGTTCATATCTCAGCTCTTGTGTTTATGGATTCCTCTGATGGCTCAACATAACATCAGGATCTTTGCAGATCAGACACTCAGACATGGCAGCACAAACACTGAATGTGTGAACAGTCTCAGAGAACAAGGTTCACATTCACATTGAGCTCTCAAACTCCTGCAACACGAACCATTCAGCTCAAACTGTCCGCAGCCAGATTCAAAACACACAGGCACATCCACATATACACAAACACTGCTGCACTGCCATCACCAGGGGAGGCGTGAGGAGAGGCAGGGAGGACGATACACTCTGAGACATCACGGTGATTCATCAGCATCAGGATTTAAATGAATTCAGTGACTTTCATGGGTAGGGAAAGGTGGCACACCCACACTGATCCATATTCAACAAGGACAGGTGTTAACACACTGAACATGTGTTGGTGAGTGTTTGGTAAAGGTCACACCACGACCAGTGACCAATTGGAAGTGATGGTTTGACTTCCAGTAAAACTGAACCGTTTCCTTTGACTGTGAGCAGAGAGGCCGAACCTCAGACGAGGAAGTCTGTCGTCTTGAGTTCAGTCAGTGTGTGGTGAAATGTGTAGGTCATCACATCACACATTCACACAAACATAACAACACACGCTTCACTTCCTGGCAGACAGAATCGTTGATGCAACAGAGGTTTTTCTGCTTCTTTGTCATTTTGTCTTCGTAAACTGACTTTATTGATCTGTTGTTTTGGCTGGGACGCTTTAACAATCTGATGATGCATCAGTAAACTGTAATTTGCTATTTTCATTATTCTCTCATTGTTCAAAGATAAAATGACATAATGAATGGATAAATCAAGAAAATAGTCTGTAAATAACAGTAAATGTTGGTGAAGCTCTGGTCTCCCTCTTGCTGTGTGTTATTGTTTATAGTTTCTCTGAATTAAGAGCTGCACTAATTAGTGGAATCATTTATTAGTTGATCAAATGAATTATTCAGAAACTACTCTGATAATTGAGTAACTGTTCATCATTCTCTAGTTCCAGATTAAACAAATGTGAGTCTTTGCTGCTTTGTCTTTGTCATAAAGAGCAGAAACATGAATACTGGACTACACACACAAGACATCATGTTCGACTGTATGAATGAACAGATATTTTTGTGTTATTTCTAACAATGGTCAGACCATTGGAGGTTAAAAAATGACTAAAAAGGGGAATGGTAATGTTCAGAGAAAATTAAGGTTACTACTTTGCGTGTGCATACCTCTGTCAACCAGTCCAGCTGAAGTTACTGTCTGGTCACAGTGACTTTGACCTTTGACCATGAAAATCTAATCAGTTCATCTAACCACAGTCCCAGTGAAGTTGAGAGGATTCTCTCATGGTGTTGTCAGGTATGACGGTAGCTATGTATATCTAAAAAACATGAATATTATTCATCATACAGTTACACATTTCTCTGAGATTTCAGTTGTAAGTTTATGAGAAGATTAACCCCATTGCTTTACTTTTCAAAGTTGCACCAACACCCTGATAACCAATGTGTTACGCCTGATCACTCACTCACTCCGTCTTCTACAATAAAGAAATACTAAAGCAACAGATTATCACAATTATCCAGACTTTGAAGACAACACAGTGACGTGGACGAGGAACTAATGGACGCAGTGATGGACAGATCACTGCCAAATGTCACCAAAAACAGGTTTTTCTTTTAACTGCAGTGTATTGTACAACTGTACTTTAATCTTGCTCCACAGCCGAATCATCAAGTGATAATGTAAATGAATGACTGACTGTGAAGCAGAAGAAAACTGGACTGGTTTCATCTGCCAGTTGAGAGCTGTGCTGTATATGTTAGAGGCAGGAGTGTGTAAAGACTGAATAAAGAGATATCACTCTGATATCACCCCCACGACCATCACTACACATAAATAGACACACACACACACACACACACACACATATCATAGTGTACCATGTAGGCCCTCTGAACTCACAGTGGTGCTATACCTCTCATGGATAATGAGCCTGAGCCTGTGATTCAGCAGTGATCAGGTGAAGACAGAGATAGCAGCGTATGAGCTGCGATGACTAATACCTGAGGATGAAGCTGAGGAGGGAGGCAGTAATCCACCGGCCGAGAGCTCACTGCCTCCATGTGATATGCATTATGAGACTCTGGGAAAAGGCAATAAAATGCACAAAAGGAAGCAATGCAATTGAGCTCTGTATATGTATCATCTAAAACACGTTCCACTCAGAAGTGGGCAGGCTGCATAGGGAAGCGTGTTTGGTTTTCTCGCTCTATTGTTTGTGGATGCTGAGAGTGTGAGCGTGACGCCGGAGAGACAAAGACATGCAGCTGTGAATGCGATGCTGGAAAACCAGGCTCGCCTCATTATAGGAGTTGGTTTAAACCTGCAGACACAAAAGCTGCCCGGCCGCAGACACAATTACCAACACGCCGACGAGCAAATGCACAACCAGCACACTGACCTTTCCACAAAGACACACAATCAAATATCTGCACACCAGAAGGGGGTGGAGGGGAGAAACACTACAGATTAACTCTGCAGTGGAAATAAAAAGAAAGCTCACACTTGATGATTTTAACTCATGTACATGTTGTCAGTCCACGGGTTCCTTCCCTACACACTCCGAGGCTTATTGACTCAGTATGTGGAAGCCTGAGCCCTGAGTTAAATGCTCACAGTGAGCAGAGTGACACTGCACGGCTCAGCACTGATCAACACTCAGATATGATGACAGACCTTCTCTTACACACACTAACGCAATGAGAGTCCTTTAGCCAAGTCAGGACTCTAACACACACTGCTTATGTATGAGGCGTCAGTGCCTAGACTGAGCTCAGGAAGAGACCAGAACAACATCTGTGAGTCATCAGATCTAGAACAAAAGTCTCATCAGTCCTGCAGGGGGCCCTGTGGATCAGTGACCACATGCTCTGGTTGAATTTTAAGGCTTTTTCAGTGGAGCTCCTGGTCCTGAAATCTCATCAGAAATCTTCTTCTGACAGGGACGCAAAGAGTCTAAAGATTTATGCTCACAAGAAAACGATTATGAAACAATCTAGAGGAAAACTCTCTCCCCTGGCCTCAGTGGACAAGACAACTTTAAAGGAGGAGGGGGGGGGGGGGGATCACTGGGATTGTAACATTAACTATCTAAACTAAAAGTTTTCCTTTTATTGTCTGAACCATTTCCTGATTATTATGAACTGGACCTGATCTGTGATGCCTGATGCCCCATTTCAGTGTTGTAGGTTGTGTTTAGTTCCTACCAGACCAGGTCCACACATGCCAACAGACGCCACCTACAGGAGGAGAAAGCGGCTGCAGCAGCAGATGTAGGTGCGATGATGCTGCCATCTACAAATCACACAATGTTTTTCTTTTTCCAGCTGCTGTTTTATAGACGATAGAAGTTGCAAACAGAAAAAACGTTAGAACGTTACCAGCAGATGTTCATCAACACTCCTGAAATATGCAGTTCAGCATCTGGCGGTTCAACCTGAAGCTTTCTGCAGCGTCAAACTGATTAGTAATTTAACGATCAATTCATCTGCTGATTATTTTGTCAACTATTCAGACTATTATCATTCAGCAAATAATGAAAAGTCTTTTTTTATCTGAACACCAGTCACACACACTGCCGGTCCAATGCGTGAGCTGAGTGTTGTCAGGATGTCCTCCTTTTATTTCTGCAATGGTAACAAAACAGTCTGGAGAATCTAGGACACTGCGGCGCAACAAGTACAACAAACTCCTCAAGTATTTAACTAAAATGATTCACATTAGTATTCAAAGGCTGAAATTTACATTTAAAAGGCCTGGAATGCATAAAACCTATTAAACGATGAATTTATGTGTTTGTCTGTAACAAATGCAGCAGCTACAAAGACCCTGACATCAGCAGGTCTGTAACTTGAACCACTGTACTGATGATACTAAATACATCAGATACTCAGTCATTCACACACACACACATATAGAGGGAGACAGAGAGAGATACTCATATATCTCACTACTGTAGAGTGAATGTTGCCAGGATGGATAGAATGAACACTGTAATGAAGCTGTCACCAGCGCTGACATCTTCTACAACCTCAATCATCACCTTCAAGTTTCAAACCGTCAGTGGTTCCTCCTCAGAAGCTGCTGTTGATAGTGTGAAGTGTTTCACACTTTTATTGATGCTGATTGTCATGTTAGTGAACCATTATTTGTGGTTATTGGCTGAGCTGCAGATGCTGCCGAGTGTGGTCGTATGAGGGACAAATACCTTAACGTCTCTGTGGATGATGTTGTTGTCGTGGCAGTAGCGTAGCGCCTCCAGGATCTGTCTCATGTAGTGACTGAGGAGAGAAATCACGTTGATTACTTGTATTTAAAGTCACTGCGGCAAAAAAAGTAAAACAAATCTGCTGCAGGAAAGTCAGAAATGAAGACCCACCTGGCTACTGCTTCACTGTAGACGAAGCCGGCGTCTGCCCTCTTCACAATCTCAAAACACAAGTCTGCTCCATCCATACTGACACAGAGAGAGACAGAGAGAGAGATGATCAGTGGTGGAAAGGTCATAGCAGGAGGAGACTACGAGGGAAAGGTCAGTCTTATTAAAACTTCAGCACGGTGCTGCTCAGCGACGGGACGTGAGGCAGGGCAGCTTCATCACCTCTGCTGCTCAGTCTGAAGGTGGTGCGATGTGATTCAGATAATCACTTTCCTTTTCTTTTCTTTTGCTCTAAAATGACAGCCGCTCTCGGTCGCCTCTAATATTTCTTCACATGTTGATCATAGTGACAGAAGCAGATTATTCCGAAGAGACATCTCGTCTGGATTCACTGAATATTGATAAAAAATAATTCTGACAAAATGATCGTCCTTCTGGGTGTCATAAATATACTTAGATATAAAAAGTAACAAATAAAAACTGTTTCTTTAAATGAACTCAGTCAACATGTGGAGAGATGAGAATGCTGATGCAGCAAAAGCTGCTGCTGCTGCTGGTCGCTGGTTTTAACGCTGCCAGAGCTGCTCTGTATGAACGGACATATTCTAAAAACACTAAAAGTTGAGCCCTTTTCGTCAGTCTGTAGGGAGGCTCCAACCCTCTTATATCCATGTGTGTTCGTGTGTGTGTGTGTGTGTGTGTGTCAAAAGCAGGCTGAGCCACAGACCCGTGACAATCCTTTTAAATGAGGCTCTCCTGCGTTTCTTTGAGAGTTTTCTCCACAGCAGCCAGCCGTGCGACGGGCTGAGCTTTCGCCCGTTTAGTGATAACACAATTAAATGATAAAGGAATTAGTTCTGGAGGAAGAGGAAGGATGAAGATACAGAGCGGGTGGAGGATGAGCTCGGGGAAGGTGCAGCAGTGAGTGTGAAATCTTAATCTCATCTCTTTCCCTTCATATAAACAGTAACATGCTGCATTCTCACACACATGCGCACGCGCACACACACACACACACACACACACACACACACACACACACACACACACACACACACACACACACACACACACACACACACAAAAGCTTCCTCATATTAGTGTTGATGTAATAAAACCACTGCAGGGTTTGTCTCCTCTGTGTCCTGTTAACACCATCGCCGTGATCTCTGTTCGACCTTCCTCCAGTCACACCTCATCCTCTCACCCACCCCCAGCTCCTACAGGTGCTGCCTTTCTTTCAGTCACTTGTCTGAGGGTGTGATTCGTGATTCAGTGTGGGGTCGTGTGTCAGACCGTGTTGAGTGAGAAATCCTTACAACTCAAAGACCATGTAGAGCATCCCATCTGAGCTGTAGGTCTCCAGCAGCTCCACGATGTGGGGGTGTTTGAGCATGTGGCAGATGCTGGCCTCCCGCTTTAGGTCTGGAAACACAGAGAGAAAGAGAGAGAGAGAGAGAGAGAGAGAGTAAGAATGAAGGCGAGCTATGCAGCTGACGACACACAGATCTGTTTAATGCTGTGCAGAGCTGAGACTTTAACAAAGAATAAACAACAACAACAACAGCAACAACTAACAGCCGCACGAATACTGTTTTTTCCCTTTTTGCCCCCAAGAGCATTCTGGGTAATGAAGTCATTTAACATGTGGTGTGTGGCTTCCAAAAGAACTTTTTTTTAAAACGCATTAATCTAGTGATACATTTGACTGTTGGTGACTTTAATTAATCTGCCAAAATTATTAATTTTGAGAAAAAATGTCAAACTCTCATGTGAGAAGATAAAATTGCTTGAAAAAAGCAGAATTTTTTTTCCAAAAACATTTGGAGACATCAGCTGCTCCACAAAGACACTGTGAAGAAGGGAGGGAAGAATCAGCTCCGTCAGTGTTTCTGTGCTGAACTGACACTGAATAAAATGAATCAAAGTGACGTTAGAAGGTGGAACAAGACGTACAATTCTCCAATTGACCAGCTGTTCTGTCTGAAAACACTCAGTTCAGACCTGTGGTGTAACAGACCAGTGTTACAGCTGCAGGATTTTTATTCAAACATTAGATTAACATGTTTATAATCTTCTCAGACTGCAGTGTGTGTGGCTCTACCTTGCTCTGAACCAGCTCCAGCTCCATCATTACACCCGTACACATTATTATTCCACTCACACACAGACACACAAACAAACAAACACAAACACACACACAGTGCTCTGAGACAAGCGGAAGAGAAGCTGTGACGTTGAAAATGATGAAAACACTCTGGACAGATCGACATTGTGCCACCGTGTCTCTGATGCGAGTGTGAAGCTGTTCTGTCGTGTAAAACTGTAAAACGAGTCAATACGTTTCCACCGCAGCATGTGGTGCATCTACAAACCCGCAGGACGCCGGCGGATTACACAGCCTTCAAATGAAACATTTACCCACATGGAGTCTGCTGAGCAGCACAGAGCAGCACCGCAGAGAAACTTTAATAACCTGTGACGACTGTTTCACCACGGCACTGAGAAACTATTTACATCTTTGTTTCTGCTTCATTTTCCTTCTTCACATCACTTGTGCAGTGATAGTTTTACACACCTAGTTCACAAAGCTAAAGACAAACGTACCAATGATCATATCATCATACACTTACTTGGACATTTTATAAACAATCAACTAATCAAAAAAAACTATTAAATAATTAATTCTTAAAAGTCTTAAAAAGTCTGAGGTAATGTCTATCTGCTCCAACAGTCCACAACCCTGAGATGTTCATTTATCATTGAAGACGCCACAGTGAATTTATAAGTTCCTTTCTTCAAATTGTTCAAGTTTGATCTTTGTTTATTATCACACACATATAACATTATCATTATCATTCAATGCATAACTGCTTCAGTTTTATTCCATTCTTTATCTAAAAAGACACCAGTAGCTCCTGCACATCCCCGTCTCATTAACACAGCAGCTAATGGAGAACACGTCATGTTGTCTGACGACTACAGCTGTTTACAAGACTAGAGGTTATGATCAATAGAAATCCTCTGGACTCTACTGTGATGGTGCTGACTGCTGGTCAGCTCGCTAACTTCAGTGTTGCTTTTCTACACACAAGAAAACAGCAGTTAAGGTTAGCCCTGTAGCTATGACAAAAACAACCTTTAATGATTGTATTTGCTCAATGTCATCTCCTCACTTTCACATTTCCATTCAATCTCACATTCATATTCTCCCTGTAGCAGCTGTTGTTCCAGGGAAATAACCATGACACATCTGAGACTGTATCACTGACGGCATTTAAAGGTTCACTACGCAAGTCAGTTCACTTTTTTCTCTATGAAACTCGCCCTACAGTCTCTGAGTAAATGTTTTACAACACAAAAGCTTGACCGATGTTGACTTGTGTGACTCCTCGCTCAGTCACATGCTCTTTTCCTCTTCCTCACTTCCTCTGATATGGGTTTTCTGTATTTCTTCACTTGCTCTGCCATGATGAACATCTATACAACCATCGCTGGCCTGATCTTACAGCTAGTCTGCCTTGCTGTATGTGTGTGTGTTGCACTGAATTTCACTGAATTGTGGTTTTTCACCGTGGAGTCAGCAGAGACCCTTCATTCCCCTTGTAAGGAAACCATGAAGCTGATACATTAACTTAAAATTCTTGCATGGTGCACTTTTAACATTATTCCAGTATCGTATGAAGCCCACCTCATATAAAGTATACACACAGTATACACACTGTCCGAACAGTAACTGGCAGATAAATATTGCTCAATCCAAACGAGGAATGAAGAGTCACCTGAATGCTTCTGCTGGAGGCCATTTGTGGCCAGGAACACATGAGATGTAACACACGCGCACGCACACAGTGCACAGAATATGTGAACTTTTATGAAAACTCCCTGTAATGGTCTGCTGTGTATGCAGTGACATTTAATTAAACTTAAAGTTGAAGCCATGAGCCAGTGGTTCTGCTGTGAGCCTCGGCGCCAACATTAAGCTAATCCTCCGAGGAGCGAGCGTGAGGCGTGGGCTAGCTCTAACACGATGCTAATGCTACTAAAGCCAGGATAAGTGGCTACCTTAAGGGCAGCGCAGACCCGCCATGTTTAATGTCATCTGCTGAGCTCTCAGTTAACTGCTGCTGGAGATTACAACAGACGCAATATGCCGCAGCAGTTGACTGAGCTGAGTAAAAACTGCAGCAGGGAAACCACGTCCACCGCTTTCGACGTGTGTGTGTGTGTTGCACTGATCTTGTACAGGATCACCAGGAACGGCCATGTAAAAAAAAAAAATCTATCTGTCTGATTCTGGCCTTTTGGGGTTAAATAAAGTTTCCTTGTCAATCAACATATTTGCAGATATTCAGAGGTTCAGCACTGTGCAGCAGAAACATGGGGTGGCCATAGATCACTTATTACTTTGTGTGCTTTTCCCCTGAGTTTTGTCTGAAAGGTACAGTGGCTCTGCATGAAATCACTCACAGCTGTGGAGCTCGTCTCATCTCGAGGAGAAAGATATGTATTTTATATTTCACACTGTATGGAGGACTGTGCTGTTGCCATGGACACTGATAGATTTCTTTCCTGCTCGGCTGCTTTTGTACAATATAATATTTACAAAACACATGATATATAATACACACTGCTCTTTTTCAAGTGATGAGTGAATGAACACATGTGACTCCTGGATTTTTAGGAAGCAATACACTGATGTGGATATGTGGGCTCATATTCTTTCTCAAAACAGGATGTGCGAGGCTGTTAGAGATAATTGTTTTTGCTCTGTGTTTTGTTTGTTGTCCTGGAGGGGTTGGATAAATAGAAAAAAAGGGAAAGTGATACTGAGAAAGAAAGGAGATAAACAGATGTGATCTCTGCAGTGATCCCTGTTCCTCCTGCTGAGAGTCGGAGCTGCAGTGCAACCAGGCCGAGCTCTCACAGCTGTAGGTCGGTGTGTGTGTGTGTGTGTGTGTGTGTGTGTGTGTGTTACTATGTGTGTGCCCTGACACTGCTGGTACAGACGGTCAGGACAGAAACAGAACCAGTCGGACACAAACACAGCGCTGCAGCTTTTGCGGCACCTGGACGGACAGAGATGAGGGAGGTGAGACGAGAGGGGGGAAGGAAAGGAAATATAGAAACCGAGAAGCAGGAGAGAGGGAGGCACTGAAGGAGGCTGAAGTATAGAGGAGGGAAGTGAGTGGGCGATGGCGCGTGATGAATTTTGCTCATTCACTGGATTTTCTTTTCTCCCTCGTCCCCTCGGAGGACTGACCTATTCATCAGACAGACCTCCGGACAGACTGCGTAGGGACGAGCTGGTGTGTGTGTGTGTGTGTGTGTGTCAGGACCCTGCTGGTCAATCCACTACCAAGACACGAACCATTTGACCCACTTCCCCCACTGTGAGCGGTGTGCGGGGTGTTTGTGTGTGTGCCTACTTGATTACTGTGGAGCTGTCTTACAGCTGCTCAACTGAGACTGTCCCGCTTTTCTACAAGCAACAAGAAAGGAGGGAGTAAAAACAAATCAACAATGGGAGCAGCCCGCTGGCGTCTGTAGAGGGGCAACTGTTTGATGGATTCTTGAATGCCACAGAGGACGGACTGTGATTAAATATAAATGACCATAGAGCACATGCACATGCACAGTAAAATTAGCCTGGGCCCGCCCTTCCTGCCCGTGACGCCACATTGAATTTCACGTTCAAGTCAGTCTGGCCAACCTGCCTATTCTCTGCTCTTCTTGACCTTGAAAAACGAGCTTTAAGGCGGTGCGGGTTTAACGCAATGATACACTAGTTAAACGACCTCAAACACGTGTCCACATGGCGGCCATGGAGGAGCGGTAATTGTTCAGTTCAGCTATAGCTGCTGTTTTAAAAGATTTTCGAGTTTTCTTTGAAAATGGAGCAAATTGTAGCTCTTGAAGCCTTCATGCATGTTTCCGCTACGCATACGTCATCAGAATCAGTGGTCTGATTGGTTATAGGTCTGTCCAGTAGGACACAGAGGCTTTTGATAGACGCCTGTTGATCCCGCCTCTGAGAACTTCAAAGATCTATTGGATCTTTGCCAGACCAAGCTCTACATCTACAAGCTTGGTTCGACAGCAGGCTACAGTAAAATCACAGTAAACTGTGTACACATCAACCATGTCGAAAAACTCAGTGATCCGTCAGATATCAGACCCGACGAGAGACGACAGAATCCCTCGTTTCAACGTTTCATCTGGATTCTTTGCTCACACTCACTGACAGTCTGTTTAGATTCTGGCCAACGTGACTCAGGATTCATGAAGATGGATGTCCAGTAATTAACCAGTCATTACTACAGACACTGGCTGAGATTCTGGTTGCACTGTCTCCTCCAGAGCCTCATCCACCTAGTGACTGGTCATTTCACGCCTGAAAGAGACGGCTGAGGAGGTTCATCTGATCGGGACGCCTCCTGAATGCTGCGTGTCTTTTCAGGAGTTGTGTCTCTCAGGACAGGGAAACCTGAACTACCTTGCTGTCACTGGATAGGTGGTGGTACATGATCATACCAAGTAATTCCCAGGATGCACAGCAGGTAGACTTTGAGGAGCAGCTGAGAGTTTTTTCTCAAACCTTTGAATAAAGATTTGTGTAAAGAGGGTTTGAATAAAGAGGGTTTTGTGGGAGTCTCCCAGGTTGAGTGTAATTTTTTTTTTTTTTTAATATATTTTTGGCCATTTGCCTTTATTGATAGGTAAGTGAAGACAGGAAGGTGGAGAGAAGAGTGGGGGATGACAAGCAGAAATGATCAGCACAGCTGGGTTTCCAACTGGCGATCGCTGCACGGCTTATGAGCCGAAGTGGTGCGCCCTAACCACTCGGCTGTCTGGGTGCTCCGGCTGAGTGTAAATTTTAAATAGTGGTGTCATTCAATAAGTGAAAGTGGAGGTGTTAAAACTTTTAAATCAGTCTGTCTTCTCAGCCACTGTGCTGCAGCTTCAGATACATATTTTAACAGCGAAAAAAGCTGCTGTGGATGGAAGACAATTTCAAGATCGATCTGATGCGAACATGACGTTTAGATGAGCTTTAGAAATAACAGTGTGTGTCACGGGGGGAAGAGGCTGAGTCTGTTAAGTAAAACAATTCACATCTTTCCTCCTTAAAACCCGCTGCTATCAGGCTTTTACAGCATGGAAACACGACACACATGAAGAGAGTCAGTGCATCTGTGTGGTGTTTCAGTGGTTCAGTGAGATCAGGATCAGGATCCCACAGGTTTTACACGGACTCATAATAAACAGTCAGTTCTCATCCTGTAATAACTCAATCATGAAACAAAATGGAGACATTAAGACATTTTTACAGGTTGTGTTGCTTCAATCAGTGACAGAAAACAAGAAAAAGTAAAGAGGCTTCTGGGTAATGAGGCAGGTTCAGCATCTCAACTCTAACCATCATTAAAGTTTCTCCATTTCTTCCAGCACCAGCACATACAACTGTTCCTGTACAGCCTGTGGTTTCCTGTGAGTTCCCTCCGATGTCGGACACTGATGTACAGCATCATCGCTGGCTGACAGATGCTGGATGCCTCACAAAATGAAATATCTATTATCTACTAAATAAATCACTTTTTCAGTTTTTAGCTTCTCAGCCATGAGTGTTGGCTTTTCTTTCTTATTATAATAAACTGCATGTTTGAGTTTCTCTGATGTTTTGTAGACAAAAATAATGACCGATTAATGAGGAAAATGAATGGCAGATTAATCTTTTGATTTGAAATTCTGTCAAATGTCATGAATCATACAGTGAAGTACACTGAGGTTCAGTGAGGTGCAGGCTCTTCCTACCCTCTGTGCTGAGGCCTGGACTGGACGTAAACTGGGCCACATCCACGATTTTGACAGCAAACTGCTGCCCAGTCTCTCTGTTGATGCATCTCCTCACCACGCTGAAGGGACCCCTGTTCACAGACGGAAGAACAAAATATTATTAACACATATTATATACATATTTATTTGGTTCAGCAGCTCTGTCATTCACTCTGCTTTAGCCTGGTTTAACAGCTGCTGACACTGTGCTCAGCTGCTAGTCACCTGATGAAGTTACATACATGCACCAAATTCACAATTGGTGCATGTAAGAAAGGACTTGATGTTGTTTGACACAACAGGGATTGTCACATCTTAGAGGGTAAATTATCATTTTTTATGTATAATGAGGTCTAAGGGAGAGTGTGTTCCTGCTCAATCTTATACATGATGATGTTTTACCTCTGCCAAATAAAATAAATCCTCCCTCCATAGTTTTATAACTTTGTACCTGTATGTGTGTTATATGCCAGTGTGAACTGTGTGGACCACTTCTTCACACACATTCAGAAATAATGGTGGTAGTTTCAGTTCATGGCCACATGAAACAGAGTGAATAAAAACAACGTCACTGACTATTAACTTTCATCTCCTCCTGTGTCGGACTCTGGTCTGTGTCCTGTGGCTGAACTGGGAAACGCTTCAGGCTACTGGGTTCACATTGGAACCAGTGGATAGACACAGGAACCCTCCGACACACATTCACACACAGACACAACCTGCAACCTCCCACTGCAAATTACACTCAACAGCAGCGTGAAAGCACACACTTCACTAAAACACCAGGCCCAGCTGCAGCAGACAGCACAATATGATGCAAGCAGTGCTGCTTGTGTGTGTGTGTGTGACGAGTCTTTGTGCACAAACACAGACTGTTGAACAGATGGTGATCAGGCTAAAGCTGCTTAGCGTCAGGAGGCTGAGGTTGGACGGCACTGAGCCCAGACATGCAGAGGAGACGCCCACACCGAGCCACCACACACACACCATACAAACATAGATCACACTGAAACACACACCAGGAGCTGAGTAAAGCACTACCGTGAGTTTGTGTGTGTGTGTCTGCAGTTCTCTCTGTCTTATTCACACAAACACACACACACACAGAGAAACAAACACAGGCCACTGGGTCAGCAGTTTAATGAGCAGAAACATTCCTCAGTTTCCTCTGTTCAACATCACACGACAGGCTTTTATTTTATAGAGTACAACTAACCAGAACGCACACGCACACAGACACATACATTAACCTGCCAAACACATCAGCTCCTGTGATCATCCACTGATCAGGTGAACAGACTTCAGGGACAAAGCGTCTTATTAAACAAACCATTGTTGACCACTTCTTCTGACCGTTACATGCTGATGTGCGTTTTTCAGATTTGAAACCTCAGTGCTGCGGCCAGAAGAGAAATGAAAGAGACAACATGATGGATAGTGATTTCCTCAACGTTCTTATTTCTGAAGCCTTTCAGGCTGAAGAGCCGACAGCCCTGTGGGGAAATCTTCAGCTCTGTCTAAAAGATAACAGCAGCTCACAAACACTGAGTTTGTCAATTCCACCCAGTCAGCACTTAGAGCCAAATGAAAAGTCTATGTGAGATTAAACTCAGGCTCCAGCAGGGACGTGCTTCAGCCGGAACTTTTGTGGAGCAGGTACACTGGGTCAAAGAGCTCTCATTAGTAAAGCGGTCCAGTCGTCCTGAGCTGTGTAATCTCTCTCCACGCTGCGGTCCAGTCACCTCTCCTGTGCATCCCACTCCTCCGCCTGCCCAGCAGCAAATGTCAAACCTCGCTGGAGGCTGTGCACTGCACGACAACCAACAACAGGCCCCGGAGGAGCACAAACAAACACAGCAAGCACATGAAAAGATACCGAGCCTGGAATACAAAACAAGACGATGAGAACAGGAGACGCAGTGAAGGCAATCCTGAGCGATCAGTCAATTTACTGAGACAGACAGAACGCATGGATCCCAGGAGGAAAACTCTCATGTAAATCAAACACGTCAGTCAGCAGTCACCTTCATGCTTTATCACACATCGACGGCACACAACTACAAACTGTATGATCACAAACAACAAGTCAAACTGAATGAATGAGGCAGTCTGGCGTTAGACACGTCATTGTGACAGTCTTAGGTAAATTGGGAGACATTTCTGATTTCAAAATGCTTTTCATTTATTTGGCAAAAATCAGTTTAAACCCGTGTGTCCTATATTCTTTCTCAGAACGAGAAAGAGTTATTCACTGTCAAATCTTAAGTACAAGAATACATTAGAAAACGCTAAAACTCTGGTTTTTGAGCACGACTACTTATCAACTGAGCTAAAGGAATCAGACGATTTTTTTGTCCCTGTCCACCGCTGATTGAATCGTATGCTCCTGGACCCTAATGCAACCCAGTTGTTTTTGTGCATGAACCAAATAAACTGAACCATACGCACATCCCGAACCCAGACGAGCGAACAGAACCTTTTTTTTTTTTTTTTTTTTTTTTTTTTAAACTGTTCCATCCCTACTATTTCTTAATAACTTAATTATTTCTGAGAAAGCTTCCTAGAAAAAACAATGTGTTTTGATATTAATGAATGAAACAGAGATGAGGTCCTCATTAGAGATTATTATTCAGTCATTATTAATTTAGTCTTTGAGAGCTCCTACGCTGTGACACAGCAGCAGCAGTGTCAGGTACAAAGACAAACATAAGGCACTTATCAATGTACTGAAACCTGCAGCTGCTGCAGCTCAACATGTCGAAACAAACTGAACAGAGACTTCTAACAGGTGAAGCCTCAGTAATTATCTTTAAAATCAAGCTGCAGGACTCATGATGACTTTTAGTACAGTAACTGATATACTAATAGTTTTTATCTCAGTTGTAGAGCAAATGTATGGAAATAAAACCAAGTAGTTTTTATACAGAACAGACATATTTGCTGCAGGGAGCACACATCAGTGCTCTATAACACATTAACTGAGTGTCAGTGTGTTTGACGGTGTTGACATGTTCTTCATCCTCTGCTGTGATGTTCTGTGTTGAGCAGAGCAGAGCTCTTCATCAGCAGCAGATGGAGGCTTATTCGCCGCAGCCTGGACGTTAAGGAAAAGCCTTAAGAGGCACGATCTCCTGCACATCAGGCTCACAATACTGCAACGAAGGAAAGATTGACTTAGAGACGTGCCAGAGAGAGTGGGGGGAGTGAAGGGAGGCAGACGGAGAGAGAGCATGATGGGGGAAGCGGCTTTGAACCGCAGACGGCTCAAGTGGCGGAACTGGGCGTCCTGGGAGAAGTCGACTGTACGTGGAGGAGGCGTTCAGGCTCTGAATGAGCTCAGCTGCAGCGCAGCGTTGGCCATTATGACTGTGAATAGAAGTCAGCTGCTGCACACAGACTCATTCTGATGATTCCTGCACTTTAGCCACTTGCACTAAAATAACAGGAAGAGACTGAGAGAGAGGAGCGGGGGCACATTAACAGGAAAAGTAAAAAAAAAAAAATGAGAGTGGAGACACAGGGTGAGTCCCATTAGTGCAAGCACCAGTTTATCCCCAGTGTGAGCTAGATAAACATTCACAGTGATGAACTCACTCTGTACCTGCACCAGGGAATACCTCAGAGACCTACTAGTTGATCTCATTACATCAAGATGTTGACTTTAACCCTGTTATTTTATGGGAATGATGATTTATTGTCTTATTAATGCCTGGTAATTACACATAATGGGTTTTTCAAGGTTACAACATGCTGCTTTACGCTGCACATTTATCAAATAAAAGTTCTGATCGTTGCTGTGGTCTCTCTTTCTCTCTTTTTAACCTTAAACTTTAACCTTTCAGCAGCGACATGCAGAGGCTGTGATAAGACGATTAACTGGGCTACATACACAGCGGTGATGGTACAGTGGACACTGCTGTGTTAAAAAATTGAACACCAGTGATTGTGGAGGATGCTGTGTGGTTATCAGGCTGCACTCACATCGCGATTGATGTTTAATGTAACGTGTTGCTTATATTTATTGTAAAACAAAACCTTAGGAGCCGGCGTCGTCTTTAACAGCACAGTCACGAAGCAGCTCTGCTGCCGGCTCCATCAGTAATTCATTACTCCATCAGTGATCGCTGTCGGCCTCAGCCACGCTATCAACAAGACGTCTGGTTCATTTCTGATCATCTGATCTTAATCCAGCCAGAGAGAGGACAGCGCTGCAGTCTGTGTCTGTGCTACAATGTAAATATGTGTGAACTTTAGTCCCACAGGTCACAGCCATGAGCTCCTAATGGCCACGCCCCCTGACCTCTTCTCTCTGCTCTGACCTGAAACCTTAATCTGTTGGCATCATCAACAACCTGGTGGAAGGATGTCAGGAGAAGGTTTGGACAGAAAAAAAAAAAAAGGCATTTGCTGCATTCCACGTTCTGTGGGGGGGTAACCACGGGGGAATTTACGACAACATCAAAAAGATAGGGTGCCCTGCGCTGCGTGCCATCTATCTGCATCTCCATGTGTGTGTTGCTGCAGTAAAAGGTGATTTGCGGGCTGTGCTCCTTCACAACCTCAGAGAGCATCAATCACCGCCGCGTCTCATTCCCTAAATGTCAGCGGCTTTACGAGACACAAAAGTCTGGAGCATCATTCACTCTCAGAATACAGCCTGATGGGCAGAGACTGCAGTGACGACGGCCTCAAACACAACATGCACATGTGTGACTCTCGGCCAGGTCAGTAGGAACAACCCAAGAGGAAGTGGCACTAAGCTGCTTTACAAAAACTGACTGGTCCAATCCACCGTGAGACAAGCTCCTGGCAGAGAGGACAGACAACTTCTCTGACTTGTTACATTCTGTTCAAACTATCTAACATGATGACACCATCTTAGCTGGAAAGACAGAGGAGCAGTAAAGCTCAGACTTTCAATCAAAAACATGAAACTTCACCCTGGAGGAAATATTCAAGTCAATCAACACTAAATGAATGTCATTACCATGTTTACACCTTCTGGGGAAGAGGCAGACATAAGTGGGAGGGAGGGACACACAAAGGATAAGGAGACACAAACAGATGTGTCCAAAGTCATTTTCTACAGAAGGAAACTCCTCGTTTACACAGTTGACCTAAAACAGAAACAGTGCGTACGTTTCCAAACATTTCACACTTTACATTGAAGCGGATGAACGTAGTGGTGGCGGTTGCTCACTAAGATCTTCAGCCGTCGCTGCATTTACAAGATAAGAGTTACAATTTACAACTTAAAAACACCCCCTGGATGGCGCCACTAACTCAGAGACGTGACGGGTCAGCATGCTTACACTTCAGAGTTAACACTGGTACTGGAGATGGCTGCTAATGCCAACACTGGTTCTGTAGCAACAGCAAAAAACTTGAACATAACACCTTTAAATTTTGAGTTTGAATAGTGTAAGTGAGTTGGACAGGTGAGGAGACATCCATCAGTGTCTCCCTCTGGACAAGTGTGGAGGATGAGATACTGACGGACTGAGGAAACGGCGGGTTGAACAGCAGTGATTTGACAGGTTGTAGACGTCTCTGTACTGTCCGTCTTCCTCCTTCATGTAGGAAAACAGTGACTGAGCCGCTGACAGCGAAGCTTCTCTCAGCTGCTGTGGCACCTTGTTACTCTCAGATAAAACTAGCTTACAGTAAAGTGAATCACTGTTGAAACCACATCCTCCATGTCTGTACAGTCACTAATATCACCCCCAAAGCTTTAGCATCCAAGCATTTTCTTTTGTGTTGCTGCAACTTTGTGTAATCACACTTTTTTTCAATCATCGCCATCACAGGTTGGGGTAAGCGATGATTTTAGAAATTACGTTTGATAGGACGTTCGACAAAGGCACTTAGCTAGAAAAGTAACTAAAGAAGTGCTAAAATACATAAATAAATAATAAAAAAAAAACAGGCTAAGGAAGTCTGGTTGCATGAACAGACACGCTCGCTCCCTGGTAACCTAGCAACCGTGTCAGCAACCGCACAAACAGCCGATCACTACACGTCATGTTTGGTTGGCCACCTCGTGTTTCAAAAACAGAAAGCATTTATGTTGAGCAGAAGTGAACATGAAACTGCCCACTACCTCGCCAGTAGGGAAGTTTTTGGATGTTTTCGGTCAAACCAATGTCGTCAAATTTAACTTGCCACTTACGTCGCTCTTACCCATTAGAGCACATGTTGTATTCAGCCACAACCACAGACGTCTGCCACTACCACAACGCACGAGCAGACTACCATAAGGAGGTGACTAGCAACAGTGCCACTGTTAGCATATAGTATATTAATAACAATAGTAATAATGATATCACCAACAATAAAAAGTATAGGTTTTACAATAAAGTGTTAAACGTTTTCCTCTCAGTCTTTATTTTAAATAGGCCACAAAATATTGGATAAAGATATTGACCAATAGGGATTAGTTATACTGTGATATACCTTTCAGCCATATCATCCATCCCTAATCACAGGCATCACCGACTCATCGCACACTGCTTCACCCTCTGACTGGACCATGTCTGGTCCACTGACAGCTCCAAACCTGAAACAACTGAATCAACGTCTTATTTAAACTTGACTAGAAGTTGTTTCTACTGCTCATCAGAGCATCTTTGTAGTGTCCTGCGAGTTGTGAGGCGGAACTGACTTCATGTCACGTCCTCATCCTGCATCAAGCATCAACTTCAGCTGCTGACTGATGTTTCCCACCAACTGCAGCCACTGTACCCAAATAGTGTGTATGCGTAGAGCCGTATACCACCGGTGCCACAAATTCAATTAAATGCCTGACATTTCCCAGCATGCCCAGGGGCTTCACAGACACAAGAGGAGCGGAGAACTAGGAAAAAGAACAACGAGAAGGACAGGGGGAGATTAAAACGTTGCTTAGAGGAGATCGCAGCGACGGGAAATGACTGTGTGTGACACATAATTTAAGGATTTCATCGATGACATCAGACAAGGTACACCATCCCCGTCCCCCACAAAAAAACAAAACAAAACAAACACACCTTTACTTTAATTTCCACCACCCGTGCTACAAAGCCTCCTTCTCTCTGGCAGACTGTTTGTGTAAGGAGGCAGAGCTGTCTTTATTTACGCTCCCATGAGGATTAGATAGAGACCGGACATGCCACACACTAGAGATGCTCAGGGACTCATTCACTGTTCAGACAGGGGGCAGTGCAGAGGTAACTTTCAGTCAGGGTGGAAGTGTGATGCAGGCAGACTTCGTGGAAAACCTCTCACATATATTTAAAGCAAAGAGGTCAGTGTCTTTCATTGGGATTTGGACTGGTCAGCAATGACATAACACACGGAGTGACAGATGTCCGTATTAATGGACAAACTCCAGACAGCCAAAACATTGTAACAATTGTGTTTTTTTTTTTGATTTGCTTTGTTGTATGTGTAAAGTCAGTGTTTCGGGTGTTGCACAGAACAACAGATTTGAAGAAAATGATCATGAGCTGGTCCTCAACAGAGCCGTGTCTGATCTGGCTGAGCGTCGTTGAGAAACACGTCTCCTTAACTCTTATATCCTTCACACGCTCAGTGAGAGGACCAACAGTAAAGATGTGAGTGGAGGAACATGGATGTGATGAAGTGAACTGTTATGAAACCAAGGCATGGGAACGAAATGTGAGTTAAAAAATGAAGTTCAAACTAAAACAGTCCAGCCCAGGCTTTGTCTTTCCTCTCCTGTTCCTAATGTTATTTATTCACCTAGAAGTCATCAGTTTCTTTTCAATCTCCACTTTCATGCCAACAAGGCCATTTCATTAAGTTAAGTCATTTATTCAATGTTCATTAACTTAGCAGGCATTGAATGTCTCAGTCAAAAAAATCTTCATAACAATCAGCTGCACTTTATGTTTGATGTATCAGATTTCTCATAAAGCAGCAACATGATAAATAAGAACAGCTGTTGCTTCAGATCCACAGGCAGGTGATGAATGAAAAGGAAAAACCAGAGGGATGAGTGATGAACCATGAGGTGTCAGTGATGTTCGTGATCCATCTCTCCAGCAGAGTCCACACATGTTTGTTTGTTCCTTTAACTCATTTGTCAGTATCTTTTATATATGTATACGTATGTATTTAATATGTGTATAACTGAAGAAAGGTCCCGTTGCAGTTTGTGCATCGCAGCCAATAGAACAAACGTATTTATTTTAGCTCCATGTCAGAGAGCTGCTGCATTAGCATATTGTTACAGCAGATTTTAAAGCAGCGCTGTCTTCAGCCGCCAATCAAAGTTCTGTTTGATTAGACACGTTTCTTCTTGTGTTGGCGAGGGCCACGTTACATTTTTAAAAAAAGATTTAGCCCAGGTCAAAGAGCGGACTGAGACACAAGAGTTTATGAAACATCTTCAGCTCTGATGTGTTAATGTGGGATCACAGTGAGTGGCAGATGAAACAGAGGAGGAGGAGAGCGTGTTGGGGGGAGGAGTGAGGGGAGCTACTAATGCACGGTTATGAAGACTGAGCAGCTTGTAAAGTCAAACACATTACCTGCTCCTTGACCCAGAGCAGGGGGAACAGGGGGGGCAGGAACAAACATGGGCGGGGGGTGAATTTGATTAATTGTGACGGGAAGTTCCACTGTGGTCTCTGATTACAGGACCCTCTTCACCCTCCCCACAAACTCCCATGTTCTAGCAGCCAGGCTCAGGTGAGGGGTGAGGCAGCCCCCCACCCCCTTCAGGGAATTCCACGTCAGTTTAGATAAGATGGAATGTCTTTATTAGAGGAAAACACATGAGCACATGCTGAATACTGAGCAGCACCAGTTTGCTGTGGCCTGTTGGCAGCGCGGCCAACTGGACCCAGTTCACTCCACATCACAAGTCTGTGCACTGACATCAACTGCTGCAGGTTGTTGTCAAGCGTTTTATCAAACTGTCTCCAGCTCTGCAGAGTCATCATTCTAATCATCAACACAACAGAGGAGTGTTTTCTGTACGTCACTTTTCTCCGCACCGATCGTGGTTTTCCTGTTGGGAGCGGGCGGTGGAGGGTAGGACGTGTACTGGCCGTAAACAGCTGCTAACTCTGTGGCTAAAGCAAATCTACATACAGAACCTTCAATAATCAATAAGCATGTAGGACAGAGATGTCCCCTCCTCATCTCAAGTGAATGATTTTTTTTTAACTGTCAATCAACAATCACTGACCGTTTCCATCAGGGATCAGGGTTGAGAAAAGCTCATCAGGACATTTTACCACATACGTCAGAAGATAATGGAGAAGGTCCGGGTTTACATATTGTATTTGTTCTTTCTGTCTGACCAGCTGCCGAAAATATCTGGACCTGAGACTTGACGTAGTTGAATCTAACATTGTAACCAACAAATATATATAATATAGATGTTCTCATATAAACAACATAAAATAAATCTGTTCTCCGAGCGTTGTTACGCCTCAGTGGTGACTTTAATGAACAAAAAGAGAAAGACATAAGGCCTGATGCTTCTATTTCCAGAGGAGAATGTGTGTGTTGTTGCGCAGTTCAGGGTCTTTCCTGTCTCCACCCACGCAGCTGTGGATGAATGAGCGAGCGGCGAGCTGAAGGAGACCCTCACGGTTCTTTTGATTTCTGAATGATGAGGTTCAATCAGTCACTGCAGATTTATTCACAGATAAACTAAAAATCCTGAGTTAATCTTCTTCATTTAAACTGATGATGTTGCTGCGACACAAATTGATTTGATATATGTGACATTTCTTTGGTTTCTATCATCAGGCAGAGCGTTTCAGCTTCTGCTTTGTACAACTCCCATCAATAGTTTTGTGCTTAACTTCAGTGTAAAATGATTTTTGGATATGTAAAACATCGCTATTTTAAACCATTAAAACAGTTAAAAGTAGCTCCACACTTCCTTGCTGGTATAACAAGGGTCCTGATATTCAAAATGAGGCGTTTGTAACTTTGTAAGTGAACACATCGTTTATTAAAAAGACTTTTTTTTTTTTAGAGATGGTACAATTTCATGCAAATGCATGGATTTCATCTGTTGGTGACAATATCTGGTCCTCCTGTTCTGCCCATTGGTTCGTGTTCATCAATCGACTTGTCAGACTTACTTTCAAAATGGCAGCGACCGGAAACTACCGCTAGGTTTTTAATAAACGATGTGTACACTTACACTTACAGTTCTCAATGCCTCATTTAAAACAAAAACGCTAAAAAAAAACAAAAACAATGTTGATAATGCAACGGGAGCTAGCTCCTCAGGGAGTTTTGCTCCTCGGCAAACATCACAACTCCTTATCGTGTTTGACATATCCAAAAATCATTTTACACCAAAGTTCCCCTTTAAAGAAAGGATGATTCAGTCGTGTACTGAGCTGCTGTGTCCCACATGTAGCGGCCACTCACTGTGGTGAGCTACTACACGATCACACCAGTGGAAGTGAGTTTGACAAAGCTGTTGGTGAGAGAAAGAGGCTGTTTGAGGAGCGACCTGCTGCGGACCGGATCTGAAGTTATGAGGTGAAGTGATGTCGTTGACCTGCCATCAGCGCACAGGAAGCACAGCGAGCTGACGGTGAAAACAAATCACTCAGTGAGCACTTTAAGCCAATGCTGAATTGACTCCAAACATTTTTGTGCTTATTAAACATTTAGATTAAAAAAAAAGTAGCTGTATAAAAATGCAGGACTAATTTCTGCTCACGGGAATTCAATTGTTTGTTGTGTACATATATTTATGTGTGATAATGTTTAATCCAATTCCATCTGATCTGAGGCGCAGCCTGATGTGGCGGCGAGGCCAGGTACCGCCAGCAGCGACGCATAAGAAAGCCGCGCTTGTGGAGCAGAGCGAGAGGGACATGTTTGTGTTTAAATGAACGGTAACAGTAAAAGGTTTGATGAAGCCGCAAGAAAAACGCACATCAAGAGAGGACAACAAGAAATGAACAGAGGCGGTGAAGGTGTGGGCAGGGAGAAAAAAAAAGCTAAGGGAAGGAAAATCCTCGAGTCCAATCTTCTGAGTGTTTTGGGTCGAGAGCCAACTGTGAGATTTGCTGCCGGATGCTGGGACTGTGCGCAGACGGAGACAAGGCACTCTCCAGATTAACTAGCTGATTTGTTGCCTAACTCAGAGTAAGCACCAGTCAGCTCTGTGAGAAATACCTTCTCTTTACAGTAGACAGAGGCAATTAGCGCCAGATTTCCCTCACATCAAAGGTTGAAAAACTCTGACAACTAAGTGCATGAGCCTGCTGCTGCCCGATGATGATGATCCCTCTGCAGCAGTAATGGATGGAGCTTTAGAAACATGCCGTCATCCCACTAATCAATCATTGATGAGCTGTGGGGGGTCACAGCTGGATCAGAACGGCTCCATTAAGAAAGCATTGAAAGGTCCATCTACCAAAACCACTATCCATCAGCAGACTCGCACTGGGCTGGGGTTCAGGGATTAAAACTCAGACAGACGACGCTGGGGCAGATATTTACAGGATGATGTCAAGTGATGTAACCTCTGATGCCACAAACTTGATCATCTCACGAGTTTCTTCTGAAAATTTACAGGTTTCATAGAAAACAGGCTGCTGAAGCACACCGAGCTGTGGGAAAGTTACCTGACATTTTCTGCTTATTTCTGACATTTTCTGACAAAAATGACGAATCGATAAATCAGAACAATGATCAGCAGATGAAGCCACCAAGAAACGGCAGTGTTAAGGCCACCGGTGTGTTAAAGCTGCTCTGTGTCGCTTTTCTCTGCTGCACAACGTGTTTTCCTGCCTGCTAACTTAAAGTTTCCAGTCTGTGAGCCTCAGTTTTCTGATGATGCTCATCAACTGTACTGAGTTTTGTTTTTTGTTTAAGAAAAATCGGCTGAATTATTTGGCGAAACGAAAAAAAAGATGAGCAGATTGTTCTTCCAGTGCAAACACAACGGAAGGGATTTTTTTTTCAGACTGTGAAAGTGAAGAACTGATAAAAAATATTGTTAAAAATACATTAAAAATACATTCACATGAAAGTCTCAGATGTCTTACGTTGTATTAAGTTTACTGAATCCAGGAGAAATGGCATTTAGCAAACAGCATAACTGTGTTGCTATGCAGAGCCAACACCAATTGAGGCTTTTATCAGTGTCTGTTCAAGGACCAATTTAGGTTGTTTGTCACAGGAGGAGACAGTCAGTCTTTGTGCATTATCTACTGGGCCGCCTGATTGGTTTTATGACTATAAACGTGACACGAAGTGTATTGCACATGTATTTTCCTTCACAAATATCACTGAAATATTAAACCTCTTTAGCAGAGAAGAGCGAAAACAATCCTTCACTGAAGGAGCAGCGTGTTGATAACAGGAAGCAGAGGAATTCATGGGAAATGTGTTTCTAATCTCAATAACTGCACAAACAAACCACCGGCATCAGATCAACTCAGGACTGAACACTGTTGTTTTTACCATGTTCTCATCTGTTTATAGAAACCAGACTAATTAAAACTCATCAGTTATCAATGATATCGCACAGCTTTAGCTTGTTACACACATCACTTTTAAGAGCAGAGTATTAAAAATGATCCCATTATTTTTCTAATCGTCTGTCTTGATGCAGTGCAGCATCGGCTCATTAATGAAGTGCTGTGAAATTACAAACAGAAGGTCTGATTATCTGCGTTGTGTGTTTTCATCTGCTCTAATTTGGGAGCTCTCAGGCTCCAGACCCAGCACAGACTAGTTTTGCATCAAAAGCAGAGAGGAGGGGAAATAATAAATTATAGCAATAGTAAACAGCTCCAGAGGGCTATGAAGCCATCATCACTGATCAAATCATGCACATTCAGCCAGCGCCAGCCATCTTTACTTTCAACGGCACCTCTCACAAACACAGGTTTCAGAGTTAGCTGTGGTGTGAGGTCATCAGCGAAGCTTCGTGTTCTAGGTTCAGACTCAGGACAGAGCTGAATGCTGCGTCCTGTCGGACCGCTCTATATTCAAACAGCCGCAGAGCCGCGGTCGAACCACAGCCTCATAGACAGAACAAAAATACGTCTTTAAAAACGCTCATTACACCGAGAGGCCAGACCTCCCAACAGCCTGACGCTCCTCTGCTGGGAACCTGACCGCAGCCGTCAGCCGCTCAGACGCTCTCAGCTGACCGCAGCCCGTCAACATCCTCAGGAAGGAGGAGTGGAAACTCTGACACTAAATCCCCTGGCATCCTCCCCGCACTAAAACACAACTCCAAAACGTAGCTCAGGCTGCAGAGCTGGCTTCGGCACCGGCTGATCGATGGAATCAATCGAACCTTTGATTAACACCGTGGTGCATTTAAAATGATGAAAGGGTGAAGTAAGTGCAACAGAAAAGCTGCTGGATTTTTACCAACAAAACAGCCATGAATTTGTCTTTTCACTGATGAAGAGTCCAATCTGGTTTCTCGGGGCAATTAATCACATCCTGGATAGGAGGACTGTGTGTGTGTGTGTGTGTGTGTGTACTCTGTGTCCTCTGTGAAGTGAGTCTACTCACTGGTCAGCATATTGCTTCGGCCATTTCCTCCCAGCTCAGGCTGCAGTCTATAAAAGTTAATGATCCCACTGAAGCGAGGCCGGCCGCGCAGCGACTCATGTAAACACACACCTACACGCGGTACAATGTTAAAACGAATGCAAAGGCATGTAAATGAGCACGCATGTGCCTTTAATCTTCCTCCCACAGACAAACACACTGTTGGCTGGGCCGGTCTTTAACAGGCTCCATGGAGTCGAGGGCAGGAGGTCTCCTCCCCATCTCCTCAAATTTCACACACACTTCAGTGGTAAGCCTCCTTACATAACACTGCTGCCCAACTCCAGCTACACTGCCAGAGGTTTCAGTGTGTGTGTGTGTGCGTGTGTGTGTGTGATTCATTGGGCCGTGAGGATCATTTCACTGGTCAGTAATCACTGCTCTAAGCAATGGCTGCTGTGCTGCTCTTGTAATTCTCAGTGGTGCCAAAAAGACAAAACAAGGAGACACAGAGAAGGACAAAGCAAGGATGAGTGAGAATTAATATACATATTAACACAACTCTGGTTACATGTGAACACACGCAGGCATCACAACTAGATCAGTGAACTTGATCTTGAGTCCTGGATCAGGTCTCAGTGAGTCTGATCTGATCCCACATCATTTATTAATAAACTTTATATGTTGACAGTAGGATAAAACGTTCAGTCTCTGTTAACCAGCCTGTTGTTAGCTGTTAAACAGCTAGCCCGCTAACTGCAGCTGGAGACTGGAGTCCTGGTTCTGGTCTGCAGTCCCTTGGTCCCAGTTCTCCACCTGATCAGAACCACAACTACTGTCTCCACCTGCAGGACGAGACGTGGAGCTGCAGTTGAGACGGGATGAGCAGCGGCTAGCTGGAGAACAGCTGCTGGGCTTTCAAATTAAAATCTTAAATCTTAAACTTCAGACTTCATATGAACTAAATAATCTAATTGGATGAAACACAGTTTGTAAAAAAGGGTTAGGAAGCAATAATCTGACTTCCTGCCAGGACTTTCAGAATAAGACCAGAGTAACAACAAAGTGGTTTGTGTGTTGGGCCTTTAGCCTCAAGTTGAAGTACTGACATTGTGTCCATAGCAACCAAATGAACAATCAATCATGTGATCACACATGATCAGGTTCAGATGAACGAAGTTGTGATGCTACTTTAAAATATTGCAATATGATGTTTTGCCCACTACTGAAGAGTCCGAGAGGAAAAAAAGATACCAGATTACATCATAACCAGACAGTAGTTGTAATGGTACAACACTGTCAAATCAGCAGTCGTTATCAGGAAGAAAAAATGGTATCAGAACACATGTGGTCTGGTCTTTTTCCTCAAAAAAAATGAATGAAATAATGAAAAGTGTTAAAGCAAATGTTAAAGACTAATCACGGTCTTGCGTGTTTCATCGCAGCCAAAATTCAGAAGTGGCTACACAGAAAAATTAAGAAAAGAGACGGAGGAAGAGGCACGTTGCAGCCTTGTACAGACACATTAATACACAAGACAAGACGTAGGGAAAGTGGATGTCAAGACTGTGTGTGGTAAATAAGTGCAGTGTTTTCTGTGGATGAGGCAGAGGTCAGAGGTCAAACATCACAGCATCGTGTTACTGTGAAGAGGAAAACAGGAGCAGGACGTACTGTCACGACTCACCAACATATTTCTCTTTATTTCTCTGCACGCTGATGGAAAACCTGTAAAATGTTTCCTCTCATGCATCTTAATTAGCCCCCCAGTGTTTTATGTTAATCCTTCTTTATGGTTTATTTCTTCAAACAGCCTCCACTCTCTCCTCTTCACTTCCTCCTTCTACTTTACTTCCTTTCCTCAATACATGGAAAACAAAACTAAAATCAAAATGAAAAAAAATAAAATAATGGAAAAACAAAAACAAAAAACGACTTGATTCAACACGTTGTGTGCGTGTGCTTCGTGTGGACTACTGACCCGTATAACAAAAGGTAGTGGCAGCTTAGGAGAACTTCAGTGTAAAATGTTTGTTTTAAGAGCAACCGTGTGTGTAGCGAGCGACAAGTGACATGCAGCAGGTGAGAGGGTCTATAGAGAAGTTTGTTTGTACTTTTATTCTAACTACAATAAAATTTCAACACACGTTACGTCTCCTCATCCTTCCATCAACAGCGACTGGACTACAGCTTGTTACCAGCCACAGAACGATCCAGAGTGAGTTAAAATGCAGCGGCCGGTGAGTTTTTTTGGTTTCTGATTTTCAGTTTCTTCCTTTTTGTTAAAAAAAAAAAACAAACAAACAAAAGTTTTGTTTTGAAAACAAAATAATGACTGAACGAACCATACAGGGATTTGAAACACACCTCCATCTTGGGTCTTCTTCTTTCCAGTCACGCAAACATGTCACCGGTGTTTCAGCTGCTGCATATTTGCAATGTGCAGGAGAAACTGTGGTCAGTCAAGGTCTCTGTCTCTGTGTGTCTCTCTACAGTGTCATGGCAACACAGAGCTCAGATGAGGTGAAGTTCAACAGACAGACAGAAAGAACCGACGCAGTATTTCATCAGCCGCTGCTGATTCTCCTTATAGCTCTTTCGGGGAGAAAGCCTAAATAAACGGTAGAAGGTATTAATGATGATGCAATGCAAGACTCGTTCCAACAGCTGATCAGAAACAAAAAAAAAAAAACACCTCATTAATCATTCATCAAGCTGCACGGGATTTTCAAATGATTTTCTGCAACACAGCCAAGATGGCGACCACTGAGGGTGAGAAGTGTGCGCGCTCTCCACATCACTATTTTACCAGTAAAAACGTAACACGGACATATACTAGAAATGTAAATGTCAGCAAAGGAAAAAGTGAATATCTGCATATTTCCTTCCAGGACCACAGTCCCAGTAACAGCAGTTGGTTCACTGAGGAAAACAGCTGCTGATTTTTACAGTCGGTGCTGTTGAACTGAGAAAAAAAAAACGCCATCTAGGCTATTTGTTTCATGTGTTAGTGTGAGGGATGTTACCGTCTCCTTCCAGAAGGCTTGAAGTCACATGACTCACGCAGGTTTTTCTTCACTGAATCAGTTTCCCATCACTGACATACCTCCACTCTGATTTGTACAAACAACAAACCACAAAACATCTGGTGACCCGGTTGGACCTCTGAAACCCACATCCTGACATGACTATCACACTCATCGTTGATGACCTCCCCTGCCCCCTTTACCCCTTCACTCCCAGGCGGGGGCGGTCACATGACTGTCAACCATATAACTGCTGGAGTCAAACTACAGCAGGCTGTTTATTCACATTAAAAAGCAGCAGTTTGTGCACCGACACGTTCTCGCTGTGTGAGTCAGCTCGGTGTTGCCGCTTGTGTTTTAATGGAGGAGTATGAGGACAACACGAGGCCTCACCGCCCTGAGTCATCCCTAGCATGTGTCAGCCTTTCCTGACTTTTTCTAGCAGCTCGGTGCTCTCAGACAGAGGGGAGGTTCTCTCCTCTGGCAGCTTCTGCACACAAACAGCGTCACTTGAAAGAAGAGAACATATTCTGACCTTGAGAGAAGCACGTTAACCTTGAACAGAGGGGACACGATACAGAGTGAACATGTTCTTAAATATGTGCAGACAGCGGCCTCCCTCCAGCACCCTCGGGCCCCTATGTCGCCTTCAGAAGACGAGGACATGGGTCAACTATTCCTGTCTCCACATACAGACAGGCCACGCTCACCTTCCTGACACAGCACCTCTTCCAACCACAGCAGTAAAGGCTGTATCTGATTTCCTGTGGGAGTCTGCATTGATCTACGTGCCGGTGATTCCTCTCGGGGTCGCAGGCTCCAATCAGCGCTGCACACAATACACTCAAATCTATGCTACACAGTCAATTGTCTGGGAGCACAGCCTGAGAGAAACTGTGTCACTGGAGAGAAACTGGGCAGTAGAAGAAGAAAAGCCTTTCTCTGCCGCACAATAACTCACTGTGAGCGTATAAAGGCCACCTCGGCTCTAAGTGCAGCCCGGCTACAGCCTCCGTGTGCGCAGACCAGTCACTCAGACCAGCTGCCGACACCACAGCACAAACTCTCAGCTGAAAGGAAAAGCTCTGACCTTTATCTCCTTTGCTGCCTCTCATTTCTGCATCTGTGGATGTCTGAAGACTATGAGACAGGGGTCAGAGGTCACTGCAGTAATGACAGGATGATGTGCTCAGTGCTCCGTGTGAACACCATCATGTGGTGATGAAAACACATGATGAGGTCTGGTTCATGTGTTGGGCGGTTCATGCCAGAAACCCCTTTTTATCTTTAGTCATGATAGGATGATTTTTTTTTCCTTTCACTGAGATACCAGTTTAAATAGCCTGATCTTTTTCACTGCTGCAGCGCTCAACACACATGCAACAGAGCTCCTGTGCTGGTGGAGGTGTTGAAGTGAAAATGGACAGAGAAAGTTCACAAACTGAGGCTGTAACACACGTTCAACTTGAACATGATAACACAGAAGAACTTTTACCTGAAAAAAAGAGTTGTGTCGTGCTACAGTTGTCGCAGCAAGACAAACAAGCTGCTGCACCACCTAGGGATGCTCACCGTTCCATTAAAAACACAGATTTTTCCCATGTTGAGCTGACTATAGCATATCGAGGTCCGGCTCGCTGCCATGGCCTCGGGGCTCTGCTCACTGGACACACGAATCTGTTTCAGTTTGTTAGTCAAACAAAACTTCACATGGAAATTATTTTTGATGTCACCTTTGTCCCGGATCTGTTGACACCCACATCTAAATGCCTTGCTGTGCTTCTCCCACTGTGTTCTGCGCGGCAACGCAGCCGTATCAACGCAGTCGTGAACTTTTTTTTTTTTTTTTTCGATACACCTATCGACTATCGTTGATTGTTTATTTACCGGCCTTGTTCCTCCACAACGAACAATGGAGACCGACAGAAGACGTTTGTTGGAACTGATCGACACTGAACAACAAATCGTTTTTTATTGAAAATGAGACGAGAACCAAAAAGGGGATACGTGGTGATGTTGTTGTTATTGTAGAAGGAACAACCGGCAATTTGAGTGTGAAACTTTCATATTCAGCCAACACCTTGAACTAAGGCTGCAAATTACCTTTTTATTTCATGACTGATTTTCTATTCATCAATAAATCATTTGATGTGTGAAACAAACAGCCACAGAAAAGGCAGCAGAGTGTCGCTTCTGAGAAATAAACCTTAATCTGCAACGGCCCCATCACCAGCTTATCAACACATCACACGGCTCTACATAAAAGGGGCAACGCAAATCACTTTTGATTCTTTCATGTATCTATTTGATCACAGACTCAGACTGTGTCCATCTTGGACAGTCCATTCTCTGTGACTGTGAACCTGCTATCGGTCTTTAGTTTGTCTCATAAATGCCACGGCAACAATTATGGGTTGCTTTGTGTCTTGTTTTCATAGCGACTGTGGGGGTGTGGCCGGCTGCTGACGTGGACCCCTCCCCCCTGGAAGCTTCTGCGTATTTTTGCATAAAGAGCTTTTGTTTCCACTGTGTCATTTTCAATCATTAATCACAAACGGTGCTTCATGGCAGCAGCTCACTAAGTGCTCTGGCTTTTTCACCGAGCACTTAAATGACAGTAAGTACGGTGTTGAGAAAATGATGCCTGTTGTTGTGTTTCACCTGCTTTTAATTTATGCCACTGTCACAATTACAGGTCGGTGTTAAATATACAATGTTTAGCATATCTGAAACAGTAAGTGACAAGGGTCAGATTTATGCCTTTTTTTACATTTAGCACCACAATCTTTAAGCAGGTTTACTTCTTCATGTGGCACAAACTTTAACTTAAAGTATCTGCAGAAAAAAATGCAAAAGTATGCAGAGAGTCTGGGGTGTGTGAGAGGTTAGGACAGACCAGAGTCGAGTCACCAACATCCACATGACCAAGTTAACCACTGTTAACTACTGTTAACCAGTGTTTCCAACTACAGTTCAGAGCCTGTTCTTTGGAAAAGACAACACAACACGTTGTTACACAATGGCATCTGCACCACAAGGTGACACAACAAAGTTGTTTAATCATCTTAAATGTTCAGTACACACTGAATAAATGCACCTTTTCAAAGTCAATTAATAATCATGATTTAGATTATGACCAGATCAATCGTGATCAGCCTTTTAACCACAACCAAACACATGTAACTACAACAGCAGCTCTACAAACAGACAGTGTCTGTTCATTTACACTCATGACTCATGTCAGAAATAACACCGAGTTACGGTCTACAAGATGACACACGATAAGAACTAAAAACTTTGAAATGACGAGTGGAAAAAAAGAAATTGAATTTCAGACGCAACCTTAAGATTAAATAACCTGATCATAAGAGTCTGTATTTACAGGGAGGATTTCACAGATGGAGTAAATGAAGGAATGATGAAGTGACGTTGTGATATGTGGTCAGTGTGGGTCCTTCTCTCTGAGGCCGTTGTCTCTGCTGAGCTGAGCTCCATCCAGCAGCACTCATCATGTGCTTATGTCTCTTAATCCTCATCGCTGGCTGAAGCCAGCACCAAAGCTAAGATTAGCCCACATACACTCCACACACACACACACACACACACACACAATGCCACTCTGTGTGTCCTCCTCAGTGCGGTGGAGGGGAGCAGTTGACATCGTATGGTGTCAACACTTAGTTGGAGGGATGTGGACAGACAAGGAGGGTGTCTCATTTGGACGCGTGACAACCGTCCACCCTTCACTTGACAATCCAACTTTCACACCTACTTCGTGCCGCGATGAGTGACAACCGTGTAGAGGTGAGAACCAGGCCCCAGATCGAACAGTTTTCCGCTCCATTTTTTAATGTCACAACAATTCGTCGCCTTTAATGTGAAAAATCCATTACTACAACTTACAGCGCAGCCGATCCTCTGGACTATAAACACATCAGGTTTCTGACAATACATCTGAGGACGCAGTGTAAACTGACCCTGAGCCTGTGATTTATACACCAATGGCCAGAGAGCTTCAAAATGCTGTAAAGAGGAGGATGACTCTGGAAATACCGCTTTATACCATGAAATGAAGGTGAAGTCATCGCAGGTCATCTACCTGTCACACTGAGTTTGTAAGACAACGTTACCAATGTAAAGGCTAAGTTATGTTTCTCTGACTCTGTACTGTGCAGCCACGCAGCCGTATCAACGTGGGTGTCATAAAGTAATTCACTGTCAGAACAATAGGGGGTGATACGTGTCTTTCCGTTACGATGATCATCTATCACTGATTGTTTATTTACCGGCCGTTTTCCTTCACACACGACGGACAATGGAGACCAACAGGAGACGTTTGTTGGAACTGGAACTGACATTGAACAACAAATTGTTTTACTGAAAATGAAACGAGAACTAAAGAGGAGACGCATGTTGTTATTGTGGAATGAATACAACCAGAAAAGTGAGATTCAGGAAATAAGATAATTCTAGCGGACCAATCAGAGCCCTGCGGTCTCCGTGTGTCTTCTCAACAGATAGTTAAAAAATTGAGGAGGTGTGCGTCAGCCCACGGAGAGGGGGTGGGACATGCTACGCAACGACGCAGAGGAATCTGCTCTGCTACTGATTGTGACCGTTTCATCAAGAGCAGCTGAGTGTTTCACTTTTGATTCCGCATCATCAAACTGTTTATTACGCTGTTTATGATAATGTAGTGAGAGAGGGAGAAAATGAAACAGACCGTGCAGATGTCCCTGCAAGTTTAAAGATCGTTTCTGTTATCTAATGTTAACTTGTATAATGTGAGACTGTGTGAATCTATTTAAATGTGCATAATTACACAAAACATACAGAAGAGTGTGGGATGTCCCATAGTTTTAAGGCCTGAGGCATCAACAGATTTTTACAGAAATGAGACTGTTCAGGAATATTACTGGATCAGTCTTGTGTGTAAACACTACCACACACGCCTGAGCCCCACACATCTGACTTATACAAACACACTGTACTCTAGCAATGCGCACACACTCGAACACACACCCTCATATGGCAGGAAAGTACGTCAGCTGAGAGCTGAAACCAAACGCTGTGTGAGTGCCTGTGAAACCATATTGGATGTGTGAACCTTTTGTTTACTTCATTTGATTATACACTATTTAACCAATTTTTGTCTATCGAAGCAGCATACAATCTAAGGCTGTACAATCGTTACTGATAGCTTGTTCAACATTTTAATTTTACGATCACCAAAGTACATTGACGAGACTAGCATTTATTCATTATACCAATGGATAAACGTTAATAACTTACTCCAGATGCTTCCTTACGGTTTGTCTTGTTCACCTATTTCATGCTTACAATTGGCTACTCACAACGCATCTAGATCAGTGTTATTTCAAGATAGCAGTGACAGTAATTCGATCATTCTTCCAGACTGCTTCAATGCCAATTAAGAACGTACAGTAACATGGGCCTATGATGCCTCATATGTCACTGTATCATTAGAATATGTAGCTCAATGCATTTTGCTTATTACATTTATCCTCTGACATTTTACACTAAAATCGATTGAACTAGCTGGCTAACATACATGTCTTTAGTTGAAATACTGTTATGTAACATTGAACAAAATCCTAGATATTACTTATTACTGCTCCAATTTGATTGCTAACTTGTCATGATGGTGCATGCAACTGCACAGGTTAGCACGTGATGATTTACAGTTGCTAATTGCCAGCCTCTACATGGAACATTACATCACTAGTATTATGTAGAATCTGAGTTTGAGGATTGACTACAAGTCAGTTGTTAAATTTGAATGCTTTAATGAGCACATGTATCATAACTAATCAAATTAGACTCAATAACACTATGATAATCACATAGCATTAACAGAGACAATGAGTCTACTGATGATTATAGTATTTTCCTTATCATGATTCAGTGCACTAAAACTATGATTAGCTGATCTCAAGCATGTAAATATTTTGAGTTATTTGACAATGAGAATTATAATCAATGGCTCTGACTAGTCTACTTATACATAAGAATTCAATATGAATTACAATGAATTGATTGCATTAGCACATTCTAAAAGTTACATAAAGCAGCATTCTGTATAAATTCATAGCTGACATACTTGTTCTCTACATTTACTAGTGTTTTCATTGTGACTAACTGTATAGGTTTATTCTTAACTGAGTGTTGTAACTAACTATCAGTCTGTTGACAGTCTGTTATAAGACATATGCTAGAGTTCATTCTTTTTCATAGGACAGTATCAAGTTAAATTCAGTAAAGCTTTAAGCTACTTTGTCTGTAAGATAACGTTTTCAACTTGCTCAAAGCATGAAAGTTAGACTCTTGATTTAAGAATCTTATTAAATTGACATATGAGATATCTTTCAAGATTCAATAGAATTAGTCTTAACATGTGTTAGATGCTTAAACTTGAAATCAGAACATCATGATCAGATAGCTTACTCAAAGTAAGGATTATAGTTCACAATTAAATAGCGTATGAAGATCACTGATTCTTAGCCAGTAGATCATCAGATTTTAATGCTTATCCTGACATAGCATCAAGCCTAGATTGATCAACTAGACTGCTAGGAGTGCTGATCAGAATTTGAGCCATGTAGATTCAAGTTAAGAATATGTAATCATTATTGAGACAATTTATAATCAATGGACCAGGATAGTCAATGATGATGTCACTGATCAAGTGTTGACATACTGTTGTACGATGTGACTTTACTACAACTATTGCCTAACTTCCATTGAATCGTCGACAATTAGTACCAATCACGTTTAGTCTTAATTTCGTGCAATTGTGATCTTACACGCAATACATGACTAAGACTTGCAAGCTGTAGTCTGTAAAGCCATGTGATTTATAGAACTGAAGTTACATAATTTATGAAGTACTAACATCATGACCTACGTGTATAGTCTTCTGATTCTGACATTACAGAAGTGAACTGAGAGTTTACAATTGATGCATTATACTCATTCCCCATGATCTTGTAGATTAAGTGATTCACTTTAAGGTAATCAGCTATTAGAACGTCAAAGACTTAATTATTTGAGATCAGCATCATGGTATGCTTCATTGTGATCTGAGTACTGCTTTCATCACTGTTTCAAAGCACTAGTTACAAGATGAGCTCCATCGAGTTATATATTTACAACATGATGTCAATATGTTATGAAATTGTTAACAGATATTTCTTAGTGATATGCATATGTAACATCAGACACTGAAATGTACAAGATAAAGACTGACACTGCTTGTGCATTGTCATGCATGATATTTCAATTGCGAGAATTATATCTGTAAACTTCAACATGAGCATCTAGCATATAGATTCAATGTAAATTTACGTATCTCAAGTTTGATCTATGATTGACTATGAAGTTGTGCAAGACATCTCCACTGACTCTATCTGATTGGAGCAAAGACTGATTTTAATAGTTGAGAAGATAGATGCATTGTATGCATGTAATCAACTATTACTGATTAGTTAAATTAGCAGAACCTAAGATATCAGATAATTTCTTAATCTCGATCAAGCATGCATATCTTGTAGTAATTTAGTACTAAGAAATCTCTACATAGTATGATAGCTAGTAGTGCATAAATTTAATAATTAATTAACAGCTAAATCAAACCAAAAGCATCAAGCAATGCTATGTAAAGACACGATTAGAAGTCAGGACTAGCTAGTCCAGGAGTAGGTTATGTTCCTACCAAGAACTAGCTACAACATGAATAGCATCGTCAACTATTGAGTTGGCAAGAAGGACATATGAAATTATTTAAACCCATGGTAATCAAAGATGACAGTATAGTTGAAATTACTGAATGAGTCAGGTATGGCAGTAACAGAGTGTTTCTAATGTAAGCAGTATCATAATATTGACTTCATAGAGTTATGTTAGTCAAACATGTTGATGCAATGACAAGTAGCTCATCTATCTGATCTTGAGTGTTGTGACATGTATGTATAGTCAATATACAGTAGATCAGACAGGAATAGACAGTCATGACAGTGTCTGATCTCTTATTCCGTGACGTACTCGAAGCTTCTACATGCACTCAGTTAATTCGTTATAACATCATGTCAAAGACACTACAGATACTGATGATTACACGATTCTCGAGTGTATTGACAAGTCAAGCTCTACTACACTCATTGTTAACATTGATGACAATCGAATGTAACAATTTGTTGTTATCGTAAAAGTTTAGCATGAATCAATGTCACGCAGTAGTACTTCTTACATTGTACAGACTTATAGATGATACAACTGTTTCATGCTAAACAGTGTTCATACAATCATGGACAAGTAGATAACATCATTACAGTTTGACTCGAATGTTATATGAGCTAGAATGTTCTATGGCATTTGCTTGCAGTTATGTAAGGAAGATGAAGCATGCTAATTCTCAAAGTTTGCAAGTGAGGAGCTCTCAGTTTATGGTACAACAGGCCTACTGATGTTATAAAACACGTTAATTATTAAATTTCAGAACTTGTAGTACATGACCTTCGGTAGAAATAAGAGGTATAAAGTAAGGTCAGTAGATTATAAATTTTCAATCAATTGTAACAAATTCGTAAGTCATTTTGTAAACAGTACAGTCAAGTGCATGGGTTAACCATGAAATTTTGTGAAGTAAGTTATATTAAGAGAATTACAACGCGTAAGAACATGTAGAAAATGATATTAATGTCAAGTAATGGACTACACAGGGATACATGAATCATATTCAATGATACTCAGTGTGTCTGCATTAGCTCAGTCATCGACTTCCAGTCGATTGGATGCAGCAATTGGACTGATCATGTATATCTAACCTGTATGTCTTAAACTTAGTTACAGTAGTAACCTAGTTATAGTGTGTTACACAGAAGTATTGATATCATTAGATTCTGGAAGATTCAGGATATAAATGTTATATGAATACGCAAACTTAAAGCTTGAAGTGAATAATACAAACTGCTAAGAGAAACAATCTGTCACGCTGCAAGTTGATCTACTTTGTACTGACTGTTACTTGAGTATGTGTAGACTCTAGTGACTGCTTTCGACTCTATGATATAGCCTTGACCATAGTTGCTTCACATTCAGTTGTCTTGAATGTCTAACAATGCATTTGTCTAAACTTACTGTTTAACGGGTTTAATTAGTACTGTTAGTAAACTTTTGATTACTGGTCTAACTGTATGCCTGTATTAATCGTTTTAAAGTATAATGAAATTTAACATGTGATGCAGTGTGCGTTAGTGTATCATGAATCTAGTATAAAACTACTGTGTGAAATATACGATTACATGTACATACTGTTAGTACATGAAGATGTATGTTACTTGTGAAAGTCAGAATCTCAATTTCATTTGCTAGGTCAATGTATCTCTATGCTTATTTACATGATTTACTGCTAGATCTGGATCCTGTGCATCTAGGCAAGGATCATAAGCTTTTAGCCATTTCTGGTAGTACTGTGCATGATACGTCATGAAGTCAAGGGTGAAGAATATGTAACAAGATTGAATATATAGGTAATCTTCTAGGGAGTGGGTGAAGTCTTGAGTTGAACCATGAGACATCAGCTTTAGATATTGTGTGAATTGAATGAGTTGGTCTATCCTACATATAGCCATATGTATAACATATGTGACATACTAGTCTTGTCACCTAGCAACAACAGCAGCACCTAAATGTGTGTCGTCATTACGAGAAAGAATCCAGCTACACTTCACATATTACAGATAAAAACTAATTTATAATATAGTCCATTTATAAACGTACTCCTCCTAACTACTCCAGTCATGTCCACATCACGAACCTCACCTGTGCTGCAATGAATCTTGGGATATGTTGCACTGTGAAGGATCTAGCAGTTGTAACCTTCACAGCTCAGGACCAGAAGCTGGATTTGTGGACCACATTTGGAGAAGCCCAGACATCGAAGGACACCGCTAAGACACAGTTATGATGTCAAGCACATTGATGAAACAATTTTATGTTTTGTACTGAAACAGCTCTAAATATCTTTATTATTGCCATCTATAATATTATCCAGATGTTGAGATCTATTTTTAGTTCTTTTCAGCTGAACATTATGTCGGTCATTTTATCTCAAAACCATGTTACTGTATTTATTATAAGACAGCAACTAATGAATTGTATTATTATTTATGGTGTTGAATATATTCTTGTGCAATCTATATTGATATATAGATTGCATTGATATATATATCAATATATATATTGATATATTGATATATTGATACAATATAACAGAAAAATAAAGCACATTGAGGAAGAATAAATACAGATTATTTGTTGCAGGTTCTAACCTACAAAATGGTGCAGTGGGGAAACATGGTATCAGTGGGTCAGTTAATGTCTATGTGTAACTGTGCATGGCGGAACCAGCCTTTCAGATTTTCTCCTCTAAATTCCAAGACAGAGGCTAAGATCATATAACACACACACAGTAGGCAATGAGGCCATGGACCTCATTCAGTCACCAACACCAGCACATTGTTAACGTGTTACAACTTCAAGAACGTGGATTTCATTTTACGTTTTTCACCATCTATTGTGGACTGTCACAAAAAAAAAATGAATTCATCAGGAAGGAGCTAAAGTGAAAAAGTAGGAACGTCCTCGCCTCCAGCCTGACCCATCCCCGCAGCTGAAGAGAGACAACGCGGTGCAGAAGACACCACTTGACAGATGTTGTTATTCACATTGACCCCCGGTGTGATTTTTTTTTCCATAGAGGAGAGTCTGCAGTGAACACAGCTGCCATAAAGTTCAGTGCTGGGCAGGATGCCTTTATAAACACACTGAGGTCTGAGAATATAAACAAAGCAGTGTTTAACCTACTGACCCACAGCCCTCGGGTTTGCTGGTGCCGAGGCCTCATCCAACGCACAGCAAGTCTGGCAAACAAATCACTGTGTAGCTGCAATATGAATCACAATTTTAGTGGTCAAATTAAATTTTTTTTTTTTTTTGTTATTTTACTGACTCGTGCCCTCATATCTGGAGAGGGCTGTTTGGAGGTCGGGGCGTCAATATAAAAAAAAAACTCAGCAGGACTCCGCAGTTTTGATGATATTGTGATTTACAGCTTACACTCATACTCAGCATTAGCTAGCAGAAATTAGCCTTGCATATCAGCATTAACAAACAGAGCCCGAGGACACACTCAGCAAGAAGTTGTGCTCCTGTGGCAGGGCTGCCTGTCCTGATGTAGGTCAGTGTTTCACACGTTTCATCAAGGTCGAATGTGTGCAAACACCTGCTCACACACATAAACACACACACACAACCTTTAAATACACAATTAACTAAAGTGCCAAGCTACACGCTCATCTCCACCTGAGGCAAAGTAGATACACGCTCGCAAACCTTTCTCATTATTGGAGTAATTTCTTCCACAATGAGCTAAAAAAGACAAACCGCTGTTTAACTCCCTGTGAATTACAGGGTGATGTCAGTTTGCTCCGCGAGGTGAATGGGACGCAGGAGACAGAGCTGGGCCTCGGGCTTGGATTTTCCGTCGCCACTTGGAAAATGAACACACTACCAGACCACGCAAACACGCACATCCTTGCCCAGTCGTAATGACGTTCAGGCTCTGTGGAGCACCCCTGGGTGTCCTCCTGGACCACAAGGTATGCAAACGCATGCCCAATTATGTTATTCACAGTGGACAGCTCACTGATGTATGTTACAGGACAACAATCAACATTACATCCACAAGTCCAAACACTGAGGGTGGTGAGGCCATTGATACACTCATACATGTGTCATACATGTCATAACTTTAACCAGAACCTGGGATACTGTGCAGTTTTGTGCTTCTGCACGGACAAAGACACACAACCTCTTCTCTGCAGACCATTTCATCATGTATAGTGTTGCGTTACATCCCTACGGTAAGAAACCACAGGCTCACACACACAAACAACTTTTCAAAGGATGAACTAGAAAAGAGCACGGCCCAAGGCACAGGACGTCTCTTAATGCGAGTCAAACTAATGGACTGCATCTTTCCTCTGTGCTGCTGACCTCTCTGTAGTCCCTCACTCTTCCCATCTCCATTGAAATCAACCTCTTTTCACTTTCTCCCACCCTCAGCCCTCACTCCTCTTGTATTTGTGCCTCGGGAGGCAGCAGCCAAACAGCAGGGGGGTCTGACAGCAACAGGGCAGACGTGCATGACGCGTTCACGCTCATGCGGGTGACGGACAGGCTTTTGGCCGAAGTCTCTGCTCTAAAAATACAAGCGCGAGGCCCGATCCTGTTCATGCATAGTCAAATGATGTGTGTACACAAATGTGCGCACATCTATAGGCTGGACTCACACACACAGCGCTGATTTCCAAGCACAGCTCAGGATGACCTATATAAAGGCCTGTAGCTGCAGCTACAAGGGGTCTAACCCTGCACAACACACACATAAAACACTTGTACAGGGAGTCAGGCTTTTAAAGTTGCAGCGTGCCTGGTTTCCTGGTTGCAGCGCTGTCATTTGACTGGGCTTCCCCTGCAGTTAATCCAGTCTCTGTCAGGATCAAAAACCACAATCAGTGCTTTAGCAGCAGAAATGGACTGGACTTCTACAGCGCTTCTCTAGTCCTCTGTTGATCCAAATGTTTTCACACAGCATCTCTACCAGTAAAAAAATAATATTCCTTCATTACTGTTCCTCGGTATGTTTCGGGAGGATCTGTACTTTACTTGAGTTTTTTTCTGTCAACTTTCACTTCATTACATTTCATTACGTAATCAGTGATAAAAGTAAATGTGTTGTTTTCTCCAGTGCTCCAGTTCACTCTAAATCTACGTGTGACTGTTTAGACTATCAACACCATGTTTGAGGGTTGATCAAGCACGTATTGATCAATATCAAGCAGGAATTTTGGGGAAAAAAAGAACAGTTTTTATACTTTAGTGCAGACTCATTCATCATCCATGCAGATTGTTGTAGCTCCATGTTTTAAAGTGCTGGGTAAACTTCATAATATTCTCCTGGTTTTATTAACATGTACTTGTACTTTTACTTTCATTACATTATAGATTACTTGTCATACTTAAGTACAGTAAATACTAGATACTTTAATACTTTTACTAGAAAATCATTCTAGTCGCTGATTTGAACTTCTACCCAAGTCATTTTATAGTTTGAGTATCTTTATTTCTACTCAAGTGTAACTTTTAGGTTTATATAGGTTTACAGGTATATTTTCAGGTACATTATTTTAGTTTAACACTGGCCTCTACATATACATACACTTTTTTATGCTACTGACGTTCACACACATTCTCACAGTGATGGAACTGCAATCTAGGACCTCTTATGGGTCAGTATCTGCCCGAGGACACTTTGGCACGAGGACTGGAGGAGAACGGGACCCAAACCACCGACCCTCTGATCAGTGGATGACCTATGCTCTATCTCCTGAAACGCAGCTGCACAGTCTTGAAAAGATGCAGCAGGTCAACTGATAAAACTACAAATAACTGAAAATCTGTTAAATACAATGAGTGCTGCTCTGAAAGAGAAAACTTAGACCAAGTGTGGCTCAACACTGACCCTAAAACAATGATATGTGCAGGGGGAAGACAGATGAAGCAGTGGGGGGGGTCTAAAGGCCCAAACTTGTGTGCATTTGAGTGAGAGACAAAGAAATTGCTTGTGACTAAGTGGGGATAAAAAAGTGCACACACGGTTTTCAGGCTTGCCCAAACATGCAGTGAGATGTGCAGGTCTTATCGCCCTGTCAAACAGTCAACCATCTCTGTGACACCACAGAAGTGCCATAACCAGTCAGCCTGCTATGACTGACTGAGTGTTTCCGTCAGGCCCGCTGAGCTCCTGATTCACATGGAGCTTCTGTTTGTACGCCCAATGAAGTGTTTTATTCAAGACCGGCAGTTTGGATGACACAGTCGCTTATTCATGCGTCGGTCAGAGCAGAAACAGCTTTTGCTCGGAACAGATTCTCCCCGCTCATTCATTCAGCCGCCTCAGCCCAAAACCAAAACAAAGTGACTGTCTCTGCCGCTCTGCCTGTGTTCCTTAGTTCCTTTCATGAGCCACGTGAAGCTGGAAAATCCCAGGTGTGGCACAGGTTGTATAGCTATCCAAGCGGAAGACAAACACATGTAAAAATATATAAAAGGCAAAGACTGGAGGATAAACTTATCAGAAAACAAACAAAAAGGAGCTGTACGCACTGATCCTACTGCCACAATTTCTTATTATTAGTCATCAAAGCAGCACCAGCATGGGAACGTTCACACACAGCTTTCTACTCAGCTGCAATGGATTATAATTATGTGGATAAATGTTAATGATATACCAAGATTTGTTACCACCCTGAGTTCTAACACAGCATAACAAAAGGAAGGTAATGATAGCAGATATAGTGTAATTCACCTGTCACCTTCTGCAACAAGGCAGTTTACAGCTGTGTTATTGCTCCTGAGTAGATTTTTATGTTTCTTTATATTGCAGCTATAATATTCCTGCAGAGTGCAATGCACCCTTGATATATTTTTAACATTATATTTGCTCTGTGCATTATAAACTTTACTATGATGTTAATGTAGGGTTTTCTTTCATAGACCATGAAAACTACTGTGCTGTTGCAGTGGATATTATTCCATGTGGCCTGAGTGAAACCTTCACAGTCACTAACGATGACCAGATGTGCAGTGTGTGTGTGTGTGTGTGTGTGTGTGTGTGACTCATGTCGGTCTGTGCCCTTTAATCTCTGCAGCAGTAAGTTACCAACTGCCACTAGGTCAAAGCACACAGTATCAATCTAAACTAAAAACGCAGTAAGGGCCCTTGATATAATTGTTGTGGAAATAGCCTGCGTCTGTTTAAATTAACACAGTGTAATGTGGCACAAATAAGATTAAAAGCTCAGTAAACATGTTTATTATGATGACCGCCGTTGGTTGTTACTGTGCGCGCGCGGCAGAGCGCGCACAGTAGGATATTAGAGGAGCTAATTGGGGAAAAGCCCCCGGTGACGGAGGCTGAACCGTTAAAACTGTGAAATAAATGAAAAGAAATACGCCACTTACTTGCCAATGACCTCGCACAGCTCGTAAACATCTTCAAAGAGAATGTCGTCGTCCGCCATAGTCCGACCCCGGTAGGGGGGAAGGAATTATCCCCCAAAAATAACGCGTCCCAAACCTGATAATGAGCTCCTCAAGAAAAATATTTCTTGTAAAAATGGGGGGGAACCGGAGGCCACCGGGCAGTGGACCGTCCGTCGGGAATAACCGACAACACGCCGCTGGCTCGCACCGGGAGCCGGTAGCAGAGTTCCAAAGAATCCTGTCTAAATCCCAGTTGTTGCCTCCTTTCGTCGACCCCCGCCCCCCTCCCGGAGAAAAATCCGCTGCGTCGCTGTGGGTGAGTCGGCTCCGGGCAGGCACGGCTCAGTAATCCGGTTTGGGAGTCCACCGGTTCGGCCCCGCCTTTCACCACAGGCTTCCCGGTGTCGAACTCAAAACGCAACCCGTACAAACATTATAGTAAACTAATCCGCCCGGTGTTTGTGAGTGTTTGTGTGTGTGTGCGCTTCTCCCCGTTAACGACTCCGGTTGTTACACACACACACGCACACACACACACAACTGAGAGGAGGGGATGAAATGCCCGAACACGACCCGGTGGACGGTGTACACCAGGCTCCGGTTACAGCGCCTGCTCCAGGTGGGCTTCACCGGATCTTCGCATCCCGAACTGCCACCGCCGGGTACACTTTTCTAGGCTACGCCTCCTCAGTCCTCCTCCTGCCGTGTAACTGGCCAGTCTCCGACGTAACGACCACTTCCCTGTGCTCCGCCGCACCTCGACTCGGCTCGGCAACACTTCACCGAGCCTCTGGTCTGTGTTTTCTTCCTCCCCCGCTGCTGTCGTCCCGACTGCCCGGACGTTTATCTCCCACGGAGCTTCCAGAAAACCCAAGCTCCTCCCACACGGCGCTCATGAAACTATCCCTCCGTCCTCCATTTCGGCGCCGAACAGTCACCCAGGCTTTTCCTTTGAGGCCTATAGGCTTTGAGCCAACATGGCGGCGCGACGGCGCCATAAAGGATTTTCTCAAACCGCAGTTTCCTCAGGGCTTTTTCAATGGATAGACATGAAGCGGCGCTCCCGGAAGCGAGGAGGGGTATGAATGAAGAGTGCCCATAAATGTCAAGAGGCACCGTGTTTAAATAAAACAAGTTAAATAGACAAGTAAACTCACCCGTTGAGTGGTTGTTTATAATGTTATTGGTTTATTTTTATTTTAGATATAATATATGGGTATTAATTAGGGAGAAGCAAACATTTAAGTGAGTTTCATTTTAAAATGTCAGAAAAGTATCCTTTTTACTTTTTTGATGTTATAAATAACAATAAAAAAATCATCTGTGATCTTTTTATTACACACTTTCACTTCCATTTTCTGTCACTGCTGCTCCAAACTCAGACACGTGACAGTGAGAACGAGTCAGGACGGTCAGGCCAACAATTATTTACCATGGGCATGAAATTACTGACTCATTTCATTCATTTCATTTACATTACATGTCAACACCCAGCAGCAATTCCTAACAATATCATTATTTCACACTACATGAAAGTAAATGTGCAGCAGAGAATGGGGGAAAGAATGAATGGATGGATTAAAATGGTTTGTCACTGGTAACACAAAACCAGGAGACACACAACTCTATGTTTAATTACATCTTGGTAGCAGAGCACATTGTTCATGTTGCACAACTTGTCACCAGGTTCAACTATCATTGTCAGTCTTAAGACTTTTATGAACATAGGCATTAGCATGGTAAGCTATGCATATGAACAGCAATCATAACCAGTTGTAAGTAACACCAACAAGAAACACAGTGATACTGAAGTCCATCCTTACACCATCTGCGCTGCTTTAAGTGTTGTGGGGGTGAGCGCAGTGACGCCTCCAGAAAGTTTTCATAGTGGTGGCCAGATGGGACCACTGAAAGTCGTGGGGTGGCACATCAAAAAGATGAACCGAATTGTGTGTTTGCACACAACTGAACACCACATTATTGAAGCACTCCTTCAATAGGAGGAGTTACAGGAGGACACTGCTTGGCTCATAGACTTTGCATTTGATTATTCAACAAAGACCTAATATAAAATATCAGATAGAAACATATAAAGCTTTTGTGACTGGTGAGAGGTCATCTCACTTTTGCTTTTTTGCTTTTTTCTACTATAAATTCATAGATTCAAAGTTTTTTCTTAGATTTTTTTTTTTTTTTTTACATATTTAGTATTAATTCTTCTCATCTTGCCCTTAAAGTACAAGAATTACAACATTTAATTTATTTTTATTTTTTTTTTTTTTTTAGCTATTGTAATACAGAGTGAGCGAGCATTGCTGTTGCTCTTTCTGAAAGATTTAATGTAAACTATTACATCATATCCAAAATAAATTTCCACTCCCATAGACCGAGGCCTCTGTTTACCTCAGCTACAGATATAAACTTTATTAGAGGCCTTTATTTCTTATTCCCTCTGTTAGTTTAGTGTGCAGCCTCATTTTGATCCACACCTTTGTGTCCTGTCAAACTAAAATTCTTCTTCGTGTTCTCTTGGCTCTTTAAAAATAGCCCAAGTCTTTCCAAATGTACTGCATGCTACAAGCCAGTGACTTTGTCAGAGGAGACAGCTCTTAGACCAATCTCACAGAGACAGACATCAGTTAAAATCTGTGTTTTACGTCTTTGTCTTTGTGTTTGCTGTTAGAAGCCTGTTGTATCAGAAATCACCTGTCAGTCAGACAGTTTTATTATTTTTAGTTCTTCGTTATCTTTTTCGCGTTTTTCTCTGTAGCTGAGAGATGTTTGGGGACATTGTTGATCAGGATGATTGTTGTTTAGCTCAAATCACATTTTTTCCACATGAAAATGTAAATGTCTTGTGTAAATTAATATTTGTACTGAAGTATTTTGTGTGTAGAAATCACCAGACCTTTCTTTATCTGGGATATTTATTCAGAATCAAGGCATCTCATTGTTCTCTGTTTTTATATCACTGTAAAGTGAACCACTCTCATCAAAACAAAGAGGTTACCTTCCACTTTGTGCCAGAGTCTGACCTGATTTAATCTAATTTTTATAGTCTGACTGAAGCACTGAGGCCATAGGCCACAACAATTAATCAATCAGCTCTATGATCTGTCTGTGGACTAAAGTTTGTCTCTTTATAGTCACCTTTTGGACCAAAAAGTCAGTCAATCCAAAAGAAAAACTAAGAATGAAATGCCAAAAACAAGCAGCAAGAAAATAAAGTGAGAAACCTTTAACTGATCAGTTTGGTTTATATATTTTACATCTTTCATCCTCACATGCCTCAAAAATGGTAACACACTTAACAGTGTGACTTCTCTCAGATGAATGAAGCAGTTGGACAGTTTTAACCAACATCAAATTGCATCAGAACATTTATTTCACTCCAGATGTCTTCAAGAGCCAATTAAAGATTGGAACATTTAACAGGCTCAGATCTTACGGCTCAACCAAGCCCTGTGGTTTACATTGCTTCTTCAGAATAATGTGGGTGGAATTCATATTGTATTGTTATATGGTCACATGGTTTTAAGCCTGTGACACATCAATGCTGACAAAGAACGATAAAATGCTTTTACTGGCCTCACATCACCTCATGTAGCCTTGTGTAACTCTTGTGTTAAGGGTTTGCCTGAACCAGAGATGTTGACTTTTTTATTCCACAATTTATTCTATTTCCTGGCATTCTTGGTTATCACATTACCCACAATGCATCCCGACAACCAGCAGTTCAGTTGTGTCTTGTGTGTGTTTAGAGTATTTTGCAATCTCTAAATATTTGCCTTTAGCAACCAATCTGTCTAGAAAGTCAGCTTTGTTAACACTAATGTTAACAGTTTGAAGTAAACGGCTTTAGTCCTGTTCCAGATCCAGATGTTCAGAACTTAACTGGTTGTCCTAATGCTGCTCTGACTATGTACATAAGATGTATTGTACAACTCCAGGCGTCCACAGACTACCATGATACCTTCCTCCTCCATTTCTGATTCTCTCAGACATCAGGAGAATCTCAGCATTGATAGGCTTGTGCAACACATGCAGAAGTTTGTGTTAAAATATTTTTTTTTAACTTGTGCAGACGCTTTTATTTAGGTCTGAATACACAATTACAGTATGCCAGTGGGGCTTACGTATCCTGAAGGCTGTAGCCTGCAGCAGAGGTCAAGTCAGGAAAGTTTGCTTCTTGATATTTTATATCGTCAGACCCAACAATTTTCACACCACTGTGAAAATCTATCAATTTTGTCTGATCAGAATTTGCAGCTGAGGCCTTAAAGCTGTCCTGTTCTTTGCAGTGGTTTTAAAGACTTGAGGGCAAAGACAAAGCAAGACCTGCTGTAGGAAAACAATGAGGAGAGAAGTGAATAGCTTTAAACTCAGGCTGACATTAGCACTGTAAGAAAATAACAACGCAGCTTCATTCATTTTACTAGTACCACTATGTGGGTGACACGTTGAGGGTGCCAATACAATCTCAACTCAACTTAACTCAACTCAGCTTTATTTATAGAGCACTTTAACACAGCCACAGCTGAAAACAAGGTGATGTACATGAATAAGAACTGAACGTAAAAACATAAGACATAATATATATAAAAAACAATAAAACAATAACAATGTTAAAACAATAAAAACATTAAAACACTAAAACAAGAACAGAGTCTCATGCTGTGTTAAAAGCCAAGGAGTAGAAGTGGGCTTTAAGACAAGTTTTAAAAATGGAGAGTGAAGGGGCTTGTCTGATGTGCAGTGGGAGGTCGTTTCATAGTTTGGGACCGGCAGCTGTATCCCCTCTGAGCTCCCACTTAGACCTCAGAACCTCCAGGAGCAGCTGATCAGCTGACCTGAGGCACCGGGCAGGAGAGTAGGGATGGAGCAGCTCAGAGACAACTGATAAAACAAATAAAAGAATCTTAAAATTGACTCTAAAATGCACAGGCAGCCAGTGAAGGGAAGTCAGAATGGAAGTAATGTGCTTCCTCTTAAGTGCTCATGCTGTTCAGAGGCAAGCAGTGACGTTTTGTACCAACTAGAGATGTGTGAGGGAGGCTTGGCTGACTCCAAAGTGAAGTGTGTTACAGTAATCCAGCTGAGATTCCTCAGGTGAAAGAAGCTGGAGTTAACTATTGCACTATTTTGATGATCCAATTTAAAATCTAGTGAAAAAAGGCTGCTCCTGGATCATGTTACTGCACTGCCTAATGAAACTCGGTGTGACACGTTGCTTTGGCTCAGCCGCTGGTCGCAGTGGCAGCAGGTGGAGTTTGTCCATGTGTCTCGGAGAGTTTCCATCCTGAAGTCTTTGTGGACCAGGTTAGCTGTTTCGTCTCTGCATGGTGTTCTGGGTCAACTTTGAGGTCTCCTAGCAGCTGGATGTGCTCCCGAAAGAGGACCCTGATCTAATGAACTGCCTTACCTGAGTCCTTCTCAGTGCTATCAAGCTCCTTCAGTGGTTGTGTTTCAGTGTGAGAATCATCGTAAAAATGTGACATTGACTAAACTTGATGAAACAAGGAGCTATGTCACGACTACGCTGCGATTCTGGGATAATTACAGTCTTATAATGAGATAGGTAGAAGCATATAGAAGCAACATTCATACCTTTTACCATTCACGCCATTACATTTACATTATTCTCCAGTCAAGGAGATGCTAAAACTGCAGCTCAGAACATGAGTGGATTCACCTTCAGCACTGTGTAGGCGACTGACGCTCGGATGCAAAATTATGATACAACAGAAAAGCGAGATAACAGGCTGCACCGTCAGCCCGTTTCTTGGCAGTGCTTGTGATTGTAGTGCGCTGCTTCTGGAGCTGCTTTTTCTTGTGGAGCTGATGCTTGTCTTTCACAAACTGCTGTGCTAACAGGCTCCAGTTTTTACAGGGCAACGCAGAGCTGCTGCAAACACGTGAACACAACACAGACAAGTGATGTCTGCAGATATTTTATGGACTCTGGTGAGCAAGATAGGTTGCCAGATGATTACCTAATTAATGGAGAATAATTAAGCGGAGTTAGCAAAATCCAAGATGATGAGCTTGTTCTTTTATTTATGATTTTTCAACAAAAAGGATTTGATGTAATTAAATGAGCCCCATAGCAGCCATTCTGCATACTGTCATTTCTCTCCTTACACACAACTGCTTACATGGCACATAACTCTTTTATTTGGGCCATTTGCAACCTCAGATTTGTTTCTTTGTGTATGAACATTATGAGCCTCTCCTCTCTCTCTCTCTGTGTGTGTGTGTGTGTAGAGACCAGGTTTTGTGAGGTGATGAGCAGGAGGCAATTTGGCTTAGGAATAAGAGAAATAAGGACATCAGAGAAAATCTTATCTCAAACCAACACACTCTTCCAGACTCAGCTGGTGGGCCAGTGTGTGTTTAAACGCCACATGTTTGTGTTTAACACATCCAGGGAGAAATCACAACCAGAGCTGATTTACCAAAGATAGTCAGCTGTGCAGCAATTGATAGGTTTCTGTCCAAATTTCAACATGTGGATAAAACAAATGTGGAAAAGCCCAAAATCAAGATTGCATTTAAAAAAGTTGGGGCATCAATAAAAGGAAAATATGACTAAATGTCCTGCATTGGTTTAATGTCACATGAGTGGAAATGGCGAGAAAACATGGCAAAGACGCAAATAGCTTTAAATTCACTCCACAGACAGACATGGAGATTGGTCCAAACATGTTGAATATATTTTATCTTGTGAATGCAAAAGTTAATCAATGTTAAGTCTCTATTGATGTCAGAGAGAATTAGAAATGGAGGTGATCTGTGAACACCCGCAGTGATATGATATGACTTATGTACTTTATAGAGACAGAACAGAGAAGGAGAGCAGCAGCTGGACAACCAGCTAAGTTCTGAACATCTGGATCTGTTACTGGATTCCAGCTGTTGGTTGGACTTTGTACTGGTGTTAGGTGCCTTCCTCTCTTAGTTAGCATTCACGAAATAATCCAAATGCCAAAGGAATCTTGTGTGTAATGTAAAACAATTCACTCTGGGTTTGATGTGAACACACCATCACAGACCTGCTGTATAACCAAAAGACACGTCAGTCTTAACTTTGTCTAAAATCTGATCTCTAATGTAAACCAACGTTTTCTGTTTTGTTCACAAGTCACAAGAAGGAGCTGTTTGTGTCTGTTTCTCTGTTAGAACAGATCTCTCCTCTGTGTGCTGTGTGCATTCAGACACTAGAGTGAAAACAAATTCTGTTGACACTGTAAATGTGTTAAATAATAAAGTCATTTGGGACAGGTTTACATGATGACACGTTAAAAACTGTAGCCTCGATGATCAACATTATTTTATCATTTAATAAGCATAATCTACACTCAGGCGTCCTCTCTGTGGGAAACTAATATGACCTCAAACTGTGAACACATCATGCTCAGAGGTAATCTACTCGTGTTTATCAAAGACATGAGGCTTCTGCCTCAGTTACTGTTGTACAGGCTGTTGTTATTATTAAGTACAGCAAAAATTACTCTTGAGACAAATAGAAACTCCTCCACCAGGTAGAGACAGTCATCACTGTCCTCTGTGGTCTCTTGAAAAATGTCATATATTTTCTATATTTCTATCATTAGGATCTGTTGTGGCTAATCCACAGAGAGCTACAAGTGTGTAACAGCACAGCAAGGGTTGTGAGTAGTTTTATTGATTCAACTTCAAAGTAAATTCAGAGGAAATCTCACAGCAGTTAACTTGTGAAGCACCGGCTCAGTAAAGAGTACAGCGTGTGATAAAGTGATTCCTTTGCTGATTATGATGAGGAGGAGGGGGAGGAAGATCACAGGCTGCGTACAAGTCTTTATTATTTGTGTGATCTCACGGGAGTCATCAGCCAGGAGGGCAGACATGTGGAGGGAGACATGATCTCATTCAAATCTGCTCGCTTCCAGTTCTGTGTCACTGCTCCCCTCCTGTCCTCTTCTCTCATCTGTGAGTCTGTGACTGGACAGTACACAACATATGATCTGAGTGCATTTACTTGTTGATGTAATGCATTTAACACAACAGATGTATATATACATATATATGTCTGTTGTGTTAAAGGTGTACAGCGGGTTTGTCAGACAGTTTTGGGGGGAATGGCAGATGTGACCGAGCCAAAACTGTAAAGATGAAACATACACCAAAACACATGGCTGAAAGAGAATAAAACACTGTGGAGCAGAGGAAACTGCAGAGTTGTGTGATCACTGTCTTTCATCACTACAACTGACTCTGGTATGAACTTGAGTGACTGTGAAACAGCTGCTGCAACGTACTAAAACGTAGCATGACATCCAGTGAAAGTTCTTCCTCCTGCTGCTGACAGGTTCAGATTGTTCTATTGAGTGTCTGACAACATTTTAACAGGATCCCTACTAAGACAGAGCTTTTGTTAAAGTTGCAGTTAAGTTACAGTTGTTTAAGTTACAGCCACTAGATTCGTACAACACTGTGTTGTTTTACATTTTTGTCTCCTCCAGTTATTTACATCTAAAACAGGAAAAAATAATATAAAAATAGGGACAGTTGTAGCTTTAAGCGAACGTGTCTGGTTTGTTGGATCCAGTCAGACTCCTGCTCACATGTTAAACCTTTACATGTGTGGTGTATTTGCTTTAGAGGCAGCTGTACTTTGCAGAGTACACATCTCTTGAAACAGCTGAGTGCTGGAGGAGTGTTTCTGTGAATCCTCTCCATCCGGCCCCGGCTGGTACACATCACAGTGGCGGATCATAACAGCGTTTCTTAATGATATCCTCCACTTGCTCTGGTTCTGGAGTGTTACGCCATGCCCCTGGCTGAGTCTAAAGTGAAGCTTGTTCCATTTTTGAAGAGTGGAGAGTAAAGTAAACTTCCCCAGCAGGAGGCTGCAGGAAAACTATCGCGTATAGGATGTATAATCTTTTGCGGCAGGAATACATTTTAGGGCTGTTTGTGTCTTTCCTTAAACACTCTGACACGGCCCTGCAGCCTCTCTGTCTGATCTGTCTGTCCCTACAAGTTACACTGAGATCATTCTGCTTTCATGCTTCTTCAGTCTTTTTCCTTCCCTTTGTTTTTTTTTTTTTTTTTTTTTTTTTTTTTTTGCAATTTTCAACTGAAGAAACAGCACAAACATATATTTTCATCTCTGTCTCACTGGTTGGAGATCTGTTGTTTGTTAGGTTTGTTTGTTCCATTGGTTGCAAAAGACACAGTCTTCCTGAGGACAGGAGCAGACCGCTCTCTACTCAGACACAATGTCAACAAGTGTTATTCTTTCAGTGACTCAACAGTCTGTCAATATGATCATCTGCAAGTCAATTTACCTCTGCGTAGCTGAGACTAATTGTACTCCAACTTGTCCCCGGGGTGAACAAAAACACACAGAAGGTCATCATTATAAATCTGCACGGTCCTGCAATGAGGGGACCTGTCCTCACGCTGACGAGCGGCTCCTCTAACGTTATTAACAAAGCAGGAATCAATGCTGGTTAACATGCACTGGATCAATGGACTTTGCGGCCCACAGCACAGATGAATAATTTGGTTACTGGTGCTGCTGACACAATGAATGAAAGCCAAGGTATATATGCGTGTGTGTGTGTGTGTATGTGTGTGAGGAAGACGAGTCTCATCTGTCTAGTTGACTGCAGCGGAGGTGCTGCCAGCAGAGTGCTTATCAGAGACGTGGTGAGCAGTGAGGAGGCGACGAAGAGGAGGAGGGGAGGTTTGAGATGAATGAAAAATGTTGTGTCTGGGTTTAGAAAAAGCTGCTACTTAAGGAGGCAAGAAAAACATTTTCTGTCTTTTGTACATCTCTGCTGATATCATGTAAAAACACACACAAGATGTGTGTTTTACAGTAGATACTTTCAGTAGTGTTATCTTATGACATGATTTACCTATGGCCCTGGTCCTCACAAGCTAACTGTTTATAAAGTAATTAAAACCATGGTGGATTTCCTGGATTTCTGCCAGTTAGAGGCTTTTATATTGTTGCTTTATATTGTTGCTACCTATACCTCAGTAAAGCATCTGATGGTTTCTGTTTATCTGTCTTCCTGTCAGTCCTTTCTTCACGGTGGGGGCGTGGAGGGTTAATGCGAGTAAACTAAGCCCAGTGGAGGTGGTGTAAATGGGCAACCACACGTCCAAACGTCCTATCTGCTGGTCACTGACACACCACAGTAATCTGAGTAAATGCGATGTGTCATTACTTCCCAGAGAAAGAGGACAGGATGAGGACAGAAAGCACTCTTTGTGTGTTTGCGCATAATTGTGATTCCACTCAATCTCCTGTGCATACCTCCTCACATTGCTCTGAAAACTTAATTACGGAAATGAAACATTTGTTGCACCGGTTTGTGTGTGTGTGTGTGTGTGTGTGTGTGTGTGTTGTTTGCAGCACTCCTCTAATGAATACACTGCTGTGAAAAATGACTCTTTTGGTGTTTGCTCACTTCTGCCTGCCCTCAGGTGCTCTTTCCCCAGACAGGTGAGCTGAAAGACACAGTGAAATAATGTAATGAAAACATTGTTAATGGCTTGTGGCTCTGCGGTGGACAGGAAGGAGGACAAAATACAACAATTCACTGGGTCTTCTTCTCTGAAGTCCTCTGAAGTGGAGAGAATATCCTGGAGTTCAGGTTCAGGTTGTCACACTGATGTTTGTGCACAGTTATTATTGATAATAATAGAAGTCAAGTGTTACTAGTTTTTGAATTAGTGTTGCTTTTGCAGTTTACTATGAGGTAGTCTATAAAAGAGGTTTGTTGTAGCCACAGACTGATGAAACTTTTTAAGGCTGAAACTCTTATAACTTCATTAATCTTGGCACAAAATATAATACACATATTCAGCTGGACGTCTACCAGACTGTGTACCAAATATTTGTAGATACACAGTTGCCCATAAAGTGGAATAAAATATTTTTATTCTTCTTCTCATGAAATGATTGTGATAATGTGATTTGCTCTTGTTATATAAAGTGAATATCTTCTCAGAACTTAAATAATTAATTTCTTCCACACGTATCACAGTGAAAATTAAACCAAACTTAATTTACATCAGGGGATTAAGCAGGCCATCTACTGCACACCTTCTGTATCAAGAAATCCTCTTACTGCAGATGCCCCATGTGCTATTGCATTGTTGTCTTGTGGCCTAAAGTTGTTCCATAGGGTCCCATAGACCCTTCTTGTCTGTGGGAGGTGATGGTTCTCCAGCTACACAACAGTATTGACATTTCCGTCCAACACCATCAATGGTGTTATCCCTCCATAATGAACACCGACCCATACCATCACTGAGCCAACACCTCCTTGAGTGGTTTCCTGGATGCAGTCATCACGGAGGTTCTTACTAAGTAATCGCTGCACCCTTTGTCTTCCATCCCCATGGTCAAGGATATAGCATCTCTCACCCATAAAGACAAGATGTCACTGGTGCCCAAGCTGTAATCTTCTGTGCTACCTAGCCCAGTGAAGTCCAGAAACTCTGTGTTGAGCAGTTAGACATGGGCACTTGGTCATTTGTCTGGCCCGGTAACCATGCTGATGATTCCATGGTGTCTTCTCCACAAATGACAAGGGCGACTTGCAATTTCTACGGTACAGATTATATATATAATATATATATAATATAATTATATAAATAAGAATAAAAAGAGAAAAGTGTCTGAAAACAAAATTATTCCAACTTTATGGGTAACAGTGTATATGTGAGAAGTGCAACATAACATAATATTAAAGAATTTAAAGAACCTTTCCTCTCATCTACACAGAAATGTGTTCTAATTTCTGTGTAAGGAACTTGACAAATTTATCAGTTACAGATGTGATGTTTACACTCATCTCAATACCTGATCTCAGTAAGAAGTTCAAACAACCTGCTCCCAGTACAACAGACACCAATACACAAATAAAAGTATTGGCGCTTGTGAAGCGTCTGGTCTACCAAGAAAGTGACTGATGTTAAGGGAAGATTGGTCAACACTGGCAGGATGTTCAGCTCACGGAGGGACTATCGTTTGGTTTGTGGATTAAAACCGTCTTTCTTCCTGTTGGACTGTTAACTTTAGTGCAAAGTGTGAAATATGTGACACAGTGATTTTAGCTGGTAATATCAGCCAATGTTAGACAATTCACTAACATGATTGAAGAAATGGTCGGGCGCAGGGTCTTTCTGTGTGGAGTTTGCATGTTCTCCCCGTGTCTGTGTGGGTTTCCTCCCACCGCCAAAAACATGCAACATTGGGGATAGGTGAATTGAACATACTAAATTTCCCATAGGTGTGGATGTGAGTGCGAATGGTTGTTCGTCTATATGTGGCCCTGTGACGACCTGGCGACCATCCAGAGTGCAGGACAAAGGGGTAGAAAATGGATGGATGGATGGATGGATATTGCAGAAATGGAGTTAACAGGAGAAACAACAGCTTCCCAACAAATCATGTGGAATATATTGTGATATTGTCATGGCCAATGTTGCATACATGTTGCAATCTGTAACACTCGACAAGAATCGAGACATTAAGCTTCATGAACTCTATGTAAAAATACTGCACACTTCTGATTCCTCTCTCTGAACAAGGCTGGTGGTGAGAGGTATGAGCAGCTGTGTTTGACCTTATATAAAACACGCGACTGCTGCCGCTCAATCTTCACATCAGTCACTGCTACATAATAAGGCACATTTTTAACTTATGTGCCTAAGGCTGGTAGGTGGGCTACGTCACCATGGTAACTCCAGCAGCAGACACTTCTGCTTTATATTCACTTATTTATTAAAAACACCTTTAGATTAAATCAGCTATGAATAAAATCACTGATTTCAGATACAGAAGACCTTAAGACTTCACATTGGATAACAGTGAGAGTAGATGTGAGGTGTGTCTGGAGACACAGGAAACAAATCCTAACCCTTCATGATGATTTATTAAATAGGGACTCTGTTAAATATATTTATCAATTCCTGGAAAAAGAGGCAGCGCACATTAATCAACATCACTCATCAACCATGCACGTTGACTGTAAAAAAAAGTGCATAAAAATCAGTCAGAAGTTTCCATGATGAGTTACGCTTTATCAGAAATACACTAAATGTTTTATAAAGCTTCATCGGACCAAGCAGATTTGTTGCTGCGGGTTGAGGTTTTGCTGATCGCCTTTCAATATGTTCCCACCAGCTGTGATTTGCATGAAACAAACTCAGTCCTGTGTGAAGCTTCTTCTCCACTCCAGTGTGCTGACACAGTTTTGTATCAATGAAAAAGAAGCGCACTCTGCTTTAATGATGAAGCAGAGATGGGCTGATGTGCACCCACACTCTGAAATTGTCCTCCATCAATTATGTCAAAGCATTGGCAGCTGTGACATGATGATATTTCCAGCGGTAAAGTTGTGTTATGCTGCTCATATTCATTCATTTGTTCCTCAGAGCAGAACGTCTTAATCATATGTTCACAGTTTTTTAAATTATGAGGCTGTGAATGAAAATATTTATACACTATGTGTATCCATACAGACATATTTATCAGTGTCAATAAAGTATTCATTAAGTGAGAAAGTTTTCCAAAGACAAATGTTTACACTGTTTTCTCTCTACGGTCAAACTTAAAAAGGCTTTAGTCAACGTTAAATGGATTATTAAAATATGGGCTCATGTGGTTGATGCATTGCTTTGAATATCTGATCAGAAACCTGTTTGAATGTTTGAATTCTGCATCAGCCTTTTCATCTGTGGCATTTCTTGTTTTCTCACACTGATACTGTAAATCTTGGCCAAAAGAAAGGAATTCTTCTTAATATATATAATCTGTCTCACTGTTGGGGGTGAGATGTGATGTTCCCCTCAAGCTCCGAGAGGTAGAGTATCTTAGCTGTTCCCAGGACTACAATCTTCTGGGCAGAAACTGTAAATGTTGTACCTGGAACCACTACTGATCCTATGCTGTTAGACAGTTCTTGTGCAGCCATGATCAGCGCCCCTGTGCTGTCCTTCAGTCCATCCTCCTCCAGCCACTGGTATGATTCTTTTTATCTCAGTCACTTCTTCAGTCTGTCAGTGATGTCATGCAGGGGCTCGTTCCTCCATGATGCTTCATCTTCCTCATCATCATCAGCTTTCTGCTGCCAGCGGCCTCTGTTTCCTTCATGAAGCTTATCATACCAGTGGGGTATCTAATGACTAGCAGGGCGTATGTGCAATGTTGCCCTCTAATGGCTCAGATACCATCCAGCCACACATGTCCAGTCTGAAAGACATTTTGGTGTAGATCCTGGTGGTGTTGATCAGTGAGTGGATTTCTTGCTCATTCCTGTTGAATGGAAATGAGGTGGCTGATGGTTGCTCTACTTCTGCGTCAGCACCTGTAGCCACTCTTTGTGATGATCTGACTGAGAGGGTTAGTGCATCATCTTGTTATATGCCTCACTCGACAGTAACTCCTCAGTGCTTTAAGTTGGCTTCTGGTGTTGTCTTCCACAGCCCCATTGACTTCTGGATGATGTCTCTTAGCATCATTTTGTCACATACTGTATGTAGGAGAGTGTAAGCGAGAACCTGGTTTGGCCACTAAGTGTTCACCTGTAGTGGTTATATCAAACACTTCATTCTCTCCACTAGTACTGTTTTCTGTTAGGAGGCGAGAGCTGTTGTTGTTAAGTCTCTGCCTCAGGCGGTCTGAAAACTCCACCTGACACATGACATACTAATTACTCCTGCTGTGCAGCAAAAGCCAGCGTAGTGAAAGAGAAGCTCCCTGCAGTGAGAGTGCACCCTGTAATGAGACCTTGAACGACCCGACGGCAGAGCTGCAAGGAGCAAAGCTGCAGGCCAAATTATTTAATTGTTCAATGCTGGGGTTTTTACAGGGGTTTATTAACAACAGCTCACCTTTGGATTTACACTTCTATGGATTAGACTTCATGTTCTGACTCTGTAGGTCACAAAGACTAGTAAGTAAACTGATGGGTTACTCAGGAGTAAACAGCATTACAACACCATACTGTATATAAAAAGCCAAAATAATATATGTCGCATTGATGACATCATCTGGAGTTAGGCTCAAGAAATGGATCTGCAGTATCAAAGTCCCACCACGACCAATCAGGAGTCAGTGTCACCTGTCAACCATCATGTCTCAGCATGTTTTTATAACATCAGATAAGTAACAACAGAAACATGAAGACTTGAACAAACACCAGTGTGACAACAATGACCTAAAGTGACAAACACATTTATCTGATGCATTGAAGCATCACTGTTCAGTAGTTTAGAATAAAGCTTAAAATAAAGTAGAGAAAAGAGTAGGGAGATTTTAAGGAGTAAGACAATCCTGATATATGGATGTTGGACCATTTCTAGAGGTGATCTTTGGTTTTACTGAAAGCTGACTCATGTTACACATATATGCACTATATAGCACAAGAATTCAGCTTAAATACAAACACGTACAGTGTGAAAATAAACTTAATTTCCAGTAACCTTAATGATAGTCTGAACTAATGTTATTGTCATTAGTGGTTTGATGCTGTTATTTTTAGACACATAAAAGTGCAGTGATTCATGTAGAGACTTAATAGCCACAACAGTTAAAAGGCACAAATTGAGTCACAGAGAAACAGATTCAAGCACAAACATAGAGAACGGAAAGAGAAGGAGCAGAGGTCACAGAGAGACAAGACAGAAAGACAAACATGGACAGACATGGACAGACAGACAGACAGACAGACAGACATGGACCGACAGACATGCCCATGTTCACAGCAGTAAAACAAGATGTTAAAACTGTGGTTTCAGCCTGTGGAATAGTGAACTGTGTCTCTGCGATCACACTCGTCACACGTGAAGTGATGAAGTATTTTGAGTGAGAATGTGAAGTCGTCCAGCAGATGTGAACATTTATCTGCTTCATTCTGCCACCGGTTACACATTCTCTCATAAATCATGACAGTATATTGTGTACATAGTAGTATAGTTTCAGAAGCAAAGCACTATAGGTAACCATATGACACAGCTTTCAGTGCAGACAAACTTTCTGACGGTGTCGGAGTCTGTTTTTAAATTAGCATCTCTGAACTCTGATAATTCATGCACGAAGCAGAGTTCAGTCAGGAGAGAATTATCAGACGAAAGAAAAACAGTCAGACAATCTGAACCTTGAAATGAAATTTATTGCAAACATTAGACTTCAGACTTCAGTGTTTAAACCCCAGCAGGAATAGATAACTCTGAAAAATGATCTTACGAATGAGGTTTTTCGGTTTGAAGGAAACTTCCCCCTGAGTCCAGACACTGGCAGTGGTGAGGAATGGAGATCATAAACTAATTTCTCTACATTTGTTTGTTTGTTTGTTTTTGTTGTTGTTGTTTTTTTACACTACTTCACATGGCATGGTAGACGATACTGTTTGTACACTACATTATAGTGTCTGATGCAAAAAACTGTGGATAATTGTTAATGTTATGAAAATGACTCTGGGCTAAAGTCACACGTGTTTTCTTGATTAACTGACCAGAAAGTCTAATGTCATGAGGTCGTCCACTGCAGCCCTGATGGTGGTGTCCAACCTCAATGCAAAAAAACAAAAAATATTGAAGATGTATGACCTTATAATCTTAGAGAATACTGTACTGACCCGAATATAAGACAACCCTGACCACTGTCTTTATCAAGACCCATTTTTGGAAAAACTAGTGAGAGAGCACATGACCTGTAGTAACAAGTATGCATCATCTACGTCTCTGGTGTGTGTGAGACAGAAGAAGCTCTGACTCGTTTGGGGAAAAGACGTTTGACACCACCTGTTGGTTTAGACCACCGGGTCTCTGGACCCAGAATCTAAGACGACCTGACTTTTTCAGACTTTTTTTCTCGAGAAAAAATGCTGACATATGTTCAGGTCAGGTCAAGTGACAGTTCTATGTCTGATCTGTTCAAAGTTTTCATGTTCATACATTCATCTGCACACACAGTTTGTATTTGAACAGCATGTGGTGGGCTAATGTTTTCGGGTTGCAACTGAAAGTGATTTAAAATCCCTTTAGGAAAATATGTAAGGTGATAAAGAGCAGCATCTCCACAAAGCCAGATCCAGCCTGTGGAAACATCACATTTGAGCCCAGTGGGAACCGCGAGCTCTGTAGTACACCGCTCACACAGCAGAGGAGGTGGCTGCAGATGAGCTCATCACTTTGATCCCCCAGTGATCTCAGCCTCGGGCCGAAAGGATGTGTCTCCTGCACCTCCCCTTCCTCTCTCTTCCTTTCTTCTTCACTGCTTCACTGCATCATTCACTTTGTATGACTTCACTTCTCTGTCCTCGCAAACGTCTTCCTGAACTAAATTTAAACCCAGTAGGCACACATCTGGGTAGTTAGTCAAGCTATGTTAGGTACACAGGGCTGATTAAAGGACCAGTGTGGAGGATTTAGTGATATCTAGTGATGATGTTACAGATTGCATCCAAACAAAATCCCTTTACCTCATCGCGTCCTTTCATGTCTAAAGCTGAATAACAGGAAACATGTCAGACCCTCTATATATCCAGTGTGCCATGGTCTGCTTTTGATTTGTTTTGTTTAAGTATTTTGTAAAATTTCCTGTTGTATTTTGAAATCATTTTTCCTGGGTTTTCCCTCCAGTGTGATTACCTGACCACCCTAATGTGCAGCACCTGTATCTCATCTTCTCCCCTCCTTGTGTATATCAACTGTTCATCTGCATAAATCCTCCCGTCTTGTGTTTGTTGCTGTATCTCCCTGGAGCATGGAGTTTGATTTGGGGTTTTCTTTCATTTACTCAAATTAACCCTTTGTTGTTTTGCTCAGCTTCACTCAGTTTGTCTGTTCTGGGCTACTGTTGAAACATGGTGGATCAGGACTCACTTATTCTAGAGTGATGGAAACATGACACTTAAATTCAGGTGATTGTTCATCAATAAAAACAGAATTATCATAATTATATTTCTTCCAATAGATCCACCAAAACCCTAAACTGAACTTTTGGACAGACAAGACACAACATCATGAGAAATGTAGGTGCAGGTTTTAGATTGACACTTGCTGCCCAGTGGGTCTCTGAAAAACACAGTCAGGCATATGTACTCATTTGTCTCTTGACTGTGTGAGTGATTTAGGGCAATATGTATATATTGTACAATGCGTGTGTGTGTGTGGTGAGAAAATGTTGTTATTATTGGACAGAGTCTGGATCAACCAATGAGGTTTTAGTTAGTTTAATGTCACACATGGGTCAGTCACAGAGCATAAACAACGGTGGATTCAGGTCAGCAGTGAAAACACAGCAGCTAAGGAGATTTCTCTGCGCTGGAATATTCAAACAGCTTCTGCCAGGGCTTCAGAGGGGAGGAGGGCAGTGAGGGTGGATTGGATTTGGGTGCTGTTGGTGTGTGTGCTGCAGTAAAACCATCCCAGAGCGCTCTCAGTGCTTTATCTCCTCGACTGCCCAATCCCCCCACCCCCCTCTCTGAAGGGAATTAGGTTATTAAAAACACACACATGTGTAAACACAGTAGCTGCTTGCACACAAACACACATATTCACTGAAAGGATGCTGCCAAAAATGTTGAGAGCGCAGGGTGTTTGGAGCTTGTTCACTCGGACTGCTGTGCCTTACGGGTAAAAAGAAACCCCACAGGGGTCCCCGCGCCATTAACTTCCAACCAATATGAATGTGCATGTAGATGGACCCTCTGCACATGTAGATGCAGGGTGAGAAAGGTGCTAAAATACAGCAGCCTGTCAATATTATCACCACATAACTGATCACAGAACAGAGAAAAATCACCGCACAAGCCCCACAGCACACACAGAGCTTTGTTCATCATATCGAACCAGAGGGTTGTTGTTATTGTTGTTGTCAGGGTGTTGGGACAATTTTAGCCCAGTGCTAAAGGAGGAGGAGGAGTGATAATGAGATGCCTGTGGTATCCAGTGACTTACCTGGACCAGTGAATCCACATGCAGACAAGGGAAGACTAAGGCTAAAAGATGAATCGGTGAAGATGGTGGTGGAGATGATGGAGCAAGAAAGAGGAGGAGGAGGAGATCAGTGGAGACAGTGAGGACAGACCTGTAGTGGAAAGGAGACAAGGAAGTAGACTGACTGTAGCAGAGGCTACCATCTGGGCGTGGTTCTGGTAGAGCTGGATCTTTGCAGTGGGTTTGATTGTGGACTGACATGACCTTGACCTCCAAAACATCTTGAGGTCAATGGTGCAGGTGGGTTAATGGGTTAACCCACAAGTCTGTCCTGTCTCCAAACTCCATCTTTACATAAAAAACAGTGTGAGAAGTGAAATAGGAAATGGTAGGTATCCAGGTATCTCGCCTGTGAAATAGCTTTTTGGCATCACTGATACACTGATGAATCCCCCGCATCACATCTTTTAGCAGTTTATTTTTAATTTATTGTATATTTGAGACTAAAAGAGGAAGAAACAATCACAAAAAAACACAGACAGAACAATCACACAATACAGAAACCAAAGAAAGGATCTGTCACAATCAAGTCAGCCAGTGGGAAATCAGGGTTAACCCTTAGAACTCAGAGCATTTTTTTTTGCAATTGCATTACAGTGTTTTAATGAATTCATAGAGGCTTCAGGAATATACAATATTGAGTGTCTTATATCCAGTTTTTCAGCACAACTGAGACTGTTGTCTGAACTGTTCTCCTCTAATTGGAAGGTCCCTGGTTTGATTCCTGTCCTCCTCCAATCTACGTCAAAGATACTGAGCTCCATGTTTCCCCAGATAGCTGTTCCACAGGTTTGTGAATGGTTAGCAAAATAGTACACACAATAGTTGGACACACTGAGTAAATGGGTGAATGGTAAAAACTGTCATGTGAAGCACTTTGATGAGTAGTCAACACTAGTGCCATAGAAGTGTAGACCATTTACCATATAGGACATTTAATATTAAAGTCCTAAATAATTAAACAGCAAAATATTTTGACACATATAAACCAAAGACACAGACATAATGTACTAACTGTCACTTCTGTCGCTTCACCATCACTGAACAAACTGCTCATGATTTTCTGACCAGATGTTGTTGCTCGTCTCATTAGTTACAAGAGTAAACATGTGGTTAAACTTAGGGTTCAACCTGTTAAGTTAAAAAGAAACTTTCTGTCTTACATCAGTGCAGTTCAATTATTCAATTTAATTATATTTGTCTCACAGATCATGTTGTACTCCTTGAGACCTGTGGACACACTTTGCACATCAATATTTGTCTATGCTGTTCTCTCTTCTTTCATTCTTTCAAACTCTACAGACTTGTATGCTTTGTGAAGTCTGTTCTCAACAGCAGTTCACCAAAACCAACAACTTTCTGGGGGAGAGTCATGGGCCGAGGAAGCTATTAGGGATTCATGGGGCCTTTGGGAGATTAGACTGGAGAGCAGCATTTAAAACCACCACACAACTCTCATCCCTCTCCCCACCTTCCCACCTCCTCCCAGACTCAGACAAATACACGTTACTATGGAAACTACCTCCCTCTCCTCCTCAGTCACTCCTAGTCTGGCTTCTGTGTCCTCGCCCTCGTGTCTTTGCCCCGACACCAGACATTCATCCCTGTTCTTTGTTATCTCTTCATTAACACCTGTCACCTTTGTTATCAGGCCTCTTTTCTGCCAGCTCTTTTTAGTAGCACCCCTGTTCCTCTGCCTGCCGCTTTCCATTTCACCCCCTCTATCTGACTTTCTATCTGTCCTGCTGCTTGCAGCATGAAACCAAATGTCAGGCCTGAGCTGGTGCTGAGAGGAGACACAGAGAAGGTGCAAAAATGAAAAGAAAGAGGGAAACTGAGGAGAGAGATGAGAAGGTAGAGATGAGGAGGGAGGATGAGGTTAAATAGAGCAGAATAGACCAAAGGCAACAACTACTGTTGATAATACAAGAAGAGGTGACAACTAACATTAAAAACATAATCCATCTTGCTCTCAGGAGCATTAGCAGTAGACCTCAGGTGATTTCAACAACCATTGTTATCATGACCAGGAACCCCCAGCAACTGTTGGTGACCCTGACAGTCAGCCATCATTGAAACTACCTGAGCTTTCTGACAACTGTCTTGCCTTCGACTGAACACCTTTGGATGCTATGGCTGGGATGAGTGAGAGTTTTCACAATGAAGTAAAGCAGAAGAAGTAGAAGAAGAGGGGATTTGTTGGGCAGAAGCTGGATTTGTTGTTTCCATTTGAAGGATCCTTAGAAATGAGACTGATGAGTCTAGTCTCCATCTGTGACAGATATCAGCATAACCAACCTGATCAGAAACATGACTTGAACAAACAGAAGATGAGTGATGAGGACGACCAAAAGTGACAGAAATATTTATTTGACGTGTACTTTTCTTTAGTTTGGCTTGTCTCTGCTGACATGGAGGGTTAGGGGCTTAACATTTGTAATGCAGTCAGCCACCAGGGGGTGATGCAGGTCTTTTGGCTTCACTTTTGGGGAACTAGTTTAAGTTTCATTAAAAATTAAAATGTCATCATGTTGAACAGCATCTCAAATGTTACATCCTGACCAATACAGAAACGTGATACTGAGTCATTAAAAAAAGTCTGAGTTGCTCTGTTTGGTGTTTGATTGAATTCATGTATTACACACTGAAGACCATCCATCCATCTATTTTCTACCATTTATCCCGCACTCGGGGTCGGAGGGGGCTGGAGCCTATCCCAGCTGGTTACAGGAGAAGGCAGGGTACACCCTGGTCAGTCGCCAGCTCGTCACCGTTCCACACATATACAGACAAACAACCACAACAATTCACCTATCCCCAATGTTGCATGTTTTTGGCAGTGGGAGGAAATCAGAGCTCCCATGTTATGTCAGAACTTCCATAAGGGGACTGGGAGTGAACATTACAATGATGGAATTATCCTCAGCGTGATACCTGCTTTTATCTGTTTTGAAGACGACTTTATAAAAGAGAATTTAGGATTAAAAGGAGGGTTTTCTTCATTTTAGGCATGTGATGTGCATGCCTTAATGCTGCAGACTGGCTGTGAGATCAAAGTTTTTGCTTCTGTGTTGTGAGTGGGAGCAGTCGCTCGTTTCATCACCAACACTTTCATTGCCATGATATGTGCCATTTATTCATGCACATCTCAGATTTACGCGTACTTTCATGCCAGGACTGTTAATAATTCTTAAACACTTTATGTTATGCAAGTGACCCCATTTTCTAAAACACCAAAACTCCTGTCACTCCTCACCCTCAGATGTTTAAACATCACTGCAGCTGCTGAGATGTGGTTGTGACGCCTCCTGGTTCTTCAGATCCAATGTAACAATGTTGCTACTCCCTGTGTGGCTGCTCTTTTATTCTAGGTGCATCCTATATACTTCCTATTATTATCAAATTCCATAAGACTATAACTACCATATTGAATTAAATATAATTTTTTTTGAATGATTTGAAAAAGTCAGAGTTGCCTGAAGTCTGTGGATGAGACAAACACTAACTGTTTTGACGGAGATGGATCACTGACAATATTTTTACACTTGTGTAAATGGCAGCTGAGGAAGAAAAACGCTTCATGGTGATGGCTGCACTATTTCTGTGTTGTGTACCTCAAGGGATGCACAAGAAAATTCTGCATTTATTTTCATTTTTATGCTAATTTCTGCCATGCGCACAAGGGCAGTGTGTGTCCTGTCAACCTACATCATTAGATATAGGTTGTGTGCAGCCATAATGTTGCTAAGCCAGTGTAGTTAGTGTTTTCAGTCTGTTTAAAGTGAGTATCTGGACCTGCAGTAGTGTCTGAACACAAAAACGAAAGTTCACAGTGTCTCCAGAAAGAAAACCTGACAAACAGCAAGCTATAGAGCTGTGACTGATGATGAGCTGAGAAAGACTGAGAAATATGGAGAGAGAAAAGGATTGTGACCTTCAGCTGTCTTTGATGAGAGCTAACAGAGGATTAATGGTCTCGCAGGGGAACTTCCCCACCAGGACAAGTGTGAAGGTGTTTCCTGAATGTCTTTGTGAATTCATGTGGTGGTGGGATAATTGGAAAAATTAGTTCTTGAGTGGAAAAAAAATCACCAAATAAGCAGCATCATACTGTATAAGCAGAAATATGGATGAAAATAAATGGAAGAAAACTGACTGAAGGCACACATTAATATCTTATACATCATTATGACCTTAACATTGATTCATAATCACAGGTTAGTAGAGGACATGTTGAACTAGAAAAATCATCTTCATGGTGTCGATATTAACTCAAAGGTTCATAAGATAGATAGTAATATCTGAATCAGATATTAATCCTCAGGTGAAAATAGTCCCTGAAAAATCTAATGGAAACTAAATCACTGCATTGTTTTTTAGTCTGTATCTATTCGCCTCATCCAACAGTCACTAACAATGAACATATAAAACAGTTGTGTTCAGTGTCTCTGCTGGTTTTTTGTCTGATCATTATTCTGTCTGAATTCAGAGATTTTCACTGTGCAGGCACGCAGTTTGGTGTCTTGGGTTTGTCAAATTTATTTCTATGATTCTCAAATTTACATACAACAGCCTCCATCCTGAGGAACTGACTTAATTGCATTAAAAAAATAAAATGTATTATCTGAGTTCCTACCGTCATAAGAAATATCCCTTAATATTCACGTGAAATACTGCAATACAACAATAAACAATCCTTAAGTGCCTCGGGTTTCTTCCTCTCAGCCCCCCTCCCACCCGTGTCGTCCGAGACAGAGGTGAGGTCAGTCTCTCCCGGAGCCTGGCTATCAGCCATGCCGTCGCATAGAGCAAGTGTCCAGTGGAGCGTGTGAATGGGGTTGTGGCTGGAGATGGAGACGGAGAGCGGAGCTGCCATCTGTGAACAGGGAGGAGAGAAGGATAACGATTCCTGAGGCTGTCTCCTCTGCATTAATGATATCTGCGGACCCATAATGCACTCTGCCTCTCGACTGTTTGTCCCCTCTTCAGGTGCTTGAAGGGCCCAAACAGAGGGAGACAATATATGATGCTTCCTGCTGTTGCTTTCAATAATGCTCAGCTGTTTTTATATTATGTATAGTGTGGTATATGTCCATACATATATATATATATATATATAAAACTAGCAGTAGGAGATGATGGTCTGTCCATCAGGAGTCTGATTGTTGTAATTATTCCTCCGCCTCTCAGAGCCACCACTCTCCCGTCTCCTCTCCATGTTGTATGTCTGTAAACTGACGTCTGTTATCAGCGTCTTGGCTCTGTGAACCAGATATGAAAAATTTCATACTCACTCGATTGCTTTTCCGCCACTTGAATTCAATTAACGGGGTAATGGATGCATTCAGCCTTTCCTCACAGGTTTTGAATTAAATTTTTCAATTGGCTTTATAATTGAGTGCAAATGAATCTGATGGCCTCAGGGAGGGGGGACAGGTCTCCTGGGGGCACTGTGTGTGTATATGCGTATGTGTGTGTGTGTGTGTGTGTGTGTGTGTGTGTGAGAGAGAGAGAGAGAGACATGACATCTGCTTAAAAAAACACCTTGATGACACAGTCTATAGGGAGCCTAAGCCACGCCCCATTCTGGTTGTCCCAGATCCTTTGGATTGAAAAAAAAAGAATGATAGTCAATGAAGAGATAGAAATTATTTTCCGATCCACTTTGACTTCTACCCTGAATTGCACATATCCTGTATCTTGATTTAAATGATAACTGCTAGTGTGAGTCCCAGGCTATGTTTGTGGTGTAATTGTTGATTTTCACTGAATTTCTTTCCCCCTCTCTTCCCGGCCATAGAGAGAACAAGGAGTAGGTCGATAAAACTGACCAGGTGAGATATTTTCCTAGGTTAGCTGTAGCTAGCTGTTAAGCTAACGGTAGCTGTCAGAGTTTGATGGTGATGTAAATTTAACAAGACGAGTGTTGTAGTCCGCTACGTGGTCTCACACAAAAGTAACATTTGCTGCCTGTCACTAAACAGTGCTCTCTCCATGTCAATCATCATCTTTAACATTCACAAACATCACATGGGAAAACCATAACACATATCAAACAGGTCCAGAAAATATTTTTATCTCTCCACTGACCCTCATTCAGAATTTTTACAAGTATAGGACCCATGTACCAGAAGTAGATGGGCATGTCTCAGGCTCCCTATAGACATCCATTAGTCCGGTGCTCCGTGACCCGGAAGTGATATATTAACACAGAAAGTAATTAATCAAATACAACTAATTTTCAATAAATACAGACAGAATACATTAATCATTATTTAATGCAATTAATTGATGATTAATTATCATTTTTGCATTATCTAATTAATTTATGTTTAACAAGGAGGTAGCATTGTTGATGGGGGTGGAGCCCCAAAGATAACAGTCATAAGCTACGTGAAATTAGCCCAAATGACAAGCAAATTAGGAGATGTGAAATAGCGCACCTGTCAGTAACTAACCGTCCGCAGCCCGCTGCTGATTGGTCAGAACTAGTTGGCCTGTGAGCTGAATGACGTTAGCCCAAAATGGTCAGCAAATGTGTTGATAAATGACAAGGGCGGGACAATCCCTGTCAATCATTTACACCCAGAAAATGAACAGAGCAGATTTGATGTGCATGAATTAGCCCATTTAGAGATTCTCTGTGAACACTTTAGGTTTCAATAAAACTTCTAACAATCTTTTGTACTTTTGGATTTAGACAATATCCTTCTAATCTTAGTGTAATGCAGGGAGGGCTAAGCCCCACTAGCCCATTGATACCAGCTGTCTCTGCATGTGACAACTCTAACTTGTTCCCACACACAGCCATAATGAACAGAAGAAAAAAATGGAAAAAAAAAGCATAACGCTTAAGCTGTGATCATTCAAAAACTGTATAATATATCAAACATCTAAATAACAGCTGAAGAGCTGAAAGACTTGTGGTCTGTTTGAAGCTCATTGAAGTCTGTGGCTGACAGTTTGATGAGGTAGTTACACTTCAAAGCATTTAACATGCGCAACATTGATTAACTAGTCATTCATTTTAATGAGAAAACAGATTCATGTTTTGGAAAATATGAAATATATCAAAACTCTGATTATATCCCATAATGTCCATAATAGGTTGAAGATTTTGACGTTTGAAAGTAGTTTCTATGTTGAAGCATCAAAAACATGTTACAACACAAAGAAGAAAAGAAGAAAGAAACAGGTTCATCAGTGATGAGGGTGACTGGGAGTCAGTGATTGAAGGTCAGAGTCACTGTAGGCTCTGACATGACAGGGAAACTGACTGATACACACATTGAGAAATTAAAACAGCTTTTAATTAATATAAGGAAATTGGCTGTAGCTATGACAACCTGTTACTCATCCTGCTTGATTGATTAGAAACCCTTATACTCGCGCCTCAACTTGAGGGACATTTTGTTAATAGATATCCAGATATTTTAAGTCCAGAGCCGAGTTTTGGTGCATAACACAAAGCCCTTTTCTTAATTTTAGATTTCTACACTCACTTGTCCACCTCCGGGCGTCTGATTTAAATTAATCCATTCATTCATGATGAGAAAAGTCAAGATGTATGAGCTTATAACACTCAGAGATTTCTCATCATGTTTTATGCCATAGAGATGGAGCAACACTGTTTCGAGACCATACCTCACCATATGTTTTTTTTTTAAATCTGCTAATACTTTCCAATCATTCTGAGTGACCTGTTACTGTATATCCCAGTTAGATTGTGTTGTAAAAATAGTACATCGTCCCATTTGGTTTATTTGTCATTTCGACTGCAAGTGGTGACAGCGCCCTGAAAGAACTCGAGGAAGGCATCAAATTATGATAAACAATGTCTCAGTGTACGATAGTGGGGGGAAATGATGGCACATAAATTCACAGAATCATTTCACGATTGAATCAAGTTAGGCGGTAACGGACGACAGTCACACACGACTGGCTGCACACGCTCCGCTGCATTCACGCCTTCAACACACAACCTCATGACACGGTTCCACCCAGGCAGGAGGCTGAGGTGTTGTTTGGTGACTAAAAAGAGGAAGGTTGAAGAGGTGTGGGGTACACAGTGTGTGAGGAGAGAGCGGAGCAGAGTGTAAGTATGGCAGCTGGTCAGGACACGACATTATTAAACTGTAGTCAGCTGCAGGCAGATTGAGATAAATGGGCCTCAGTGAATGTGGACCCACACATTCAAAAAAACCAAATAAACAAAAAACCACACACACTCAAACATATATGCATATACACATTAACATATACATGACTAAAATGACTATAAAGAACTGATTTACTTTTTTGTCTGAAAAATGTAATATCATGGATCCACTTCAGCAATTTTGTACATGATGTTCAGTTTATATATCAGTTGACTAAACACTCAGATTTTTAACGTTTGAGAAAATAATCACAAGTTGGGATTTGCATTGCCAGACATTTAAGGGCTCCATTAAACGTGCTATATGTACATTTTTGTAATCATTACATATCTGTTAGCTAATTAATCTGGAAAATACTAAATTGATATGCAGTGTTGAATATTTGATATCTAGGTTCATTCAGATACACCATAGTTACTAAGTACTGTAAGAGTTATCGATGAGACATCCATATATTAGATAATATGCTTCACTCTATATCAATCTAGCCATATGATAATTGGTAATTGTATCAGTCATCGCTCATACAGTTCGACTTAACATGTCAATTGTGTTTCTACATCTAATCTAGTAAGTGAATTGTCTACATGAACTACGTGCATCGTATCTAGAAATTAGCATCAACTTGCATTATCCTTAATCATCACATGGTATTGTAAGGTATTACTATAGGTATACTTAGACTTATGCATTAATGATTTTATATGTAATGCAAACGCTATCCTGTAATAGTAGTATACTTAGACTCTAGATAGCTTATGAACCTAAGTGATTATTATGAGAATGCCTGTTAGTACACGAAGACTAGCTGATGAAGTCTAAGCAAAATAGGATAACACAATGCGAAAATGATGTCAGAACAGTTAAGACATCATTTCATATATGAATGTAACTTTGAAGTAGCAATGTAGAAATTGTAACAGTCTTATACAAACATTAACATGTCAGTCTAGAACTATGTTGAACACTCACAGTTAGCATGATGATATGAGATGCAAGGTTACAATGACTGTGCTTATGCAACGAATTTACTTCTTCAGTTGAAACAGTGTTAACTCATCACTTACATGACGATAAATCAAATGATGAAAGTATGAAGCAATGTGAGCTTTACAGCCTTTTGACTAATCTATTTAAGTATTAGCTTCAATTGAGATAAAGCTATAATAATCATCGTACAGTTATGGATAAATTCGACTGATTAACTTCATGATTAACATGTAAGACATGTATCATTGATGATATTGCAGAGAAAATCAACAAGAATGTAATCTATTGCAGTTCATTCAAATACATGATAATGATCTTAGTGAACTACTGTAAGATCTTAAATTCACTGTCATATCGAAGATCTTCAAACTTGATCGATGGAAAATACTGCACAACAATTGAGTCTCAGTGCATAATGTTTACACTAATTGTATGCAGAATGAAGTATTGATAATAGAAGCTATGTATTGACCAATGTAATTCTATAATTTGCGACTTATGTGCTTCACTATCACATTTTTGTATTGTAACTTCATTAATGAATGTATGCTCAATACAATATTGTCACTGTACATTTACAATACTTATTATGTACGACAATTTTGTGGGATACTGTTATGTATTATCACTTCATCTTGTGACAAGTGTACAAGTTGATACTTCTTAAGTAATTCGCTGTACTACAGATTATCCATGATTGCACGTAGTTCTCAGACAAGTGACATGATTATATGCAGGTTCATATGTATGACAGCAGAATATGTATCATTCAGAGAGAACGATACATGCATCATTGCTAATAAAGTATCTGGAAATAATGATACTAATCATTGCATTGAAATTATCAGTTCACAGTCACGAAATCATAACTGTTAATGAAAACCAATGTAAGTGATATCTCATACAGTCCAACTGTAAATATGGATACTATGTTGCCTATCTTGTACTTTAAGACTGTAGCTAGGTTATCGTCTGACTTTTGCATTCACTAAATCCACTGTAATTTCAACATCACTAGATATCAGTACAGCTGGTGTTCTCAGTAGAGTCGGTAAATTAGATGATCTGTAAGTCGATAATCATGCAGTATCTTAAATAGTCCATGCTTAAAGTCTACAACTGAAATGAGACACATGCAATGCTGCATCCTGTACATGACATTATTGAATTTCAGTGATTGTGAACTTCGTGTTATACTCTCAGCTCTTTGCACACTTCATGAACTCAGTCATCATCATTATCTCCGCTGTAACGATGTGTCATTCTATAAGGTCATTATAAATTTTATAACATTTTGTTTTGTCATTTCGTTGTACAGTAATGATCTGATTTAAGTAGAGTTACACTGCATGTCATAATAGCTTGTTCTCTGCAATGGATGTATCATCAATAAGTTCCTGATCTGACACTACTTAATGTACTAGATTAAATTGTATACATATACGCATGTGTCAATGGATTCTAAATCATGACAAAAGACTTGTGTAGATGTACAGATTTGAATTTGATGTTGAACTGTGTATGAATTCTGATAGACTGTTGTTACAGATCATATATATGTTATTCACTGATAGAGAAACATGGATCATATTATTAGTAAGTCTATGACCTTGTATGGAACAGTATAGTCTCAGGACTGCAAAGTATCAGAACTATTTAGCACTGGTTACATGCTGAGAACTCTGTTGATATAGACACTAGTGAATATGCACATGACAATGTAACAATCGTACAATAGCATTGAGCAATGACACGAGGCTGGTCAACAGAACCAGGTCTGACATCATTAAGCAAATGACACTGCGCATGTACTGAATAGAATACCCTAGATAATACACATGTAATACATAGATATCTAGATCAGATGCAGCAACTGAGGAATGACAGACTGTTAAACGTGATGGAACTGGTTTGATGGAATCACCAGCATCATACAGGTAGTTACGTGTATTTGCGGATAGATTCCAAGGATGGGCAGATGAATAGTGCTAGCTATACTAGTTATGACACATTGACATGGTATGACAAGTGTAAATATGCAGCAGTGTAACTCAGATTGAATGTAAACACTGAAAGTAGCAAAATCTGTAAGATTCAGATACCACAGTTCAATCTATGCTGGAACATTAGCTAGTCAGAATAGTTAAATATCAAGTGCACTACTTGAAATATCATAGTAGTGTAACAGTGCTACTCGTATCAATGTGATATAGGTAAAACTGTTTATGAAACAAGATTCACTATGAGTAATTTTGAATTAGTATATACACATAGGATTGTAATAGTTAGTTAGATTGATACTTATGAATATTAGCATCTGTAGCTAATCGTCATCTTGAACGATCTAATAGGCAGTATTGTATTCTGTTACAAAGAATTAGGCTCAATCGTGGTAAATTATAGATTTAAAGTATGCTTAGCATATTCCTGAATGCGAATGTATCAGTTGACCTTATTGAACACAAACTGAATGTATCAGGTAAGCTTAAACATTGCTAGACAAATGCATGATAAATACCCAAATCTCTAGAAACAGTTGATAGCACCAACTAGAACACTATATTACACTTTTTATTTTACATACAATATGACATGTGTTAGAAACTTAGTGAATACTGTAATTACGATTCTATTACTTATAACTGTTTAATTTCATGATTGCTAGTTAGACAATAGACAGTTTGTATGAAATGACACACATTTGAATCACTGTATGATTATAGATTACTGTGTCAAAGTCATTGTTTACGAACTCATCAAATCAATTGTACATGCGATCCATGCAGTCTTTTAGCATCTAGTGGAACTTCGCTAAGCTTCAGTACTAGTATTTGCACAGGATCATCGATTATTGTAACCTATTAACTCCTCATCTTCACTACTATTTGCTACAAGATCGTAACTGCACCGTTTGAACAGCTCTTCTGACTGTAACTACAAAGACGATTAGCTGTACTTTCAGCATTCAACAACCATTAGACTCTCACGCTTGAAATGTAGAATAGACGTTTCATTTTAGAAACTGTCCATATCCGTAGACATGTATTTATCTACTATTCTAAACACTGTCATTGAGTACTTCCATTGACTGTGATGCTTATTTGAGACTGCTAATGTAACCAACTAGATACTGTCTGTAAAGTGACATGATATTAGTAGTATTATGTCATGAAACTGGTAGATGTCGAGCATTAGATTTAGCAAATGAGGCTTAATCTGCTGTTACAAGTCAGATGAATGACAAATCTAATAATGAGGTGAGCAGCTACTGGAAGAAGATTCATGATCAACATACAGCAAAGGACAATGAATTGATGTTTGGACTTAGGGAGATGGAGTAAATGAGACAGGGTTCACAATTCCTGAGTGATCAGAGTACTTCTGATTGACGTGCAATGAAATTCAAACTGAGTAATGTGATGTATTATCCAGATAACAAGAGCATTATGAAATGATCAGTAGAATTATGGTCAGTAAGCAATACCATAGCAACTAACATTTCAACTGACTTAAGAGGGAAACTAGGCATTTCGATAATCATGATCCAGGTCCAGCAATGAGCACATTCATGTACATGTAATGTAAGTTACTGATGATGCAATTGTAATATTTATATGTTGATGAAGTGTATTATGCATGTCTTAACGAATATAGATTATGTAGAACTGTATCATAAGCTGAGTATTCATGAAGCGTACCTAAATCCTTTAGCATCTAGTCCATGGTCAGTACTGTACCATAGTGAGTTTGCCCAATGAGCTGACATGCATAGCTTACACATCTAGTAGCAGAATTGAAGGATACAATAATTACACATTCTATACACTAAGCCTGTAACATAAGTGATATCTCTTCCCTGTGACCAGTGAAGAAGCTACAACATTCTCCTTCAAAGTAGTAATAGTGATGGACTTAATTCAACGCCAGGAGATGTTTTGTATCAATCCTGGCGTAAACTTTTCACTAATTTTTTTTATTTTTTTATCAGAGTTGATTGGAGTGTTATTTTGTCTTCATGGTAATTTTAGATTAGATCAGTGAGTGGAGCTTCCAGATACATGTGTGTTTATTCTACAATCACTAAGACACAGTTACTGCCCTCTGGTGATCTCCATTTTACTATGTGTGACATATTTCATTAATAATAAAAACAAACACATAAAATTAAATATTCTTTATCCAGTTTTTTCAACCAACAAAAAAACATTTAGCTTAACTGGATGGCCTCATTCTCAGATCAAATTTTAACCGTAAAGGACTTGACACACTATAGTCAATATTTACAAAACTGAAAAGTAGTCTTATTTTTGGAGTCTTATGCTTTATGTAGGGGTCTGTCAGACACAGGTCATTTGTCTCCAGTTTGTCACATGCAAAGGACGTGGTCACTCACTGTGCTTTGCTGCTGCTCCTTCAAGGTCTTACTGGTGTCTGACTTTAGGATGTCTTCACTGTAGATACTGAAACCTGACACTGCTCTGTGAACCTATGACCTGGGTCATTTGCATACTAGCCCAGTCATTGGTTGTTTACTGAGGACTGGAGGGAGGTGTGTGTGCGTGTGTCTGTGTGTGTGTGTGACTGCAGGCAGACACAGACAGAGGAAGGATCTGATACTGAGTGTTTTTTCCTGCTATCTGGCGAGCTTGTAAGAAGTTATTGTGGTGCCATTTTGCCATTGTATGAGATAGCCACAATTCCTTCGGCACATGTCGTCGGCACTGTCCTGCCATCACGTATGACAAATTTGAGACGAACTGGATGATCGGTTTTAGAGAAACGGATCATGTGATCAAACGCAAACAAACGCCAATATCTCACTTCCTGTCGGGTGTAGCTGGGGTCACGCGGCACGAAAGTTGTTCGTCTACATCGGCTCTACACTGTCTATTTCAAATGACACGTCATTTATAGCACTTTGAACTTTTATCACAGTTAAAACGCTACTAAACTTCAAGGTGTCGCCATTTCGACATAGAGCGAAAAATCAAAAATCCCCACACAATTTATCATCAGCAACATGTTGACATCACATACGCCAAGTTTGACAGCAATCGGACGAACCGTCTAGGACCAGTATGTTAAATTCCATAAATGTCGACCTGCAAACAAACGCTAATAGCTCACTTCCTGTTGGGTGTGGAAACAGACATGCGGTGCGAAAGTTGTCCATCTTGATGAGCTCTACACACATACCAACATTGGTGTGTCTACCTCAAACTATGTGCCGACCACAAGCCTTTGTTTAAAAATTTCAAAAGGGGGCGCTCTGGAGCCCCTGAGCCACGCCCAGACTCCAAAGTTGGTCAAAACGTGCTTTCCGGCAGTTCTGATGTGTGTGCAAATTTTGGTAAGTTTTCGTGTAAGGGAAAGGCCTCAAATGGCCTGGTATGCGGCAGGAGGAAAAAAAAAAAAAAATCTGAGCAGAAACAATAGAGTCCTGGCACCGGAGGTGCTTCGAGCCCTAATAATAATAATAATAAGAATCTGAACAGAAACAATAGGGCCCTCGCACCGAGGTGCTTGGGCCCTAATAAGAATCTGAGCAATAACAATAGGGTCCTCGCACCGGAGGTGCTTCGGGCCCTAATAATAATAAGAAGAATCTGAGCAAAAGTAATAGGGTCCTCGCACCAGAGGTGCTTGGGCCCTAATAAGAATCTGAGCAGAAGCAATAGGGTCCTCGCACCAGAGGTGCTCAGGCCCTAATAATAAGAATCTGAGCAGAAACAATAGGGTCCTCGCACCGAGGTGCTTGGGCCCTAATAATAATAATAAGAATCTGAGCAAAAGCAATAGGGTCCTCGCACCGAGGTGCTCGGGCCCTAATAATAGGATAATATAATAAATGAAGTTAAATAAGTTCTGTTACTCAATAACTAAGACATTTCAGCTTTACAGGTGGTAACCAACTGTACCACATTACTAAGTGCCAGACTATTTCCTCACTAAGACCTCTGTAGTTTTTCTCTGTAGCAGATTTTTTAATCTTTTCTAAATTTCTTAATAAACTGCATTATGTGGTCAAGACTTGTGCACTTTCATTGACTATAAGCTACTGCCTAAATTTACTTTCTTCAATGTATTTTATAATTATAAGGTTGTTCTGTCGTCTTACAGAATGCACAAAAGTTAGTCATTTTATTTTCTTTTGTTGTCATTAGAATATTGGTGTTGAAGTAAGTCAAAAGTAATTGAAAGTAATCAAGTTATATTACTTTAATATTATGGTGCTTAGATTATGTTACTCAATACATTTTTAACAGGTAACTAGTAACTGTATTGGAATACATTTTTAAAGTAACCCTTTCCAACTCTTATTTACTTACTGCTTATTTCTGCCATCAGTAGGTGGGGCACTAGAGAACTACTCAGACTCAATGACCTAACTGGAAACTGGTGCTGTGAAAATAACTAACAAGAGAAGATGTGTAATCAATTGAGGATTTCACAGTAAATCTTGCAGAGGTCCCACAAGCCCAGGGCAATAAGTTATAAAGCCTGTAGCAGTGTGAGCTGGGAGAGGCCCTGAATTCATGGAAGGCCTGAGATGAGTAGTGATGGTTCTATTACCTGCAATTTATACACCTGCAGAGTCACACTTAAGTGAGAATTAAAAACAACTAGTGCCTCTTGGTAATAAAACACACTTGATTAAGGATTTAAGTTGTAAGAGCTTTACTGATATGTTGCTATTGTGAGAAGTTGTGATTATCCGGACCAAACTGCATCTGGTAAATTAATAACGATTATGTTATATTAAATAATTGAATAAGAAATCAACATTTTGGGAAACACATTTCAAAATATCGTAAATAACATTAGCATTAACAGCCATCTATAGAGGAAATACACTTAAATCCTTTACTCATCAGCCTGTGGGAAGCAACACCAGTGTTTTCTTCTGTTGAGCTTTTACCAATGTTAGCATGCCAACCAGTTATCCTTGGCTCAACACTGTAGCATCCAGTAGCACCACCCAGAGGGTGTGTTACAACTTCTTTACTTGATGCCTGAACACCAACAGACTCCAAGAAGCCAGCTTCAGCCGACCCCCTGTGACTCCGTGATAATATTTACATCTGCAGCCTTGCTGCTTTATCAGACAGTGACAGAGACTTCTGTACGTTTATATCTGCAGTATACAGACCTATAAAGCATTAAAAGTACAATTATTATGGGGCACAGTTTGCCTGCGGTTTAAATGTGCACTTTCATATAAACATATCCATGTTATTTTAGGCATTTAATTCATTTTGAACCACTACAAAGAAAGAGAGAAACCATTTTTCCTCTTATCTTATTTTTAATGACTTGTGTTAGTGCAGAACTCCCCTGTACTCCATCCTTCCCACCTCCATACCTACGGACAAGAAAACAATCTGAGTCTTGGAGCGAGAACATTTAATGGGAGATTGCAGATGATTTCTCCGCTGAGGGAAATTGTGTGTGTGTAAAATGGGTTGGGGGTGGGAAGTCAGGCTGTGGGTGGACGGCAGTTATAGCGGTCGTCTAGGCCGCAGCTCTGACTCCCTAGGCCCCACAACAACACTGCCATCTGAATCCAATCCACATGCTGACGGATTGGGAGGCAAATTGACAGTGTCACATTTCATATTATAGCGAGCTGCTCGGGGGCCAGGAGCAGGACTGTGGTCTAATAAAGAGAGGACAGTGTGTGTCAAAATGGTCTCTCTCTCTCTCTCTCTCTCTCTCTCTCTGTGTGTGTGTGTGTGTGTGTGTGTGCGTACATGCTCATCATCATATGCAGATGTATAGACACCTATATGAAATAAAAAAGAAAAACAGCAACCCCAGCAGAGTTAGTGTGGCCCGTTGTGCTGCAGTTACACAACCTTTGTGCAGGCTGAGGGTGGGGCAGGGGGGGGGGTGGGGGGTAACTAAGCCTGGTATGTCAATCTGGGACTGTATGAGCCTCTGGCTATCACACAATGCCTCAATACCATATGTCTACCAACAAGACTGGACTCCACGACCATGACTAACCCCCCTATCTGGATTTAAGTTTCTCCTACATGTGTGTCTGTGACTGTAAACAACAGAGCAACAACTTAAACACTGTGTGTGTGTGTGTGTGTGTGTGTGTGTGTGTGTGTGTGTGTGTGTGTGTGAGCCGATGTGACAATGTTAAATTCATAGTTTGCAGGGCAGTTTGTTGTCAGGTTGTTATAATGGGTGTCATGTGCCCTCTAGTGGCTGTGCACTTGACTGGAGGAGGACGTCACTGACTGCACTTCATAATCAGGAAAAAAGAGCATATAATCTCAATTTCTGAATTTCTATGAATGGCCATGTGCAGTGAGAAGCTCAGAAGGGAGATTAAATTAAACACAGAGGAGATGAAAGGGGATGACATTTAATCCCTGTGGAGCTGAGCACACATCCTGGCATGAAGCCACACACACTAAGGATGGGACGACCACAGTGTGTTTCATCTCTGGGAGCAGATTACCTGTATGAATCAGACAGAACAGTTACATATTTCTGACTGACCCCGACTGGCCCTCAGTCTCCTGCCCTCCAGCTGCTCCTCTGACTTTGGTCTGATCCCTAAAGAACTTTGTGTGTGTGTGTGTGTGTGTGTGTGTGTGTGTGAGAGAGAGAGAGAGAATTTGAGCTGTCTTGGGGATTTTGCCAGAGATCTTGATGGGTTTTAGTTTCACACACATTGAGGCTGTGAGGCTGCAGGGCTGCTTTGAAAACTTCACTAACTACGAGCTTAATGCAAATCCCTTATTCATCTGTCTTAATAACCTTTCACAGGAACTTTTCACCCCGACCAACTTCTGGAAGTGTGCATGCTTTCAGCTGCGTCTTGTTGGCTGCACCGTGGACGAGACAACACTGAACACACTGAGACTGCTGGAGCACAGACGACATGAAGGTGCAGTCAGCGAGAGGGAAACTCATTTGATCTTATAAAAACAGGCTGAAACATCACGATTGACAGATGAGACTGTTAAACTTGTGATTGGTTGGAGTGGAAACTTCCATAAGGTGGCAGCATTCCATGTTATTTTGGCTTTGTTTTTATACAGTGGGAGGATGTAAACGTGTGTCTGCCATCTTTATATACGGTCACTGGTTTAGATTTTTATGTGGAGATGCCAAGAAAGTTGTTTTAAAGATTGATGTCTCCAGGAGAGCGCCACCAGCAGACTAACGGCTGTATTTCTGCCATCATCAGATCAAAATGTCAGTCACCACAGCAAAAAATCTAAAGAAAATCTTCTCTTTTGGATTTGTTTTTGAACATGAAACTAATTCATGTGGTGGTGGTGGTGAAATCACTTTAACTTTATTAAGCATATTAACTATAATAGTTGTTAGTAGCTGTTAGCTTAACTTAGCTTAGCATAAAGCCTTGCAAACAGTGAGTGTCAGCAACAGTTCAACTCTCATCAGGTATTTAAACAGCATGTCTTTATCTCTCTCCTTGTGAATTATGCTTATTTTATATATTTCTTTAAAATTTTCTGTTTTTCCATTTTCCCATATAAATATGAGGACAGTGATAAAGACATGCAGTTTGAATTATACAGGAAACTGACACTCAGCTTTACCTTGAAGACTTTACAATAAGCAGCATAAGCTTGCTCACTGTGGAAATGTTGTGTTTCTTTATGTAAAGTGCCTTGAAATAAATGTTTTTATGACTTGCCTCTACATAAATAAAACTGAACTGAATTGAATTTGAAGGTAAGTCTTTTAGAAATAAACACAAAGATAAACAAGAAAGGTTTAATACGAGTAAAAGATTTATTTCACATTTTTTCTTTTAAATATCACCAGCTTTTCGTTTTTTTTTTTTTTTTTTTTTCCATGAATCAATGACATCAAATAACAGGTCACAGGAATAATTAAGGAGGCTCATATGCACAGAGGGACACAGAGGGACAGTCTCAGGTCTCCAGAAAACAGTGAAGAAGGGTCAGATAATGAATAACCACATGTGATTATGTCTGCTGATGGTTGTGTTGTCGTGCTGTGGACGGACGGAGAGTGTGCTGGCTTTTTTTTTCTTTTCTATTCTACTTGTTTCACTGAAGTCAGAGACGGGTTAAAACATTTTCCAATCCTTGTTTCTAGAGTTAGCCTGGGGGAGACAAACAACCAGTGCAGGTGTTGGGGTGAAAGAGACATGAGGGCATCACAACAAGCAAAGACAGAGAGTGAAACAATGCTATCACGACCACAATACAAACACACACACACACACACACACACACACACAGACAGACACACACACACACAGACCCACCATCAGTAGAGATAAGAAGTCCAATGAACCCAGCAGCCTGAACTGTGTTTACACACTTGGCTTCTTGGTCACTTGGCTGTAAATCAGTTAACATGTGTCCACTGGTCAATGGCCACAAGTTTAATAACAATGACCTGGTCCATGTGACCTCTCACCTCCAGTGCAGATGGGGACAGTGGAGGTTGAGATAGAGTGTCAGTCACACAGGCACTTGAGAGAAAAATGACAAAAACACTATGACATCAATTAAGGCACAACAAATAATTACACATACACACACACACGCAAACACACACACGCACACTCACACGTCTTTGGGACATGAACATGATTCTCTCAGTGAGTGAACAGAGCTGCACACACAGGACGATGCACAACAGCACAACAACTTGTTTAGATTCAGTTGTGTCATTGATTAGTTTTCTTCACATCTATCTCCAAAAATCACATTTCCACTCTGCTACAACAAAATGTGCCAAAACTGGTGTTTAATGCAAGTAGTCGTGTACATTTTTAAAAAAAAATGATACATTTTTTTTCTTACCTCACTCAACTGTTTTGTGAGGTTTAATTTAAGAGACAGTTCAGTTCTAAACACAGAAGCCCTGAGAAGCAAATCCAATTTTTTCCATATGTGAAACCCTGAAATGTGAGACCGGGAAGTGGTTGTTGTTGTTGTAAAACTTACTTTGCACTCAAGAGGCTGAAATGCTCCAATACCCCTATTTAAAAATGAGCCTGGAAAAAAACTGGGCTCCTCTCAGGGCTTCTATAGATCCAACTCTTGTTATTCAAACTCATTAGATTCACATGAAACAATGGACTGGGTGGAGGAACTGGTTGACTAATAATAATTTTGAAAAAAATAAAAACATAGTGTGTCGGTTAGCCATAGTAAGCCCCATGGTGTTAATTAGAAGTATGAACAAGAAAGAAAATAAAAACATATATGCATCAACAGTTGGATTATCATAAATGGCGACGTTTGTGTGAACTAGTCTGAAGAAAATACATTCGAACGCTTCCATTACATTTACCGAGAGATATGAGCAGCGTAGTTACATCACCACTCTACACAGGTCTGAGTATGAAGAATAAAGCTGGAATTATTCCTTTGGTTTTTAATGACACTAAACCCCATGAAAAATGTCTCTAAATCTCTAAATAACAACCAGGTCAGAAATGTATTACACGATTATTAACTTCATTAAACACTTTGGTCCTGGAGTGAAACTATCTGTAGTTATGAACTCACTGAGTGATATTCTGGCACAAGAAGTGTAGTGGGACACATTTAGAACAAAAATACAGTCACTGTTGGCTCGTGTTGCACAAATTGAAAAACTCCTTTGAGGCGAATTATGTGGCTATTGGACACATAAACATGGAGTGTTGTTGTTGTTTGGCTGTGTAGCAGGAAGAGGAGGGCCCTCGCCAGTGAGTAAACAGAGGACTGACATCAGTCACAGTGTGAGTTTTAACTTCTGCTGCACAAATAAACTGCCTCAATAGCTGTGTGTGTGTTTGTGTGTGTGCGACTGCAGTAGAATAAAGTGTTTATCATGGAGTAAAGACACCCAGTGTTTCACTGATGTAATTCTAATGGTTTCACTGTGGCACAAAGGAAGAGGCTCCATCCGCTGAATTGTTTTAGTCTATTTCATGGGATTCATTCACAGTGAAAAATAAGTGGAAAAATAACAACAGAACTTCACCAGCTTTATTCTTCTGTGATTCTGAGTTTTGAAACAGACAATGGCACAAATTCTGTTCTCTCTGTGACGGCTACAGCTGCTCAGCCAGAATTAATCAGCACCTAAAATCAGCAGAGGTAATTAGACACAGAGGACACGCACACACGTGCACACACGCACACACACGCGCACACACGCGCACACACACTCACACACACACTCACACACACGCACACACACTCACACACACACAGTAAGCATGATGAGTTTATGAAGTCTCAGGTGATTGAGCATGTGAATGTCATTGGCAATTTGTGGGGTGTCAGTAATGATTTATAACTTTTCCTTCTAATTATTCTCTAATATTATGATTAATTCTCCTTCATTGGTTTGGTTAAATCAGCTCGTTTCTGTTTGTCTCACTCTCTTTCCTCTCGTGCACAGAGTGATTCTGCATTAGTGTTTTTGTTGCATGAGCTGAATAGTCGTCTTCTCAAAAACATCCTATACCATATGTAGTGCACTGGAAGTACATGAGTACAGTGTCTGTTGAGATGCTCCCACCCCCTACCCCAACCCTCGAGATGCAGAGAGAGCAGGCTGTTTAACTCCGGGGGAGGAGGCCTTTCTTGTAGGCCACCAGACCGGCTGCGGTGGCAGCAGACAGGACGGCGGAGAAGCCCAGGAGCTTTAGGACACCACCGACAGAAGGCAGATTCCTCTCCCAGAAGGTGGTGACAAACGGGAGCGACGGAACTTCCTGTTGCACAAGAGGACAAAGGACAGGAAGGTGGTTTGATTTGCACTTAGTCAACTTTTAAGTTTCCTTTAGGACGTAAGTAAATATTTTGCAACTCACCACGCTCTCAGACTCCGTCTGCCAGACCTGATTTTGCGAGATTTTACCTTCTGCACACAGGACCTGCAGCAGGACAGCAGACATGAGACTCACATTCAGGTTTAAACCATTTATCACAACCAGAACTGCATCTGAGTTTTAGCTCAAAGACTAGGCCCAGTAGGCAACTAAAACAAGGGATGAAGAAGGGGATGTCAGTAGAGAGTGATCAGACCAGGATCTGAGTCATCTACACCCAAACCGAGGATTCCAATACAGACACACATCTGTGTCTGTATTGTCTGAGACTGAAGCTGGCTGTGTGAACTCTGACCTCTCTGGCTGCTCTCTCTCCAGCCTGCACTGCCCCCTCCATGTAGCCGCTCCACTCCGTGGCCGTCTCCGTGCCCGCGAAGTACAACCTGCCGACAGGCTCCCTCAGCACCCTGAGAACACACGGAGTCACAGAGGATCAGCTGACTGTGGCTTAACTAATAAAATCCGAAATGTGAAACTATCAAAATGAACAACTTTGGAGATACAAATTTTTTTTTAACCAAATAAACAAATGACCTCACCTTCCATACTGGGTGAGGATTCCTGGAGGGAAATAAGCGGTGTAGCAGCCTCCAGAGTATTCCTCCTCACACCAGTTCTTCTCCTCATAGTGCACAGGCTGCAAGACACAAGTGGACACATGGACAGTTTAACTGCTACTGCAGCTGTGTGGCAATGTGCTATTTTTTGTATTTCTGTGAAGGAGTGCTATGAAACCACACAAACTCACGTGCAGAGCCTCATCTGTGCCCAGGACTCTGCTGTAGATCTCACAGATCTTCTTCAGTCTAAAGAAAACAGCAGGACAAAGAGTTTGGATTTAAGAGCTCTCACAGTTTGTGAGATGATTAATCTGCCATGCATCACCCACCTCTCTTCTTTAGTCAGTGTTAACAGCGTTCTGCATTTGCGGGCGAGGATGAACCTGAAGGAAGACAGGTAAAGAATGAAAATGATACTTTGATGAACAAGCAGCTCGACAGGCACACTGTGAGCTCTACATAGCCTCCTGTAGATTAACTATCTCAGGAGGAGACTGTCTTTGTTCTTTCGGTTTCTGTTCCACGGAAACTGGGTGAGAACTAAACTGTCACAAACTGGGTGCCAATGTGTTAAAGCTGATATTGTTTGGATGGCGCCAAGTGTGTATTAGTTTAAAAGTGAAAATAGTCCCATCATGTACACGATTGTCTCCCGTCTTAGTGATGATGTTACAAACTAGAATCCCCTGATTACCTACCAATCAAACCACATGATCCTTACATTAGAGCAGTGATATCTAGATGGCACACTGAAAAAAGTTGTGTAATAAAATTATCATTCACCCCATGATACATGGTACAGTCCCGTCAGGCTTGGTGTCGTCCAGGGTCAGACCAATGGGGGCGCCCTCCTCCTCAATCACCATACTGCCACAGTAACCTGGACACACACACACACACACACACAAAATAAAAATAATTTTACATTGAACTACCCGGCCCTTGCAGCTGACAATGTCTGTATCCTGTATTAATCTGTAATAATAATCTGAATTGAATTAATCTGACCATTCATATGACATCATCTTTGTAGCAGTAACAGAAATGACAACTTCTTTTGATAAAATCATCAATGAAACAATAGAACAAATAATCTGAGTTGATGATGAAAAAGTAGATGATGAAATACACTTAGTTTTGTGTTGTTGTTCTCTGGTCAGTAACAATTATTTGTTTCTTTAATAAAGAGTTTGACATTTTCTTCAACGCTCCTTCTCACCTTTTTTCCTCCAGAAGTTCTCTTTGTAGTAAACCATGCACTTGATGACGGAGCCCATGGGGACGCGATGGATCAGCTGGTTCCTGAGCGGAGGCAGCTCAGGGTTAAAGTGCATCTTCAGGTTCAGACCAGGAGGAGTGGCCACGATCACATACTTGGCCTGAGATGCACATTAAAACAAAAGAACACAAACAGAATGGTGCAGTGTGAGGTACGTTACATGGTGTGTGGCAGCAGTTTGCAGAGTGACCAGGGGGAGGCAGCACAGAACCAGCTGCAGCGGATGTTCCTCTAAAGCACATAACTGAAAGCCTCCAGCAGTGTGAGCTGAACCTGTTTTTTAAAAGGGAACCGACCTGGTTCCACATTTACCCAAAAGTGCTGATACTACAAACCCCAGCATGCACTGCAACGTCACTACTGCAAAACACCCTTGTACCTCGGCTGCTGGTTAGCTGGTTAGCTGGTTTGTGAACCACCATGAGGCAATGTCAGAATAAAAAAGTGAAATCAGGTGTTTAAACTTTTTAAAATTACTGTTTTAATCTGAAAACATCAAGTTTTGTTTCTAGTTGGATGTTTTGTGTGTCTGGTTATTGTGATGTCATGTGATGAATCTGTTTGATGACTGCAGATACAATAAATTAAGCCTGAAAACAGGAGTGAAGCATTGAAGAAGGTGTGACTCATTGTTTTAATTCAAAACAGAGTTTAGTGAAAAGAACAAATACTGAGGTGTTGGAACTGATGTGGTTTATTTTTTCCTCAAGTGACAGAAGAGTCTGACGCGTCTGATCCGACAGATCAGCAGTTGAATCTGAGTGGATGTGAAAGGATTCGGGCCTTAAACTATATCTCTAAATAAAATTATGTGAGAGTTTCAAGGGGAAATGTCTCTTCAACCAGTCACTGATGGACATCAGACAGATGTGGATCAGCCAGAAAAAGTGAGAAACCACTGATTTGTGTTTGCTAAACTTGTTGAGTTAATGTACTTGTGCGTAACAGTTACCATGTAAGTCTGTTTGTCCACCGTCTCGACCACCACCATGTCTCCAGTCTGGTCGATCCTGTAGACCGGAGACTGCAGCTTCACACGGTTGCCCAGCTCCCTGGCCATGGCCTCACTGATTTGACTGGAGCCGCCCACAAACTTCCTCTCCTGCAGGGAGGGGGAGGGTGAAGAGACACAGGGGTCAATGACAAACCAGAGACTGGAAAGATGTGGTGTAGTTTTTTTAAGCTCGACTTCTGAGACAAGTCTCAGTTTATATTGGCTTCTACGCAGAGTGAGGAGAAAACTAATGAGATGACTGATTTATCCTCAGTCTCAATCTTTGACTACATTTTTCTCCTTGTTTCCATGGTTCAGGCGACTGACTGACAGGAGAGATTAAGAGCTAGCTTATGCTCTTGCTCACAAAATTAAATAGACAGTGACCTTTTCCATATGGTGAAAGTCAGAGTGTGTGTTCTGTCTCGATCGATCAGAAACACATCGCGTGCACTCCACCGTGGATGAATTGGATGAATTTCCCTCCCAAATGAGTCTGAACTCATCTTGTTTGATTATTTTTTTCAGTCTCAGAAGGAAATTTGCACTGAAAGTGAAGAAATGTATTTTCCTGTTCACCCGTTAATAGAATTGAAGCAAGGGTCCCGCAAGGGGAAATTTATCTGTTTGATAGCATAAAAAATATGAAAAATCATGAAAGATAGATTAACAGGAAACACAAAAGTTAACACAGAGTGAATGAATAGTCTGTAGTGCAGAGATGAGGAGGAAGTCTTGTGGGTCAATGTTTTCAGCTGGGACATGACAGAGGTCACAGGTAGCTGTAGCGTCGACCAACAGCTAGTTATCACGATGATGGGGCTTTAAACAACTGTCTCCTCTGAACACGAACATCCAGTGACTCCTGATGTGGACACACATGCCCACACACACCCATCACTGAACAACACAGGACTACATGTACAGAATTGGTTACAACATCCACTGTCCGTTCCAGTCCCAGTCCTCGGCGGCTATGGCAACGGCCCCCTCGGCTATAGAAAGTGAGCTCCAGGAAAATAAGCTTTTGTGTGGCTCATAATTATGCTGTACTGATCAGCACCAAGCAGAGGTAGATGTAGCAGCTCTCTCACTGATGCTCAGTGAGCACGTCTGTGGACGACAGCTAGCTCATCCTGCAACAACTCTTTAGAAGTCTGTTCAGGACTGGTCCCAGTCCTCACTGGTCCCAGTCCTCCCTGGTCTTTTTCAGGATACTTTTTTTCATAGTTTTTATTTTACATCCTAATTTATGGAAACTAATTTAATCCTTTGCACTGAAGTTTTAATTATTCTTCTGAAGACACAATAATTGAGTGAGAACAGAGCAGAGGAACAGACAATGAATGCACGCAAATAATGATCGCGATGATTAATGATGATTAATGTTGATGTTTTTAGAAAAACACAATGAAAATGATGAAGCAGAGAAGTGAAAACAGATAAATAAACTATCCATATCAACATCCCGTAAAATAAAGTTTCACACTGAAAAATAACATTTCTCTTCTTTTAAGAATATGTGGCATCAGTCATGATGCTCTCTCTCTCTCAGCAAATGCCTACCTGTCCTCCATTGGTGGTGGAGAAGATCCTCATGGTTCCTCCACATTGCTTCACGTACCAGAGGAACCAGAGAGCCGACACCTCGTGAGGCTCAGAGGTCACGTTCACGTTGACGAACAGCGTGGCAAAGCGACGAACAGTACTGGAAGACAGGGCAGGGATTAAAGGAATTGTTTACACAAAATGTTTCGAGACCTACTTATTCATGCCTGGATGTGTCTCACCTGGTCCAGCAGATCTTCTCCAGCAGCTCATTCATGGTCATCTTGTCCCACTCCTCAGCGTGAGGAGCTCTCCAGGGAGCTTCTCTGGGAATCTGGGGCACAAGGAGGGAGAGAAAAACATTTAACAAAGATGAGACACAAACAGAGAGTAGAAGCAAACCTCTCCTCTCACCTCCTCGCCCATCTTGTCCATCGTCCTCCACAGGTTGTTGAAGTCCAACAGGACGAAGGGGTTCCACATGGGAGGGAAGGAGCCTTTGAACGGGTACGACTTCCCCTGTGGGACACACAGTAGCACGACACACACTGTGACGACTGGTTTTTAAGCACAAACTCAACTACGTCTAATCATTTCATTTCATCAAAGATTCGGAGAAAATAACACACATGAAAAACTAGAACCACACCATTGCAGCTGCATTCCTCCACCAACCACAAGAGCTGCAGTTAAATCGCACAGACTCTCCGGGTAGGAACAAAAACATTGACCTTCAGAGTATTTACATGTAAAGCTATGTGATCGGTGACAATCTGGTTGATCGATTCAGCTCAATTCTATATCTGTTTCTATGGTTTTGTCTATGTATGTCAGCGATGCCCCATACACCTGTAAACTTTGATGGCTCTTGTTGAAGTAGATAAGGAAGTAGGCCACATCCTCCACAGACAATCAGTCAGTCAGTCGCCTGTCAATCATGTCTCAGTCTGTTTTTACAACGTCAGATATCTGATTTAAACCAAACTGATCAGAAACACAATAACAACGATCTCTCTGCGAACACGGAGGGGGCGGGTGTCAGTCTCACTATTGTCAAATTACTGCACTCAATTTGAATGCTTGTTTCTAAATGACACTAGAATAAAATGATTTTTAATAGCCTCAGTCAGTCTTGCTGTGACCTCCCTGCTCGGTGTTCAGAGCAGTGCTGCCACTTTACGTAACATTTTACGACTGATTCAAAGCTTCAGAGTAATTGAGCTTGATAAGGGCGTCCACACTCCCTGTAATGTTTAAACTGATGGATAGAGCAGTGACCGGTCCAAACTGGTCCACCCTCACCCGCAGACAGCTGGGATTGGCTCCAGCTCTCCTGCAGCTCTTAAGAGAGTAAACAGTAGAGATAAAGCATGGATGGAGTATTGCTCTGTTTCTCAACCACAACACTGATTTAAAAAAGTAGACATGATGTTGGTGTGGGGGCTCAAAGGGGTTGACACGGCAGATCATCAGTTAAGCTCTTTTTCTGAGAACTGACTCTGGTTTCAGATCACTTCTGTGCTGCTTTCTAGCAATCACCTCTCATCTGCATGTGTGTGTGTTGTTGTCTCCCTGACATTTAGCCTGATGAGTAAATTAGTTTTAAGCCTCATTAAACTCCAGCCTCCCTCTGAAGGAAACAAAGAGCTCTTGCATATAGTGATGGGTTTGTTTGAGCGCTCTCGGCCTCACAGTGGATCATCTATTCTGCTGTGGCTGTCGGCCTGGACCGCTGGCTTTCTCGGATCGCTCTCATACTCTCGCCCTGGCTCAGGCTGCCGCCATGTTGAGCCAACACTGACTTCTTATTATTACAAAATTTACTGTGCATTCTTTCCAAACCACAGCTTCACAGACCACCACAAAATGTCTAAACAAACCTTTTTGTTCATAATACATGTAACTTCATGTGTTTATTTCAGTGTCAGATGATATCACTGACATGTAATTAGTTTCCCAGTTGTCATAAACATGCAAACTTGTCTATGAAATGCCTTGATTATAAAACCTGACAACTGCTTTTAAATATTTGTGACTAATGAATGATGAGGGCGAGGAGTGTTGCTCAAGTGTGTGTGATAGTGTGTTTGTTGAAGAAAACTGAAACATTTCTTTCACTGAAATCACTAAACTAATTGAGTGAGGCAGCAGCAGACCAGCAACCTCACCGAGGTTTAAATCACTGTTTTTGTCATTGGAGTCTGGTGGTTTGAACACAGCAATCTAATGTCTGTTTATACTTAAAACAAAAAGGGGCAGTATCTGCAGGAATCCTGACACTTAGAACAATGATGTGACGCTGTTAGTCAGCTCTTTTAGTGGACGACTGTTTTATTACACTGCAGCTGCTGGTTTTAGTGTTTTATCTCCCTACTGGAGCGTTTCTGTCGCTGTTCATAATTATCTCAGTTTGTCTGACTGTAGCCCTGAGTGTTCACCTCCTGGGTGTGGTTGATGTTGATGTCCTTGATGTCACAGTCTATCTTTAGTAAATCTATCTTTAGTAAAAGGCTACGTACCACAGGCTTTTAAAGCTGCAGTAATTAAACCATTACTTAAAAAACCTACTCTGGACCCAGGTGATCTAGCTAATTATAGACCTATATCAAATCTCCCTTTTATGTCCAAAATCCTGGAGAAAGTTGTTGCTGCTCAACTATGTGATTACTTACATGAGAATAGTCTTTATGAGGATTTCCAGTCAGGGTTTAGAGCTCATCATAGCACAGAAACAGCATTAGTGAAAGTTACCAATGACCTCCTTATGGCCTCTGACAATGGACTTGTCTCTATTCTTGTCTTGCTGGATCTTAGTGCTGCGTTTGACACAATTGATCATAACATCCTATTACATAGACTAGAACATGTTGTTGGGATCAGAGGCACTGCACTTTCTTGGTTTAAATCGTATCTATCAGATAGATTCCAGTTTGTTCATGTACACAATGAGTCTTCCACTGCAGTTAGTCATGGAGTTCCACAGGGTTCTGTGTTAGGACCAATCCTCTTTATCTTGTACATGCTTCCCTTAGGAAACATCATCAGGAAGCACAATATAAACTTCCATTGTTATGCAGACGATACCCAGCTGTACTTATCTATGAAACCAGATGAAACTAACCAGGTCATCAAACTTCAGGACTGTCTTAAAGACATAAAGACCTGGATGACTCAGAATTTCTTACTTTTAAACTCAGACAAAACCGAAGTCATCATACTTGGCTCTGAACATCTAAGAACATCATTTTCAGATCACATAGCTAATCTGGATGGCATCACTTTGGCCTCCAGTTCTACTGTGAGGAATCTTGGAGTAATCTTTGATCAGGACATATCCTTTGTATCTCATATTAGACAAGTCTCTAGAACAGCTTTTTTTTCACCTACGTAATATTGCAAAAATCAGAGGCATCCTGTCTAGAAAGGATGCTGAAAAGTTAATTCGTGCATTTGTTACTTCGAGACTGGACTACTGTAACTCTCTACTATCAGGGTGTTCCAGTAACTTCATCAAAACCCTTCAGCTAATCCAGAATGCTGCAGCACGGGTATTGACAGGAAGTAGGACCAGAGATCATATTTCTCCAGTATTGGCTGCTCTTCATTGGCTTCCGGTAAAATCTAGAATAGAATTCAAAATCCTCCTGCTTGCCTATAAAACCCTTAATGATCAGGCTCCATCATATCTTAAGGAACTCATAGTTCCTTATTATCCTAATAGATCACTTCGATCACAAACTGCTGGTTTACTTGTGGTTCCTAGAGTCTCTAAGACCAGAATGGGAGGTAGAGCCTTCAGTTATCAGGCTCCTCTCTTATGGAACCAGCTCCCAGTTTGGGTCCGGGAGGCAGACACCGTTTCTACCTTTAAGGTTAGACTAAAAACTTTCCTTTATGATAAAGCCTATAGTTAAGGATGGTCCAGGCAGGACACGGGCCTGCCTGAACCATCCTTTAGTTAAGCTGCTATAGGATTAGACTGCTGGGGACTCTGACAATACACTGCTCCTCTCTGTCCCTCACTCCTCACGTCTCTTTCTCTCCCTCACACTTCATGTCCTGATATTTATATTTAAATATTACATATTTTTAACATCATCTGCTCTCTCTCGCAGTTGTGTCTCCCCTACCCCTTTCTCTTTTACAGGAAGTTTTGACTCCAGAGCTGTTGGACTCCAATTCTTTGACGACATCATCACTTTCATCTTCATCATTATTATTATTATTATTGTAATATTAATTGTAATGATAATTTTACTTTAACAACTACTTGTAACCATCTACTCTCTACTGTCTCTTTCTGGTCTCCCACTTTTCTTCCTCCCCCCTCCCCCGTCCTCCTCCCTCTTTTTCCTCTGTCTCTTCTCTTTTCCCTGTTTTCATTTCACTCCAACCGGTCGAGGCAGATGACCGTCCACTCTGAGTCTGGTTCTGCTGGAGGTTTCTTCCTGTTAAAAGGGAGTTTTTCCTCTCCATTGTTGCCAAGCGCTTGCTCATTGTGGAAATGTTGGGTTTCTCTATGTAAAGTGCCTTGAGATAAATGTTTTTATGACCTGGCGCTATATAAATAAAATAAATTGAATTGAATTGAACTTTGTTTTTGTGAATCCTTCTTAGTTACACTGAGACTCAGCTAGAGGCAGATACTGGTTCAGTATCACCACCGCTGCCGTGTGCGCAGAACTGAACATGTCTGTCACCATGGCAATGCCAGCCAAGTGAATACAGAAGGAGGGAGAGCTAAGGAGGAAGTATCCACATCAGTGAGCAGCTTCAGTCAACTGTCGCGTGCAGCTAACGATGATCAGGTGACTTTGTGTGATATAAAATGAATTTTAGCATCTTTCAGCTTATTGTTTTGGAGTCTGTAAACTATCACACAAATGTAGCTTGTGAATAATAAAATCATCATGTCTATGATCCATTGTCTGCAATCAAAAAGACAAAGTTTGATTTGCAAACAAACAGCTGAAGAGATGGGTGTTTTCCTCAAGAGGTGGAAGCTGAAAGAGCAGAGTGATGGACAACCAGCAGCTTCACATGTACATTATCATTATGTATCATTATGTACCATGATGTAGGTCTGTGTCTGCTGAACAGGAACCTTTAACCTAACAAAGGATCTGGATTTACTTCAAGTGAGAATCCATCTAGACTGAAATATTCACATGTGACTGAACCACAGTGTTTTGGGTGTACATTGATCTGATTGACTCATACACAGTGATAAATAAAAGGCTCATCCTATCATCTATCAACAAGTCAAGTATTTTTCCAAACCAAACCTTTCTAGGTTATTTTAATGTAACACACAAGCCATGTGATGCAGCTTTACGTATACCTGTGTTAATAAAGAAACAGATGTGGCTGCAGACAAATCATCCTGTGAACGTGCACGCACGACATCCACCACCAGTGCTCCTCAGTCTCTGATAACCAGGGACAGTATTTAATCAAACTTTGTTTCCCTGTCTCTGATATCGATGCTTCATTAATAAATCCTGTGCTGAGAGCGGCAGCTGCCTGTTAGGCAGGTAGTTTGCTGATAAGGGAAGCCAGCACTGGCCTTTTGGATTACAATCTGCCAAACAAAAGCTGATTAGCTACACGGCTTGCCTGAAAGCTAGCCCTAATTACACAATGGCTTGGCACGCATGCTGCTTCACTGCTACTATGGCTCTTTGTCATGTGAAGTAATGTTAACACTGTCATGTAAGTTACATCAATGTGAATTTCAGCCCCTGTGTTTTCCTGTGTTATTAAGTTTGGACAGTGCAGTGATTAGTGAACTTCTACGTACTGCAGCTTATTTGTCTGAATAGCTTCTTGGCTAATCCAAAGCTACTTACAGTCAAAACACAGAGCAGTGATACTCACAACAGCAAAGCGCTGGTTGGAAACTGGGTCTTTGAAGCTCCAACAACTGGTCAAAGGACAAGGTGCACATAGGCACAAAGCCAGGTGATAATTTTATATTACATTTTATTGCTGCTTTTAATGGATTGATAATTAAGTATCAAGTTCTCTGACCTGTTTTTCACCTTACAGTGTGACCTTTTTGTCTTTACAATCAGCAATTTTAATCTCAGTGTGATAGTAATTGGGGTAAAATTTCAGACCTCAGTGACCCAAAGTATCTCATCCAGATGTGCAATCTGTCAGGAAACGATTTGTTTCCCGCTGATGGGATCAGTAAAGATGGCGGACAGCAAATCGCTCACATTGTCAGCTGAACATGAACGAGCTGCAGTCGGGTAGAGAACACTCCTGTTGCATCAAACCACAGCTCAGGATCTTCATTAGTTACCAAAATGAACAACATTTACTTTTAACTCAAGATTTAACATTCTTCGCCTTTTCCAACATCGTTAGAGAAAACAGAGATACAATCATTTACATAACAATTATGTGGAGTCAACAAAGAACAAGGCCACAGCCGTTGCTCCAGTTCAAATATTGATTCTTTATGGAGGCCACAGTTTAAAGGTGGCAGGGCAACCAGTAACAACTGAATAAATATCATGTGGATGTTTTATATCATCATACGTGATGAACTTGTAAATATTTATAGCATCATATATAATCCCACTGTATGAGGGATTATATAGATATAGATGATATTACCAGGAGCTGAACGGTAGTGTGAGGAGATTTATCACACTTTAACTTCTAATTAATGACTTTTGTTGTTTATAAAACAAATTGAGAATATGAGCCTCTGTAAGAGAAATGTCTTTGGTATTTCTGCAGAGTCAGCCATGACACCACATGTGTTTGTGTGTGTGTGTGAGTGTTTGTGAGTGTGAGTGTGTGCGCGCAAATGCATAAGTGCACAAACACCACACTGTCTGACACTGATAGAGGCGAGCAGCTTTGAGGCATGCTGCCATGGAAACCAGCCAGGAAGCCAGGATGAGTGGCAAGAGTGTGTGTGTGTGTCAGGGTCTTTGAGTGGATCTTACACTGATAGTAGTCAAGGAAACTCACACAGGAGCCCTCGTTCTCACACCAGTGTGGGTAGATTTAGAGCCAGAGATTCATTTTCGAGCCGAGGTCTACATCAGTCGTCACAATGGTGACATTTCACAACACTGCTGAAGTAGGTTGTGTCAACAGTATGTTGGTGCTAAGGAGACAGTGGTGAGACTATAAAGCCATGATATAACCATCACTGCCCACATACTGCCAGGATGTCCTTTATGTTGACATGGAACCCAAACACAGACAGAAAATGAATTCAATCAGTGTTTATCACTAGTTAAAGGTACTGAGTCAGTTTTCTGTGCCACACTGATGTGGAGGAGGCGGTGGTGATGCTCGCTCACCAAGAGCTTTGGCCATTGTTTGACTTATAATTTTGAGGTTTGGACAGTAAATAATCCACTGATTGATCAGGACAATTAAAATAGGATCTGAACACTTGCTCCACTGGAGATGCAGTGTATCTGTTAGTAAGGTTACGGTTATAAATCAGCGTCTACACCCTCACCGTGGTGCAGGAAGTTTCTTCTAAATCCAGTGATCTTATCAGCAGATGGAGTTTGCCCAGTCATCAACTGATCAACTGATGAATGAACTTTAAAGCTCTGAGTATTTCTTATCATCTAACTTTTTATTATCATTAACCATTAACCAGCTTTTACAAATTCATCATAAGTTAATAGGACTCTTGATAGGACAGGACACACAGAGGGTTCACAGTTTTTCCATTTACCTGTGATAATCACTACGTGGTCACTGTACCATCTCTAACTGGTACAATAAATCTAAACTAAACTTTACAATTTATGAGACAGTGTCTTGTTTGTAAGAGCTTATATCATTCGTGTGAGGTTTACATTACAAACACCTTTCTATATATAATCAGTGAAAGTCTGTTTGTACGTGTGAGTTTGTGCCAACACCTCCAGGCCAAAAGCTCAAAGTCCATCTTTGAAGTTGAGATTTATTGACTTGAACGCAGCCTATGTTGAGATAAGCGTCTTCATCCAAACAACACACACACCCATACACACACACACACACACACAGAAAGTTGGCGATTTACAATAGAGGGAGTCTGGCCAGGCTACATGGTAGTGATGGCAAATCAAATCAGATGAAGGAACACAACTGTGTTAAGGACAGCAGTGCGTCCACGCTAATGAGATATGGAGCAAAGAATAACAAGAACAAAGAAAAATTGGCCTCGGTGTCTCTTTCTTCCTTCCTCCTTTGTTTGCTTTCACTGCCCCTTCAACCACTCAGAGAAAAGAGAAACCACATTACAGAAATCCCTCAGGCGAAGATTAACATCTCCAACCACTAATGCTGCAGAGGAGACGGGCAGCTCGCTGCTCAGCAGGCATGTTGGAAGTCACGGGAAGGACACGATGTTCGAATGTTTCCTCGGCCTTCCTCTCTGGGCTCCGTTTGAAAGACACATGTTTATAATGGCAGCTGAAGGTTGAATCACACATGCACAGCAGATTGTGCAGCTCATCAAACATCCCTTCCAGTTAGTGCCATTAAACTCAGCTGTCACCTCTAATTATTAGCAGTCAGTCAAAGTGATGGCTCAGAGCTTAAGTAGAGTGATTTGATGGGCAGTGTCCTGTCTTAGGTCTGCTATCTGAGTTTGAAACACCTCCAGAAACAACGCCAAAACAGCCCCACAATGCACCACCGGTTACAACAAAAACTATACTTATTATGACTGCTGAATTACACTAAATTAGTTTTAGGCAGGCATCCTTCATAAACTGTCCACCCTGTGTTTGAATACAATGATCTCATTAGTTTAATTTGACCTGCTGCTGGTTACCAACGGTACAATGCATGTGAGCTGATGATGTCATATCATGGATTATCGTAATTTGGCATCTGATCTGCTTTTCAGAGCAATCACACGATTCACAACATAAAAAGTGCCATTTATCAGTTCAGTAGCAGCTAACCAGCACAGTGGGACTGTTATTTGAGCCAGGTAATATTATTAGACAGACATTTAGTTCTAGATGCAGAGTATATACTTTTAATGTGTGTACTATAATGTATAATGTATATAATGTATGTATGTATGACATGTATAAAGAATATAGGAATATGTCTGTGTATGTAGTGTGTTTGTGTGTTTGTGGTTTGTGTGTGTGTATATATATATATATATATATATATATGTGTGTGTGTGTGTGTGTGTGTGTGTGTGTTTTGCTGCCACGGCACTTGACTGATACCAGAAGATGAACATAGACATGAACTTCCTGTCTATTAGATATTGGCTGAGGATGTTTATGTTATTTCCTGGCCATGATCAACACTTAGTATCAAACCCAAACTGAAGGACACATCTGGAACACACACACATACACAAACTCTCTCACACACAGACACACACACACACACGGATGTCGAGACTCACGTTGACATAGTGCACCAGGCTCTCCTGCTCGTTGACTTTGTATGTGTTGACGTTGTACTCTTTGGCCAATCGGAGGATGCGGTTCTGAGTTGGTCCAATGTAAGCCCCACCCAGATCAACCCACTTTGTCTCCTTATTCTGCAAAACACACACACACACACACACACACACACACACACACAGACATCAAGAAATGGAAAAAGAGTGTTTCAGACATTTCTCAGTTTTGTTTAGCTAATGCTGGTTAACAACTAACCAAGATAACAAAAGATAACTGAAATACACACGAGACAACGCGCTCATCTTATCCACATCTCTAACTAATGCTGCTCCTTCACTCAGACAAAGCACAGTTCTCTTTTACCCACAGACATTAATAATTTGTTGAATAATCAATGATCAGGTGAATGTTGCAGCAGCACTGTACAACCATGATTTGATCATATGTGTATCAACGGTCTGGCCTGTTTCGACTTTAGCTGCACGTGACAAACTACTGTAAATTGCAAACTAATGTATTTACGCTTTTTTAGTATCCAGCTACAATGCAGTCTATTCATTTTTGACTTTTTTGAGATAAGATAAAGCAGCTATCTAATTCTCCCAGTATGTATGAAGCAACTATGTGTAAATGGGTTTTTGATAGTCTGGGAATATGAGTGCAACTTTCTTCTTTGTCTCATTTTAAACCTACTTCTGATGAAGACAGTTATTTAGTGTCACAAGGCTCTGTCCTAAGTCCTCTGCTTTTTGCTCTTTAAATGTGTTTAAAGAGCAAAAAAAAGAGAGCACTGTGGTTTTAGATGACATCCTAGCCTGCATATCTGTTCATCCAGACTAAACCTACACCATCTCATTACACCACAGGCAAGAAATATGTCTTGAGTTGTGAAATAATTTGTTCTGCATGTTAATACAAATGTTTCAAACGTATTTCCTTGAAATGATGCTTCTGTACAACTTGACTGCAACAGGAAATATGTTCAACCAGATATGGTTGAACATTGTTTTTAAACAGCTGTTTAGGATGTTGATGTGGTGTGTAGGGGTTTTACTTCCACATTCTCATGGTGACCAGTACTTCCTTCAAAATCATTTTTGCTGTGGCAGAGATTTTTAGTTGTGGCAACTGACATAGATCACCATGCACACCATAGTTGCCTGTAACAGCGTCACGTGTGGCAGCTCTTTTGGTCTTACCCGCACAGTGAAGGTGCGACCACCAACACGATCTCTGGCCTCCAGCACTACAGGCTTCAGTCCCTGGGATTTCAACAGCTTGGCTGCACTTAACCCTGCAGACAGAGAAACGGGGACGTGAGTGAGGGAAAATACTTTAATCTCAATTCCCTTTGTAGTGTTCACACAGTAAAAGGGACGTATGGTGAGAGTGGGTGGAGAAGAACTGTGAAACATTATCAGAATGGCCAGTGCCACACCTTTCTAGGAGCAAATGTTCAGGTAACAGTTCGTATGACGGTTGAAGCAGATTATTTGGAAAATCTGGAAGATCCACTTTCACCTCTTCAATTTGCTTTATGTGCACAGGTGCTCTTAAAAAGGATTAAGTGAGGGATTAACAACCTAACATTTCCCTGTTGAGGGACTTGGCTGGATGTGAAGAGAGCTATGGGAAAGGTGTGTGTGTGTGTGTGTGTGTGTGTGTGTGTGTGTGTGTGTGTGTGTAGGGGGTGGTCACATTTTTGCAGGCACAAGAGAGAGAAACACTACAACAGCAAATCACAAGCCAGCTGACCTGCACATCATGTGAGGGAGAACAGAGGGCCGAGCAAAGAGCAGAGTGTGACTCTCCCATACGTACACGACTCACCGCAGAGAATCTACTGAGACACCTCAGGCAATCTTCATCAAAACCTCACACACACAAAATAATCCACAAAATCAATAGATAACTGGTTACACAAAAGATAAAACTAACTACTCTTTAAGCTGCAACTAGTTCTTGTCCATTCTATAAGTCCTGTATTTTCCAGGTGGCTCCCTGGAAACTTTCTCAATAATTTCAAAATAACACCAAGAGGTGTTGACCTGGAAATTAGTAGTAATATAAAATAAACTATGTAACAGGCTGAACTCCAGTGGTTGAATTAATAAGGTACATAAATCAGATTGGCAGTTCTATAGACAACATAAAAAACTGGTGATTTTATCAACTCAGACTTTAACCTTTGACTATTTATCAGCCAGATATTTCTAACAATGCTTTGTGCCGATGCTTGAATCAGAACAGTCATCCTCGGTTTTGTGCTTATCAAAGCTGAAGAAACTATTAAAACTCTTGTTTAAGGGCACCTGGATGGCCGAGTGGCTAAGGCGCACCATGTTGGTGTATATGCCCTGCAGTTGTTTGCCAGTTTGAGTCCTTACCGAGTCCACCTTTCCTGTGTGTCCTTCCCTTACTCTACTCCCTGCTTCCTGTCTCTCTACACTATCTCTGAATAAAGGCAACAAATACTTAGAAAAAACCCGCTTTTAATGTCAGGACATGGACACCGGGGATCGGCTGGGTTTCTGTAGTATGTGGGAACAGATTCTTTGGGTCCTGTGGCTTGTGGGCTGGAGTCTTAATGGATCTCAGCTTTTGATCACATTCCTCCAGAGGTAATGCATGTGGGTGTGTTTTTTTGTTTATCAAGATTTTACTAGGTTGTGTCACATTAACTTCCAGGGGAGTGGAGGACTTGAGGTAGTAACAAGTAACGAGACGACCGGTGTTTTCCTTCATCTGTCAGTGGTTTTAATGCTGTGGCTGATTAGATTTGTTATTCAAATCTTGTCCCTAGTAACTGCTGATGGTGATGTCTGAAAATTTGAGGCACGTCACACAAATGCATCGGAAATGGGGCAACAGGAAAGGCATCCACCCAGCTGTTGTGTTTCCATGGCTGCTGATCAGAGTTCATTACTTCTCATTTGACTCAGGAATAAGAAAAACATTTCACTACTGACACTGGGGGATAATTATGTCAGAAAATTGACTTTCCCATACTGTTCTCATAAAGTCTGAAGTACACTGTCGTCTAAAATATTGCACGCTGTAACATTTATTTCTCTTAAGTTAATCGAAGGGTCAAGTTGTAAAGAATGGTCCCAGACCAACACAAAGACAAAAGGACAGGGAGGCCTACTACACTACCATAAGGATTGGTGGAGCAGGGGGCAGACTGTTGTGAACGGCCCAGAGACCCTCAGCGTATTCACACATCTGTACAAATGTTTTTCTGGCCTTCGCCCTAAATTCCCTTCTTGCTCTCCATCTTCACTCTACATCCAAAATCCTGCTAAGCTGCGTTAAAGCCAGTGAGGTTTATATTAGCTTAAACATAGTTTGTCCTGTATTATCCAACTTCAGCCTTCCCTCTCTGTGTAAACACACTCAGCCTGCCAGGCTTTGCAGAGAGCATTAGCCCTAACCAGAGGAGGCTCACAAATCTTCCCCCGTTAAATTGATGCTATTACCTGCTCTTGGCTCGAAAGGTCAGTGTCTGTCTTCGAAAACAAAGAGCATCTGTCTGCATCTCCTGTTTACGCCTACAGCAGTCTCTGGGACAGAGAGGCCTCCTGTTCACATCCTGCTTTGATCAGAAAATCTGTTGGATTAATTTAGCTCATTATTTTCCCTTTGTCTAATAATAATAATAATAATCATAATACAAATAATAAAAGCCTTGTACAAATATGACCAACAGATCAGTATAAAGCCATCATGACTTCAAAGGAATCAGACTGAGCTTCTCTAGTTCAGATAAATTCTCCCAACATGAAACCAGGAAGAAGGTTGGAGGATCAACATGAGGCTGAGACTCAGCTGAGGAAAAAATGTCACATTCTGTGAAATATCATGGAAAAAAGTATGAAGGTATTTTGTGTGAATGATGTGTATTTTGCCTCTCTCGCTACTGAAACAGAGGCCATGTACAACTCACTTAAAACTTCATGAAATTTTCCAGGTGCAGCAGAAACACTGTGCAGCGTTTACAACTTCAAGACACTTTTAACGTCACGTAGCATCTCCCTGTTACTGTCCCTCCAGTTGACAAGATCTATATCTGATTTAATTAACACAGCTGAAACTGTGCATTAACTTGAAATGAACTTATGAGAATTTGGATTACATGGAGAGAAATAATGACCACCAACAGAATCCTGTTTCATCATTTATACAAGTCTGTGAACTGGAGTTTTTCTTTTCTACCCCCAGCCACGAAAAATCCACCTGAGGCGATTACAAATGGAAGAAAAAGGTCAGCCAGTCTTGCACGGAAAACCGTGACGAATCAAAGAGTGAGATCACAGATATCTCCTCCTCCTCCTCCTCTCCTCACTCAGAGCCATTCTCTGCGTTTGGAGGCTTTCTGCACCTAAAGACATGCTTGATATTTATCAAACAGACACAGCCGCCTTGAAGCACAGACTTCCTGTCATCTAAGGCGCAGCTGCATTCAGCATTCAGCGGCCTCCTCTTTATACATTTAAGGTGGTATCAGATGGGCGGGAGGTGTGTGTGTGTGTGTGTGATTGCACAGTGGATCTACAGGTTGTCACAGGCTGTGACAATCACATACATTAAAAATGAAGTTACAATGACCAGACTGTAGACATGGCAGCGATCAGTGAGCAGACACAGCTGTGTTTCATTGTGTCATTAAACATCGAGTTCACTGAGCAGCTGATCATTTATCTGTTATATCAACACTTCATTGCTTCATTTCCGTAGAGTGTTTAATGATGTTTTTACTGCATTCATTGTAACAAAGACTTTTCAACATGTGAAGATAAAAGACAAAAAATATTTTAAGTTCATTAATATTTTGACAGAGTCCAGGGAGGTGTGGAATGTACCAGTAGTTTTGTCATTTTGTGAAGGAATACATTTTCATTTCTGTAAAACACACAGGAATGTGCCATCAATCCCCACCCTCTGACGTCTATGTATCTTTCTTTTCTCTAACAATGGCCACAATACCCCATCATAAAAAGACTAAGGAACGAGCACAGATTGTGTTGTACTCGTCCTCTCTCTCCTCCACAGCACCTTGGGGCTCCGCTTGACCTAATTGTCTGTTTCCCTCTGAGACGAAGGAAAAGGATAAATAAAACCTGACTGTGTGGAGCCTCCTTTGTTTTTACTGGCTGTATTCTTGAGAGATCAGCTGTCAACACTGTTACATTGATTTACATTTTTGACCTGAAGGTACTGACAATCTAGACTCTGACTCTGAGCCTGTCTACACTAGACATTTTCATGCCAATCCACATTGCACTGCAAAAAGCTGCAAAACAGGAATGTGCGCATGCACACATTCGGGCGCGCATGCACACACACACACACACACACACACACACACACACAAAAAAAAACAACATACACCAACAAGACTTCTACAAATGACTGTGTTTGTGCATTGACAGGCAGCTGAGTGTGTCTGTGCTTGACACTAGGACATTAGTGTGATTATGTGTGTCTGCCTCACCAACTGTGGAACGTGGGTCCACATTAGAGAGTGAGGACCCATGTTTGTAATTTTATTTAATTTTTTTTTTTACGCAGAATTTATTTGCTAGTTTTTTGTAGATAAAATATGAAAGACAGGAGGACTTCAACTCCTCCTGTATATTCAACATATACATTGTTTTTCCATTGTATTGCAGTGACCCCCCAACCTCCATCTCCACCACCCTGCACTGTAAGAGTTGAACACCTACAGGCTACATCTTAGCTAAAATAAACTAAAATTCAAAGCAGAAACATAATTATAGCAGCAATTACACCCAGCAACAGTCGACCTCAATCAACTGAGGCAGTACAAACACAGACAGACACACACACACACACACGCACACACACACACACACACCCTCCTTTTCATCCTCTGTGCTGGAAAAGAGAAACGGACAGACACGGTTTCCTTGACAACAGTAATTGTTAAGATGGAGCCACTTGGCAGGAACAAACTGCATTTGTACACTCTGTGTGTGTGTGTGTGTCACTGTTGCTGTTTTATCATCTCCACATTCAGACTGTTTGATTCAACATGAACACACACAATCACACTAATGTCCTAGTGTCAAACACAAAGATAATGACATGGTTAATCAGTGTTTAGCTTTAGCCAAGTTAGGCTAACTACACATGAGATCTCACCTCGTTCTACCACCTGTCATTCATCTTTTCATTCACAACAGTTAAAAACAGTTTAGCAGTTAAAACAACAACAGAATTACATTAACAGGCCTCAGTGACGGTGGATGAGAGCTGACATTCACCATGAGGTTACCTTCCTGTCTGGACTGTAAATGTGCAGTTGGCATAACTTAGTGTAACAACTGAAAACAAGAACCTTTACCCTCACAAAACCAGTTTCAGCTATACAGTGCACTTTAGAGGAGCTAGCTGCTAGCTGAACTACACGAACCAGCAGCTGGTGGTAGATTCATATTTAAAGGTTCTATATGTCAGTGTCCTGGTCTGAAATGATTCACACATCTCCTTTCTGAAGGAGATCTCAGCCACAATCTTTGGGACTGAGATAACAATACATCTGGGCCAGAAACAGAATTGTCTAAAATGTGGAATGCAGATAATCAGTTACAGCATCATACGATCATCAACGAAGATGATAAAATAGAAGATTCACTGCGATGCCAAGCGGGTAAACACTGTCAGTGTGTGTGTGTGTGTGTGTGTGTGTGTGTGCACGCCTCAGCCAACCTTTTCTCAGGAACACAAACAAAAAAATCAATAGCTGCTGAGTGACAAGTGAGCCACTTGAAGCAGGGCCCTAAAAGGCTTCGTATTGATCCGAGGGGGGGACCTCTGCTCTCAGGTTCTCAGCTCAGAGACACTGATTGGTTGTTTACAGCCAACAAACAGAGGAGCAGTATCGACAAGCAATTACATGACAGACTGAGACTGAGACAGACAGAGAGCAGAATAACGAGAGAAAGTGTGTGTGCTCGGACCTTTACGGTAAATATTTTATAAAGATGAAAAACTGTTTTATTCGCTGTGTTTAACTAAATCTGAGCACTTAACCTATGCTTATGCTTAACTAATGCTAAGTTACGGTAGCTTCAACTACAGTTGACAATTAACTATTGTCTATTAACGCTTCTATGATTTTTCAATAGCTTGGTAGCTTTGAGGGTCATGCTGAGATGACATCCACACTCTATCTATAACCATGTGGGGACAACAAGATAACTCAATAATAATATACAATAACAGTTTTGTTTTGTGCAGGAAAAGTGACCAATTGACAAGGAAATTAGCTAAGCATCAATTAACCTTCTGCTGTTCAACTAATCAATTAATTTGTGGATCGCTGCAGCTCTAATGCTATAGAGGAGAGCAGCGTGTCCAGTGTGGAATGTCCTGGTTTCATTAATCTCAGGTCATGTCACCTCTGACATAAAACTGACTGATCGAAACAGCACATAGCGTGGTCACAGTGAGGTGAGTTCCTATTATCATCAGGGAGCACAGATGGGATCAGGTCATTAAGGCTAATGCTCTTTTCAGAAGGGAACACGTGTAAAAGTAAAACTACAAATAAAAAATGGAGACGAATGAAAGATGAAATCTGATAATGATAGTGTTGCCAGATGTGGAGGGTGTGTGGGCAGAGAGAGGGAGGACAGCTGATGACTTCCTGTCAGTGAACAAAGCTCACAATCTGCCGGACAAACACCACACAGAAAGGGACAAGTGGTGGGTTTCACACAGAACACCTGCCTCACATCGCAAACATCCAGCAGCTCCGGAGCTTCCCTCACAATCACAGTCATCATTTCTAAACACGAACACAGCTGAGATTACAGCCGCGCTTTTCTCACGGCTTTTTACCGTCCGCAGGCGAAGGCAAACACAGAGGCGCAGGCACGTGGAAACGCCACATGTGGAAACACACACGGGCCGTGGACCAGACCAGTTGATCTGACAGCTCACATGACAACTTCTCCTGTTTGCACAGCTGGATGGAGAAAAGTGGCGCTCTAGGATTGCAGCCACGTTGATGAGACGTTAGGCCGGCTGTCAGAGAAGATGAAGGTTCAGAAGTGACTGGAAGATGCAACAGGTGCATCTGAGGCGCGTCACACGTGTGATGGGAGTCACACACGTCACAATTGTAGGTAAAGAACAATATTTTGAAAAACAGTTTTAATTTCCAAATGTATAAGTTCATCAGGTTGCAAATGTACAATTAGAGTGAAAATTTCAAAATAAAAGGATCTGAACAAAAACTGCTGGGATATTTTTCAAGGTTTCAAGTAAAAGACAAATGGGATATTGTCTGATATTAAATACAAATCTGTGTGACAAACATTATAAGTCTGAAATGTATGAAACATTTGTGACCCTGCTGCAAATCTTCACACATATGTGAAACTGACATGTTATTTCTGCTTCACTACACTGCAGAGCGACATGACTGATGACTGATGAGTGTCACTTTTGTGAGTCAGCTCTGTATTTGTCTCCACCAGCTCCAGCTCTCTGAGGCTCCTGCAGCTGAGAGCCGTGAGAGCGCAGCAGCATAGTGCTGCTGAGGTGCAAACAGACAAATGGCGAGCTGAGGCTCGTTAAGACCTGCAGCTTTGGCTGATGAACCTCGCCGTTTCAGTGAATAAACATGGCTGAATAAACAGAATTAAAGGGCAGTGAAGCAGAGAGCACGTCACTGCTTCCCACACACAGACAGGCCTCAGCGCGGCTACAACTCTGACCTTTTTCCATTGTTATACTGGGTGTGTGTGTGTGTTGCTTCTGTAGACGTGGGTCCAATGATGCAAAGCTTCATGGGTATTTTGTCCTTAAAGGAAACCTACAGTTGTATTAAATTTGGCTTTTCTTTTGATTCTTATTGATTCTTACAATCAGTTGTGATAAAACCTTTTCCCTGTAGCGACCTCTGACCCTGACTGCTCAGGTAGCTCGACCTGTTACACCCGGACCCAAAGTCACTTCCAGCCTCAGTGTCTCTCCAAACCATTGTGGTTTTAACAAAGTTCAACCTTTTCTTGATGAGCAGACACAGTGCGGCATCGCAGACGTGTCATAGCGTCATAATGTGGTTTCATCCACATCCACGTCCTGACCTTCATCTGTTCTGAGCTTTCAGTCGTGACTGCGAGAATGAGATAGTAGATACAAGCAGCTGAAATGAGTTTCCCCTGCAGGTGTCTGAGCTTAGAGACAGGTTGGACGTCTCCTGATGGAGGCCCTCCACGTTTGACGGCTACCAGCCCACTGAATAAAGAACAATACTAGTTTTTTATAAATATACTGACATTAAACTGATGTAATAAACACAAACTCTTAAAGTTAAAGTCTTACTTTCCTTTTGAGTAACACATTTACTTCAGTAATATACTGTCGCTCACAGTAATTTGGCAAAGTAGACATGGAAAACGTCCTCCAGAGAACCGACCTGTCATTTCTACACAGCTTGTTGTCATTTTATAGTCATTTAACTTTACTGCCAATGTCTCTGGGTGATGCTCAGCGAGCGAGGAGCAGCCAAGCCACTCCTCTAAATTATCTGCTGAGCTGAGCAGCAGGTTTTTAGTTGACTCAGGAGCGATGACCTCAGTTTTAACCTCTGTGTGTTTTCAAATTCCTTGTTTCTGCTTCTGGTAGATTTGTTTCCCTTTTTCATTTCCCCATATCTCACACTCTCACCTTCCTCTGTCTTGACTTGTTTCTTTGTAGTCTTGTTACACTTCCCGCATTCACAGCTGCACAGACAAAAGAAAAAAGAAGAGCAGAAGAAGAAGAGAAAAAATAACAGCCTGTCACAAGTATTTAATGTTTTTTGTGGAAAGTGCTGCCGGCTGCAGGGTGGCAGTGCTGCGAGGCGGGAGGGCGCCAATCACATTCACAGGCGAAGAAAGAAGAAGATGGAGGAAGAGGAGGAGGACACATGTCAGGAGGCCGCTCATCTGTCCTGTGATTGGACAGTGATTGTTATTTATGCAGCCAGTAAAAGGGCAGCAGTGTAAACAAATGGTGTAATTATGAGACGCTAATGTGACTCAAGGTGAGGGGAGCAGAGGGAGGGGGCTGTGTGTGTGTGTGTGTGTGTGTGTGTGTGTGTGTGTGTGAAGGGCCATATTGCATTAACTTTTCCCCGCAGTATGACTAGAATTTGAAGTGATGCTGACATAAATTAACAAACAGACAGACCAACATGCAAGAACTGTTAGAGAAACAGAAAGACGGTAGCAGGCAGGAAGAGTTGGTGGTGGTGGTGGTGGTGGTGGTGGTGGTGGTGGTGCCAGAAAAAGCCTGGGGCTTTTACATTAAACCCACCTCCCTCCCCACTGCACCTAGAAAGTGCACAGTTGCACAGGAACAGTGATGAACCAGCTCAGTCACATGACATCACACATTTCATTTGTCAAAGAACCTAAGAACCCTCACACACCTCACACACATCACCAACCTCAAAAACCTCACCAACCCCACACATATCACCAACATCACAAACCTCACACACCTCACCAACCTCAGACACCAGCCGTACTCCCCCCTACTTCCCATTCACAGTAAATACACTGTGACCCATCATGACATGCTGGTTGGTCAAACGGAAGCTGAAGAACCTTTGGAGTTTCCACAACAAACAAGAAAACAGGTGGAATCTTTGACACCTGCTGTGTCACAACATCAATATTGTACATATTATTCACATTGTTAATGGAGGGAATGTGGGTTCCACAGTGTGTAGCTTGTAATAACAATGTTACACTGAGTGATGGGGGTGGGGTCTTCCTCTCCTCTGATTGGTTCAAAGATAAATAAAACCAAGCAGGAAACTTTTATAACAAATCCTATTTAAACGTCAAACAGCTGACAGCTCTGGGACATGCATCCAGCAATAATATATGAGGAACCCCCCTCACCCCTCCTCCTCTTCTTCCTCTTATGTAATATACAAAGTGTGCTGCGGCTTATTAGCTCAGATACAGCGGTGCAGAGACAGAGGAGCGGAAGAGACCGGACGTCACCACCTTGGAAGAGAAAACAGCCTCGTTCCTGCAAATTAAAAGTCACTGCAATTCACATCCAGTCTCTTTACTGCAACGAGACAACGCGTCATGTCTTTGTGCAACAGTTGTCACTTCAAGTGGCGCGTCAGCTGCGCCAAACACCTCGTTCGCTCGATCTCTCCCCGCAGCGCAGCGGCAAAAAAAAACCAGAAAGAGGAATGAAGTTGTGTGATGTTCGCGGACCCACCTGATATCCCTCCGCCGACTACTATCACGTCGTAGGTGTTGCTGGGTGCCGTCATGGTGCCGTCTTCTCCGTCTCTTCAGCCCGCCTGTGCCGCTGATCGCAGGGCGCACGGAGGAGCGCATCTGTATTAAACAGCTCCGGCCAGCCCCCCCTCCCTGCAGGCTCCGCCCACCGATAGTAGGGCAGTGTGGACTGGGAGGATCACCAGACCCCAGACCTGCAGACACATAACGGTTACTACAGGACTTGTCCCTGGAGGCAGGGACTAGTCCGGGACCCGGACTTCGCCCGTTGATCCAGAACCAAAGGTCTTTGTTCTAATCGCTGTTACTACAAGACATCACTGCGAAACCGTATTTATCTACTATACAATTGAAGCAGGATCAAATGAAATACGTGCCAGTTTACATTTCTAGAAATAAACTGTTTATCAACATCAGCTCAAAGCTTTTTGCAGACATTTGTCTGCAAAAAGCCATAAAGACTAAATTTAACCATGTTTGTTGGAGGAAAATGTTCTACAATCAGGCTCTGGATGAAAAATAATAATAATAAAAAACATTTGTTAATATAGACAAGAATGAGCCTGAGCTCAGTTTGAGTCTTTGAAACAGACACAAACAGACAACATGTTGTCTCTTATCACCAGTTTGAAAGACGACATGATCAGGAAGTAAAATGTCTCCAGATCTCAAGATTAAGTGACAGTGTAATCACTGCTACTCAATCTTGAGATCTGGAGACAAGAAGAAACTATTTATCTATCATTCAGTGCAAACCAACTTTTTCCTGGACGATTCCTCAGAGGTGTGAACCAACTAAAGATGGAGCTGATAAAGTTTTATATGATCATCTGCAGGTCTGAGGCCGGAACAACCGAGAACTGAGGCATCACTCAGTCAACCCCTTCCTAAAACACACTTTTTTCTCTGTAGTCTGACAGAGGGGCTGTTGGGAGTTTTCACTCTGAATTCAGTCCTATATAAGTAACTGAGACCTCTCCACCTGACTGACAAGTTAAGTTACAGTCAAAAACCTCCTGGGGCCTCACTCCAATCCTTTAGCTTCTGTCGCCCTCTTGTGGTTGATTGGTTTCCAGGGTTACCAGCAACATAGTTTTTGCTGCACAGTAGTACTGTTATCACAGTGATCATGGTGGGAGCAGTGAGACATCCCAGCATGCAGTGCTGCAGCTCAGTTTGTGAGACGCTGTGGTTGTAATGAAATTAACAAGTGCCCAGCAGCTCATGTGTTGCACCTGCGGTTGTTTTCTAAACTCAATTTAAACTGACAAATATAAATGTCTGGTCCATTTATTCATCAACCTCTTCCTTTGTTCTTTGAAGCATAATCTGTCAGTCATAACTACATCCATCAAGACTCAGAAGGAGCTGCAGAAGTTGTACTTTGCAGACACAGATTTTCAGGTGGGCTGACATACATTGAAGGCCTCCTAGTGGGTTAATCTGACCACAACTGGGGCAAATCCTAATCCACATTTGATCTAATTTATGGAATAAACTACTAAAGTCACCATCCTTATAGGGATGAGGGCAGTGAAGGAGAAGCTGAGGAAGAGGAAATCCCAGACAGGTCTTTAATCACTGCTCATTTCACTGAAAATGTATTCATTCAAGTCAAGTGAAGTCTGGTGGGTTTAATTATCATTTCAACCATATATATTGTACATAGTGAAATTAAACGTTTCATAAAAAGATATACATATACACAGATGTACAGAGATATACATAATGTGTAATTACTGCATAAGGCCAATGACAGGAAAAAACAGACTTGTTATATAGCACTGGTTTCCTGTTGACTACTTTTGCAGTATGCAGTGAGGTAGATAGAATAAAAAAAGCTAGTGCAAGAGTGCTGTATATGTGCAGCGTGCAAGGATGCATTATGTCGTACTGTTCAAAAATCTCGTTGCTTCGGGGAAGAAGCTCTTCCCCATTCTGGTGATGTGAGCAGTTATACTGCGGTACCTTCTGCCTGATGGCAGTAGGGAGAATAGAACATGGGAGGGGTGTGTTATTACTTTGACAGTGTTCATGGCTTTGCAGGCACTAGGTGTTGAATATGTCTGAGAGAAAGGGGAGACAGGCCCCAGTGATTTTTTTCAGCCATTTCATGTCCATTTCAGACATGCAGGGTCTGTCAGTATGCAGCAGTGCAGTTTCCGAGCCATGCTGTGTTGATGCTGCTGAGGATACTCTCAACAGTCCCCCTATAGAGGGCTGTGAGAATGGGGGAGGGGAGGTGGGCTTTCCGCAGCTTCTTCAGAAAGTAAAGTACAGGGAGACTCATTGTCTCTGTTTATCAAACCAACCACGTATGTATCATCAGCAAATTTGATAATATGATTTCGGTTATGTTTTTCTGCACTGTCATGGGTTAGACTTCATCAAATCAATTATTATTTACAGAACCTAGGGCTCCAGGGGGGTCGATGCACGGGTCCAGTGGTTGTTTAGGTTTTAGTTTTTACAGTTCTGATCGGCCTTTTGGTTGTTTTAATGTTTGTTAAAGTGGTCATCAAAGAAGATTCATTGGTGTAATTGAATATGTTCTGGATCTTAGGATCCTTAAAGGTGACAGAGAATGGTTGAACAGGGATTTTACACGCATGGTTTTGCACCTATATGGCATCTTTTTGGGCTTAACTAGCAACCTCATTATTAAATTCAGTTTATTTCTCTGAACTGATCAACCATGAGTTAAGTCTTCTCTGAGGGTTAAGGTAACCCAGGGTTTAGGATTATTAACCCTTAATCCTCTGAGCTTCCACCTTCCCCCTCTGCTCCCTGGTTTTCCTCCTCCTCACTGTTGCTCCTCCTCCACATATTCTCATATACTCTCATATTGAATGATCTATCAGCAACAGAGACAAGAGATGTGCAAAAGTGGATCAGTTAACTTTGATGTGGCTATAAAATGTAGAAGCTGAGTTCAGAAATAGCTACAGAGCGTCACACCAACATGCTGAAATCTGGCGCCAAATAGTGTGAATCAGGTTTTAGTCCCAGACTCAGCAGGATCGACAGTGTTTGAGGGTGTGTGGAGAAAGTAACACTGAACCTGTGCCATGGGCATCAGATCTGCCAGATCTGCCTGTCCCCAGTACTATTTATCATCAACAATTTTGTCCCCACCACTTTAAAGAATGTTTATCAATTTATCATTAATAAGTAGCGGCTCTGAGCATAAATATTAGTGGCCCAGACAGTGGACATAAAAATAACACAGACTTATGTCAGCATGTGTACTGACTGGATTCTAGGATTCATCCAGGCCAAAGTTTAATTTAATTTACGTGTTTTCACCACTCACACACACTTAATACTACTAGTATAACAATAAGAACAGTGGGAATATACAACAGTACAACAAACAACATTGTTAGTTTGAATTGCATTTTTGATTTGATTTGATTTGATTTGATTTTATTTGAACCATATGTGTGGCCATTGCACAACCGTTGTTTTTTAACCTTCAATTGATAAAGAATCTGAGCAGCTTCTTTCTGTTTTGAAATTGTTTCCTGTAGCTCATGGTGAGAACACACTTTCTGTGATAATGTGTGGCCAACGTACCACGCTGAAATAGCAAATACATGAAGAGATTGATGACCGTGATGCATAAGAATATTGAATGAATATTAATACTTTTAAAAACTGTCTGGGCCAAGCTGCTTGACTGTCATCTTGCTGCTTTTGTTATGATCACATGAGGTCTAATACAGCACATATTGTAATGAAACGTCAAACGGATGAATGTATTGTATTATTGCACCCAGCACTCTTCAAACCACACTTAAGCTTATGGTCATTGTCTCTGGCACTTTTAAAAACAAACTAACGCTCTTGACCTGTGCTGCCTCCTTCATCTTCTGGAGTCGCACCATCCTCCTCACACTCATCCTCAGCTGTAATTGTGAGACAGGGTCTGTTTTTAAATCATGGCTGCAGCTGCAGGTGTATGGAGAGCAGATGACCAGCAGGGGGCAGCAGCAGTCTGGACTTCACCAAGACAGACTTCTCTTCTGCCATCTGGCAGATAAAAAAATAAATGTATTCTTTTTTTATAACCTAAACAAAAACACAGCCATCAATCTGAAAGGTTTCAGCCAAAGTGGAAAACACTGATAAGTGGTATGAAAGTAAATCTTTCCCTGTGGTCACAGAGGTCCATAAAACTTTTTGCAGCAGAACGGTTTGTTTCTTGTTGTTTTAAAAGGAAAAACACAAAGTATGAAGCACATTTTCCCAAAACACAAACACATCAATTCAAACCACATCCACTATTGTTTGCTCGCATCCAAACTCACATCATGCATTTTTAATTTCATCTATTTATTTCAGCTGTTTGTCATGTCTAATGTTTGTATCTTCTGATGAATCTCTGTGTTTTTCACATTTTTGGGGTTGTTGTGCTCTGAACTCTAAAAGTGTCTGGACGACTTCACAGAGCATCTTAGACCAGAAACTACAGTGAAATCACACCTTATATCACGTCCTCTGCTCGACATGTATATATTTTGATATTCCTATATTAAAGTGATCATCTTAAATCATCCGACATTATAATCTATATATGCAAATATTCTAAAAAATGTTTTTTAGTTGACAATGTCATTGTAAATGGAGCTTTAGTGCTTGGGGAAACTGAAAGCCAAAAAACCACTGAGGCGTCACCACCACGTCGTCCTTCGTCTTCAGCTTCTTGAACTTTACCAACCTGCAGCTTATTTCGAGATGCCTGTCTGGTCATGGACCCTCCCTCTGAAATGAATTTGTATCGAGACTGTGACATGATAAACAGAAACAGTTACATTCCAGTGCACAAAGACCAGCAACACGACCAGCCTCGTTCTGTTGGAGGAACAAAAGTCTGCTTGTGGTTTCTAACAAAGATGTTACATCACAATTACAAGAGAATGTAGCACCTCGGTGTGGGACACAACAAGTGGTTTCATACCTGAAATCCCCAAAATCCGACAGGAAGTCAGTCAGTGCAGTCTGTGCAGTTTTCTGTTTATGTGTTTTGACTTTAAGTGTTAATCAGACTTCATTTTTAGTCAAAGCAACGTCAAAACCTCTAACGCGTAAAATCAAGAAGTTTTGAGTTTTAGCTGAAGGGGCGTTTGTGATGTACCTATCAATTTCTTTTGAGAGGTTATCGTCCAATGTAATCCAAACTGCTCGTTTCATATGAGGCCTATGCTGAAAACTGAACACTTAACATTATGTCGATAACCTGGTACATGGCACAGCGCCACATACTGGCAACAGGAAGAAGGTGATTCACACAGAATGACTGGATCTTGGAGCGTCTCGTGTTTATGAAAAACTACGTTAACCTGTGTCTCTTCAGTGCCCTCAACTCCACAACTATCACACCCTCCAGGATTTTGTGATGTTGCGATTGCAACTTTTAACACACATTCAACCAATCAGAATGCAGACCATGCAACGTTGACCGATCATTGCAACTTTTTCTCAATTTTTGACCAATCACCGCTGTTAACCGTGAAATGTGGGTCCGTACGTCGGCTAACTCACGTCCTTGTTTCTTTAGGAAGACGCAGGAAATGTGATTAAAAAAAAGCCTCACATTTACCTTCAACATCATTGTTAAGGACCAAGAGAAACAGTATCCGGGCAGAGTTCACCAAAGAGGAGGAAAACTATTTTATATTGTTGTGGAGCAACAAGAGGAAGTCGTCTATTGAGAAACACTTTGTTACAGAGAAACAGACAGAGAATGTTAGAAACACAGGGAGAACATCAGACCACACACTTGTTGTTATTGTGTAACTATAAAACCTTTATAATTACACTATTGCTGTGATTTTTCTTACAATCTGTAATGTAAGCTGTGGTGTGTTTAGGCATTTTGTTGCAATAAAGTTGCAGGAGCAAGTCAAACTTGTGATTTGATCTTGTTTTTAATTCTTTTTTTCTCTTTTTGGGGGGGGGCACTATTGTCATGTCTATGTTAAATCTGGTCATATATTCATGTGATAATAAGATGAGACCTGGTTTGGCTGATTCAGACTCTCAAAGCCTTCTTAGTTTCAGATCCACTTTGTCAGATGTTTACATGTGAGTGGAGGATTGAATGTTTACAGACACTGACATCTCCTCACGATCTTTAATGATGATTGTTTCAAGACACGTTTGAAAAACAGTGAATGCTTTAAATGTGTAACAATTCACAACAGTCATATTTTCTCAGTGAGCTTCGTGTGAGCACTGACGGCTGGACGAACCGGCGTGCAGTGGTGGAGAACGTGGTCCTTGATGTCTGCTGTTTTAATGGAACGTTGAACACAGATGTGACTTTCTGTTTTTAACAAGACGGCACCTGCAGAGTATAGCCGTCCAATAAAATGCCTTATTTTCCATGATTTTTATTAAACGCTTGGATGGTAATGATTAGGACGGAGGATGGATGAACGTGTGTGACGTGAGCTGCTGCGAGGGGTCACAAACACAGAGCACGTGTGCCTGCCTGCTTCACACCTGGAAACACACTCACACGAAAAACTGCATCTGAGGGGCGACAGTTTTACTTCTTTAATTAGAAAGTCAGGAACTTACAGAACTTACCGTTGGCTTGACAGCCATTATCTGCCCCCACCCTCCCTCTGTTATTCCTGTCACACTGGCTCCCCAAATAATTACACACCTCCTGCTTCATGTCACTAAAAGCCTCCGCTGCACTAATGTGTGTGCGTTGATGAAGGAGAGACACAGTGAGAGGAGACAGCGCAGAAAGCCAGATTAATCTCCAGAGTCGAGGGGGAAATGATTTTATTAGGCTCACGTGTGAAGCAGCGGCTGTGCTGTCAGTTGAAACGTCCACAAGCAGAACGGCGTGTTGTGCTGTTTCACCGGGGGAGGGGTGACGCTTCAGCTCACAGCCCAACAAAGACATCTGTGCAGGGTGCACGGACGGCGCGTGCATGAAGACTGTCAGAGCTCTGTACATCTGACATGCTTTCACATACACTCACCAAGACATTTTTAATTAATCCACACAGGAAGACACAGGTTTTTACTTTCCCTCTGAGTCGAGGTGCAGGGGTGGCAGGATTCCCAGTGGTGATGGGGATTCAGGGTCTTACTCATGGAGACTTCAGCTGAAAAGGTCAGTAAAAGGACAGTGTGTGTGTGTGTGTGTGTGTGTGTGTGTGTGTGACCACGCAGCCTCCCTGAAAACACCTTTCTTTTATATTTCTCAGTTTTTAATTGACACTAACAGGTAAGAAGATTATAAGATGGAGCCAGATTCACCAGCGTCACTGCCTCCTGTTGGTGCCGTCGGTGGTGCTAACGTAAGAGTCCATAAGAAGAACATTATGTAGCAGAAGTTGGGTTGATTTAATTATAAATTTGCCTTTAAGGTTTTGGAAAGACTGTCACTGCTGCTGCTGCTTTTGCTCATGTTCTCTCAAAATGGCAGACAATTCCTCAAACCCACTGACGTCATTGGTTCCAAAATCTGGATCAAGCAGTCTTGCCGGACTGTGGAGCCAGTTCTAGATCAGGCACGGCCACCATTACATTTCAGGGAGAAAGCTGATATCACAACCTAAAACCCTGTGGACGCAACAAAATGCCATAATAACTCAACATTTTTTTTTTTTTTTTTAAAAATAGTGTGTTTACCTCACATCTGGTTAAAGTTTCTGCTGTTCAAAACATTTCATGCCGTCACTGTTTGTACTGAACTATTTCACTGCATATACAGACTGAGTTTCCAGAAAGTTCCTGAGGTTTTGCTGTAACTTCCTACAGTTTTTCCTTGGATTGTGTGACTGACAGGTCACAAGTTTGAGTCTCTGTGTCCCATTTCAGTGGGTGAGAAAGTGTTGACAGGGCCAGACTACATCCACTAAACACTATGTTATTGGCCTTACACCCTAAAAGACAATATTCCTGTTTACGGCCGTTCAGACTGTTCAGTTTCCCACCTCGTCAAGCTGTTGTCATGTTTATCCTGTGGCGTTTCCTCATTATCACACAAGTTGTCAGCTTTACAAACTGTTGTCTACTCGGTTCATGTCCATCACGCGGGCGCCTGTTCTGAACTCCCTGTAGCAGCCTTGATGTTCAGGGTTGGATTTCTACCGTCTGGATTTAACCACCTTATTTTAAAGAAACCAGATTGTCTGACACTTTAATACTTTGTCTGAATATGATGACAGCTTGAAAAAAACATAACCATGTGAAGTAGGACACATTGACTGTGAAGTAAAATACAAAAATAGTATTAATAACATCTCAAGGAAATGATTTCACCATGTTTTTGGGTGTAATTGATTAATAGTGACAACATTATTCAATTTGGAATCAGTCCAATTTTTAGTAAAAACACTATGCTATTTTGCTATTTACTTTTAGCAAAGTAACTAAGAGTACGTCCCCTGAAAGTGCTTGTTTCTGCCTTTCTGACAGTTCAGATTGTGGTGCTGCCAGATTTATGGACATCACTTCTACAGAGACAGAGAGAAGGTCCCTTGGCCTGGTCAGTTTTACTGATTCCAAACATTTTTGTCCTGTTTAATCATTTAGACTCAGTTAGACTTTGTGAACAGGGCTGTGAAATGAAGGAGAAAACATAGGATATGGTTAAAAACTGCTGAGGAAGCTCATTTTGCTAATGAGCATATTAATGACGTTACAGCCTCATATTTGTATCCTGCCTGGTGCCAGGAGGTCCCGGTCCTGTTTGTGCTTCTCTCTGAGCTCACAGCTCACCTGACATGATTTGTGAAACACTTCATCAACACATAATGACTGAAACGTGAACCATTAAGTTGACATGAACCTGCAAAATGATTCTGATTTTATGACCGCGACGACGCCGTCACCATTGGACGCCCCCTGATGGTGCAGAAGCTGTTTGTGTTGTGGAGTCATGTGGCGTTCGGCTCCACCACTGTTGCAACTCCAACACTCTCCTGTGTCACTGTCTTATTCACAGAGTTTGGTATTTGTAGTTAAGTTCCAACCATAACGACGTGAAAACAGAGCTAAAAATTTTAAATTATCACATTAAAAAAGGCAATGAGTTTATGAAACTGAAATCATTATGGTGTTTCTTGGTGTTTCTGCCTCCACAAACCGCTGATTAGATTCAAACCGTCTTCAGTGACATTTTTGTGGTGTCAGAAAAATTGGATGTTTTATGAAAGAAGAAACCAGAAGTGGAGAAACTGGACAGAGTTCTTCATTTTTAAACTCCAGATAAACTGACCACACACACACAAACAAACAGACTGTACAGACGGGTAGAGTAGTTTGTTGAGAACGTTTCCTCTGAGTCAAATCACTGAACAGTACACGACAGGCAGAAGCATCAGTTTGATAAGAGTAGCTACAGTTTCATTAATGTGGACAAGAACATCACAGAGGTTCAAACAGAACAGTTGACACATACAATAGACACTGACAGTCTGTAGACAGTCACCACCAGGCACACCTTTATCCTCGCTCCTCTTTCATCCTCAGACTTCCTTTTTACAGTTCAACATGATGAGCTCTCCTTGTCAACGCTGCTCAGGTAGATGAAAGTCTGCAGGGTGTGTGTAAAATATTATAGAGGGAAGAAGCAGCTCCACCACATGTCCAGGTTTCTTGTTGAGGCCCTCGTCCTTGTTCCCATGCTGCTTTTTTTAACGAGGCAAGCTGTTTTGTTGTCCGCAGCGTGGTGGAGCAGTTTTTTATGGAGCTGTTAGTGATATGTGTAATGAGCTCTCGTTCTGTGGTTGGCCAGCCTGTATGTTATGAATTACTGAGGCCTGTAATGAGTGCGGTGTGTCTCTGCAGCGAGGAGGGTCCTCTCCACTGGCCTGTGGGAGCAGCAGTTTGTGGTGTTTGGCCTTGTGTGTGCCGGAGAAATATGCTTCTTATGATTTGTACTGATTGAGCGCATGTAACGAAGAGGGTATAGTGAGTCCCGAGGGCTGCAGGCAAATGTTAAGGCCTTATGTAAGGGTGGTATGATTTGCTCCAAACTATCACTTCCATGATAACAAGCGTCTTGAGCTGCTGTCCTCTGGGACAATTTTCTGATCCAATAATCAACGAAAAATGCTGCAATAGCTTTAGATTAAAGTCTGAGGCCAAGTAAAACTCTGGGTGCCGCTCCCTCCACTGCTCAGCTGCACTCTTCACAGTTGCAGGCAAGGATGTACCTGTAGGTGGCTGTGATGCGAGTGCCGCCGGCACAGCGCAGCCTCACCGCCTTCAGCTTGGAGGTGTGCGGCCGGCAGCAGGAGCAGGTGCTCTTGAAGGGCTGTTTCAGCACGGAGCTGAAGGAGATGAGAGGGTCGGAGCGGGTGGTGTGGCTGCAGTGGCCCTCGCAGCGCGCCAGCAGCACCATCTGAAACACACAGGTCAAAAACAAACAAACAAATAAAACAAACACAGGTGAGTGTTTCACACAAGGGTCATCCATGACCTTCAGGACCTTCTGTCCTGGAGAGAAAGCTGTGGACGTGTGGGTACAATGAGACAGCGTCAATGAAAGTCAGACAGTTTCCTGAGACTCGACCTTGCACCTGCAAACTAAGAGATAGCACCAAAATCACTGCACATTCCTCCACCTGCTACAGCTCCAGCTCAGGGTCACACACAGACGTTTGCATCTGAGTCCTCCTCACCCAAACACAGCAGCTGGACCGATCCACTGCATCGAACTCAACACACACGTACAAAAGCTGGCCTGATTAGCGCTGAGCCCGTGCGACTGGTGTTCCTCTGTGAGTCGCTACATTCCTGCCAACTCTCTAAACAGACTCCTGTGTCACGTCCTTCTGTCAGCTGCTGCGTGTCGCCACCCGTGTACCCACTTTGATAAAAGCCTGTCTGGGGCCGTGGCAGGGTGGCGTGCACACACACACACACACACACACACACACACACACACACATCAGGAGCATTGTCACCACTTTAAGACCATCTGTCTTTGTCCTTTCTGATGATCAGTCTGTCAAATTCCTCTCAGCCTCCTCCACTCACCTCCCATCCATCAACACCTCCCTGCTCTTTCTTTCATTCATGAGCTACATTTTTAAAAAAGCAGATCCACTGGGAGCTCATTCATCTCTTATTATATTCAGATAAGAACTCACTAGAGGCGCCAACCAAAAGTAGAGTTTGTAGGAAATATGTTTGTGAAAATTAGAGATGCACTGATTGCATTTTCCAGCCTGACTTATTTCAGGTCAAGAAATTTGATCTGCTAACACCAATTTTAGCTGATAACTACAAGTCAAAACAGGTAACTTATTTCAAAGATTTATTTACTTATTATCTTTTCTTTGATAGAACATTTAACATAGAAATATAACCCGATTTTCAATAATGGAAAACTTCAACATCTCGAATAAAAGTTAGGAACAAGCAACACATTTTGTTCTATGTACAAATGTAACTTCAGCTGCGGTATTAAACATAATAATCCACACACATTAAAAAGTGCAGTGATGTCGAACAACCATTTTCTTCTTTTCACATCCAATATCCACCTAAAAATAATAAAAAAAAACATTTCACTCATTTGTCAAACTAATAATAATGTGTATTTGTAGGTTATTTTTCTATTTTCTTTATCTTTTACCAATCCAGATGTTGTCGTATATACAACAGGAGACCACTGACATGTCAAGTGAATTTGGTGACACTACAGTGGAAAACAGAACAGTTATTAAATGTTTTCACATTGTCTGTCTTTGGTGTTGAAATTTGTAGACGGTCCCTGACCACTCGTCTTGTAGCCGAGTGTTAATGGACCAATGTAACTCCTACAAGAGAGTGGACAGTTGGTTTGGATGAAAATGAGTTTGTAGCTCATGGTCTAACTGCAGTTAGAAGAGATGTCGTTTGTGTTTTTGTAACATTGTGAAAATCGGTGAGTAGTAATTTAACAAAAAGTCAAACGTTCTGGTTCCAGCTTCTCAAATTCAAATGTGAGAATTTGCAGTTTTTTCTATTTCACATCATTTAGAATCTCAACAAAATGAGAAATGTCAGGGAGTCTCTGTGTAAGTTGATGTTAACGTTAAAATCCTAAATTTGCTTCAACTCTGATTAGACAAGTGTGAACAGATTCATGGTGTTTTATTTGATATTAACAGAAAATGTGATTCTTATACATAGCATGAAAATAAGACGTTTCAAATATGTTTGTTTTATGTCCTGTGGATAAATGAGGATGATGTAGACAGAGGTGTATGTACTTTAAAGTAGCTGATTTTTGATACTTGGATTCATCACCAGCTGTACACAGTGAAGGCTGTGTATCAGTTACTACACATTATTCTTGATGCTGAGCTTTTCTCACTATGAAGCACCACCACTTTGGTCTGACCAGTAAAACTTTGGTTGGACAGGAGCCTATCAACCAGGAATTCAAAGGTACAGACCTTGAATATTCAAATGAACAAAAGGGAGAATCAAAAAACTTTACACAAACTTTTCACAGGCAGTAGATCTTCCTCCTCCTCACTAATACATCCATCCATCCAGTTTCTACCCCTTAATCCTGCACTCGTGGTCGGGGGATACATGTTTTTGGCGATGGGAGGAAACCAGAGCTCCCAGAGGAAACCTGCACAGAGATGGGGAGAACATGCAAACTCCACACAGAAAGACCCTGCGCCCAATGCAGGAGTCAAACCACTCAGGATCTTCTTGCTGTGAGGCAACAGTGCTAACCCCGGTGCCGCCATGCTGCCCGCTCACTAAGACGTTTTAATCCAAAGTGACCTACAAGCTGATAGAACAGCAAGCAGTAAAAACTTCTTGTCACGTGGACTGGAGAAGCTGGTGATTGAACCTCCAACCTTCTGATCAGAGGATGACGCCCTCACCTAACCCAACAACCAGCCACTTACATTCATAACCACACACATGGACAGTGAGCAAGTAGTGGTGCAGGTGGATTATCAGGCTGAGGTGTGAAACAGTCGCAGCGCTGTCGGCTTCCCCGTCGGCTCTCGCTGAACTGTAACAGAACGCCCGGCTCACGCTGTGAGTATGTGTTCAGCCCCGCGTCGCCTGAGCTGAGCTGCGGTCAAACCACCTGCTGTGTGCTCCGAGTCACAACATTAAAAAAAGACCAAAGACCTGACCATGCTCAAACTGGACCAACAACTGCAACAGAAAGAGAGGAAACTGACAGAGCTATTTCCATGACAGAATCCATCCTCAAGATGTCTGACACACGGGCTGAGTAGCTCGCCACCACAACTCATCAGGTCACACTCTGTGTTTCCTTTTTCTTTCCTCAGTCCATCCCTCTCACTCTCTCTATCTCCTGGCAGAGAGAGAGAGAGAGACATCCACTTCCAGCCAGAGAGTCCCAGCTGAGATAAAGAATATGTCTGCAGCATGGCCCGTGTCCAGCACCACACACACACACACACACACACACACACAGAGTCCCTGAGAAACAGAGCATCACTTGTCTAAACAACGGAGCGATGGAGATTAAGGGAGTGAATAGGAGACACTGACCTGACCAGACAGATGAAATTAGCGAGAAGCAATAAGAACAAAACGAAGATGGCCAAAGCTGGGTGTGAGAGAAACGACTCCTGAGTTGGTGTTTAGGTTTGTGTCTCTGTGGCTTGTTTTGGAACAAACTGTTTCTCCGATACTCGTAACAAATTTGCTCATTTGTCAGAAGGTGTTTAAATGGCTTGTTACAGGGTGGGAGTGTGTGAGCAGGTTGGCCCTCAGTGTGTGTGTGTGTGTGTGTGTGTGTATGTACCTTGGAGTTGCACTTGTAAATCGGGTGTGTGATGGTCTCCACAAAGTGATGCCTCATGCATCGCTGTGGGTCGGACTCCCCCAGGTGCGGGTGTGTGTTATCGCTGGCCTTGTTGCTGCTGCTGCTGCTGGCGGACTGGACCAAGCCCAGCAGGGGGCAGCACACCAGGACCAGCAGCAGGCCGGAGGGGGGGCCCACGGAGGAGATCGAAGGTTTCATGATGGAATCCCCGATCCTCGCGGGACGTGGGGTCTCTGTTCACACTGTTGTGATGTGATGTTCTCCGTTTCACCTCTTACCCCAGTCGAGTCTCCAGTTCTGGCAAAGGTTAAATGTCTCTACTCTGTGGTTTCTGTTCAGTGCAGCCGAGGTTCAGGGCTCATGAGCTGTGGGGAGAAAGGTGGTTGCAGGGTTGCCTTGTGGGGCCACTCCATTCCCCGCCGTCTGGATCCACCACAGTCTGAAAGACAACAAACAGGAAGTCATCAGTGGAAACATGAAGAACGGTGTTGAGTGTTGTGTGTGTGTTTTGTCTATCAGTCAGTTGTGCGTCCAAGGGCAGCTCTGTATGTGTGTGATTGTAGAAACAACTGCCTGTCAGGAGATGAAACTGCTCCACAAAACTTCTCATATAGAGTTTTCCAGTTTCTGGTGATTGACTACTCAATGAGTTGCCCTCCACTCTCACCCCCTCCCATACACACACACACACACACACACACGTAGACACATAAGTCGTGGTGCTTTTATTACAGGGGAGAAACTTAAGCCATGCACAAACAGCCTGCGGCCAGGCCCTTTCCTCTCCCCAGGAATGACTTTTCATTAAAACAAATCACTCTCCCAACAAGGGCTCTCATGACTGCAAACCTCTCTGCTGGTCCTGCTGCATATTTTTACATGTATTTATGCTGTATTTCTACTTTTTTTTCCCCAGCTTCATGGTTTTATTGTCCTCCTGACAATAGGGTCCGTGTTAAAGAGCGGTTTCGACTCTGGCCGAGGCCTCGTTTGCTAACAGGCAATGTGTTGTGAATTAGGGAGAGGTGCGTGTACATGTGGGGTCAAGGGAGTGAGAAGGGAGTGTAATGACCGAGGTTTAGGGTTCAGGATGTTTTTTTTGTTGAATTATTATGATTGTTAACCTAGTCTGTATAGAAATATGTGTTCAAGGTTCCTGAGGTTGGGATGTCTGTAAAAGGTTTGTTGGGGAGGTTGATGGCCGGATTGGTTTGCACCATCCACTACTTACATCATAATTTAGTAAAACCACAGAGCTTATGCACATAGTGATTTACTAAAACTGGTTGTTTGACTCTGAAGATTAGATTCTAGGAAACTTAGTACTGATCCAAAGGTAATCCACTGTTAATACATATGTTTCAGAAGATAAACAGGGAAACACAGCACAATAGAAATAACACAACAGCTGTTGTGTTATTTCTCTAAAATGTATCATGAACTCTTTCTAGGTTACATCACTATCAAACAGCATGATATTAAGTACCGGGTCAGATGAGTTGACCATGCTGATGGACGGCTTTACATAACAGATTACTACATCTGGCAGTCACTGCATGTAGATGTTCACCTATCAGCTACTTTATCAGATCCACTCCACTTTAATAGTAACCAGATTCTTTATAACCAAGTTAAATTAGAAACTGAGTTAAGAAGAGTATCTTTACTTTATGGTCATTATAAAGTAAACTGTTGCTGAGTAAATTTGACTTGCAATGCAACAGCCTCTCCTCTAAATATTATACAGTATTTTGCAGTTTGAAGAATTCTCATATTGACAGTGTTTCTCAATTTTATCATAAATCACAAACATAATCATAATAAAAGTTCAAACGGACAGACACTATGATGTTGGAGAATGATGAGAAAAACAGTGTCTGGCTGGTTAGGATGCTACTTGGTAGCACAAGAACAAGAGTAGCACAAGAGTCAACAGTGGTGTTGCTTGACGCAGCTGGACACAGATCTTGGCGAATAAAGGAATGAAGTCTGATGCTGACTTTGGGACATTTCTTCTAGACCAGTAAGTCAAGCCATGTTAATGCACATGTTAGCCATGTAATGATAACAATATATATATATATATATATATATATATATATATTCCTCCTACGACAGCTAAGCTATGCAGAGTTTAGGCTTTTAATGACAATCGCAACATTAACGCTAACATTGACAACGTAGCTAGCAAAAATGTACGTACTGCTATATGCATATTTTTGCTTTAGAACAATAAGAGCAGTTTAAATACCAAGGCCTTCATTTTTATGTGTTTGTATTGTGCATCCAAGTTCATAAAGTTTGACTTTTTTATGTTCCAACAGACTGAGCTTGTATCTGTTCAAGCTTTATCACTGTAACTGTGCCAATAAAAGGTTATTCCAGTAGTTTTATTTGTTGTGCTGTGTTTTATGTGTTTATTATGAAATGCAGTAATTCTTCCTCTGTGTAAGATAGATGGAGGAGGAGTCCTCATGCACATGAAGCCTCATGTGCTGTGTTTCTGTGGCAGTAATGACTCCTGAATTGCTGTGTCTGCTAATAAAGTTAGTTAAAGTTGCATTTAATCAAAGCTCCCTCTCTGGCATCTGTCTCCATCCCTGACTTGTTCTCATTTGAACTGAAATCGTAGAATGCATCAAGTTCACTTGAAAACTTTATACACCCACCTCCTCCCCGTCTTCGTCCACCCCCTCCCCACCTAGTTCCAACCTCTGTGTTTTTCTTTCTAAGGGGAATCATTTAACCTTAACATTCCTCTTGAGAGAAATAGAGGTATCATTTGGCCAGTTAAAATAAATACTCCCAGAGATGTTTCGTTGGCCTGTCGAACATGTGCAGCAGGGTTTACATAGCAGACGGCCCCGGTCATCTCGGAGCGGTGGGCCGCGTTGTGCAGCCAGCACCCATCAGCACGTCCGGTCCTGCCAACAAGCGCTGTTATCCCCATCTCTGCTGCTGGTATCGCTGTCAGCATCATTAGTTGCTGGTCTTGGGCATTTTACACTCATTAAGCCAGAGCCTGAGAGCAGGCTATAGTGTCAATTAACAGATGAAATCAATATGTGGTTTCTCATACAAAACAGAACGAAGGAGGGCAAGTAGAGCCAAGGCCGGATTAACCCGTAAGGAGACACTGGGCCCCAGTCTGGCTCTAAAACTCACTAAAACTGTCTACTGTCTGCTCAAAGTCAGAGAGCAGCTGGTGAAACATCGTGCAGTATTCAGAGTCTTCAAAACCAGATTTCCCTGCTGAAGACCAAAAACTAAGAGAGGAAGAGCTGAACTTAACTTAAAAACCAACGATGTCCGTGTCATGCTCATAGTTTTTCCACTGCCCCCTAGTGGCTATAACAATTGATATTGAAACCTAAAGGTGCAAATTCTCAATCTAATCCTCAATTAATTAAAGTACCAAAGAATTTACATGTAGTGAACTTAGTAGTTGGGGATTTGCCAACTTGAGTCTGTTACAAGTCAAGGCTTACAACAAGAAACAACACTCAAGTGACTGTAGCGTCTCGTAAATCCAGTGAAAGAGATTTATAATGGGAAAAGATGTAAAATCAATTCACATCAGACTCTGCAGGATTTCCTAGTAAATTACAAACAGAACATGTGTTTTGTTAAACAGACAACAGGTCCTGGTCCTGCTGTGAAGTAAACACACATAATGACAGGAGTCATCCACCTCGTAAATACCAGGACAAGCCAAATAATCTTTAATTCAGCCCAACTGATGTCATGTTGATCTGCAGCCAGCGCTGTCCTCTCTGATTAACAATTAGCTGAGCTAGCTAGACATGCATATTACCTTTTTATGTGCAGCTGAGAGATGATGTTGTATTGATTGTCATCTGCCCGTTGTGTAGCCAGCGGAGGCAGCCTGGGACGTCCCTCACTACAAGTACTACACATCATGATTAGTCTCTTTCTCCAACTCGTGCCTGAGCTTTGAAAGCTGATGATTCAATACACAACTACGGACTACAGCCGGCTCAGATAATGGGCCTTTTAGGATGATATAAAGACAGCATCTGACTGAGTGAGTTCATTATTGTGCTGTAAGTGTGCAAACTGACTGAGTGAGTATGTATGATGCCTGGTGCCCCCACCCCCATCTCTGTTTCTGCTGTAGTGTAAAGGACACATAAACAAGGTCAGGAGGTTTGGGGGCAGCTCACCCACACCTGCCCTGGACTCAGATTTATAATGCCCACGGTGTTCACAAACAGCAGCTGGCTCCTCCTGTCCACTTCACCTCCCACCCCTTCTAACCCCCCATCTTGTCCAAGTACAATGACTGTAAACCCCCAAACTGTTCCAGCTCCACATCATTTCTGGATCTATTGTTTGGAATCAAACCAAACAACCAAGCTTTTCTTTCTCATATAATTACAAAAACAAATCCCTGTTGCGTTCTATCTGACAGTTCTCTGCCCATCCATTTCCATTCCTCTTCAATCACTTCCTCCTTTATCCCCAAGAAGAATTCGTAGTCCTCTGTTGTAATGCTGAGGCGTTAGATCACAGCTCCCTGTGTCACCTTGACTCCTCACGGTTTTCATTATAGAAAGCAGGGATTTTGGCAGTAGAATTCTTCAGAATTCAAGTCATTCTTTCTGAATTACCCATGAAATTTCAGCTCGATTAAAGTAAACAGCTTCAGTTGATGACTGTTGTAGAAAAACTGCTTGCAAGGCCAGGCTCTATCCCGTAAACCTCCACTGAGAAAGTCAAATTTTCCATTTGACGAGTTGAGGGATTTTTTTTGGAAGGAAAAGCCACCTTATCTCTGTTAAAATGCCTTCAGATACATGAGTTTGAGGAATAGTATGTGGTCTGGGACGAAAAAACTGTATGAGGTCATGGTTGAGGTTTTAGGCGCATCAGGCCAGCGAGTCCAGAATCTCGTCTCTGTCATCGGAAAGGATCTGCCCTGACTTTGGTGACAGCAGTCCAGGTTCAAAGCTCGGTGGAGTGGGAAAACCGTGCATGAGGTGAAACGATAGAAAACAGAGGCTACACTGTTCTTGCCTCAAGTGGGTAAAGAGATGTTTTGTCCTAACACGAAAGGAGGGGAGAGTGGGTTGTGTTCTGCCTGGGGAAGATGGGGAGTCATCCAGAATTAGCTATTAGAGCCTGGCCAAGTTTGAAGCGTGTCCAAAACAAGTAGTCCAGAGAAGTGGCTTCATTATTTGAGGTGGGGGGTGCAGGAGTAGTTCTGCTGTGATTTTTATGAGCAGACAGCCCATAAAAGACCAAGACCCCGAGCCAATAGAGGCAAGATTAAATGAAAGAATTTTACAATGATAACGATGGTGGATTTACCAGCCCTCAAGATTTATACTTGTTTTTTTAAAGAATGAGTCCTTGATTTCAGACAGAGGCAGACAATAGCTAAAGCCACACGTCCCAAGGAAAAGGTCAACAGTCCCACCAGCTCATTACCAGAGAGAAGACAATATGCTAAATGCATAGCTCCAATCTGAGCCAATCTGGAGGGGAGGGAGGCTGCCACCCCATTAGAAAATGAATATGATAATGAACAGTAAACAAAGCCAAAGTTAACATCAGTTAGTGAGTCATAGTATGAAAAGTTTGGTTTAAAAATGTTGCAACTGTCTTTACTAAAGATATGTTCAGACAAAAAAGTCAAATTTCTTGAAAATGTTTCATCAAAGCCTATCAGCATTGAGTTTCTAATGACATCATCATCATCATCAATAATCATAAACAGAGGTGGGGCTTATTGTGACTGTCTGTGGACACCTGGAGTCGTTTGGTACAACTTGTACAAGAGGTAAGTTCTGATCTTCTGTTCTGCATATGACACTGACAGATGTTGGTTGGACTTTACTATGAACCAGGTTAGCACTAGCATCAGCTGTCTTTACCTGAAGGAGCACCCCCTTTGACTTTTAACAGCAAATAATTTTGTATTATGAAAAAAAATCAGGGTGAAAATTGACTTTGTGTCAGCAGAAAACTGAATCTAATGATCAGCCGTTACTGTAGATGGCAAACTGGTTAACTGAACATGCTAACAGATAACCACAGTATCATTGTTTTTGTTGAAAGACATGACCCTAAGAACTCTTCAAATGCTGACTATTGTTCATACTGCATCATTTCAGCACGTGGAGAAATCTACAGCCTGACAACACAGGCTTTATGTGCCAAGTTAAAATTGCTGAGGTATGAACATTATTTATTTTGGAGCTTTCAGGTCTTCAGCCTGTGTGGCCTTGCAGGTGAGTGGTGTCGCTACATCAGTCGGTACAGTCAGCGTATTGACTCAGGTTTTCAGAAACCAATTATGACTTTAATAATTTGGCAGAATAAAAAAGCATTCTTTCTTGTTTCCCCTCTCACTGAACAGCGTGGAATTCCCCTGTACTCCAAAACTAACTGGCGAGCCAAAGGAGGAGGCTCACAGTGTGATGAAATTATTAAATAGCATGTACTACATGTAACTGCACACACATTGAGAACTATCTGCACCGGTGGCGGCTGTTGGTCTTTCAAAGAGGGGAAGTTCATTGTCGACTAACTTAATTCTAAGTTTCTCTTCATAAGGAAGACTATCAAATGGCTTTGCCAAAATCAGGTCAACAATATTAGCATTGTCTGCCATCGTGTGCACCTTGCTAGCTAGCTAGGTCACTCTGACCTAGCCAACAATATGACTGATTGAACAATCTAACGAAACGATATTAAACTCGAACAAGGAAATGTTGAAATTATGTTAAACTTAAACAAGGAAATGCTATGAGTGTGTTTTATTTACAGTGTAGGAAATGAAGTAATTTCGCCAAGCAAATACCAACAAATGGGTTGCAGTTTGTCTTTCGACTTTGCTTGCAAAATCCGCGATGGGACTGAGCTGAGCTGTCGAGTTACTGTGTATATCTCAAAATATCTGTCAATCAAAACAGAATTGAGCCTTGCTACTGATCCAGTCATCATGCAGAAGTTCAGCGTCCAGGCCAGCCGAGGCCCGCCCACAGCTCCATTCACCCCCAGAGAGCGTCCAGGGGCGGGACAAAATCTTGGCATTTATCAAATGACCGTCGAGTTTCGAGGCAATAAAAAAAACTGTTCCATGCAGTCCCATTGGAGTGAATAGACGCTCAGCTTCTACAGGCAAATGCATTGACCATAGACTGTATAAGAAAATGGCGCTATGGGAATGTATGAGAAGTTAACAACATCCACTCAGTGTGATAGGAGTAAGTTGCTGATTCTGAACAAACTTGTCTTCGAGATGAACGTGTTCTAACACATTTGTAGTCAACGAAATGTTAACCCAACCGTACCTATTTGACCATTTAATTTTTGACATTTTAGGGGAAGCTGAACTTCCTTTGCAGTCTTAGAGAAATCACCTCTGATCTGTACATCTACACTCACTGCCCATTAAAAGTGTCATACAGCTAATCAAATTTTTGTAAATTTCACTTAAGTTTTGTAGATAAAGCTTTAGCAGCGCTACCAGAGGAGTCCAGGATTCAGGGAGACAGACCACAACCCACAGTACAATCCCTCCTCACATACCCACAATCCCTCAGGACTGAGGCTTCAGGACATTAGGAGTTATGAGTTGGTGATTCCACTAAAGGATTGCAGATACAGTGATTAATCAATAAGGCTGGGCAATGTGAAATGAATCAATAACAATTTGTGTGACTGATGAATCGCTCAGGTTGTTTATATAATGACATTTTGTTTTGGACCTCAAACGGATTTGGACTCTTCGATTTGGACAAACAAGAAAGTGGAGACTTCAGACCAAAGACCTCTGTGTTTAGTAAGAAACAAAGAACTGAAGAGTCCAGAAACAAAGTCATAATAAGACTTTTGTTCACAAGGTAAAAGTGAAACAGCGACATTATGTGAGAAACTGTCAGGAAAGAAAAGTGCCACCCTGAAGCTACCCAACTGTTTGGACCATATGTTGTGTAGTACACAATTTCTCAGTGCATGTTATTGTGTTTTGTTCTTAGCAGCGGGGGGCATGTATAAATATCACCTGCCCACCTCACTTATGGCTTTGTTTTCATACATGTAAACCTGAATGGGGCCAGAGGGTGAGGGTGGGGGTGTGGTATCACCAGTGTTGCTGCCGTCACTGGTCTTGCCCGGGGCCCTGAACATTGCTGGGATGCTGGTGTGTGATGGGACAGAAGAGCCAGATCTTCACAGAGATCCTCCTCTTCATCGCACGCCGGCAGCTGAGCACACAGCTGCTGTCTGCGGTGGGCTGGGGGCGCCCCCCCCCACCCCCACCCCACCGCCACAAGCAGAAGACAGGTGCCTCAAAGGATGCCGGAGGAGGGGAGGAGGAAGAGGAGGAAGAGAGGGGGGTTCAGGAGAAATGACAGGTAATTCTTTTAATCCTCCTCTCCTCATTCTTCGGTTCTACTACATCATCAGACTGGTCTCTGATTCGCTCCACCTGCTGCGCCATGCCCAGAGTTTACGTCATGATTTTCTATCCACCCTCCCCTCCAAACTCCTCTTCGACCTCACCTCCCTCCATTGTTTCACCAGCTTTTAATAAACTAAAGGGCAGATTCCTGACTGGAACGAAGCAGGAGGGAGGGAGGGGGGCACAGACCTGTCCTACACACACACACACACACACACACACACACACACACACACACAGTTTGGCATGCCGAGTGCCAAGCTCTTCCACTGTCTACTGACGCCAGCTCCCCAAACACACACACACACACACACACACTTACTCTACCTCTCTCTCTCTGTGACTAACACATTCTCACTCACCCCTCTCTCACCCCCACCCACCTCCCTCCCTCCCCTCCCCATGCGCCAACCTCCTAAAAGCTAAGCTCCTCACTAAATATATCCCCCCCAGTAAAGATAAGACAAACAGAGTGGATTTGAGAGCGGTGCATGGCCAATGACAGGCGGCCATGTGAGCTGTGAGCTGAGCTCCTGTCTGCTCTCAAACAGAGGGACGACGCAGAGGACAGACGCGTATCAATACTCTCACGTTTCCGTTTCTTTCTGGGTTTTGTTCAATTCACTGTAGCGTGGTGGAGTTGCTCAGAAAAGGTTTTAAAGTTGGTTTGTTATAAATAGAATGCTCAAATTCTCCTCAAATCCTAAATCCAGCTCCTCTGCTCATTCCATCCTCATAACAGAGCCAAAAAAAAAAAAAAAAAAAAACAGGAGGAGGCAAAGAGCAAGCTGCAGGCTAAAAGCAGCACATGAAACTAGATCGATCCTCGATTCAGCTATGAGCGAGCAAAGCGAGAGTAGTGGGCATGTTTGTTTTATCGTGTCGCACCAGGTTTCTTCGGGGCAGCACAGATCTGTCACATACTCATCTGGCAAGGCGGCGTTAAGGCTCTTCTCCACGGCCTGCGGTTCATGCAGAGCATCCATTTGTCAGGAGCACATTCCTGCGGCGGTGAGACATAGTGAACTGCCTATCAGAGCTTCAACACTGTCCAAATAAATACATTCACAATGGGCCCCTGTGTGTGTGTGTGTGTGTGTGAATATGAAACACGAGAGCTCAGACACAAAACCGACCACGCACCGCTCTGCCAGAGCGGTGCCGTCTATCTGCACCTGGTTGAATGTGAAATGTTTCAAACGCACCTCCTACTCCTTCCCTCTTCCTCGCCTTTCTCTTCTCCAAACAGTTCACAGGTAATACACATATACTGATATATATATATATATATATATATATATATATATATTTCCAGTTTGAGGCAAGGATAAAAAAAAAAAACCAATATTTTTTCAGTGTGCAAACGGTTTCTCATCTGGTGTCGCTGGCCCTGGAGAAGCAGGGATGTCTGTTTGCATCACAGTGTCTTTTCCTCGTGTCGCTCTCAGTTTCATTCTGTTTCTCTTATTTATCGTGTCCTTCTCTGGCACTGTCTGTCCTCTGAAGGCTTCACTGTTCCCTGTCTATTTCTCAGATGTTTTTCCTCCTACTTGGACTTTTTTCCCCTCCTCCCCTCCTTCTCATTATCCCTCAGTCTTTTTTAGTCACTTCGTGTTTCATGTGAACACCTTCTCCCTCTCTGTTTCTCACGCGCATGCCTCTCCCCTCTCAGTTAGATGGAAGTGGTAGCTCGTCTCCTCCTTCCACCTACCTACCGCAGAGTCTATTATATCTGTCATCATCACCCTCTAGCATAAGCCAGCAGCCTCAGGGCCCAGCAGAACAGGCCAAGTCAATCATACACTCATGGACGTAAACCCACGCACCTGTAAAACACATATCCATACGTATCCAAAAGTTATTTGCACCGCTATTAACCCCGTGCTCTGACACACACACTGAGTTCCAGTATCCTTCCAGCCTTGCTGTCAGTGCCTGATTAGCGTATCCACCAGCGCCAAGACAAACATGTTTCCTCCGATTACACATCATGTCACACGGCATCCTAATCGTAACCACTTGCAGTTTCTGGACTTGTGCATGGCAGAAAATACCTGCAATAAAACAGGAATGCACACCTGAGAAGGAGTGAGGAGAAGTTCAAACTCAAAACTCAAAAACTTGAGCGTGAACGTGGCTGTGTGACCTGCAAGTATGGTTGTGTAAAAATGTGAAAGGGAACAGGCACCACATCACCTCACATCTGGTAAAGAATTACAGCATCTTCTACAGGCTTTCAGAAAGTACACACAGATTTGATAAAACACATCTGTATGGTTTGTGGTATGATAAAAAAGCTCTGATACCAAGGCTGGTGGACTCACCGTCAGCGGCCGGCAGCAGATGTATCCAGAACGAGGCTGAGATCCTGCTCACAACACTGGATTTGTTGTTCCAACGATTGTTTCCCAGCCAGCTCCCCTCTCCTCCTGTTTCTACCTCTCTCACACACGCTGATTGTCTGAGCGCTATTCTCTCCTCCCTCTGTCTCACTGTCTCTCTCACCTCCTCTCGCTCTCCCCTCTCTCTCTCCACACACTCCCCCACTTTTCTTTTCTTTTTTTTTCTTGAATCACCAGAGAAGAGGGAGCAGCCTGGATGCTCTGTCTGTGAGGACGCTCGTCACATGTGGATCATGACACAGCAATCGTATATCATACGCCCTTTCTCTCTCACACACACACACACACACACACATGCACGCGCTCTCTCTCACACACACACACACACACACACCAGCTGACGTACCGACACGCTCCACAGAGGCAAATGGGAATTCCAGCCGTGGACGGCTCTGCTCGCCCCCAACGGGACACAGAGAGCGAGCTGACCAAAAGCTGCAGCCAGTTTTTACGAGGTCAGGGTTATAAAACTGTTAGCAGATTTAGTTTATTTAAAAACAACTGGCCCCTGTGGCCTTCCTCTTCACGCGCTTTCCCCTGCCATGACATCAGGGGGTGTGTGTGGGGGTAGGGTGTATGTGTGTGTGCAGGTGGGGACGAGGGGGGTGAGGGTGATGGGTGAAGAAGAAGAGTTAAATAAGTCACCTTTGCAGTCGTTTCTCTTGATGGGAATGTCTTCTGTGTGTTGCATGTGCAGCTGTGGTTGTGATGCTGGATCGACTCCACCTGTGGCAACAGTTTTATATTGTTATACACATGTTCAGCTTCACTCATCAACAATGTTTTACAAGTGTATAATGAAATGAACCGTAAATCACTGGAGACCATATATTAATTAGAACTGGAAAAAAAAACCCGAGATATTTATCATTTGGTTTTCAGAGAACATAGAGGACCCAGCGGCTCAGTTGTTAGTGCGAGTCATTTCAATTTGGATTATTTATCTTCATCTGTAAACACTTACATGACCGTGCGGTGCTGTGTGTGTGTGTGTTTGGAAATGTTGAAAACAATGGCAACCGAGTCCAAATCCAAACTGCAACAGCCTCATCTGTCATTCTCACGTGGCTTGACATGAAGACAGACACCCTGAAGACACAGAGGGGACAAAACTGTGATGAATGGAAAGCTAATAGCGAGGAAAGGCATCAGCATTACCCTGAGACAACAGCACTCATACCTTCTCCGAGGGTTTTCACACACAACAACAACGACTGCTGCCAAATCGCCGCAATGGATTACGTCAGCCGCTTCACCTCCTGTCTGTGGGATGTTTGCAGTTTCTGACGGTTTTGTTAAAACGGGTTGAGTTACCATGATCAAGCGGCGTGATATCAAACACTGACACTGGATGGTGAAAGGTATGATCCTCTAATTGAGCTGTGGAAAAACACAGCCAGATGATGCAGGCTGACAAATGAGTCACATCACGCAGCGTTGTGAGTCCTGAGGTTGATTTAAGGCATAAATCTGTGAAAAAAAACAAACAAAAAAAAAAAAAAAACATGGGAGATTCTCCAAGGTTAAAGTGAGAATTTCCTACTAGAGGAAAAAAATATGATGTTCTGAGATTAGAGTCATATATTTTTGGGAGAAAAACTTGGATATTCTTTAAAACGTTTGTAAGAATTTCCATGATTTAAGTTGTAAATTTACACAGGAAAAAAAAAAAGATACATCATATCGTGCTTCACCTTGCGCAGCCTTGATACGTCACGTTTTTCTGTAGTTGGTGCACGTACATTTATATCACAGGATTCTGTGGCCGACCGATATTTCTATTTTTTTTTTTTAAGATTTTAATTATTTTTGAGGTAAAAAAAGCAAATTCTAGCCTAAAAAATAAACAACAAGTGTGGGAAATGTTTCTAAGAGTGTGGGGGGTGGTTTGTAAAGGCTTAAAAAATAAAATAAATATATGTTTACTACTTCACGGATTTTCACCTCTCGCCGGGGTTCTAGACCCAAACCCCTGAGATAGACACTGCATTCTTTAAGATTGAAGATGAGAAATTCTCCGTAAAATTATGAGAAAAAAAAAAAACAAATAGTCTCTGAAATTCAAATTTTTAATCATATATGCAGAAAGTCATATATTTCTGCAAGTTATTCTGAAAATTGAGAAAAGTGAGAACTTCAAAAAATGAATTTATAAATTCGTAAAAAAAAAAAAAAAACCCATTCATAGATACTTTCTCAGATGAAAGCAAGAATTTCTGCAATTAAGGCTGAGAAAAAAAGTCTGAGAATTCTGAGAATTTCTAAGATTAAAGTTATGAGAAAAAAAACAGATACTCTCTGACATTTGAGTGAGTGTGTGTAGAAACACATGGCCACATGCAGTTTGACAAATGAGTCACATTGTCGAATGGTGTAAGTGCTGAGGATGAATTCTTTCAACATGTGAAACATGGGGACGGAGGTGGGGGCAGTCTGACAGACTAATGAATTTTTCATAGAATGATTAAATAAGAAAAGGGCAGTTTAACAGTGTGGGAATAACAACATATATGATGCCAAATAAGTGAAAAAAAAAGAATAACATGAGCTGTGTGTGGCTGAAAGCATACACACACAACACACACACACACACAGGTCTTGGTATGCTGAGGGAAAACTCGAGGGAAATAAGCAGAGTGAGCTGCGCCACACTAAGTAGGACTTAGTGGGTCAAAAGTTTAAGAAGCACAATTACCTGCAAGACCTCAGCTGACCCCCAAATTTCTCACCTTCTGGTCTCTCTCTCTCACACACACTCACACACACACACACACACACACACACCTCCGACGGGGAGCGATTTACAGCCGGCAGCAGCAGAGGGTGAAAACTTATCCCGCACCAACAGGCTCCTGGAGAGAGACAGAGTTTGTATTTTGATGACACTTTGAGGCGCTGTAAACGATCAGTGCTGTGAACAGTGTCAGATGAAATGGTCATAACTCACCTGGACAGTCGACCCGGACTCTCCTCCGCTTACTCTGCCTACTCTGTCCACACGAGAGGTGGTGACAGCCAGTAAATGGCTTCAGATAATGTATCATAATATCGCATTAAGAAAATGTTCGGCCTCGGCCAAATGTGAATCCCATATGCGGAGAGAGGGTGGGGCGAGGGGGGTGCGGAGGACAGAGGACGTATTGAGCAAAAGAAGCGAAACGTTGAGACATACTGCCGCAAAGCAACGTTCTGACATCTTGTGAAACCATTTCTCATTTTCTGTAGCAATAATCGGTAAATGGGTGTCAGTAAAAAAATAAAATAATGTTTGCTGCTGACAGGAAGCTCACTTGTTAATATCATTTAAATCATCTTTACTGTGTCCATCGTGACATCTCAGCTTGGACGCCAGTCCATCTTGGACACGTGTCAGTGTCCAGGTAAGGTGGCCTGTGGCTGTTCACAGGTCAGGTCAGACAAACACCGCAGGACTATGACGTGGAAGTCGTCCCCGGTCTGGATCCAGCTCCACCTTGGCTGTAGGCAGCCCCCCCACCCCACCAGCGACTGACATGTGACTGGACCTGATGTGACATGAGTCTCCCTCTCTTCAGGACGGGATTAGCAGGGTCACATATCAGACCATCACACCTGAGTCACACACTCACAGGCGAATCAGAGGCTTCACAGCTCAAGACAAAAACTCACAAGAGAAAAAGGTACAGACCGAACTAAACTAAAACTACCTTCATAACAACAACGACAATAATAATAAACTCAGAAATTTCCCTGAAATTACATGTTTCATCTTTCAAACAGTGTAAATATACAAAACAAAAAGAATGCTCTGTGATATTTAAGTCTTACCTTTACGACTCATAGTAATTTATGGGATTTATGAGATTCTGGGACATCATCTAAGATCATAAATTTATACGTTTGCAAAGACAAAAACAAATACCACAAATATTCTCTGAGATTAATGTCATGAATTTACAATTTATTAAATCTCAGAGAATATTTGAGATTTTCTTGGATATTGTCTGAGATTAAAGTGAAAACTCCTGTGATTAAAGTTAGATATTCATGAGAAAAAAAACAGAAAAAAAAAAGTCTGACTAAATCTTGGTGTAGATTTACAACTGTACACCCCTAATACTCAGCGGTAACGATGTCCTAACATCAGCCAGGTTTATGTAAGACTCTCACCCACCCCAACAGTTAAATATCCATGAGTTGGTTTTCCAGTCTGCTCTGCGTTCTGTCCTTCAGTGCAGGAAAGACTTCTTCAAGCCGGTTCATATTATGTGTGAGAGGAACAAAGCTGTGGCCTGACTGATGGTGCGCAGACATTTTCAGTCTTCATTTGGATGATTGATTTGCAGCCTTATTTTAAGCTACATGAAAAAACTGGATGGGAGCTATAATTTTTGGGAGATTTATAGGAACTGGTGTGCAACAGAAAGAAAGGCATGTTCGCCTCAGAAAGAAAAAGAGTCTCTGCTGGGAGCCTGAGCATCGAACAAAAAGTCCCATAGTCGTGATTTGCAGCTGGTGTAGAATAACTTTCTCTTGACCAGGTAAAGTAAAGTCACAGCAGCTGCCAAAGACAACTGACGTGTGATGAGTGTACCAGGCCTGGGTTCTGGAGTCCGGGGGGGCGAAGCCCAGTTTAGCCAGTACAAGTGCTCAGAATGTGTAACACAAGAATAAAACAGCGGTATCAAAGAGACGCTGCACGTCTCAGACGGCGATGAGGACGCAGTGAGTTCAAGCCACTGCACAGTTAACGATCTTAACACTCATTTACACACATACACAGTCATGTGCATGAGGAATGAGAACAGCAGTCCTGGGTTTGACGGTGGGGTGGGCTGGGGGGAGGCTGAGAGGGATAAAAGAGAGAAAGTGAAAAATTCTGAGACAGAGATAGAGAGATATATGGAACAATGAGGGAGCAGCTAAGTGTTTCCCCATGTGCACCTGGGGCAGTGGCTGACCTTGTAAAGTGGGGTCTAAGCCTCAGTCCTCTGAACCTCCACCTCTCTCTCTGTGTGCCAATGCCCATAGGCACTGAGGAATCACTGGAATGAGGGAGAGCAGCCAAGAGCTGCTCAACTCCCTTCATCTCTGTAAAAAGTGCTGTTACAGAAGGCCCTCCATTTAACAGGCGCTCCATCTTCTCTCCTGGCGCAGCGACGGCCTGTGATGTTAACTGACTCTCTTTCTGAGGATGAGCCAGCGCAGGCAGGTAGACACTGAGTTGTGCCAAGGTTTGCCAAAATATGTGTCTACACTGACCGCATCGTCTGAAAGTCTGCTCTATCATTATAACGTCCATGTGACAACAACTAGCAGACTGGTGTTCATATGTGCGGATATTCATGATTCCCAGAGGCTGAATCACACACTGCTGATCCTCCAGCCTCTAACGGCAGGTTCACAGTTATGGCTTTTGGCCAAAAACAATCACGGTTCTGACATGATGCATCCTATTGACATTTCATCATCGGGAAGTTAGCCAGCTAATATGTAAGATGAACATTATATGTTTAGTGTGTGTCTGTGTTTAGTTCGAGAGCTGCATCCTTCAGAGGACATGTCTCACAAAGGTCTGACCTACGTAGACCAAAGACAGAAATCCACAGCTGAAACAAACCAATGAGTCTCCAATGAGTATTACTATTTATGTCCTGCCTGTATTTACATCACACTGCAACTGACCTGTGCTCATCTAAATTAACAAGAAATAAGCTGCCTATATTAGCATAGTGGCCGGGGGAAACTGTTGTACGAACACAATGAATTGCACAGATCCATGTGTATGCCATGTGCCATGAAATTTACACCACATGCACCCTCACTGATTATTAGATACTCACAGATGTAGAAAGTATAAAATGAGGTTTTAGAGAATAACAGTGTGACTGCAGCATCCGCGGCTATTCATGTCCACATCTGCTGGACTTTATTACAGATAATTTATACATCAGACTTTGTTCTCGATCATTAAAACGAGCGTGTGAAAAAAAACGGCAAACAAACATTCCAAATATGAAATGACTATTGTGTAAAAATTATCCGAAGGAAACAAATTTAAACCTAAGACTCATTCCATGATATCAATTACAAGAAGCTCTGGGGGATCAGTCCTGAGAAAAACATCTGAATGCAGGTGCTCTGTGATGTGTGTGCACGCTTCCAGGTTTAGGATTTGTTGTCATGAGAAAAGAAAGGCATGTAGCCAGTAAACAGAAACGTTTCCCCTTTTGCTCTCAGATATCTGTTTAGACTTCATAGATTAGCTATGACTCCATCAGACTTGCATTAAACCCATCACGCGCACGCACGCACACACACACACACACACACACACAGATCCTCTTAACCCCAGAGACATTTATGACCTTCCTGCATATCAGTTTTTACTGTGCGGCAGTCCTGAGCAAAGCAGCAGTAAAGTGGAACGAGGACAAAACAAGCAGAGCAGATTCTTTACAACAAGCCTTCATGCTCTGCTTCTGCTGAGCAGAGACACGGAGCAAACGCAAAGCACAAACCACATCAACAAAACGCAGCGTGCTGACAGCAGACGTCATCAGGGACGGTGAAACACCAGAGTTTTACCTCTGCGTTTGGTGCAGAGTCTGAGTCACGTGTCAATCGTCGGATGATTTAGATTTAGGTGAAAAAACATTTTCTTCCATTTTGCAGTGTTTCTTGCAGTGTGTAGACCAATATCTAAACCATTGAAATCAATAAAAATGTCATGTGAGTTTATAGAACCACATCAAATCTTTTATGATATTTTTGATTTAGAACAACATGATGTAAGTTTTCTCTGCTACTGAGCCTATTTTTTTTTTTGCTGGGAACACCAAGAGTTTCAGCTACAGTAACTTGTTATCTGAACGTGACTCGATGGGTTAGCTGGTTAGCACGCTAACTTCAAGTAGAAGAGCAGAAGCGATATGCTGCAATTTTGGCTGCTTTACTTTCTTGGGTCATGAAATTATGCAATTATGCATCAGTGCCAACAACATGTCTTCTGTCCTTAGCCGCCATTTTTAAAATATCTGAAAACATGTTGTTTGTCTCTTCCCTTCCCACTTATCAGTGTGAATGCACTTATGAATAGAGGTTGTAAATTGATGGTGGTTATATTGTGAACAAACAGTCAGCGGAGTATTGGGAAACGACCTCACACATTGCTGGGTTTAGTCTTTGTCATTGGACTTGTTTACTGTGAGACAAAGACAGACTAATACTGGGCTCATTCTTTAATTACAGCTAAAATCAACATTTGTCTCATACTGAAGGACATTCTGCTGCTGCCACGTCCGTCTCAAAGACCAATGATGAGGATGCGACTCATTTGCTGTTGCTGTGCCACAGAGCATGACAGGGCAGAAAATGGGATGTGTGGGTGCGCGCAGACAGAGAATGACAGGGGGGAGAAGAAGGAAGCTGCGGACAAGGAGAGGGAGGGGGAGTCGCTGCTGTCCTCCTTCACCGTCCTCCTCCGTTTCAAACATCGTGCTCCGTCAAGGCCAGGTTTTTACTCGAGAAGCCTTCAGCCACTGCTAACCGCATCAACGTCACCTTTTGTGATTTGATGGCCGGTGACTCGGGAGGCTAATATTTTAGTATGTAGACAGAGAGGACCTGATAATGCCTGGGGTGATGTAATGCACTGTTTCTGTGCTCAGTGTGAAGGGGTGAGGTGGGAGGGGTGTGTGTGTGAAGGGGATTGGGTGATTGGGTTGATTACCTAATGTTTGACTTATCCCCCTTACTCGAATTTGCAACGCAGGCTCTGATTACAGTGGCGCCTCAACCTGAACAACCTGTGCCTTTTTATAGTCTTAACGCTGCCACACACAGACAGGCCGACACATAATGAGGGTGTAGCTCATTGTAAATTAAACCTCTGAAGAGATCACTCCTCCTAAACTTTCCTGATATTCCACTCGTTATGTTTTTAATATGAGTGAATAAATCCCATAACTATCGTCAACAATGAGCCAATGAAGCTGCAGTAATCCTCAGAGAATCTCAAACAGATGCTGAACAGTAATAATAGACAACATCTCTAAAGCCTGGATACACTTTCTTCTTTTCTTGTTTGTAGAAGCAGTCGACATAAAGTACACGTCACTCAAACTGGGGGAGATTGGGGCAGACCCCCATCACAGAGCAGTGCTGGAGGAAACAGCGTTCAGCCCTGTAATCATAATGTGTTTGAGCGCACGCCCGCCGGCCAGACCTGAAATATGGTTCTGCTTTAATGCTCTGTTTTCTTTTATCACGTCTCGCAGGGTTTCCCAGCGATCTGTGCGAACGCACGAGCAGGCTCGCGCACACACAAAAAGCATCTGTGTTCTCAAAAACTCCACCCACACAAAGAAAAAACACATGCTGCTCAGGCTGATGTACCATGTTCTTTAATTGAGGAACGAGTGGTGTGATTGCTTCACCTCCCACTGTGCTGTTTATGACGCGGGCGGCTGCTGCATCGCTGTCATTGGAGGGATAACCGAACATGTCTCCCAGCAGAGCAGAGTAGTTGATGTTTTTGGCTGTGGGCTCAGCAGTGTCCAGCCTGGCGTTCATAGTAAACTGGAGGTGAAAACACAAAACACAAGAGTCACAAAATCAATCTGTTAAGTTTTTGTTTTATCATCTATTTCCCTCCATTCAATGTTTACTATCTTGTTGCTCCTCTGTGACACATCTCTCCTTATTATAGCTTTGTTTGTATTAATCTGTTTTGTAAGTCACCTTAAATTTTCGGTGTGTAACAGTTTTAAAACGCAGGGTCCTTTCACCTCCATTTGACTGGTTAAACATCATGCACAGAAAACAAAAGAACTTTTTAACACCAGAGGCCAAATGTAATTAAGGCATTTTTTGAAGCCTGAACTGGTCCCAAGATTATTAAATTTAATTAACAGAGAGACAGAAAGAATGAAAAATAGGAAAAAGAGGTAATAAAAAAATTGGCAATATTAAACTGCACATGAACCATAGCAAAGGCCAAAGGGGCGTCCAAGATGAAGTCACTCAGCGTGATTTTCCTTTTGTGTTTCCACCATGAGACACAACAACTTGTGACACCTTCAAAGACTCACAAGGCTCAAAGTTTTACCTCCGAGCTTTTTAATCAGAACGAACAAAGACTGAGTGACTGGTTCAGACTCACACTGAGCAGCTGGAAACTGACAGCAGAAAACAGAGAAATAAATAAGCACTGCCTTGGCATACACGTACTAAACACACCCAGCACACACACAGACATGCAAGCCTCCCTTTGTTGTCATGCCATGGTGTATATCTCTCCTGCTCACCTGTTTCTGCTTAGATTTGGCTGCGGTTAAATCAGCATTACATAGGAAAGATACAAATTCAAGAAAGAAGAACAAAGGAGCTACTTCCTTCCTTTTTGACCATTTATGTGTGTGTATGTGTTTCTCTCTCATGTCATTTCCTCCGCACAATAAATTGTGGTCTTGTCTATTTGACCATTCCTTCCCATTCATTTCATTCAGCTTTTGGCTCACTGATCTACTGAGTCATCACAGGTAGGGCTAAAATTTGGATTGATTTTCAATTACAACTATTTAAAAGTCTGCACACACACTGTGAAATCACTTACAGTAGTTTTCTGATTCACTCTCATCTAAAAAGTTCTAATACTTTTTTTTTTTTTTTTTTTTTTTTTCCGTTTGGTGCGTCACTGTTGCTGTTCGCTCTTACCTTTAAGATGTCATCAGGCGTGACCGGGGCAGCGGGGTGCTCTACCCAGTTAATGCCAGCAAGGAAGGCATGGTAGTCAATCTCATCCCCATCTGCAAACCTCCAGCAGACATGCATCCGAATCAGAAACAGGTACATACTATTTAAAGTTTCTCTTCTGGCATTGATTTAACTCATCTATGTAATCAATATTACATATTTACCACGTCCATCAATTTTATAAATATATTTTCCATAAAAAGACCCTTTCACTATTAATATGGTTTGGATGCAACTGGTCCAATCTTCACATGTACAAATCTCTGCTTGTTTTCTGTTTTGTCTGCATGCACCACAATAGCAGGTGGCAAGAATAATTCAGGCACACAGACTTCAATGACTCAAAAGACCAAAGTTTTTCAGCTACAATTCTCTTTTCATTTACATGTACATTGCTAAAAACGTAACATACAGTAACTAAGTGTTGCCTGGATGTGAGCACCAGCTCTGAGCTGACTGCAAAATACTATCAGTTACCTACAAATGTCTTCTTTCTCTGTAACAGTGCTGTTATGAACTGGAGCTATATAAATAAATTGAATTGAATTACAACTCACTGAGCGGCTACTTCAGGGCAAATTTGACGCTACAGTGATGAGGGCAAGCTGGTTGCTAACTTCTTTAGAAGCCTAACAACAGGTAACATTGGTGTCACTTTTTACCACAGGCGACACTCTTGGTGAGTAAAGGAAGGTTAAACAGCTGTTAATGCTGATTCATAAATGTCTGACATAAGTTGCACCTTTACAAACACTATCTAAATGTCACTATCAAAGCTTCCTGTCAGATATTTGACTTGTTCTTCCTGGATGCACACATGATAATTTTCATTAAGATTATTACACTGCAGACATTGTGTGTTATTCCTGCAGTGGAAGAGAAGACCTACAACTTCTGAGTTTTTTTTTTAAATATGGAATATTAGCCTCTTCCTTGGCTCGATTTTTTGTACCTATTGACCAATTGACCAAATACACCTTCATAATAATATGTTGTCATAAAACTCAGCTCTGACTTGGCTAACTGAGAAATACCATCAATGTCTTCTTCCCCTGATACAACTTATTTAACTATAGCATGATGGGATTGGTTCCTCAGGTCTGACAAATGAATCCCTGACTATCTGAGTCTGATGTTCACTCATGTTATGTCACAGTTTTATCATGGTTAAGTTTTTATCAGAGGGCACCTTTAAAAACTTCCACTTGATTTACACGAATCTATTTTGCTCTGCGCCTAATGCATATTTCATTGTGGTAGTCCAAATGTTGGATCAGAAATATTTCAACCATGCCAGGAAAGATTTCTGGGCAGAGAAATGGCCTATACTTTACAATCAAGACAAAACAAATCATTTAAAACCATTTTGAAAATGCAGTAGGACCTTGAAATGTTCGACCACTGATGTGCACATGGTGATTAGTGGGCTCTTACTTGCTGAGCAGACCTCCAAGCAGGTTCTCAGACAGGGGGAGTCGGAAGGCCTTACAGATGGTCCTGGTCTCTTTGGGGGAGAGTCGGCCAGTTCTGGGGACATAGAAAATGCAGTTATCCAACGTGAGATGAAAAGCCAAGCTTCAAGATGCCCCAGTTGTGATGCTAAGGGTTTGGACCTACATCAAACCACTTGCCTGTTTGTAGTTTGTTATTTCAATAAAGTTCAAAGAAAATACACATGTTCCTTAGAGGGTAGACTCTACTCTAAAGTGAAACTAATCCACACTTAGGGATATTTTTATAACCTCATAAACTAAACACTGAGCAGGCCCTCGTCATTAGACACATCAGATAAAGGAACATGTGCCATTAGCAGCATAGTTAGCCTTTGTTTATATTTTCAAACCTCCCTCGAAAATCTCATATTTTAATTCCAGAAATATGTCCCAAACACGGTTTGTATGAAAACAGAGTGCATGTGTGAAACAGAGGATGCTTGTCCTCTGAGACCACAGTTGTTTTCCACAGTAATACCAAACGGGCGAGAGTCTCATTCTTGTCATGCCATCTTCATTACAGGGATGTAGATGAACAGTCCGACACTAACTGAGGGTGTCAATGCAACCATAATAAACAGACAAGTCAGACTGACCCCATGGCACTGACCATTTTAAAGGTCTGTCACATGTAGAAGCGTTAAATGTGTGAATTTATGCACAAGAAGTGGAGAAAGGTAACAGACTGAGAGCAACACACAGACACAGGCAGAACATATGTGTGTGTGTGTGTGTGCGTCCTCTGGCCTGTGGAGCTACATGGCATACAGGTATTTGTGGTTCATCTGGTTCCAATGCTTCACTCTCACACTACTGGAACTAATCGTTGCCGTGAGATATGGGGCCACTGGCTGAAACGATTGATCTCTTGTTGTGGCGTTATCTATCTCTGTGTGGATCTGTGGCAGCAGTGTGTTATGTTTATGTGTTGTACATTTGTGGTGTGTGTTGCTTACTTGTGCCGGTCCTGATATGCGAGGGCTCTGGCCATGTCAGGGAACTCTTCAAAGTGCTTTGTTTTGAGGGCGTCCTGGGCAACGGCCAGCATCAGGCCCACATCCACCTCGGGTTGCTTGCGCTCTGAGAAACGTCGGGCCAGCACCAGCACCTCATGCTCCGACAGACCGCAGTCCAGCTCCATCAGCAGGCTCCTACAGAGCAGACAGATGTAGAGACATGTGACGCACAAAAACACAACTTAAGTCATTTAATGAATGTGTACATTTTTCTCTGTTACCAAATGTGCTTTCTTTTCAACATCAGATGATGATGATGGCCAGTCTCTAAGAGCTTCAATTAAAATACGTCCACTGAGCGGCTACTTCAGGGTAAATTGGACGCTACAGTGATGAGGGCAAGCTGGTAACAACAGTTAACATTGGTGTCACTTTTCAACAAAAGAAGGCAGCTCTAGGTGAGTAAAGGAAGGTTAAACAGCTGTTAATGCTGATTTATAAATGTCTGACAAAAGTTGTATCTTGACTAACTATCTAAATGTCACTATCAAAACTTCCTGTCACATATTTGACTTGTTCTTCCTTGATCCACACATGATACTTACCATTGTAGTGTTAACAGGATTAAAGTTCTAACTTTGGAAAAAAAAGTGTTTTTTTTTTTTTTAGGTTGGATTAAGATCATTTCACCGCAGAAGCTGTATGTTATTCCTGCAGTAGAAAGAGAAGACCTACAACTTCTGAGTTTTTCTTTTAAATATAGAAGACTACCCCCTTCCTTGGCTCGATTTTTTTGTACCTACAATTGACCTAATACACCTTCATAATACGTTGTCATAAAACTTCATAAGCCACCCCATATTATTGCATGAAGGGGGTCTATACCAGACAGAAGGAGCTCATCTTATTTTTGCTGTATTACTGTACCTGAATGACTTGTACGGGATGAAACCAGAGGTGCTGGGGTCACTGAGAGTCAGAAACTTCTTCATCTCATTCTGTTTCTCTTCCGGCACAGAACGTAGTTTGCTCAGGATGTTGCCAACATTGGCTTCGGGAAACTTGAGGCAATGACATACAAACATGCTCTGTTTAACATTAGTGTCTTTACTGTCCACTCTTTAATCAGCTTGTGATAACTTTTATAAACCACAGGAAGCAAACATTCCTCCCTCGTTGCCTCACTACCCTACCTCCTCAGCATGTTGCTCCATGTAGCTGTAGGTGTATTCATCAGCATCCAGGAGCTGGAAGTGTTTGTTGTTGAAGCAGAGAGTAGCCCCCACATACAGATCCTGTGCTGTGAAGTACTCAGATGGCTCACTCTTGAACAGGTCCTGACCCGGCTTCTTTACACGACCGCGCTCCAGAAACTTGCCACCAAGCACACCTGGTGCACAGAGCGTAAGAGACCAGACTGTTTACTTCTGCTGAAACCATATATTTGTTCCACATTTCAAAAGCAGCACTATGTATATCTTTATATCATGTTGGTTATAGTTACCTTGTATTAAATTCAAATCATTTCAAGAGGTTGGATATCTTAGTTTTGATCCATTCTGAAGAGTCCCTGAACTCATGATATTCTCATATTCTTCATTTTACACTAAAAATGCAGTCATATTTTGATTTATATTGATGGGAATGTCTCCATCCCTGAAAAATTAGGTCTATGAGTTAAAGGTTATGTGTTTCATCTGTTTTCAAAAGACTGTGGACATGCGAAGCGAATCTGACAAACCTAATGTTTACCATGAGAGCCATAGATCTGTATCTTGTGTCTGGGGAGCAGCTCTGGTGCAACTACAGACCAAACGTTTTTACCTGAGTTCCTCTGTGTGCGTTCAAACACACTGATGGAGTCATCACAGAGGTAGAAAGAGATGACGAACACCCTCTCTCTGTCGACCGGATCGGTGGTCACCATCTTAGCACGGAAAGTAAGTACTTTGCTGTCCAGGCCAAATCTAACGGACATACAGTAAACACACTGGAGTTGGGTTCCACCGCTAACACACAGACACAAATATTTCACTGGGTAATTTGATTGTGACTGTGGCTACAACTTATCCAACCTGTCTTTCTCAATAAATTTGCGGAAATCCTTCTGTGGGGGCTTAGGCAGCAGGCCTTGGCAGAAGCTTAGCGAGTCCTCCTCTGAGCCAAAGCCGTTGTAGGGGGGCACAAGCCTCAGGGGCTTAGGGGCAGCGGGAGCTTTGTACTGCAGTGGGGTGAAGTCCTCTGAGAGGAAGGAGGGAGAAAAGACAAAACACTTGGAGGGAGAAAAAAACTCAATGATCAGAGGGCAGCAGGTAATCCATCCATGCAGGAGCAAGACTCAGCGGCCTGGCTCTGACTGTAACCCTGAGCTGACCTCTGACTGCTCAGAGTCAGACAGGACCCTCCATCACAGAAGCCTGTCACTAGGGGTCCGCCTGCTTCACCACTGTGACTAATGCTGCAAGCCCCAAAACCTGACCAGGGTGGCAGACACATCCAGGACCGGCTTGAGTTTCTCCTGCTGGGGAGCTGTGAGCCTCCTGTGGTCCTCACTGCCTTTAAATGTGGAGGCACAGAGAAATACCAGAGCCCGAGGGTCTGAGTATCTGATGTCAGATGGACAGTGGTGCCCGGACACATTACAGACTGAGAGAAGACCACTGAGAGAGCAGTCCATTTTGGAAAAGACAAATGAGGAGATTTCTGGATAAAATATTTCATCGTGTAAACAAACCCACCAGTGGGCTCAAGAAGCAGGTTTGCTGGCGCTTGCTCTTACTGCCCCCAAGTGTTCAGATTAAGACAGTGTAGGTACGAGCAACTACTGGCTGAAGATTAAAACCAAACAAATGTGTGACCAGGTAAAATACAAAAATGTTTACAACCTATTCTTATTATTCTTATATCCTCTAGCAAAAGAGAAATAAATGACATGTGACTGACAATGCAGCAGTCAGGGTTACCTATGCCTATGCCATACCTATGCCATATTTGGAGCGGTAGTAGTTTTTGGTGAAGTCATCACAGTCGGTGAGGATAACTTTCCTGCCAAACACATTCACCTCGCCACCCACAGTCAGATCACTGTCCTTATAAAAGTCTTCATGGACAGCCCCTGTCTGAGAGGGAAGGAGGGATGAGCTGAGATGACTGAACAAACAGACGGACACTTTTTACTTTTCAAATGTTTTGACTTCGGTTAAATGTACCTGAACTGTTTTTAGATCACAATTTTGTAAATTAACTTGGTGGTGTCATGGCTCACCGTATGCACCATATGAATGCACCAAATGTATGTACACATGTTATGCATATTGTGCGTGTTGTACATCTTATTCGAAAGCTGTGGGTGTTAAAATTTGTTATGTCGTGCAACCTCTCCTAGAAACATTCAAGATATAATTGAACTTGCAGAGGTTTATTCCATTAAGGCACAAGTTAATTAACTGACGCACAAAATTTAACTACTACAACTGAACTAGAAGTGGAACTAAATTTTACATTAATGTAAAGGAGCCCCTTGTTTTTTTTTCATAATGGGAAAACAGCTTGCACTGTTAGTACTGAACTCTGGGTTAAACAACAGTCTGTCTTTGTCACTACTGAGATAACTTTTGATTTTTCAGACTGGACGTACTTTGAGGCTGTCCAGAATGTAGCCTTCTCTTTTAGATATGGAGATATTGAGCACTGTGCGGTCTGTGAGCTGCCCTGGCTGCTTCATCTGAGCTGGAGCACACTGTAAGAACCAACAAACAACAAGGTGGTGAACAAAACAATCACACAAAATACATAGATACAGAGAGACAGACAGACAAATTGGCAGATAAATAGATAGACAGATAGAAAGACAGACAGATCAAAGAAGTCATATGTCATTGAGGATGTGGTGGTGATTTTCCATCGAATGGTGCATTCTGCTCAACCTTTAGGGCTGACATTTAATAAAAAGCATCAGAACAAAGTTATTGGACTGAGCCCACACACACACACACATGATTGAGCCTGGCTGTCTTTCAAGATGAATTAGACTTCAGTCGGTAACTGGAGGAGAAAGCCAAAGTGCTTGAGGGAGACTGGATGCTACTGCGGTCCTGTCAGACTGAATGAAGTCTATGAGAGGAGGGGATGGTGGGAGGAAAATGAAAAGAAGCCAACTCAACCAGAAGGAGAGGCACTGCAAGGTTTGGAATAAGCATCTATAAATGTAAAATAGGTTAAACTGAGTGCACCAAATGTATGGACAAGCTGTAGAACACATTCTGCTATGTTCGTGTAATACCAACCTGGTGAATCATTATCAAACTTTCTGACTTGTTAGAATTAAGCGATTTCCATACCTTTGGGCTCTGTGTGTTGATGTGTTTGTTATGTCCTACTGCTCCTAAAAACAAATATGCTGATACAACATACTAAGGACATAAATCCATACTCTTGGAGCAGCTCCTGTCGTGTACCTCACCTTGGGTAGTTTGCAGCGGTGCAGGAATTTGGACACGGTATCCCTCCCACAGTTGGGTGAGAAAACCTCTCGCACCTCTATAGTGTCGTCAGCCAGGAAATAGTGCAGCACGAGCTCCCGCGGGTCTCCAAACATGGTCTCTGTGTCGTCCCAAAAGCAATTGAAGTGCAAGACTTGGCGATCGTGGTCCAGAAACTGCTTCAGTGTGTCGTGCCTCTCATACGGCCGAAGAGGATTCATGCTTTTTGCAGCCTAGACCAGAATACATGTGAAATAAAAAGCAAAAATTCATATCATATGTTTTTTATTCTTGAAATGATTTTCTTTACGGGTTGTATCAGTTTTGGCAACAGTGCGACTGGTAGGACTGTTAGTTGGTTAAATCATTAACTGATGCAAAAAATACAAAACATTCTTTCAGGTCAAATATTAATTATAAATATATTGTCAATTGACTATATAAAAAAAGGAGATTTACAGTGAAAAAAATTCTAATTTTAAAAAGAGCCTAAAAGATATAGATGAAAATGGTTGTTGATTGTACCTCTAATAATTCAATATATGACATTGGACTAATTATTACAATTTATAACTGCTTTTGCTTCTAACACTACTGTGTTAAACTGTATCTCATATTGTCTTAAAAATCAAAAACTTGACAGCAGTGCACACCTGCTCCCGGAGGACGCTGTAGGGGTCTTCAGGTACAGACGTAGGCTTGTTCAGACACACCCCAAGTTTTGTGAGAAAGTTCTGTGTGAAAGCGTCACAGCTTGTCACAGTGAACGTGCGAGAGTACAGCACCATCTGTTGGTGCACGTTGAAATGGAAAATGTTGTAGAACTGGTCGTCATCTGGGGGAGGCAGTGGGACGCGCTGGCGATGGATGAGTGTTCCTGCCACAGAGATAGTCATGGTAAGCGACAGATGTTAAACCACTTATTGCACCTTAATGAAATGCATAGTCTGTTTACTTTGGGTAATAGATCATTTAACAGCTGGAAACTTAAATTCAGAAGACGAATATGAAAAATAAAACATTTTCGCTGGAGGCTTATTCACAGGATGTTTGTGATGTGACAAACAGATAAATCACCTTGTGGGATGCCACTGTTCTTGTACTCTGGCTCTACAACCTGGATGGTATCGTCCTCCGGGTAGAAGTAAATATTACACCTCCTGATTCTGTATGTCTCATCCCGTGACTCAGGAACAGTTTCTTGAAAGTAGGCTTCAAAACACAAAGCCTGGAGGGAGGAAGTGCCATTTTGTAAACAAAATTCATCTCTATAGCTTTCTAGTTCAGTCTACTTGAAGTCTACTTTTTTGGCTTGCCGTGCATGTTAATGTTGAGGCTGAGTTGGTAAGGTGTCTTAATTATTTTGTGCTAATTGACAAAATACACACTCCAATGCAGCAAAATATTAACTGAAATCTGTCTCAATCCGATCAGTAGTCCATACAAAAAAAAAAAAAATGGGGGCAGAGTTTCACCCAGTTCAAAACATTCACCTGTTTGTCAAAGGCTACCCATGATGGTAAATCAGTGCCTTGTCCTTTGGGGTAGACAGAATACTTTGGTTTAATCTTCTGGCCGACTAAAAGTTCTCCTCCAATGCCCGGCTTCTCAGATCCCACTAGCATGGCGACTCCGTTGGAAAAGTCAAAATGCTGGGACTTGTGAAATCTCTCCTTGCCCAGCTGTAGTACAGAGGGAACAATTCATCACTAGCACTATACTACAACATGGACGTTCAGACATTAGACATTATATTAACTAATAATTTATTGGTACACAGCTAATGATCTGTAATCATGATGCTACACACTGTTCATCACTCATCATCTTTGTTTACCTTTAATGAACATCATAAACAAACATCGGTAGCCTCCCACTTACATTAATGACTGCTTGACATTTGAAATGAAAAAATAAATATCATATGTATTAATATACAGTACATATACAATGCATTTTTTTCTTCTTTTTCTCCGTTTACTTTACAAAACAAAACAGTAATTAGGAGATAAAATGGATCCAAGACACAACATTTAAGCACAACTGTGCTTGTGTATTATTTGTCAACACATAGCCTATAATTTAAAGTATTAATTGGTTTTTGAATGTGCATATAAAATATACATACAGAAAAGTGTGTAACTACATGACCCACCTAGACAGTATTACTTCCCTGGAAATTATTTTCCTTTTCAATCTTATCTGCATCAGTGACTGCAGCGTGTTTAACGACTATCGTGTGGCTAAACCGTCGACAAACGGTGGATGAAGTTAACGCACATCTTTATCGAAACGGTAACGGTAACGAAACAGTTAGCTCCAATGCTAGCTTAGCTAACTGCTAAGAAGTTCTTGAACTCAAGTGAAAGCTTCGGCTAAAGTGAAGAAAAAGACATATGTAGAAAACTTACGTGTTTATTACGCGAATTCCCGGGTAGAAACGGTAGGGCCATGACTGTTTTACGGTTTTCAACGGGTCGTTATTTGTTGCGTCCAACTCTGCTACTGTCAATTCTCAACTTCTGATGCTGGTTGCCATGGAAGCGTTTTGTTTTGCTCGTCTCATAGCAACGGTCCCAAAAATGGTTCCAACGAATTAATTTTTAAATAGTAGAAATTATAACTGTGAAACAAAAGAAATTGTTCACGTTCCGGACAGTGTACCGTATTATAACTGAACGAAGACTAAAATGAATGTGTCAAAACTAACTGAGACAATGAAAAACTAAATTTGAGAGAGAGAGATGACATTTGAGGGAGATTTTTGAAATTTAAATCGCAGCACTTAATGATTACCACGTGTCACAACTGATGCTTTTGTACTAATCAAGGCATCAGCAGGAATAAATAAAATAAAATATAAATGTAGACTTCAATCCTACAGCCCAAAATTTTACACTGCAGTTAATAAAGATCATCAGCAGCAATACAAATGCATTTTTTAACTGCAGTTATTAGCAGCATTTGGCGCCCTCTATGGTCACTAAGGAAACTGCAACAAATTGTCGTGGACCCTGTCTGATGACTTCCGGTAAAAACTTTCAAAATACTGTAACAAAAACGGAAACAATCTTGAGAGGGAATAAAAATAAACTCAAGTCAACAGTCTAGTTCCAGGTGATGTTAACTTAAAGGCGTCTGCATTAGTGGTGTAACAATATGTCATCATATCACACAACTTTAAGATAATTAGAATCTTTAGTTTGTTTTGTTTTATCTTAATAATTCAGTGGTTTTTAGCCATTTTCTTTTCAGTGGTTTGCAACACAATACTAGTTCTGCCACAAAACCCACCTAATACCTACAATAAATTAATATTCAAAAGAAGTTATGTTTAAAAGAAGTGTAATGATATTAACTACATGCACAAATATAATAGGTATAACAATTTTATCTTTTTGGTTTCTTCAAAATACAAACCAAATGTTTGTACCATGCAATATGCTCAGGCACAGAGACATTAAATCAAATTAAAATAAATTAACGTCAAAACAGGCTCAGTTAAAAAAAAAAAAAAAAAAAAAAGATATAAGATGCAGAGGCTCTGAAGGCGTCTGAAGACATGCATGAAGCAGCAAACAAATTGTCATCAAATGTTTTTTAATATTTATTTTTCGTCAAACGTTCATAGTAGACAAACCACAGCTTTCAGTGCCTGAAGCATAAATTCACGACTAAACAAAATACACTTAAAAAAAAAGAGATGCAGGGAAGGCTAACATAACCCATCAAACATGTAGCATCTCTGGAAAGGCAAAAAAATCCACAACAATCTACCAGCATTTCAGAGTGAAAGTCAAGTTTTCCAAGTTTTAACCCTGATTAAGATGACTAAGTTTTAAATAGTCTGGAGTTGAAAATACTTGTATTGATAGGATTTCTATGTGCAGCTTCTGCCACGTGAGGGTGAATTTCAATATATACTGTGCACAATATCAGTGCATCATATTCCCTTCTGGTATAATACCAGTTTGGTAAAAAATAAATAAATAAAAATGGCAGCATTCTGATAACATTGTTTTTTTTTCCATATACTTAATTTAGCTTTGTATGATAAGTACAAATGTTTGGTCTGGAAATAGAGATTTTACGATCGCTATTTGGGTCTAATGGAGACGTGTCTCGTCCATATTGACTTGTGATATCATGGAACATTATTAAATGATAAAATGATGTGCAGCTTATGCAGAGACATAGCTACAAGCTAATCTGAAATAGGTTGCTTGCTGTCAAAACACTTAAAAACCATCCAGCAATGATTGATACTTTTTCTCCACAGGTCATGATGACATCAGAAGATATACAGACGCTTCGTGTTTGGCCCTAAGATGCCAGGCCGAGCAGGAATCCACCGATGAAACCACTCGTGACAACAATGTTTTTCTTCACAAACTCTGTGGACTGAAAAAAAAGAGACAGTGTGTTTCATTTTGATGTCACATCAATAACTCACATTAAATGTTTTCCTTACTCTTTTAAAGAGCCGGAAAAAGTAAAAGTTAAGTTTCACATTATTTGTCTGATTGATTTATAGGTGTGAAAACTTTAAGGAAACTTTGAGGTGAATATGAAATAAGTATTTTGGTTGTAAATGCAGCATATACTATTACATAATACACATTACAGTCTGTTGAGGAACATATTTAAGTTTTAAAATAATTAAAATAGTTCAAACAGGACTGATAGTGAAGTCTTGGTTGCCTCAAACAGTTCTCTCACCTTGTCAACAAATGAGTTTATCTCGGGGCCTGCCTGGTTCGTGCCCTTTTTTAACTGCTTCTTAGCTTTGTTGACGTCCTTCTCTACCCTCTTCCAGTCCACCTGGATATATCCAGTGTTGTTAGCTATCTGGAGGAAGAAGAATTGCAGATTAACAAAAAAGTTCTCTTGTTGAAAGACTCAACCCTTGAGTGTTTATGTTTAGTGATGCAAGAATACCTGCAACAGCAGCAGACCTCCCCCCACAGCTGTGGCTGCAACTTTTCCAACCTTCTGGCAGAGATATCCTGCACACCTACAGTGAACAGCACACAGAGCAAAGAGGTTAAGTGAGCATAAACTCACACTTGGCATTAGGAATGCACCCTCTTTGCCATTTTTCCTCTTTACTCCAATGTTGTAGAGTGAAACTAAGTAGAATGTAGAATAATATGATTTAACTGTTGCTATTGTGCCGACTTATTTCAATACAATTCACCTTGGACCCTTTGTTAAGGTGCTTTTACGTCATTTGAAAATAATTGATAAAAACTTTGAGGAACGCTAGAAAAAACACTTTGTCTCAGTTCATGCAGTTTCACATGTCTTGTTTTTGTGAAGATTGTGTGAACATTTGTTTGGTGCAAACAACATGTGTACTGCAATGAATTTTGGGATATGCTGAGCTGTGGAAGATTAAAAACATTGTAGCCTTCATGGCTTGGGAAAAGTTGGATTTTTTTCTACAACATATGAAGGAACTTTTGAAATGAGAGTGTCTGGTCTCCACCTGCGACGAGTTCATACTCAAACTAATACACAGCTATACATCGCAATAGATTATCACCCTCAATGGTCACCATCTTGGCTAGATGGCAGAATGGGTGGGTCCATAGTTGAAGACAATTCTGAGACACAACATATCATTCGCTGTCTTTAATTTTAACACGAGGGTTTGCAATGCAGGGAACAGTCTAACACTTGAACATCCTTGTAAGCCACTGTCTGGTGTGGCACCGCTGCACAGCCTTAAGAATTCATGGAAGTGACCTTGGTACTTTGTTTCTTGACTGATGGCAAGCTATCAGTTTCAGTTTCATAAAAGAATCTGCGACATGCTGAGTGTATAGAGCACACTGTCCTTCAGACAACAGGAGAGAGAATCACAACAGTCCAAAGAGCTGTGATGTACTTCATTTTAATTCTGAGCTATCACTGCACCATTCAAACGATTTCATGTCATGTTTATGATATTAATCAACGTTACTGGGTTCAGGAATCACTGAGGGGCACCTAAAAGCATCTTAATGCAGTAGTATGAAGACTGTTTACCATCCACTCACTCCACCGATGGCTATCTGCGTGGCCACCGAGTATTTCTCTGCCACCGGGCCGGAGTTCTTTCCGAACAGGCGGTTCCACCATCGCTGCCGTTTAGCGTACTCTGTCAGGTCCACGACCTTGTCGTAAATCTCCTCTTCCACGTCTAAACATACAAGAAAAAATAAAAGTGTTAGCTTAGCATCCAAACAGCGGACTGATGTCCTGCGGTGTGGTCTGCCTACACATGAATCGGGATTATATTAGGTCTATCTGACATTATTCTACAAACTTCACACAGCCGTTTTTTACACCTGCATGTATGACTGAGTCATGGACTGACACGGCTGGTTATGATGAGCGGTAGCTAACGTTAGCTTTTCTGGTGGCTTTAATAGTGACTTGATAAAGTTCTGAGGCTCGACACTAAGTTAGCATGATGAGACAAAGTCAGCTAGGCGAGCGGCAGTTGAAAAGTTAGCAACAAAAGCTAAGTGTGAACACGACGGGGTTTACGTTTAACGACACGCAAATCTTAAGATAAAATGTTGCCGAACACGTTTGCCGTGTAACTCATTCGCAGAGAACAACGCGAACATGGTGCAATGTAATGAGTTGACGGGCCTGCTTACCCTTGTTGCGGCTCGCCATTTTGGTATCCGCTGGTCGGTCGGCTGCTGCGCGTCAGGCGTCATTTGCATAAATGCGGTCAAAGTAAAAGAGAAAGCAACGCTAATGTTGTTGTCTTTATTATTAATATTATTACGAAGAGTAAATAGTACATACACATATAAAACTACTGATGATACAACAATAAAATAAGTCACATTCGATATATTACACATACGTTTTGGTACTTTAAGACTATCATCAGATCATTTCAGGTCATGAGAAACATTAAGGGAAGAAAAGGGCAACATACACGTACGTACACACACACACACACACACACACACACACACACACACACACACACACATATATATATATATATATATATATATATATATATACACATATATGATCTGTGTATATAAGTGATCTGCAGTCAAGTCGTGGTGTAAAAACGCATTTAAAGCGCTTAAGACATTAGTGGACAGTCAAATGTTGGTTAGGTCAGTGGCTTGTCTCATCAGTGTCCGTTTATTCTTATTATCCAAAACACACAATGACAGTTTTGCATGGTGATCCCGTTGCTGATCGCTGAACCGAATCAGGACGTTTTTTTTTTTTTTATTATTAAATAAGTTATTGAACTTCTACTTCTCTTATTTAAAAAAAGCGTTTATCACAAAACTTTACGTTTCACTTTCATACTCATATCAGGTAAACTTGACAGTTTAGCTACACACACACACACACACACACACACACATACATATATATATATATATATATATATATATATATATATGGATAAAAAGTTTTGTCGTTGTAGATGGTCGTGAAATCATCAACAGGTAGGTCATAGACACAGTGACCTTGTGTCCAACTGTTAAAAGGTACTTTCCATCGAACCAGACGTTTCGTGGCTACTTTTGTTACTGAACACGTTTCAGGAGAACAACAAAATCATTACACAGCTCCTCATACGTTAAATTTACACATCATTTGTCTATGTGAAAAGTAGCCTGCTGTATTTGTGCAACGTTGCACAACAACAACATCCTTGACAGCCGCCCCCCATAGACAAGTATGACAGCTACTCTGACCAATAGGCTGCCTCAAAATACAGTTACGTAATCATAATACAGCCAAGGAGCCAATCACCGGCCTGTAGGCGGGTCTTGGAAGGCCCGCTGTATGTGTGCGGGCGCGTGTTCGTCCGCGTGTGCGCAACAAATCAACTGGAGACGTTCACGTGACCATGAACGCCGGCAGCCGATTGGCTCGGGTGACCGGAGGGCGTGTCGACGGTGGCGGCGTGCGTTTGCTTCTGTGACACAATTACAACAACTTTGAGCCGATGGTTGGGGAAGTTTGCGTTATGATCAAATAACAGTCACTCCTAAATCCCAACATTACATCAACTTCATGCACAAATTGGCACTGGAATATACGCTGTGTTTTGATGTACAATGAGGAGTGTGGAAGGTATTTTGAAGGGATCATTTCCTTGAGGATTTGGCAAGAATTACGCTACGCCCTGTTTTAGTCCTGGATAGGTGTGCAACACTTTGGCTGTTATTGCATTTTCGCCGGAGTTACTCGGTCCCGTTGATTTTCCCGTTTCCTTTTCCATGAAATCGTGCGGAGTGTCGCTCACCGCCGCTGCCCGGAGTCTCGGCGTTACTGGTAATGACGAGGAGAAAATGGCGTCGGGAAAAGCGACTGAAATCGAAGAGGACTTTCCGAAGCTAACAGCGCAAGAGAAAGAGAGCCTGGTCGGAATTGACAGGTTAGACGAAGTGTGATGTGAACCCCCTCGTCCCACTTGGTTTTTTGCAATTTCTCATTTTCTTCGCGCAGTTTGAAAACAACAAATATGAATGCCCCCCCAAGTAATACGGAACCGCCTGTGTGTGTGTGTGTGTGTGTGTGTGTGTGTATGTGTGTGTGTGTGTGTCTGTGTGTGTGTGTGTTGTCTGTCCTCTACTTGCAGTTCACTGTTTGGATTTCATAGGCTTCAAGAAGATGGCGCCAGAACGAAGGCCTTGCTGTTAAAGGTATGCCACAGAACAGGATCATAGCCGCCTCTCCGTTATCTCATCTGATTAGTGTATATCCCACCTGGAATAAGTGGTACAGACCTGCACTGAGGCTGTGTGCAGCCTCAGTGCTCCAGCCCCCCACACAATATATAAATAAATAAATAAAAAAAACTGAAGCTCGACCAGCGGATGAATATGATTATTAGAAATGCAAAGCAACATTTGCATTTAAAACACACCGAATGAACCAATTACACCCGTGTGATGCTACACTATCACCACACTAGGCCTGGAGCAGCAGCGGGTTCCCATTGAAATTGCAGGACGATATGAACCTCCACCCAGCTAAAATCGGTGGTGTCATCGGTTGTTGGGAGAAAGGTTTCCCATACTACATGTTAGCATTAATGTCGGATGTTTGTGAACGTGCAAATATGTCATTATCAACGTTATGGTTCTTTAAAGTGAAGCAGTGACTGTTTCATTTACCGCTCCTGTTGTAAACTGTGGAGACTTTGTGGGTGACGATTAACGATCGTTTCGTTTCGCGACTGGTTATAACATTTATACAGTGCACCAGTGAGTCCCAGAAGAGCATATGTTTACTTTATTATGGTGGTATCCCACTAGCAACCGGCCGTCCCATCCTCGATAACGGCAGCGGGAGTTTGAGTTGTGCGTCAGCTTGGTAGCATGTAGCATGCTAACTGTCCGGCGGCTAGCTCTCTGCCTGACTCGCAGCGTTAAGACTTACAGATACGGCACCGCGTATCTGACATTATCGAGGGAGAACCAAGTGCACAATGGTTGTTTGGGATTCTTTAAATGATGACTATAATAGTAATTATAACTGTTTCACTTGGCCCCAAGATGGCGGGGGTTGGAAGAAAATCCTCGGCAAACGTTTTGCTAGCTAGCTAACAAGTAGCGGCGGCTAGGCTAATCACCATTCGGAGAAAAAAAAAACATTATTACCATGATTTTGTTTAGGTGCTTGTAACAAAATGACTGGTTAAATATGCAAACGCTTCACTGTGTGCACGGTGCATGGTGCAAACACAGCAGCGTCCGTGCACTCGGTCCGTGTTAGTGACTGTGCAGGAGCGGTGCTTCAACATGTGGCTGCTGGGCTGTTGTTGGACGTTGAGCTGGAACATTGTTTCGTCGGGGTCTACTTTCACATCAGGCCCAACCGTGCACACAGTAATTGCCATTGTTTTTTTTTTCCCCTTCACACTCTGCTGGATACCTGGTCAGCCAGGCAGGCCCGTTCAACCCACAGGGTCTGATAATGTGATATGACACATTAAACATCTCAGTATCTCTGTGCCTGGGGTAAATCTGCTCTACTACCATGTTCCTCGTTACATCTACTCTCTGGGTTCTACCACGTTGAAATGTGGGGGGAAGGGAGAACACTGGTTCAGAAAGAGATTAGAGCTAATATAAAATATTAGCACACCCTAAACATAAGGAGAAAAAAAGTAATCATTTTGGCACCTTTCCAGTTTAAATTTTTTTTTCATGTGGAAGTATATTGTTTGTCTATTGAATCACAGTGTGTTTGCAGGGTCCTGTTCTGGGCCTCGGCTAACCTCTGTGTCACAAACTCACTGTTCAGACTGTGGCTGGAAGTGTCTGGTCTCCTGTTCTCAGTGTATAATCCTTATGTTTAATGGTGCTGATGGGCAATGATTTAACTTTCTGTTAACTGTTGTTGTCTGACTGTTCGGGTGCTTAAGAAAAAGCACAAGCAGCTCAGTGTAATTTCCTGACATTTATCATTTATTAAACTGCATTGTAACAGCACCTCTATAGATGGAAGTTTGCTGCACATGGTTGTAGTATGACGTAGGAAGATTTTTAAGTGCCATGTTTTCAGAGGGAGAGAAAAATAACTACTACATTGTCTTTGGGGCGATTCAACTTATTGAATAATCTTTACTACAGAATATATTAGATAGCATAATGATGGGCTCAATCACAAGTTATTTTTTTCTCTATGGAATAACATAATATAATAACATCACCAATAAAACAGTTTGTATATATCAATTGGCAGACATTCTTGTTATAAAAATCTGAACTGGACTATAAATTCCTCATCAGTGCGACCCCAGTTTACAGTGAAAGTGGTGGTGAAAAGCTCTGACACTGACATGATTTGTGTTGCTTAGTGTTGGTAATGCACTTGCAGCTGTGTGCGGCACATAAACACTATTTGATACTACTGTCAGTGTTAGCTGTTTGAATGAAGGATGTGCAAGTTCCTCAAAACAAGAAGCACATGTAAGGTGTGTATTCTGTATTGCTGTGTTCACAGCTTGAGTACGAACGCTGATTAACAACTTAACCTCAGTGCGGGTGCAATCTGTGTGACAACCCAATAGAAAACGCAAGAATCGGGACATGCAACAGTGTGCCGGTTTCATTTCACACGGACCTCTGTTTTAGTTGATATCTATTAAATTATTGTGACTGCAAACCTCAGCAAGATTAACAGATTGAAGTTGATGCTCCATTAAACAACATTTTTATGTATTTAAATAGTCTAATGACAAATCACATCCAACATGATTGTTTTTTAGGTACACACACGCACACGCACACACAGAGTTGTCCTCACTTAACATCACTCTCTCTGGCTGCAGCTTTGGCTATCAACAGTAATTTGTTTAGCCACTGTTTAAATAGTGACTGACCAGGTCCATATTTGGACATACAGCTGGTGGTATGCAAATCAGGCCTTAAAGATTTGGATAATGTCCTAAGCAGGGGCTGATAGTCACCTCCGATACCCTGAGCCTGAGTGTTAAGGTGAAGTTGTAATTATAGCGGTCCTTTATAACTGATTTTGGTGTAATGTGCACAGGATGTAGCAGCTGATTATTCTGCTGTGTAGCACTGCTCTAACTAACAGCACGTTTACTGTGTTTTTATTCAGGCTGTTAGCTGCTACGAAGCCCTCATCCTGAAAGCAGAGGGGAAAGTGGACCCTGACATTTTCTGTCAGCTGGGCCACTTCAACCTTCTGCTGGAGGACTATCAAAAAGGTGAGTGTCAGTGTGTTGTACTCCTCTTCCTCCTCCTCCTCCGTCTCAGGATCAGTAGTTAGCTGGTTTTGCGTCAGGAGTCATTTAATGTGCCTCATCGTTGCTCTGATTTTCCATCTTTGCTGAAACCTGCCAACGGAGGCTTGTCTAATTGAACGTTGTTGCGCTTGTCTTAAAGCGTGACACTACAGCTGATTCCAACATCAGGAGCTTATACCGTTGTCACTCTCATTCACTCCCCTGTCTCTGTCTCATTCTCTGCAGCATTATCTGCATACCAGAGGTACTTCAGTTTACAGTCGGACTACTGGAAGGTGAGTGTACACAGCATGTTTAAGACACGCACACACAATTCAATGTTACATCTTCTATTGTAGAACTTGTTCTTTTCAGCTTTTTAAAGTGTTGTTGACATAAAGCTCATTTTTCTGTTGCACTTCTCTACAACTGGAGCAATGGACAATGCTGGAAAGTTTGAATGTAGAGTTGAGCCACAGAGAATGTGCCAAATGAGTGTTACGATTTTTGTTTCAATGTAATTGTTTATAATATAAACTCTGGTGCATCAATGTGTAGGTCTTAGGCGTTGATGAGCCTGTTCTTAACTTTAACACAAACGACTGTATGAACGTGACGGTGAGCATGAAACCAAACAGCTTCAGTGTCTTGTCTTATTTGTCTCACTTACACATTGAACAACTATGTTTCCTGTGAGGAAGAGAGATAGAGATATACTGCACTCTATTAAGTTTCACTTATTGGCATCTTTGTGGTCAGCTCAATCATGTTGCAGTTTGTGGTGACTTAAGGTGATTGTGTTGGCATTATGACTTGTTGATATTTAGAAGTGAAAGGTTGGTTGTGTTGGTGTGTGTGTAATTTTTTTAACTTCCCATTTTGTGACTGGTGGCTAAGGAAGTGGACTTGGGTCCGGAAGGTCACAGGTTTGAATCCACCAACTGCCGTCCCCACACATGCTCCCCGGGTGGTGTATAACTGCCCTCCTGCTCATTTGGTGATGACTTAAATGCAGAGGTTACATTTTCTTGTGTGCATTGTATGCTGTGTGCTCACTGACAAAATGGGTATCACCAATCACTAATTACTAGTGTTGACCAGCTGGTTGCCAGCCAGTTGCACATGTTGTGTTTATGTTAGCACATGTGTAACTATTACACTGCTCAGGGCACATGAGGCCACTGAGATGCAGATCAGATGCTCACACAGAACAACCTGTATGAGCTGTTTGACAGTTGGTTAGACATCAGTCAGACTGTGGTTGTAGGCAAATAAGGAATGAAGCAGGGTCTTCTTGTCTTTGCTGGTGTTTAACAGGGTTTCCTGCTGTCACAAGCGTGAGAGAAAGCATTGAACATCTGTCGCAGACTGGGCGGTGGTCTTAGGTTGTGAGACACTTCCACCGACAACCAGAGTGGAATTTAATCCCACAGTCTTAAGCGTGATGACGAACCATATATTCAAACCATCCAATCAGAAAGAAGCATGATGCTGCTGCTGGCATCGGCTCATCAGTCTGATCGTCCCCGTTGTTTGAGATACAATATAATCGAATGGAATATGCTTTATTTGTCCCACCAAGGGGAAATTTATCTCTTTGAAAGCATCAAAAAAACCATGAAAATATGTTAACATATATGTTAACACATAGTTTATATAAAAACTGTCAAAAAAAGTCTTGATGTGTTTTGTTTTTGTACATTTTAAAGCCGAGTGTTGCAGGTGGCTGATGAGGTTGATGACAGTCAGTGCACAGCCTCATGTGTCTCATAATGTAAAGAGTCTGACAGATTACATCACAGAGCAACAGTATTGATGCGGTTAAGGCTGAAGAATTTAAGAAAAAAAATAACTGACTAATTGATTTTTCTGCCAGATATTCCAATTGCAATTCTATTTTTCTTGCAGAAACATTCAGTATTCACTTTGTAATAAATGCATATGAGCCTCCATCTAAAGTCTAGTTCACACTAGTCGACTTTACCACACTTTACGATTTCCAATGGTAGTGTCTCGCCAACTTAGTCCTCTGATGGTCGATGAATCATCAGTTATTCATCATAATGTGTGAACAGCCCTAACGACTCCATCAGAGGCCGTCGGGACCTGGTTGGAGACTGGGACTGGATATCTGTCATGTTAGAAAACTGGAGGAGTCGGAAGAGACTGACAAAGAGCAACAGCCAATCAGAGGAGGGATGTAAGATAAATGCTGCTGCGGCCTCACTGATTCACTCAGAACTTAAAACTCTTGCATTTTAGTGTTTTTTGTTAATTTTCAGTTTTTACAAACTCCCCACATCCGATCCAAATGTTACCTGGTACCGAGAAAGTCTGCTGCTGATTTCTGCTCCTGTGAAAACCAGCGTTGTTTAGTCTGTGCCGGTGTCGTCACCAGCATTAGCCTCATGCTAATGCTAGCACAATTATCACCAGCCTAATTCTGAAACTATGGCAGGGCGCCACAGTCTTGTCTACGTATAGGAAACACTACATTCTATCATCATCATTATTCGGCTCTAGTTCTAATGCATTTTTAACATGTAGCAAGTCTATTGGTGTAACATCACCCTGTATGTTGATATTGTTGTTATAGAGTGAGATTGTCCTTCAGGTGAAGTCGGTGAGTCTTGCGTTCCCTCCTTCAGCTCCATGTTTGGTCTCCATCACCTTCAGAGAGAAATACGTGTCTTTATTTGCTGAGTGCTGCTCTATTTACTGAGCTGGACATGTACAGTGATTTCTTACAGCATATGAACCCACATAGTACAGCTGTGTCAGTTAACCATTGGTCTGGTTTGATACCAGCCAGCTACAGCACTGACTCTACTTTTCTACGTCATGTGACATTAAACAAGGCGGGGGCGAGGCAGCTGCAGCTCTCTTTCATGTTTGACCTTTTCTCCATAAACCTTAAGCCATCACCTTCAGTCTTGTTATAAATTATTATGCAGATTTCATGTAAATGGTCTGAGCTTCCATCCATCTATTTTCTACCCCTTTATCTCATACTCGGGGTTGGGGGTGACTGGAGCCTATCCCAGCCGCTTACGGGCGGTCACCAGCTCATCACAGGGATGGTCTGAGCAGATCTTTAAATGTAAAACCACAGTCTGCTGTGTGAGCTGCTGTTGGTATGAACTCACTGAAAAGGAAGCTGAAAGTGTCAGACTTGATGCTCCACCTTTGCTGCCACCAATTCACATACACATTGACCATCATGTCAGAGGAAGTCCGTGTCCAACGAACTTCGGTTGTGCAGGATTTTTTATGAGGATGTGATGTTTACACTGCAGCTGTAACGGTATTTCAGTTTTATTTCCAGACGTTTCCGCCTCAGTTTCGACTGCCCACAGTTCATGCTCATGGCCTGGACTTCATTGTCCAATCAGCTGTGATATGATGTCGTCAGACTGGGCCTGTTTTGATTCAGTGTTTTCACTGTTAGGAATGTCTGCTAATGGGAGATGCTGAGAGTTGGACTGTGACCAGAGCTGACAGCTCTGGGACTCATCGGTGTTACAGACTTCCACAGTGAGCGAGGGTGTGAGTGCCCCCCCCATCAGGTGACGGTGGACATGGGTCAGCATGTTGACAATGGACATGCATTGATTCATATTCAGTAGATGAGTTACTACAGCGTAACGACCCTCTGATATGTAGATGAGCTGGTCGATGCTTGAAAAAGTGAACATAGAAAACTTTACCTGAAGTGTATCTACCACATGTTGCAGCTGCTGACATCACTTCCATATGAAAGCTATCACTGACCACATGTCGTGCCCAGTGACACTGTCTTACTTTTGTCCTTATGTAGTTATTGACTGAGATGTTGTCAGTTCTCAGCAGGACGTAATGTTGATTCTGTCGTACACACACTGATCACTCTCAGATGTTTTTGGGTTGTCAGCCTGTCTGCTCTGTCCTGTTCTTGTAAATGTGAGGTCTCTGTAATGTCTCAAGGGACTTTTTTAATTTGGTGCAAATGCAGTTGAACTGATTAGAATTAGATCTTATGTTTTTGTCCACAATTCAAGAGTTTATGTGAATTTTATAAAGAATTCATCCCTTTTTTTACCACATTTATGAGAGTCTACATGACATATGTATCTGGCCACTTGACTTAAACCTGTTCAGTCTTGGGTTAGGGTTATAATTAGGGGTGGGAATCACAAGGTACTTCCTAATATGATATGATACACGGTATATGGACCACGATACAAATAACATCATGATACCGTGATTCTTTTGATAATCACTAATTTCTAAACAATCCTATAATGACGTATTAGAGTATTGATTTGAAACAAGGTTAACCTAATTTTTGTGTCTTGCATTTGTATGTATGAATGTGTATAAGCTACTGGATGTCTCGATTCCCCTTTGGGATTAATAAAGTATCTAGATGTACATGTGAGTACAGCGCATTAGCATTACAGCTACCAAGTGCCGTCATGTGCGGAAGACAGTTATCACTGGCCCGATTTTTAAACTATGGCAGAATAAACTAGACTATGGTGGGACACCACACCGACTCCGCCATTATACCAATCCTTGCCTTTCCTGTATTATGTGTTCAGCGCCACCACATGGAGCCATTAGGGTAGTTGTGACAGGATAAGACGTCTACAGAATAATAACAATAATACTAATGATAATAAAATATCAATATTTGGTGTATCAATTCTCATCCCGCATGATGACAGACAGCAATATGCTGCTATATCGATACTCTGTCCTATCTCTAGTTATGATCATGGTATAGTTCTAATGGCTGATATTCTCCTCTGCAGTTTGTTACAGGCTGTCTATCGGTTCATCTGTAGAGGATGTTATTAGTTTCATTATTTCTGTTGACCTGACCAGGAACTTCATGTGTTACATAGACTTCACGCTGGTTAGGCCATACTTCACTGCTCTTATTGTTAATCCACATGTTCTGTACAGGACTCAGTGTTGACCTCTGTACTGTGCTTGTGGAGTCAAGTTCATTTCCTCAAATTTCAAGGAACTTTATGCTGTACTTTTTAAAAGTAGCTTCATATCACTGTTTTTAACCATTTTTAATCTGTTTTCCCAGAATGCTGCCTTTTTATACGGCCTTGGCATGGTTTACTTCTATTACAACGCTTTCCAGTGGTAAGTCTTTTTATTAAAACTTCTGATCTTTTTCATCACATACTTTTATAGTTGTAATGTTTATATCTTTGGACACTTTGGTAAATACGCACTTTCGTTCTTTACTTGGTGCAAGAAGAGAGCATTAGTACCATCACTTCATTTGGGTGTGCTCAGCACAGCGTTCGCTCCGGATTGGTTTTAGCTCAGCACAGAGGTTGTATTCATGTTGAGCTTGAATCATATCTACAACTCATCAGTGTCCATGCAATTAGTCTGTGTCTGCCTGCCTGACAACGTTGTTCAAGTTCACTGTGGTCTCAGGATGCTGATGTGCAAAGAATAAGTTAAGAATCTGTGACATCCTATGTAATCTGCAGTAGGCAGATAAGTGTAGTCATCATGTTATGATGTGGGCAGATCTTGTGGTAACTGAAGTGTCCTCAGCTGAACTCTGTCCCCAGACGTGTGGGGACGGAGAAGACAGTTCTCCAATATGTCGGACTCGAGCAGCTGGCCTGGCATTATGTGTGTCTGGCTGCCACCTTTGTGCCCGCGGAGCATGACCTTTCAGATTCAGTAAGCTGGTCTAAGCCAAGCTTTTTAAGATTTAAACCCACCCCAGTGATTTCTAAATAAGTGACTTGAGTTTCTGGCTGGACAGAAGTCAAATGTTTGTGGGAATATTCCTAAAAAAGGAAGTATTTTCTCAAGTCAACATGCAGTTTTTTTTTCTATTTCTAGATTTATAAACCTGTTTGTGCACTGAGCTCAATTTCTCTGACATCATTATTGATGAAGACTTTTTTTCTAGGCATGTTTTTCTTTGCCAGCCCATTGCTTTTACAATAACTTTTACTTTGTTGAGTCAGTTGCATGTTAAAGCAGGAGTATCATCTCATCAGTCCTCTACCACAGCATATCAGGTGATAATTTTACTGCCACTATAAAAAAAAAAAAAAAAACACAGGAGGCCATGCTGCTTTGTTAACTGGTTAGCTGTCATTTTGTGTTTTTGCACATTTTTGAAATTGTAGCTTTATACAGCGATGACCATGCAAAACTCTTCTGCAGCCTGTTCAAGGTGGGAATGTTGTGTTTTTGTCCCAGCTTGTTGTTCTGTATCAAAGGTACAAATGTGGATTGAGGGTATTGTTGTCACAAGCTGTGTCCCAGTTCTGAGGCTGCATCCTGAGAGGACCCAGGTGACAAAAATCTGGCCAGTGTAGACCGATCTCTGTTACCCGCCGCCAAACAAACTAAGACCGTCTAGCCTACGGAGAATTCCCCGTTTGCGTCCTTCACGCATTTACTTTGCACAACCACACTGACAACAACAACAACAACACCGACAACGATGACGACAACAACAATAACAACGACAACACAGACGACGACAACAACAACAACAACAACGACGATGTGTTATGGTTACACGAGAAAGAATTCAGCTACATTTGACATCGCAGATAAAAACTAATTCAGTCCATTTAAAAATGTTTTCCACACTATTCCTACTGCTGAGGTCATTTGACCGTTAGGTTTAACTGTACCTTTGATGGCCTGTGGCACAATGTTGTCTTGGTTTTGAACTGTGAAGGATCCAGAAGTAGTAGCCTTCACAGCTCAAGAACAGAAGCTGGATTTATTCGACCACATTTGAAGAAGTTTTTGAAATGAGACAGTTTAGTCTCCAACTGTGACACAATGGAGTCCAGACATGAAAGGATGAGGACTGAGTCTATAGACTGTAAATAAAGATGGATGCTATCATGGCTTCCTGAAACAGTTAGACCCACCCTGGTGGCTGGCCTCTGTCACTCTCAACGTTAACACACGAGACATGAGTCAAACTAAAACATGAAATGGACCCAGGATCAATTGAACAGATGTGTTGACTTTCAGTACCGTGATTCCACTTCCCAGTCAAAAACAACCTGGAAGCACTTGTGAATAATCTTGTGAATCTGAATGATTTGGATTTTTGTGGAGGCATGTCTCCAACTACACTCTGGCGGCAGTGTGGAGCAGCTTTGTCTGGTCTGTGTAAATAAATAAAAGCAGTATAACAAGTATCAATTGTACAGCGAGATCTCTGTGTCAGAGCGACTTTCATTTCACTGCTCGTATCATTTCTCAGTCAAAGTGTTTGCTCCTGTAGCAGCAGGTGTATCAGACCCTCCTCCACCTCATCCACGCCTCACAGTTTCCAGTCAGGCAGCGTGTGTGAGTGACAGTGGGGGAAGGGGGCTCATGTTGGTTTCTCAGGGATGGATTACGTCACCTGAAGCCCATGGCTGTGAAGGAATGCTGAGCTGTCAAATAGTGAACGTTACTTCACAGGGCCGAGTGGCAGCCCGCTCAGCAAGACACCAACCCAGATCTGCTCGTTCTATTTGTTCCACGGTTGTTGCGAACATCCACCCACAGCTGCTTCATCCAATGGAATCTCAGGTTCCTCATATCATGCAAAGACACTGTCTGTAACTATGGGGAATGTGCGATCTCTCCCCATAAGATGAAGAACTCAGTGCTGACCAGGCTACAGAGCAGCATCATGTGTCTCACTGAGACCTGTCAGAGGATCAGGAGCTCATGAGACCGACAAGAGGAAGGATGTGAGGATCATGATGTTTATTAAGGAGAGATGGAATAACCCAGATCACATAGTGTTACTGAGCAGCTGCTCACAGGACATTGAGCTGTTCTTTGTTAGCGTTCAGTCATACTACATCCAGAGGAGTTCTCTCAAGTCGTCATGATAACTCGCTGTCGGTCGACCATACAGCTGTCTGTGAACTGTCATGTTCCAGCTGAAAACCATCGACCCATAAGTCTTCCTCCTTATACCTTGGAGACTTGCGCTTTTACTATTATTATTATTAACTATTATTAACTATTTATTTATTTTCATATTTTTTTATGCTAGATAAATTCCCCCTTGAGGGACAAATAAACACCCACTGTTCTACAGCTCTGTTAGGGCAGAGGTGCTTTTTCTTTTTTTTTATTAGTTTTTTTGTTTGTTTTTTTTGCCTGACCTGTTCAAACTGGGTTTGGTCTGTTTGGAGCTGAGCATCACCACCTATTCCACTGCAGATTTGTAGAAGAGCTGTTCTCTCTGAGCTTTCACTTTGGATTCTGCCAGCGAGGGAGGAGAGGCTGGGAGGGACTAGATAAATGTGGGAGGGTGAGTGGGAGGTGGATCAGAGGGAAAAAAAGGGGGCAATGAGTTCAGTCTGTTTCTCTCTCTCTCTCTTTCTGTGTGTGTGTGTCAGGCACGCAGTCAGCAGTGAGCTCAGTCCTCTGCTGTTTCATGCAGGAGATGGGCTTCATGCTGACATGCAGTTGCCATTGTTGTCATAGCTACAGAGCCAGCGAGTTCAATTGGAACCTGGTGTGTGTTTGTTTTTGGTTTTGATTTTAGTCCTCTCTCGTCTGTTTCTGTCACTGTTGTTCAGAGACGAGCAGGAAACATGCTGATGACATTCAGACGATTCTCTGCAACTTGGCAGATAAATTCACTTTCTTGTTAATTGGTCACTTTCAGCATAAGTTAGACTGTGACAAACATTGTGTACTTATTCAGTCTCAGTCTCATTTTTTCATTGTTTGAGGTGAAATCATTCAGATTTTACTTTTACAAACCATAATGGCAGATGTCACCCCACCACATGTCCTGAGCCGCTGCTGATTGGAGTTCATTGCTGTGGTCCATTAAATATGTGTACTGATTATGACCATATTAGCTTGTTAGCATGTCCGCAAATGACAGCTGGTCATTAGTGAACAGGACGGCAGATCTTCTAAGCTCCACGGTATCATTAAAAGCTCATCGTCTTAAAAGCTTTGAACGGAGACCTCAGGATTCACGGATGTGAATTCATTGTCCATTCAGAAGGTAACAGGAAGCTAACATTAGCTCCAAGTACCAAAAGTCAAGGATGTGTCAATAAAAAAACAGGCCCTCCTGCATTATGTCGTTTCATCTCACCTTTGTGATGCGCTGCATAGATCATGTTGATACTGACGTTATAGAGTTGATCAGGTAATGGACTGTGAAGGCGGTGAGCCTAGACTCATTCAACCTCACACAACTGCTTTATCACTGTGGTTTATAGATTATAGATATGGGGAAAAGAGAGCAGTATATCAAGACAACACTGTTCCTCAGGCCTGTGACTCTGCTGTTCTGTAGGTTGTCGCATTTGTGTTACACTGCTCCATCAACCTAGCCTGGGCCGGCCAATGCTGTCTTTGATGCTACAGTCAATTTTGCGTTCAAGTCAGTTCAAACACACATGTTTACAGCCAACATGGCGGCCATGGAGGAACAGTAATCATTCGATTCAGCTGTAGCTGCTGTTTTAAGAGATTTTAACAGCAAGTTTTCTTTGAAAAGGTATCTCTAGGTAGCAAAAGGTAGCGAACTACAATCACTGAGGGTTTCCGTTTCCGTCGGCTCATTTACATAGATGAAGTGGAGTTTTTATTTTCCACTCTTTTTCACTTTTCTTACGATGTAACACGCCGTGCTGTCACAGCAGTAGCCAATCATATCATGGAGCGCTCGTGGTGCGACGTAGAAGTGGGATGTGATTTGAAACCCTGGAAAGAAAGTCAGAACGAGGTTGTGTGCACAGGTGCAGAGGAAACACTGACCCTGTTTAACCTCCTCGACATAAACACAGTAAGCCTCCAGCTGTTTGGACAATATAATCCCAGCACTGCCAATAAACTCCAGATGTTATTTGACACACTTTTGCGCACACTCAGCTCCTGCCAGAATAATGTGCGTTTCCAGTAGCCACATCACAAATCTCACATTTCATGTGCTTCTATGCAAATGAGTTTGGCTGCTCTGCAGCTTGGTGGATGGCAATGATGCCCCTGACGCTCGGCCGTCCACATTCAGGTTTATTTTCATGGCCACATGTTCACTGGGCACAGGTAACGTCGTTCCTCATGGAGTAGAATGGAACAAAATAGAATTTGTTTTTGTCGTTTGTAAAGACTACAGTGAAACCGGCTGGTATTCTTTAAAGTGCTTCATAAATAAACAAGGAAATGAGTCAGAAAATAGAAAACAAACACGTCCCATCATACGCACATATTCTCAACCACAGGGCAAACACATTCATTCTACATCAGCAATAATTATTGTGTTAACTCCTCGTGTAGCAAACTCTACCGGTTGACTTTAAATTTCTATGACTGAAGTTGCCAGTGATGATGATGAAGAAGACATCTGGGTCTCTTTGTGTTGACTTCTACAGTATCGACTGTGCTGAAGTCTTTGGAAAGACAATATGGCCGATACTTCATGATCGTAAACAGTGGTTGGACATGTACAACGACATGTGTGTTCATGAGATGTCATCATTAGGGAGTTAGCTCATCCAGCTTCACGGGTCATAACCAGAACGTTACTGTGTAGCCATGGGATCCTGCAGACAAGCCAATAGACCATCATGGTGCTAAAAAACACTTTTCAACATTTGGCTTGAATACATCTCAAACCTCCACCTGCACTTTTTTCAGACAAGTGATTTCAGTCCCTCTCAAAAGCTTTCTGACTGGATCTGAGAGCCAATCACAGTCACTGAGTCAATGTGTATTGAGTTTGTGGAGCCACGTGTGATTAAACATCAGCTGAACTGTGAGTGGAATGAAGTGACAAAGACATTAAAACAGGAAATGATTGTAAGTGTTGATTATTTTGTTTTGTTTTTTCAGGGCAATCAAGGCGTTCCAGGAGGTGCTTTACATCGACCCTGGTTTCTCAAGAGCTAAAGAGATTCATCTGAGGCTGGGACTCATGTTTAAAGTCAACACAGACTACGAGTCGAGTTTAAAGGTAAATCTGAGCGGCTGGAAGACTGATGGAGAGTGAATGCAGTAATACATTTCCTGCAGTAATTTTCTAAAGTAATGTTTGATGATTTAATTCCCTTAGTTATTTTTTTAAACAAATTGAACAATCCCTGGCCCTGTGGACTGGACTGGACTGTGTCAAGGTGGAAAACATGACCGCTCATTTAAAAGTGTAGCCAAAACATCTGGATCACCCCATGGTGGCTGTAATTCATGTTCAAGTCTTCACATTTCCGATCAGTTTGGGTTTAATCCTAAATGTTGGTTTTAAATGGTTTTGATTTTAAACATTACAAAATGGGCCGTGACGTGATTGACAGCTGACTTCTGATTGGTCGAGCTGTGTGTTGGTGATATTCCAGTGCCGCATCTCCACTTACACTCTGGCTCCACTCTGGTACAAGTTGGCTGCACTCATATCCACTGATTCATTTTTATAATGTCCTCCATCTTTATGAACAAGAGACAGTCAGTGAGACATTTGTACATGTGACTCTGGGGGCCACGAAATTCAGATATCAGATATTTCTGCTGTTTTCTGGGATTCATAAAGGAGGAAGTATTTGTCTAATTAATTGGATTCAGATTAGAATCATTAGATTCTGTTCGACTTTAAATGCAGCGACAGGTGGGTTCTTCCTCCATCCAGTGACTGATAACTCTACATGAGCAGAGCGGAGTCGTTTTTCACGCCTGTCGCTCATTGCATTGTGAAGCTGATGTGTATCCACAGAAGACTGTGCAGTCCTCGATTAACAAAGGCCGGTGGATCATCTGTCCTGTGTGTCTGTGCTTCAATCCTGTCCACCGTCTCCTGACACCTGTGAGCCTTCGACGTCTAGACAAGCAGTGAAGGGCTCTCTGCCTTGTAGCCTATGGATCTATTGTTCCTAGAGTCCCGGGTCCTTTTAGGAACAGACTGCTATCTGATCTGTTTTTTTTGTCCTGCTCCAGACGTTCTGTCACAGGCCTTTGTTTCATGCTCGTTAATGCATCAGCATATTACAGAGCCTTGCAGACAATTGTTGCTCTGAAAATTCCATAAATTCTGGGCTGATACTGATTTTTAAAATAAGAGTTGTGGAGAATCAGTCCATACCCATATTTGTGACTGATATTTTGGTGGCTAATTATTGTTATCACACATAAGGGACCATTCTATTTAATACATGGTCGCCATCTTGGCTATATAGTAGACTTGTTGGTAAAAATGTCAGTGTTGTGTTTCATTTTGAAGTCCAGGAGAAGCAAAGGATGTTGGATGTTTTGGTGACTGACAATCATGGTCCTGGGTCACAAACATTAGTTTAGATGTTTGATTTGGGACATGACCCTATTGACATATATACACACACACACACACACACACACACACACACACACAGCAGTGACTTAGTGTGAACACTGTGACCTGACTGAAGGTTTAATCTGAGATGCAGAACAGGAGGTGATGGGTGTTGATGCTGGAGGAGGAGGAGGTAGTGGTACAGTGTTAAGCTAAGTTGGCTGCACATGCTGCACGTCCTCACTCCATCTCGGATGCACCCCTCCCTCTTAGTCCTGGCTCATTGCCAGGAGTGTGCACGCACGCGCACACATGAATGGCCCAGTTATCTTCAGGGAGGGGAGGGTGCACGTTTAGAGGAGCAGGGATTGAATAAAGGCATGAGACAGAAAAGAGAGAAGGGGACTTACAAAAGGGAGAAACTGGAAAGGAAAGGAAATTGATTTTTTTTGTTTCATGCTGCTTCCTCTTCATTCGTCCTCTTTCTGCCTTGAACCACGACACACAGAAGAAAACATTTCTAGGCGTCAATTGGTCCGAGAACACACTGCAACCTAATTAGTCACCAGTTGCTACAATTATCATATATAAGTGCATGTCACTGGTGCTGAGGCATGTACTCACACCATCTTAATTTCATTAGCGGCTGCTAATTTGACCAGAGAGGCAGAGAGGAGGAAATGAGGTTCATGCAGTGTGTGTTGGTAAGGTGATGAGTTGGCAGAGAGGAGCTTAGAGCTGAGAAAGGAGGTGAGGTGGAAGGGGGAGGCGGGAGGTGTGTGTGCTCCAGCTTTGAGGTATTGTGTGTCATCTCTCTGCACTCTCCACTGCAGCCGTCTGCTGAATAGTAATCAGTGACACCACCAGGATAGAGGAAGAAGAAGGGGAAGGAGGAGGGAAAGAGAGAGACACAGAGTGAGAGAGAGAGAGAGAGAGAGAGAGGAAGGCGAGACATGGGGAGGGAGGTGGAATGCCAAGCTGACAATCCTGCTGCATTATCTGCCCGCCGTTAGAGCAAGTGTGAAAGACAAGGAAAGAGGAAGGATAGAGGGGAGACGGAGGCAGATCTACAGGAGGATGCAGTGCAGTGGGGGTCCAGCCATCTAGGTAATGTGTGTGTGTGTGTGTGTGTGTGTGTGTGTGTGTGTGTGTGTGTGTGTGTGAGAGAGAGAGAGCAAGTGAGTGTGAGTGTATTCTCTGACATTAAGACATCTGGCCATGATGAGTGTGTCTGATGTGTTCATGGCGCCTTGTAGCTCTGCTTCAAAGGGGACTTTATTCTAAAAAGGATTGTGTGTGTGTGCGCGTGTTTGTGTGTGTGTGTGCATGCCACTGAAGAGCCACAGACTCCTCCTTCCTAGGTGTGTGTTTCAGCTATCTTTTGCAGATAGCTGATATTTGCCTCTAAGCTTCGTGTTTTCTGTCTGAGCCTCGGGCTGAGTGGAGCAGCAGCAGCTGTACTGTCTGTTCTAGATTCTTTTGGGCCAGTTGCTGGTTTTGTCCTGACCCACATAAGAAACACAGGTGCCACCCTTTTATAAAGTGCACAAACCCGTGTGAGAGGGGTGGGGGTCACCTTGAAGCCACCGACAGATTTCACAGGTCACACTTCGTTGGAATTCACTGATGTGATTCACAGCAGAAGTTTGGCTTTATTAAAGCAAGGATGCAGGAGTGATGCACCTGTGTTAAGCTGCTCACTGGTCCTGGGTGGAGGTATTAGTTAGTAGTAGTAGTAGTAGTAGTAGCAGCACCACACCTTGGCAGCTGAGGTCAGCCCTCTGCAGACATCAGCCTCAAAGTTCATCTAGCGTCACAGGAAGCTGAACATCAGCGCCTTGTTTTCCTCCTTTTTAGGTGGTTTTGACCTCTGGGTGGCAGAGGAGGATGACAGGAAGGTTGGAACAAAGTTGAAGTGAGATGAGAAGATATGACCCCCCCCACCCCCTCCCCTCTGGCTATCAGTCTCCTCTCATGTTACGGTCACCAGGGTTCATCTGTGACTGTTGTTGACTGAGCTGTCGGGTTTTGTCAGTGAAGCAGACTGAGATGGAGGAGAATAAGTGTTTCTGTCCAGTTTTTTAAACCATCCAGTGCTTGATGATGTGATGACTATGATCAATTTCCATTGATTACATGAAAATTAATATTTCTGTTCTCTCTTCTCTCTCTGCAGCATTTTCAGCTGGCTTTGATCGACTCTGATCTCTGCACTTTGTCCAAAGCTGAAAGTAAGTAGTACTGCTGTAATTATCAAAGGTTGTGGGGGGTGGGTGGACAGTGGAGGGTGGGGATCACACAGACGCATGGTGGACTCCAGCCTCATGCTACTGTGTAATGCGGAGTCGCGTGCACCGGCTCGTCAGTGGCAGAAAATCACATATTGAAAATGAAAAGGACACAGGAATATTTTCTCCTCTGCTGCCATTTCCCTGCTGACTCTGCCCGAGACCGGGGTTGCCTAGGAGACAGCAGAAGGAGAGAGTGAGCGAGCGAGCGAGAGAGAGAGAGAGAGAGAAAGATGGAAGTGGCTTGCACATACATGCTGTGATTTCACATCACTCGTACACCTCCCCCCTCTCCCTCCCCTCTGTGTTCCATACTGTTCGCAATCTGTACACTTACAGGAGACGCCTGTGAGGTGAATTTTATGTCCCTGTTTATAATGCTCATCTTTCTTCTCCTCCCACAGTTCAGTTCCACATCGCTCATTTGTATGAAATCCAGGTAAGAATCTCCCGCTGCAACATTTAGAACCAGTTTAATGTGGTTTCTTCTTCTCCCATACCTTTTTCTGACAATGAGTCTGTGTTATTCTGTTAGTTCTCATGTTTTATTTCACCTCCTCAAGGTCGTGTGCTTTATATTTGGAGGGAATTAAAGGAGAAGTTGTTGTGTTTTTAGTGAAGTGACTGATTCAGGCTGACTCTTCGATAGAGCCTGATTTTGATTTCCAGGAACCACTTACATTTACACGTGGTTGTTTTGAGAGATACTTTAATCCAAATGATTACAAATGAAACTCACAAAGCCATGCTATGTGATTGCTATGTGGCTAACATTAACATCGACAACAGATGTTTCCAGTGATTGAAGGCAATTCTGTTGTTATTAGTTAGTCACTATTGTTTTGTGTCTTCTGAAGTTAGCATGCTAACGGCTATCCCCAACTTGTCACTCATCAGGAACATCTGAAGAAAGAGTATTTATAAGACGAGAGGTTATAATTCAACTGTTGCTGAAGCAGTGAAACTCTTGGTGAACGACAGTCACCGCTGGCTGCTCGCTGCCACAAGAGAAAACAAAAATATGTAACCTTATAAAAAATGAGCTGAATACACGTGCAGATGATTTTCTGTGCTTGAACTTTTATTTCAGTGAAGTATTTTACATGAATGATGGGAAGTCATACAGCTGCTCAGATGTTCTGTCAGATCAGAGTATGTTGTTGGCACGATGACATTCATCAGGAGTCAGAGCAGGAAGGAGCCACACGAGCCTCCTCCTACATTTATGTGCCCCAAGTGTCTGTGTTTAACCTGAAGTGTCTTTATTGCGCAGACAGGAAGTCCAGGGCCACACTCTGTCTGCGTGTGTGTGTTTATGCGTGTTGATGTGCTGTAGAGATTTTGGCGGTCCTTTAAAAAGTCTAGACTGATAAGAGATAAATTCTCAGCACACACACACACACACAACTCTCTGTTCCACCTAAGACTGAAGGTCAATAAGGTCAATAAGTTAAAACAAACCATGGGGATCACCTCAGACTAGGCAGCTCAGATTTCCCCCAACACCAACACCAAGTGTGCACTGTAGCACACACACACTCACACCCCTTAAATTGCAGACACATACTTCTAGCTTCCAGACGTGTTGAGTCTGGTCTGTCCTGTCTCTCTCTGGCCCTCCCCCGTGTGTGTGTTTGTCTGGCTGGTCATTATGAGTGTGAGGAGGTCTTTAGACTCTTTGTGTCTGTCCAGATAGAACCATAAAACACACCGACCCTCCTCCCTGTCTGGCTTAAACAACCTTCCTCTCTCTCATTCTATCTGCAGAAGAAATACAGAGCGGCGAAAGAAGCCTATGAAAGTCTCTTGCAGACAGAAAATCTCCCTGCACAGGTGAAGGCGACTACACTGCAACAACTCGGTGAGTGTCTCCTTCTTCTGTGGTGTGAGCTCATTTGCGTGGCTGTTGACTGATCTGCACAGTACTTGTGAGTACTCATGTACTGTTCAGGATTCTGTACACGTACTCGATGTGCTTTTTCTAGAGGGCTTTCAGTTTGTTGCTACTTGCTTCCAGTTTTTTAGAGCAGCTCTCTGAAAATGCGTGCTGCTGCTGCTGCTGCTGTGGTGGAGCCTTGATTGCAAGTGCACACACATGCAAAGTTAGTTATTTAGTGTGTGTACTTTCGAAGGTTAGAGTTGATTTAGAAACGTGTTTAGCTAATAAATTTCACACTGCAGAAATGTGCTGTGGTTGCACTGGAATGACTGCAGGAAATTGTGAAGAGTGTGAAATTCTGTTACAAGTTAACCCTTTAACAACCCCACTGAGGAAAAAAGCAAAGATTGTTTTCATTTCTTATACCCTTGAATATTAACCACAAATCTCATGGTTTTTAGAATATTGACCTCTACCAAATGTTTGAGATTGGGGAGGAGAGACAAACATAGAACCTTATAAAATGAACTGAGCTGTTATTACTGTGGCTAGACAGCAGCTTTAGTGGGGGTGGCTGTGGTTCAGGAGGTACATCTACTAATTGTTTGAAGGTTGGTGATTCGATTCTTGTCTCCTCCAAACCACATGTTGAAGTGTCCTTGGACCCAAGTTTGTAAATAAGCGTGAATGATTAGCAGCGATTTAGTGTGCAGTGTATAGATATACAATCTGTGTGAATGGGTGAATGTAAACTGTAGTGTAAAGCGCTTTGAGTGGTCGTATTTACCATTGTTGTGTTGAAGTCTTTAAGTGTTGTTTACTGATTATATTTCCTTTTTTAGTTTGTTGCTTCACCTGTTGTTGTTAATGATTGATACTAGTTGTGGTGTGAGCTGTGAACCAGCACCTCACTCACTCGTCTCAGTTCATGAATGTCCCCTCATTTTTCACACTCTTCTATTTTGAGTGTGCAACTGTTCACACTGCATGCTGTGCACCTTATAAATGGTGCACTGGTCATCCGCAGTGATGGAGGCTCAGGGTGTACACACACACAGCTAAGTTAAACATCCATCCTCGAGATGAGTGAGCAAAGCAAGAGGTAGAGACTTTGGTGGCCAACAACCGGTCACATGTTGCGAGTTGAGCAAGTCATTTCCAGTTTTTTAAGAGGAGGATTCAGTATTTCCATAGTGTATCTAGACACTGTAACTGCTCTGAAACGCTGCGAGTCAGATCACATGCAGTGATGTCAGAATTACAATCAAAACAGTAAATATTGCACCTTTTCCTGAGCAAATGTGAATCTTTTACATCGTCCTCCTCACCACAATGTAGACAACCTCCCCCTCACACCCACTCACCCAGCTGGTTGTAAAAACCATTCCCAGTCTTGCCTGGGGTTGTCATGGTGACCCATGGAGCCTACCACAGGTGTGTGGGAGGAGGGGGAGGAGGAGGTGGTTTGTTTGTTTTGTTGTGTGTGTGTGTGGTTTCGTGTGTGTGTAGCGCTGTGGGAGGACGCCTCGTGTGATTTGGATTTGTGTAGAAGTCTGGTCCATTTTGCTTGTCTGTTCCGCGTCCTTGACAACTCGATTGCATGCTCTTTGCAAAGTTTCATCCTGTTGTCTGAGTTTTACAAAGACTCGGCCTCTGACCTGTCGTGGCTCTGCTCCTCCAGGCTGGATGCATCACACAGTGGAGCAGCTCGGGGACAAAGGCACCAAGGACAGCTATGCCATCCAGTGTCTGCAGAAGTCTTTAGAGGCAGACCCAAACTCCGGACAGTCCTGGTACTTTCTTGGCAGGTAAGACAAACAAAGAATGTGTGTACGTGTGTGTCCACCAATCGGAGTCCAGCACATTTCTGCGAGTCCTGATTAGATGTGTTTATTTAACCAAGCTGCCATCTGCCACCACACTGATGATAATCTCAGCTACATGAGCTTTCTGTCAGTGGAATAAATTGTCAGTTTAGTGAATTGACATCTGGCCATAACATGGACAGATGTTGACACGGAGCCCCTTGCCCCCACCCCACCACCCTCCCCCTGGCACTTAGCTCTAGGTGTTAGCTCGGCTTGGCTGCATCCTGAGCAGTAAAAGCAGCGTGCGGTTGGGACAGGGTCGTGTTTCAGCAGACACATGGGACAGAAGTTACTGTTTATCACGATGGTGCCTTCAGGCAATGTCGACAGGTTTTTGAAAAGCAGGAGAAACACTTGTCATTCTCACATTGTTCCAAGGTGGTTAACTTTAGCGCTGACCTTAAACAAACCCAAATTAGCAGCAGTTTGTTCCTCGGTTAAAGCAGGTAACAAACTAATATGGCGGTCTGTAGCTGCAGCTGCTTCAAAACTGCAGGTGAATTCTGGAGGCAACAAAATAACTATTTCTCATATTATATTTGTGTGTGTGTTATATATTAATTGATATGCAGCTGTATTCACTCCTAATTCAGAATGCAATGCTCCTCAACAGGTGAACAGAAACAATAAAACCAATTTTCCCCACTACAGACAGACCAACAGCCTCTTACCAACTTGTAGAGAACAATCAGTCCATATTGTCATGTCTCTATTGAACACATGTCCTGTGAAAGATATAATAATGGAAGAAAGATAGTAATCAACTTATGTTGTGTCTCATCAGGTTAATGCTTTAAATGTGAAGCTGCTTCAGTAGGAAATGTTCAGTTTCCATTAGCAGTGAGTTAATGCAGCTTTGTCTCCAGCTCAGCTCATAGAACTGTAGATGTATTAATAAAGCAGTAGTGAGCTGTAGTGCAGTGTACGAGAGCTGCATTGTTTTATTGCAGCAGATCTGCAGCAGTTTTAGTTTTACTGATTCATCAGTGCTTTTCAGGCTGCATTACCCGGATGTGAACACATTCATTTAAACATTTGAAACACACCTAAACAATCTTAAAGAGTTTAGCCCGTTTCTCATTTAGATGATGCTGTTTTAAGTGTTCTATGAAAGTAGCTTGACTTAGTGCACAATGTGTGTGACAGGGACTGTAGCATAAGCTAATGCAAGTCCACCAGGTCCATGTGTCCATTTCAGTTTCAATGCAAGAGAAGTTTTTTTTTCCCTCTACATGAGCTGATGTTTTGCTGCTGTCTCTCATGTCCTCCACCCTCAGGTGCTACTCCAGTATTGGGAAGGTGCAGGATGCCTTCATCTCCTACCGCCAGTCTATCGATAAGTCGGAGGCCAGTGCTGACACCTGGTGCTCCATAGGGTAAGTTATATTGAGAGGTGTAATAAAGGTCAGAAACTGGGGCAGGTCAACATCTGCATGATTGTGAATGAGGAAGAGAAAAGCGTGAGAGTGACTGCTCATCTGTTCAAGGGTGTTTTGAGTTCAGGGCCTCAGTGGATCTTAGAGCACAGCTGGAGTGCGACAGGGGACGTATGGGGAGGGCGAGGGAGGAACTATAGATGGATGTATGCACGGGAAGTTACATCCTCTGGGAGTTGGGGAGACTAAGCCCTATGCGTTGGCTCCAGGGTGCTGTACCAGCAGCAGAACCAGCCTATGGACGCACTGCAGGCCTACATCTGCGCTGTTCAACTGGACCACAGCCACGCCGCCGCCTGGATGGACTTGGGCACCCTGTACGAATCCTGCGGCCAACCACACGACGCCATCAAGTGCTACATCAACGCCACACGCAGCAGGGCCTGCCTCAACACCGCCGCACTCGCACAGCGCATCAAACTGCTGCAGGTAGGCCCGACACAGGCGAGCGGCGCCCGCCAACCAGCACTGTGGGTTAGATGTTGTGCAGTATCTTGGTGTGTGTGTGTGTGTGTGTGTGTATGTTTATTCAAGTGCTGTGTTTATTGCCAAGTGTTACAAAGCAATCAGCTTCTTAAAATGATTGTACTTTTTTGTCATTTTAATTTCTAACCACTGAGATATGAACTGTGATTCATATTGAGGTGTTAAACACATTTTCTCCTTTGTAACTGTAAAGCATACCCTCATTGCATTGAAAATTTCTGTTTATATTTTGTATATGAATTTCCTTAAAAACACCTTCATAGTTTTGCCTTTTTCTGTCAAGTAAGTTCAGCACTAAAGTTTGTGTTTCACACAATTTCTCCTAGGCTCAGTTGTGTAACCTACAGCCAGGTAGTCTGCAGAATAAGAGTAAAATGCTTCCTAGTATTGAGGAGGCGTGGAGCCTTCCCATTCCTGCTGAGCTCACGTCCAGGCAGGGGGCCTTGAACACTGCACAGGCGCAGCAGGTGAGATCCAGCTTATACAAGAGTCTCGGGCCTCTTGGGAAACTATTCCAACCATAAAAGTTAACAGGGCTGTCAACTGAGGCCTCGCTCTGATATTTTGAGGTTTTATCCACATCACACGTCACTAAAATTATGCGTTTCCATTGCCCTGCGTAGACTGAGACACACACCAGGATCTGGTCTAAGGGAACTGGAGCGAGGCCTATGTTGCTCTAATCTATTTAAGAGAGTGTAGCTGACCTTCGCGCTGCCACTCTGTGTAACATGATAAGTGTTAAGATTATGAAGTGATGCTGTGAAGCGTATGTCCCACAACTCTTTATCAATATTCCAAAGATACATACATTTTGTGGAGAAATTGCGATATACTCCAGCAAACGGCCAAAACCGTCTTAGTACGATACATTAAAGGATAACTTTCTTTTTTAAACTTGGGCCTTACTTTCCCATGTTTTTGAAAATTGCACGTCTTTGCAATCAGTTTAGTAAAACATCTGCTGCAGTGAAATACAATATGGAAGATCACGTCAGTGTACGTTTTTGTCACTCGTTCATATCACTCTGTTCAGACCCATGAGCTTCGTAAACGACAATGATTTTAAAATCGCAGGATTCTGGAGCAGCAGCCCCAACATCCTGTGAGGTTAAAATTTCACTTTTTCTTAGTGGAGTCTGTGGCTTTGGACAGAGCCATAAAACAACAAAGGCTGTTTCTGAAGAAACAACATTCGAGATATGATTTCTGCAGACAGACACTTTTTTTTTTTTTTATCTCCATCAAGTCATTTACACCCAAAATAATGAGGGGAAAATGAAGCCCATGTTAAAGGGAGTTTTTGTGTCATGAATTTCAAGTATCCTTTTTAAATTTTAAGTTTCCCACTGACCCACCCCCATCAACACATTATTATTCCTTTTCTAATGTGTTTGTGTAGTTTTTATCAATTGTAGTTTTTCATAGTGACATTGTCCACATTTGGCAACAAATATCATACAATAAAAATAGCTAAGTTCTTTATTTAACTGGAGTTTGAATGTAACTGATTAAAGTGTGTGGCTGTAGTCTGGGCTCTGCATGTCCCAACAAACCCTCCACTAATGCAACGACTGCTGCATTATCACACAGCATGGATACTCTGATTATGACCTTAATCAACCTCAGGTGGATTATGGTCATAACAAACAAACCACATGTTAATGTCGTATGTGCAACATTGAAATGTTCATGTTGTTTTGCATGTTAATGTAACTTTCTGCAAATCACATCGGGACTCGTTCAGCATTACGTAGTTTGCATAGTTTTCTCAAAGAACTTAAAAATCCAGCGTCATCACAAACTTTGTTTCTATTCTGGAACTCCAGGCCTGCAAGGGTGAGGGAAGCCAGTCCGCAGTAATCACACCGACCCACAGGCCAGTCCCGCCAAGAGGAAACGCACTGCCAGCCCAGCGAAGGTACGGCTGAGACCTTCTCTGCTTCAAAAAATTTAAAAAAATGGGCAAAGCAGGACACGAATTCTCTCTCTCTCACACACACACACACACACTCTCTCTCTCTCTGTCACAGAGTGTCACAGACTCATGGGCAAACAGCACCAATCAGCAGCAGGTTCCCAGCTGGTACCTGACGCCACAGAAGCTCCAGGTAGGAAAATGTCTCTGCTCCATATTTTTTTCTCCGTATGTGTGAAATTAATGGTCTGTGGAAAAAGCATTAGGCACTCAAAGTTTCCTCATTGAGTCAGATTTATTTTTACATTTTTGTTATTGGAAGTATGCTCAGTGCCTGGAGTCATAAAGCGGGTTTCACACCTGCACCTGGAGATTCTGGATACAGAGTCTTAGTGTGATTGTAAAAAACAATGGCCTGGTGGTCAAACAGTCACAGTTTTAAAACCACTGGAAGTCAGTGAGATATATTAGGCAGCAAATGAACATTTTGTTCTTGAAGCTGATGTTGGAAGCAGGAAAAATGTGCAGTGTGTGGATGTGAACAACTTGGAGTGTTCAGGACCTGAGTCCAGGGAAGGAAAACCAGTCCACTGGAGACAAAAGCATGAGAAGGCTGGTCTGTGTGGTGCTGTTATGATAGAAGTGCTGTGTGGCTGCAGACCAATCAGGTTGTCTATGCTGACCCCAGTCCTCCAACGAGAGTTTATCAATAATACGTGTGTTAAAAATGACCGCCAGTGGTAAAACATCAATCAGCAGCCGCCTGATGAGCGTTGTTTCAACCCTCTGCACGTCTCAGCACAGACAAGGTCCCATGAACACAGTGTCACTACATGCTAGTTTAGGCGCCACAACAACAGTGAGGTTGTCACCACAGATTTCATTCCAACAGACAGGGACGGTTTGTTCATAGGGGCGACATTTGGGCGACCCGCTGCCAAACGGGGAGACGGATGGATTTTTTTCTGTCTACCGCTGCAACAGTAGTTATCAGTGTAGACCATTTGATCTGCCCCTGAATATCATTGTCCAATGAGGCTAAAGTCGTGCTTCAAATCCCGCCCCCTTTTGTGTGTTTTCAGCCAGGTTGAAATTGGCACGACAACTCTCCCATTGACTGTAACATCGATTTTTTTTTTTTTTTTTTTTAAAACAGGACCTCAGTGCATTCTCAATGTGATGTTTTGTCATGTTAAGTCAAATTAGTTGTATTTGATTAATTACTTTGTTTATACAATATATCCACTTCCTGGTGGTGGGGCACCAGACTAATGGATGTGTATGTAGGTCCTTAAACTTTTGACAAGCAGGTGACCTGAGGCTGCTCTCTCATTGGCTCTGTCCACTTTCTCCCTGAGGTGCACATATTTGCACCCCTGGCCAATAAGTGTTGTTTTATGTTCTTATTTATCAATTGCGATTGGTTCTCGACACCTGTCAATCAAAACGCATCCCACAGGGTCCAAGTGTGCAAGTGTCAATGTCACAACGTTGACCGGGTGACAAGTGATAGACAGATGCGACCAGACACAACTTTGGAGAAAATGAATGAAATTTCGTTTAGTTTGTTTTTACCAAAAAAATCCTTTCATACGGGAACACTTAGAGAAAACACAGTGTAAAGGAGCTTGGCCCAGACCAGCCTGGTTTAAACATCCAGCAGCAGGAAAGTGAGTGAGGATGGAGTCACACCCAGTTTCACCTGGTCATGTTATGAAAAACGGAGTTGTCTGAATGAGATGTTAGTAATGACTTTTAATGATTTGCTGTGTTGTGGACAACAACGGGGATAAGAGATGTTTCAATTTTTCTCAAGTATGCGGAAGGAAAATGTGAAAATACCAATGAAGAACAAGATGAAAGCTGCTGCTATAGCGACGGTTGCGTCTTCAAGTTTAATATTGCAGCTAAATGTTTGACAGTAATTGGCTTACTTCATAGTAGTGATGAGATTTGCTTTGTTCATGTGTTAAAGTCAGTATCATACTGATACTTGCTGACTATTACACACACCATTTGGATTTCATTTGAATTTTCATATTTCATTTTGGTGTTGAGGTCAACTCTACAGTCTCTCAAAAAATGAACTTTGTATTTAGGATCCACTGAATTTCCTAGGGACTCATTCAAACCTTTGTGTTCTGGGGACTCCTATCAACACCACCATAGTGTTCTGGTTTGAACATCTGGTTTGGTTCTGCTGGGAATCCATAGGTTCTGACCTCTCTCAGCAGGATCATGGTCCTGACACGCTGCTCAGTGTTCGGTGTTGACCCACCAAATCTCCCAGAGCATCATGGGATGTTCTGTGGACAGATGAGTTTGATCCAGATGTGTGGTTTTAATGTTGTGGCTGATGATTTTTTCCCCCAAGTCTGAGCTGCTCCAGGATACGTTAGTTCCTTCGGAAAAAAGTCTTTGGTTTTGTATAAATAACGAAGTGTCACATTCAGTCTTTAATGATGCTGTTGTGAAATGTGCAGCACCTGGATCACCTGCGGACCAACCGAGCAAACCTCAAGCCCCCCCAGGTGCAGATGTTGGAGCAGCTGGAAAACCAGTTCTCTCTCATGCAGCAACATCAGCAGCAGGTAAACACACACAGACTAATGGTGCAGAGCTGCACCTCCACCCTGTCGCCCTGTTTGTGTCTAACTGTTTCTCTGTTTCCTATATACCAGATGAGGCAGCAGGCGGCGGCAGGGGGCCAGCAACGGCCCGGTCTTCCCAACGGTCCTCCGGCTGAGTCCTCTCACCCCCACCCCGCAGCCCTCTCCCGCGCCTCCCCCCTCAATCACACAGCCACCCAGCCCCCACGTGCCACCCAGCCCACAACCAACGGATCCTGCTCCTCAAGTCCGTCGGCGGGGCCACTGGGACAGCTGGACAAAAATCACACCCTGGGACTGGGAGGTGGTGGCGCGAGCAACGGAAACGTGCCTTACCCGCAGCAGAACTCTCTACCTCACAACTGCACAGCCGCCAGTCACCCCAGCACCAGCAGCACTACCAGTAGTCCCAGTCAGGCAGATGAGACATGGAGGAGCCAACAACGCAACACTACCACTCAGGTACGGCCTCTGCGATGTGCTGGATGGTCAATGATTCATGTTTAATGTATAATTCAACATGGCCTCCTCTACTCTGCTACAGGGGCTTCAAAAAGGTCCAGGTTCACATTCGGCGGGTCCCAATGGAGAACCCCCTTTCTCTTCCTCGTCCTCCCCTCAGACCTCGTTCTCTTCCTCTGGCATTCTGAATCAGGTTGGACATTCCTCTGGGCCCTGCACTGCCTCCTCCTCAGCCTCCTCCCTGTCCCCCACCTCCCCTCAGTCCACACCCAACCACTTGTCTTCGCCTCCCCACTCCACTACTACCTCAGGGGTCCACACCAAAGACGCCACGCCTTCAGGGGGCAGTAACAGCGGCACGGTTACCGCTGTGCCATCAGGTCCGGAGGCCACCGCCAGGCATTCGGCAGGGACGCCCCTCAGTCCCAGCACCGCCCCCGCGCAGGGATTGACTAATCACGTCCAGCCGCGGGTGACGGACAGCTCGGCCAGCCCGCCTCAGCCCGACTCTCCTGCCCCCGGCGCGCTCAGTTCCGACAATCCTCAGCTCTCAGCTTTGCTAAAGGGAAAAGCCAATACGACAAATAATGATGACAACAATAATTACAGCGCCCACGGTGGGCTTTCCTCCGAGAAGATCAACAACGTCCACCCGGGGCTCCACGCTGCTGCTAAGCCAACGTCAGAACCCTTGGTGGCATCCTCGCCATGTTCAGCCACAGCTACATTGTCACCGCACTCAGCAGAGTCTCACGCCACCAACAGCCTCTCCTGCCTTAACAGCCCGTCCAACGCTAACAGCCAGGGCCCCCCCACGCTCAACGGGAGAGGAACGGAGGATTCCCTGAGCCCCACGAAGGTAGAACCTTCTGGAGGAGCTCATGGACGCAATGCCCCTGGCGGTCTGGCGCCTTGGTCCTCGGTCTCCATCTACCCCAGCTCCAGCGAGGTCCTCAAAGCATGCAGGTAAGACACAGAGCCATTCACTGATCAGGAACCAGCTCAGTGTTGACGGGGTACGTGTTTGTGTGGTCACACAGCTGTCTGATGTTAATCACCGTCACCATCACTGTAGCGCCACCATGATGCTTTGAACTCCATCCTGATCTGGGATCTAAACTGTTAATAAACAAGGCACTGGGCAGGGCTGTGATTGGTCAGACCTCTGACCTCATTAACAGCCAGGCGTCATTATTAACAGTGTTGTGCAGTTTTGCCAAAGACATCAGGTTTCTGGTTCAGTTTCCTCTTTAATATCAAACATCTAAAATATTTTTGTGTGTCTTATATGTGACTGGACGTCTCAAACCTGTTTGTGGATATATGTGTAAACTAGGAGTGCAACAATATACAGAATTCATGGTTTGGTTTGATACTTTAGTGTCACGGTTCGATATTTTTTCAATACAAAAAAAGAACCTTTTTTAAATTGAAATTACCAACATTTGTTTCACCTCAAAATGATCACAAGGTTTCACATATAATGATCAATGTTGATCAATCAACTGGCTGCTGCAAATTATTTAATTTATTCTTTCCAACGCTAAACACAACGTTAAAAACAAACGGGGCGGTTCTGTTCTCTTGCTCCCTCTCCCCTTCTCTCTCTTTTACACAGCACACACACACTGCAGGTCTGCAGCGTGTAGTTTATAAAGCGACCACAGAGAACACGATCGTTAAAGTCCGTCCGTCCCGTCAGTGATCGGAGATGCTAGAACCGAGCGAAACGATGTTACCAGGAACTTACTTGGTGGAAACACGGCTATTGAATGATGAAGCGCAGTTTAGTAGATCTGCGCTTGACAATGCAGCCTAAGGCGGAATAGTCGAGCGCAGATCCACTGAGCTTTCAGCACAGAGCGCATCGTCACAAGTTGATAAAATACGTATAAAATTGAGACCACTGTAACAGTTCGATACAGATACACGTATCGTTGCACCCCTAGTGTAAATATATTTAAATTATCTCCCATGCGGTTAATCCATCTATTTCCTGCTATATGAAGAAGTCATGACATAATTAGGTGTTGCTGTTTTGTGCAGTTAATTCAGGCACTTCACATTCTTGAACTGTTCCTCATTGACTGTTCATATGGTAGCCTTGAACCTGCAGAACGGATGTGTCACGATGAGCTGCTCACTGAGCAACATTTGATAGTAAAAAGTGTCCGTCTGCATCAACGTGCTGGTGCTTGTTATGTTAATGAAGCTTGTTGTGTGTACCGGTCACAGATGTGTAGTTGATCGTCCTCTGTGTCTGTCGTAGGAATCTGGGGAAGAACGGCCTGTCAACAAGCAGCATCCTCATGGACAAGTGTCCACCACCCCGACCACCCCGCCCTCCCACCCCCCCACTGCCAAAGGACAAACTCAACCCTCCGACACCCAGTATTTATGTGAGTACAGCACGGTGCGCCGTACAGTGTTGTTGACACACTCCAAGTTGTCAATGGCTGACTTGTTTCTGTGTCTTCTCTGACCTCAAGCTTGAAAACAAGAGGGACGCCTTCTTCCCTCCACTCCACCAGTTCTGCACCAACTCCACCAACCCGGTCACCGTCATCAGAGGCCTGGCCGGAGCACTCAAACTGGGTAAGAGGCTGAAAAACCACAGTTAGTTTGAATTTACGACGACGCAGCAGCAGCTGGATGTGATGTTTGTGTCTCGCCAGCCTCACATGGCTCTGTGGGTGTGTCTCAGTAATCATGGATTGAGCATGTGTGTGTGTGGATGGATCTGACATGTATGACAACAGCACCACCTGCAAGTGGAGAATGTTACTGCATGTGCAGGCGAACGCTGGTTGGCTTGACAAAAGACTGCTGCTTTTACATGAGAGTTGAATTGGAGAGATTATTGATTAAGAAGTCAGGTGTCCTGCTTTGTTTACCTTCATTATCTCTTATATTTATACTAATATTGTTATGCTAATGTTATGCTAATTATAACATGGATATGTATGAAAACAGATTCAAATGAATAAAGAACAGCTGTGTCTTCTTATTTTTGATGCAAATGTACCATTTCTTCTTCCTGTTCAATGGCTCCGTCCTCAGACCTGGGCCTGTTCTCCACCAAAACTCTGGTGGAGGCCAACCCGGACCACCTGGTGGAGGTAAGGACCCAGTTAGCTCAGCCCACCGACGAGAACTGGGATCCGAGCGGCAGCAGGAAGACGTGGCGCTGCGAGAGCAGCCGCTCCCACACCACCATCATTAAATACGCCCAGTACCAGGCCTCGTCCTTCCAGGAGTCTCTGCGGGTCAGACATACACACACACACACACACACACTCACTGTTACACTCACACACACTGGGAGCTGGATGAACTGATTCGAAGTGGTTGTTTGCGTATGTTTGTCAGGAGGAGAACGAGAAGAAGAAGGAGATGGAGGCAGAGGCAACTTCCTCAGACAGGTGAAGTCTTCAGTGTGTCCTCAGGGTTCAATTCACAGTTGAGCTCTTTGTTTTCATATGAATTAACCTGACTACATTCTCATTTTCTATCAGTATGATGCGGCAGCGGAAAGGACCTTTCAAACACATCAAGTTTGGCACCAACATCGACCTCTCTGATGAAAAGAAGTGAGTGAACAGTTTGGTGTTTTTTTTTTTTTTTTTATTTTTCCATGTTTTCAGATGCCGGTGAAGAAGAGCAGTGTTATAAAAGTAAAACCTGATAAACAGCTGCTGTAATGGAATAAAACTAAACATGACCTCTGACACATTCAGATTGTTGTGATTGACTACATTGTGGATGAGATTTTTACAGACACTGAGCTGTTTGTTCAAGAATAAATTATGTTTTCTTTGACCAGAAACCAGTTGTATGGCAGCGTTCACAGCCACTGGGATACAGGGGATCATTTTCAGTTAGTTAGTTAATGTTATTGTGTAATAATTTTACTTAAGTAAATGATCTGAACTTTTCTTCCACCACTGAAATTCACACGACACAAACTGTGTGGTGGAGGCAGCGTTGGATCAGTGACATTGACGTCTTGTCAGCTTATAATGGATTTTTGGTTAAATTAAAAAGCTTTGTGCTTGTCATGTTAATTGTTTTTGCTCAGCAGAGGAGTGTAATTATTTTCAACCATAATCATGGAGTATAAGACGTTACCCTGTAACTGACCTTTTACGTCTGTGACATCGTCCCTGTTTAGGTGGAAGCAGCAGCTCCAGGAGCTGGCCAAGCTGCCGGCCTTCTCCAGGGTGGTGTCAGCCGGGAACCTGCTGAGCCACGTGGGCCACACCATCCTGGGCATGAACACGGTGCAGCTCTACATGAAGGTGCCAGGGAGCCGGACGCCAGGTAAACATGGGCCCGGAGCAGACACTGCCGCTCTCATGTCTCTAATTCCACTCACACTCACGCCCTCGTCTCCTGCAGGTCATCAAGAGAACAACAACTTCTGCTCGGTCAACATCAACATCGGTCCCGGCGACTGCGAATGGTTCGCCGTGCCGGAGCCGTACTGGGGCGTCATCAATGACTTCTGTGAAAGGTGCGTCACCAGAAATGCTTGTTTTTCTCAGCTGAATCTCCGCAGTGGATCCTGATCGCTGTCTGTGTTCACAGGAACAACATCAACTTCCTGATGGGATCGTGGTGGCCGAACCTGGAGGACCTGTACGAGACCAACGTGCCCGTTTATCGCTTCATCCAGCGTCCAGGAGACTTGGTGTGGCTCAACACGGGAACTATCCACTGGGTTCAGGCCATCGGCTGGTGCAACAATATCGCATGGAACGTGGGACCCCTCACAGGTGGGAGGAGTGTCAGCAGGGGGGAGGTGGAGGGTGAGGACCGTTGAAGGAGGCTGCAAGTGCAAATAAATTAAATTGCCTCCCTTTGGTTTGTCGTCCTCAGCCCATCAGTACAAACTGGCGGTGGAGCGTTACGAGTGGAACAAACTGCAGAGTGTCAAATCCATCGTTCCCATGATCCACCTATCCTGGAACATGGCCAGGAACATCAAAGTGTCGGACCACAGACTCTTTGAGATGATCAAGTGAGAACTCGCGCCGTCTAATTTCTAATAAGGCACGTTTTTATGTCATCCTGTGAACTCACCTGCTCACTGCATCTCTGGGTGTCAGGTATTGTTTGTTGCGGACGCTGAAGCAGTGTCAGATGCAGCGCGAGCTGCTGCTTGCCGCCGGGAAGGAGCTGGTTTGGCACGGGAGGACGCAGAACGAGCCGGCGCATTACTGCAGCATCTGTGAGGTGAGACCTGGCACCACAACACCACATCTGGATCCTCTGTTTTAATCTGTGCTGTGTGTAACACGTGTGTCTGTCCTCTGTACAGGTGGAGGTGTTTGACCTGCTCTTTGTCACCAGTGAAAGTAACAGCAGGAAAACATACGTGGTTCACTGCCAGGACTGTGCCCGCAGAGGGAACTCCAACCTGGACAACTTCGTGGTGCTGGAGCAGTACAAGATCGAGGATCTGATGCAGGTTTACGACCAGTTCACATTGGTGAGTATCAGCTCTGACTTTGAGCGCAGCGACTCCACCTGATGATTCACATTGGAGTTTGATGAGTTGTGTTTCTTGTTGTGTTTTCAGGCGAGTCCGCTGCCTTCCTCCTCTTGATGCTGACGCTCTCTGTCCTCAGCAACAGTTTAGAACCACAACGGACTTCAACCACAAACTGTTTGGAAAACTTTTTTTACTTTAGTTTGTTTGTTTTTTCTGATATTCAGGAAGTAAAGCCGGCAGTCGTCCCAACTGCGCTCTGTAGCTCTCCCATAAGGCAGCTGTGTGAAAGCTGTGTGTCTATGCAACTTGCCCAGTGTGTGTGTGTGTGTGTGCGCGTGTGTGTGTGTGTAAGATCTCCCCCCTCCCGTCCAGTGGACTTGGTGCGGGGGGGGGGGGGGGGAGGAGGCGGTGACCCCTCCCGTCATCATGACCAGACTGTTCTAACTGCTGGCCCAGCTGGACTTCACATCAACCACCCCCAACATTAAAAATGATGCGGTGAAATCAAGTTTTGTACATATTCTGTTTCATCTGGCAACACAGTCACTGCGAGACAGAGATGCAGACTACTGACGCCATAGCTTTTTCTTTCTTCTTTTTTTTTTTCTTCTTCTATTTCAGTCGGTGGGTCAGCGCCCCCACCCCCACCCCCACCCCCACCCACTCCATGAGATGAGCAATTAGCATAGCTGGTCTTTTCTTTTTTTTTTCGTTTCTTTTTTTTTTCTTTTTTTTTCTACGTTAGTCAGGAAAACCAGATGAAATCTGTTTCGTAATGTGAAAAAAGTTGAGTGACATTTCTTTGCAGCATTTTTTTTTTTTTACTTTTTTTTTTTTTTAATGTTCTGGATGAGTCTTTGTTACTTTGGGGATGGGGGAGGCGGGGCTGCGTCAGAGAAAACGTAGACAAACAGCCAAGTCACAGAGTAAAAGGGTTGCACAGAGACGAAAAGAGAACTTTAATTTGTGTTTTTTCATTTTTTGTTTTTTTTTTTTTTGTTTTTTTTTTATTTTCATGTAAATTTACACTATTTATAAAATGCATATTTATTGCTTGAAAATATTTGTTGATTGAATGCTGTAATTTTTTTTTTTTTTTTTTTTCCCAGAGTACCTGCCATCAAATTTGAAGGAGCCTTGTGATTTTAAACTCGGCTCCTCCTACGTTTTCTATATAAATAAAAAGTGCTTAGTAAGCGTTGTACAGAGACCTTGAGATGAGGTTTATCGTTTGAAGGATGTTTTATGCGTCAATAAACAAAAAAACTGTCTTTATTTACACCTGCTGCTCTGTCGCACTTATTCGTGATGATTATTTCTGGTGATTTGTAAAGTTCAGTGTCCCCATCCTGACATGAAGATGGATGTTCTCAAACGGATGCAGAGCTGGGCCTGGTTTAAAGGGGGCCACTTCTTTTTCTACTTTTTATTTGATTTTATTATTTGTTCTTTGTATTTATTATTGTTCTTTGTATTTAAAACCCCACGCCGCCTCCAACAGACGACAACCTCACTAAGTAAAATAAAGGTTTGGAGGAGCGGTGCTCTTTAAACTCTCTCCATGTAAAAGCCTGTAAACTCTGCAGCAGCAAAGACTCTGAGCTTCTCCCGACTCCTCGTTGCTTCAGGTTCTGAGATATATTTAGTCCGTCCTGCTCACACATCAGGATCAGGATCCACCCACACCCTCACTTTGTTTCCATGTTGGATCATTGTGCTGCAGTGGGATCCAGCCTCTGGAGCGTTTCTGTTTTTCACATTTATGATTCATTCAGATGTCATGGACGTCTGTGTTGAGGTTGCAGGTGAACCATCCACTGTGTTGTCCCTGTTTGTAAGTCAGAGCCTGTGGCCGTTTCCTCATGACAAGCTAAAACTCCTGATGTGTTGTGTTCTGCTCTGGAGATGTGGTCGGTTTAGTTCCAGGTCTTCACCTGAACCTGTTTGTGTCCGAGTCTGCGGGGAAGTGATGTCACTGCTGAGCGTAACGACAGGAACCTGAACCACATCATAGAGAGGTTGGTGGGCGATGGGGTGAGGACGCCTTCATCTGGTTAAACTATGACTTTGTTCATATTTTCTCAAGTTTATTCTCACCAAAAAGCAAATTACTCTCAGTTCATCTACTATTGGCTTTAAATTGTGTTTAAAAAAAATGGCTTTTCCGTCAGTCAGTGATATGTGAAAAGATAAATTAGAAAATAAATGAATAAATAAAGAAAACTTGATCCTTTGATGATTCCACATAAAAGTCACTGAACCTTAGTGGTATATTACTGTTCAGCTTACTAGTTCATCCGAAACTGAAACAATGAGAATAATAAGAATTTTGCAATAAGAGTTAAGGTCACGTTTTATTAAATAAATCATTAAACCCATTAAACGTGAGTTTTTTTAATGCAAACGTTCATCTAATGGTTCAATATCTAATGTTAGTGAATCATTACAATAGGTTGGAGTCCGTGAGTCTACACCCGTCCACAACACCAGGAGGCGCTGGCAGGGTCAGAGCTGCCATTTGTCCGTCTCAGTTGGTCGTCTCATCGACACCAGGCTGCCAGGAAAATTCAGCCGTTAAAACTACTTCTCACATTCCACTTAAAGTCCAGTTTTTCTTCATTTCACACAGTCAGACTCTGAAATGTGAACATCCAGGTCCAACATTATGCAAGTTTGTGTTTGAATGTGGCCAAAAAAACAAAACGAGTATAAAATCAGATCAGTGCGGCGTTGGATCGATACCAACACACAACACAGAAACATTCTGGGCGTCAGAGCAAGTGAGAACAATACAGATGGCAGCGCGTGGACCAGTCTCGTTATCCAGACACTTTGACGTGTTCAGTCCTCACCAGAGATTTAAAACAGACTTTACACCCTGTTTGTGTTTTAAGGAATTAATAATAACACTGAGAGAGACGCCCAGAATCTGAGCAAGGCATAGTTTCACATTCAAAGGCAGACGACGTCTTTTTTTTTTTTTTTTTTTTTTTTTTTTTAACAGCTGAGGCCTGATCGCTCGCTGCTTTCCGTGCCATACGTTCATGGGGGGGCTTATTATCTCTGCCAATGTTACACCGTCCTCAGTCCGGTGCGAACACGCTGCAGTCAGACTCCTGCACCGTCAAAAAGAAATAGCGGCTCATTAAATGTCCCCATGGTGCATCCAGTCGACCGACTGAAGACTGAGTGGAGAGGAAATAACGAGTCTGAGCAAAGTAACAGAGAAATCAAAAGCTTTTGTTTTTTTGATCTTTTTTTATTCATTTTTTTTTTTTTTTTTTGGTTTCCTCGGTGGGGTTATCCATCACTTGTGCTAATTAAACCACGAGCTTCGCTCTTTAGGCCTGATGCACAAGATTTGACTTCACAGCCTCAAAAACAAAAAAAAAAAAAAAAAAAAAATACCTGATAAAGATGAGAGGAGGAAGTGTGACAGTCGTCGGTTTGTAAAAGAGGAACAGTTTTCTTCCTCTGTGAATGAATGGACAAACAATGCAATGAGCTTAATCAACAGCCGCAACATTCTGACTGATTTCACCTTGGTTGATGTTTGGACGTTGTGGTTTTGAGACGGTTCTGCTCATTTCAGAGACAATAAATATCAGCACATGAATTTAGTCAATAGGCCAGTGACTGTATATGAAGACACATAACACGAGCCAAGAGTCACAACTTCCAGATCACAGTATATGTTGTTATAGGTTTTTCTTTCTGATCATTTTAGTTTGAATTCGTTTTTATATTTGAGGATATGCGTCGGCCATCACACAGTCACCAGTCCACACTCAAATACCACGTCGTAATGTTTTGGTCGCCTGTGGAAGAATCATAATGACTTTGGTGATCCCTCTGATTTTCACACTGAGTGTTATTATTATTATTATTATTATTATTATTATTATTATTATTTTGTAACAAACCTCCCAATCATAATTTAGTGTGTTTCAGAGTTCCCTCAGAGGGGATTCATCCTCTTGGAGCCATGATTGTCTGTCATTATTCACAGGATATGAAAAAACTTAAACCTGTTGGTGGCGCCAAAGAATAAGTCATGGACTCACCATTGTGGCTGTGATTCAACCTCTGGAAAAAAAAAAAAAAAAAAAAACAAATTCACATCAATCCGTCCAATAACTTGAAAATTAAAACAAAAAACAGAACAACTGCAGTCATTTCTTTTGTTTGTGTGTTTGCTCAAAGAGAATCACACTGGCATGAACTGGCACTTGCTGTTTTTATTTCTCAAATGAAACGGAAAAGATTCCTCTCACTAGATTTTCTTTCATTTAAAAATAAAAAAATCCAAACCACCAAAACAACACAACAAACACCTTAACATCAACCCGGTGCCAGTCAGCTCCTGTCTCAACCACACGCTGTTGTCTTTTTCACAGCAGGCTGTGTTCAGCTACGTACATACATTTCATCTTTATGTTACTTTGTACATCTACTCCACAAAATTCCAGGGAAACATTTTATTTATTAACTGCACAACAATTTTCCCCGAGTTTTGAAAAATCAAGAAAAAAAAAAGAAGAGATCAGTCACAGGAAAGATTTGATATTGAGTTGGCCTTGATTCATTTCAAGCACACTTTCTTCACTTGATGCAAACTCTTTTAAGTTGGTGCAAACCAACATTTCTACTGACTTGCTCTGACTTTAATCTGAAATATTTATCTGGTGCCTGTAAGTTTAAGAGCTTTACAATTGACACAAGCTAGTGATTTTGAACTGTCTCAAACATTAACTATCAAAAATAATTATTTTGAATAGTCTCAATGTTTTTTTAATTGACACAAATGTTTGATGAATGATGAAGACCTGAGAGCCCTGAGGTTCATAAATTAAAAGGAAATCAGACTAAGACCTTAAAGAGCCTTAAAAAAACAGTAAAAGAATCTTAAAATTGAACAGGAAGCCAGTGCAGAGATTTAAAAACTGGTGTAATATGTGCTCTCTTTCTGGTCTTCGTCAGCAAACAAGTGGCTGAGATTGCAGCAGTTGTGACAGAACAATGTTGTTTTTTTTAGGAAGAACAGAAAGAAGAACATCAAAGTAATCAGTTCTGAATCGGTGTCTCTGCATTGGCCTGAGAGAGGAACGGACACACTCTGGTGAAGTTCTTTAGGTGAAAGAACAATTCCTTTGTTATATTTCTAATAAATGATACAAAATTTAATTTGGAATCCAATAAAACTCCAAGGTTCTTTGCTCCATCTGATGTATTTATTGATATTGACTTCAATTTTGAATACAGAACCTATATCTATCTATAAAAATATCTATCTATCTATCTATCTATCTATCTATCTATCTATCTATCTATCTATCTATCTATCTATCTATCTATCTATCTATCTATCTATCTATCTATCTATCTATCTATCTATCTATCTATCTATCTATCTATCTATCTATCTATCTATCTATCTATCAAATTACAGTGTTTAATTCAAATAGACAATCTAATAATTTTAGGTTATTGGAGTGAGGAAAAAAATATTTTTCAGTTTTTGGATTAGATAGATAGATAGATAGATAGATAGATAGATAGATAGATAGATAGATAGCTACTTCTACTTTATTCTCTTCCACTACTGTACTATGCTACAGCTACAATAACTACAATACTGACAGTTATCATTAGAACTGGAGCTGACTCTTTGACAGATAACTAGCAGTCATAACTTAGCTGACACCTGTTATCCTTCAAACCATAACCATTGTTTTGACTGTTGACTTCCACTGTTGAAGAATGGAACAATGAAGGTGACTTCTTCCTGACTCATGTTCAGCAACAACCCGCGCGTCCAAAGCTCTAAGTATTCACTGTTCATTACCACTGGATTTAAAAGCCTTAAAAAATGGTATTGAAATAGTATTTCACAGAGATGTAGTTAGTAGAGCTTTAATGATTAGAAAATGATTCAATTGATCAGTAGGGATTTTAATACATTACTGTCTCTACTTTCCTCAAATAAAAAAAATGAATAAAAAGTTCAGTCTACTGTTTTAAAGGCCCCTCCTTCCCTTTATCATGATTGAATATATTATTTATTACCTTAATGTATCTCTAGTCTTTTCTCTCAGGCCTCTGCCACTGTCTCAGTGCAGTTTGACATTTCTTCCAGCATAGGTCTTAGCAACTTTGTTTTCAAAAGCTGGGCTTTTAAATGATCATTATTTATCTCTGCATGTGTGACGAGTGCTTTCCATTAAAGTTATTAATGCATCTGGCCCATCACTCAGCCCAGCGGGAGCAAAGTGTTTAGTCCCAAGTTATGAATCCACATCCGACACACTGCTCCCACTCAGCACTTCACAGTCATTTCTCCTCATTAGTATTCACATGATGTAAATGTGCTTCTACGTCTCGTTGTTGTTGTTTTTGAACTCAGTATCTGATCAAAAGCAATGATGAAATGATTTCTCTGACAAACATTGTTAAAAGCCTAATGTAGCCTAATGTATTACTCCAGAGACTGTCAAGTCAGTGGTAGACATTACATTTCCCAGCAGGTGAATCTGAGGCATAGACAGCTGGATCGCCCCCTAGTGGCTGGACGCAGTATGGGTTGTGAACCCTGCCCCATCCATGATAACAGACAACAGACATGGGCCAAGTCATGGACCACGCATGTGACAGATTAATTTATGATTGGTCGGCCATGCAGGTGTATCAGCTGAACATGAATACCAATGATTGGCTGACATGTCTGGGTGTGAGATACATGAACTATGAGTTCATAATGACACTAAAGGGAGACATCTTGGTTACTTGGTACCAGAATAATCTGACACAGTGGCGGCTGCTGGTCTTTCAAAGAGGGGAAGCTTATTGTCAGCTAACTAAATTCTAAGTTTTTCCTCGTAAGGAAGACTATCAAATGGCTTTGCCAAAATCAGGTCAATTATATTCGCCTTGTCTGCCATCATGTGCACCTTGCTAGCTAGCTTGTTCACCCCAACCTAGATTAAACGATCTAATGAAAAGATATGTTTTATTTAAGTGTAAGAAATGAACAAGTAATTTTGCTGAGCAAATACCAACAAATGGGTTGCAGTTTTCTTTTGACTTTGCTTGCAAAATCCTGACTGAGCTGATCTGTCCAGTGATGGTGTATATCTCAAAATACCTGTCAATAAAAATGGGATTCAGCCTCTCAACTAATCCTCTAATCATCATGCTTAAGCCCACAGCTCCATTCACCCCCAGAGACGCTGAGCGTCGGGGGGGGTGGGACAAATTCATAGAATTTATCCAATGACCGTCGAGGGCAATAAAAAAAAAATTGTTCCATGCAGTCCCACTGAAGCGCATGGACGCTCAGCTTCTACAGGCAAATGCATTGACAATAGACCGTATAAGAAAACGACGCTATGGGAATGTATGAGAAGTTAACAACATCCACTCAGTGTGATAAGTAGCTGATTCTGAACGAACTCGTCTTCGTCTTCATTTGTAGTCAATGAAATGTTAACACAACCGCACGTATTTGATCATTTAATTTTTGACATTTTAGGGGAAGCTGAGCTTCCCTTGCAGTCTGACATCTGACAGTATCCCAACTAAAACCTTTTCTCAAAACTTCAGAAACGGTATGATCAGGGGGGGCGTTCATTGTGTTCCTGTAACAAAATGAATCATAAGTGTGGGATCATTCATCTGCACTGCAGCCTGTAGGAATTGTACTTGACAGTTATTTCATTATCACAGCCACAGGTGGCTGCAATGGACCAGTGGACTGACAACCACCTCAATCACAACACCTTTAATTTTATTCATGATCCTGTTTGATTTTCTTTTCTTTCTTTATTTCTTTCTTTTTTTTTTACAGTGCTGGCAGGCTGTGTTTTTCCCTCTTTCCATTTACCTTCAAAAGTGAGGGAAGGGGGAGGAGGTTGACATTTTCAAAAAAACATCAAAGTGGAAGCTGTGGCATGGAGAGTGTTTTTTCTTGGTTTTTACACGAGACACTCGTTTTCATACAGTAAAACCCAGCTGAACCCTATTGCCTGTATTCATCCATCAGTCTTTGCATACAGATGTGATTATGAGGTTTGTGACTTTGCATCAAAAGTGTAACAATGCATTGATCTTCTTTTCAACAGAACCACTGTGCCATTGTTGATTAAACCAAACCACAAACTGAATGTAAACTCCCCTGGTCACAGTTATAACCTGACCCCAATGTCCTCTGATTGAAGTCATTAATCGATGCATTACCTAATTTTGTATGTGTAGTTTTGGCTTGTGAAGAGTCAGTGAATGTGTGAATAAGTCTACAGACTCTCCTTTCACACTTTGACCCAATTGAAGGTGAATTTGGACATTGTTTTTTCCACTAAACTGTCTCCCGTCTGTTTGCAGGTGGAGTGTAAATGGTGGTGGTAAGTGGTGGTGTCAAGCCATTTAAAAATCAACCTCTGAGCAAAAGGGAGAGTGATGTCTGGTCATCAGAAATGATTAAAAGAAGAAGTGATGGAACAGACTGGAGCAGGAATTCACACAGAAAGAGAGGGAAACCATCTTTGTTGTTGAACTATCACCGAAAGGGAAAGAGAAAGCGGCTTCTGTCTCATGTTGGTTCAGAATTACAGGAAGATGAAGAGGAGCATAGCAACAGTATCATTCAAGCAAAGACTGGATGAAGACTCTTCTATGCTAGCTGTTATTTGGAGGATATAAAACATTTTTATTTACCACATTAAAATGTCTTCAGTCTATGTGAGATCTGTAAGCTTCAGGTTTCTACATTGCTATTGAAAACCTTACACACATAGTTATCTACAAATAAATCCTCTGATAGTTCACTATCTGTGAATGCTGTCTGTATGTGTGCCACCAGCATTGTGTGACTGCTGAAAAATCTGTCTGTCAGTGTTCATTTTTTGCACATTCTTTTGTTATGAACTTACATGATCAACTTGCAGGTGGTTTGTGGTGAACAGACTAAAATACACACTGCTCCTTTAGGATTAGAAAAGAATTACACTCACTGAAGTTTAATGAAATGTCCGTTTTCTCATCCTGCCAGAGCCATGTGTATGTTGTGACACTACAGGCAGTTGAAAGTGAGTGATGCACAATAAGAAAACACACAACCTCCATGTGCTCTGCAGTCAGTCAGTCAGTCAGACAGACAGACAGTGTCACCTGGAGCCAGCAGGTGTCACTAAATTTCTTGTGCACGAATTGACGGACGTGGCGGTGGATCTCTTCCATACTAAGTTCTGTAGTTTTGCTGAGTCTGCGTATCGGATTTTGTTTCAATAAACCACGGTGCACATTTTTTTAATAGTTTATTTGTCGGGGACAACGCAGCGCACATTTTTACATAATTCATAATATCATAGTCAATGACATGACAATATGTGTACATGTGGTACATGAAAGGTTTCTAGCCAAGTGGTGAATTTGCAACCCTAGTCCCTGGTCAGGCTATACATCATATAAACATGTAACATAAAAATATCACATATAACATAAAAATATACAAAGCCAGCATATCACACAACCACACAACAACATAGACTCCAGACACCCAGCTGCCCACACATGCCCACCCATACCCACCCCGACAACAGAGGGCCCAGGTTGCTACGAGTTTAACTCTCATACCCAGACACCACTCTGCGGGGCGAGCCCTGATAGCCATGCACGAACAACCAGGCGCCTAGCACAGACAATACATTGTACAAAAGACAAACAAAGTGTATGTGTGTATGTTTGTGCGCCTGTGCATATGGTCTGTCTCAATGATTACATTTTTGGTTTTCTTTCAGCCAGTTTCACATTTGTGTTAAATGTTTTGAGTTCAGTTTGTGTTTTTATTTCAGTTGGTAAATTACTCCAGAATTGGGTCCCTATCACTGAAAAACATGACTGGCCAAAAGTGGTTTTACGCCCGTCTGCTATAGCGTTTCCTCTCACTGCTCCCGTTGTGGCCACTCTCCATTGTGCCTTCTCTTGAGGAGCAGCCATTTTTAAAGGGGTTCAATTACCACTACCTATTTCATCAACAGGATACCTGATTTACACAAATGCAATGTGATTAAAAACTTACATAACCACTGAGTACATACAAGAAATCTGAATAAGATGTCTCATCAGTTGCCTCTGTAATAATTTTTTTTAAATTGTAAAGAGATTTTATGGACATCCCGTATATCGGAAACACATACACACACTATTAAAGAGGATCAAAGCTGTTCCTGAATGCTGAAGGTGTATTCCAGATGTGTTAGTCAGTGTGTGACTCAGCTCGTATTTGTTCTGTTCCTGTTTGTTTTTACTCTGCCTCTGAGTGACTCACGCTGAAGCTGACACACAAAACACATGCGAATATTTTAGAACAGGAAATGGATGTACAGAAAGGACAAAAAAAAAAAAAAAAGAAAACTATATTTCTTGGACTGTACAGAGCGAGTGCTTTCTGCAGCCAAGAGGAAATCATAGTCATTTTGTGGAAGCGTTGGGTTTGTGAGGAATGTGTGTGAAGAGGAGCGCTGCTGAAATCGAGTGTCTGACACACTGAGGCACCAGCGCCTCCAGAAACCTCTGAAACCTTATTAGTTTGATTTCTTTTACCATCTTTCCCCCATGATGATTTATACAAAACACTGGACTCATACAGATGAAAATGGGATCATTATTATTCATCAACTAATCCGATCAAACAAATAAATCCTGCTGGGAATGAAATAACAATAAATCAAGAGATTACACACAGATTAGGATGACAAAATATATACCTCATTTTAACTTGTCCTGAAGTAATTTAGACTCATGTAGTCATTAAATTGGGACTGCTCTGTTCATAGTGATGTAGGTCTGACTTCAGAACAGCTGATGATCATGGGCCTCAAATAAAATGTGAGCAGTGTGGAAAGATTACTGGATTAAATCAATTTAAACATCATATGTGCGTGTTTTATTTACTGTTTGATGTATTTGAAACTCTATGGACAGATACTCAATATTTATTCTATTTATTTTATTTTTTGTCCTGTTCATCAAGCATTATTATTTTAATGTTGCTCATTTTTGTCATTTTCTGAGTTGAGTTGTTTTTCTTGATTTCTCCGTTCCTTATATTTATTTTAAATGTGTTATGATAGTGCATGAATTATATTTATTTCTATTTTTTTAATGAATTATTCTTTGTGCTCTATAAACTTTAAACCAGCTACAACATTTAATTCATGTAAAAGAAAATATTTCAGACTGATGTGCAGTAACTGGCTTCAAATCCTGCTGATACCGACACGTTTACTGAACACATAGAGAATTTTATACACACACACACACACACACACACACATATATATATATATATATATATATATATATATATATATATATATATATATATATTCACATCAACACAAGTTTACTGAACACAGAGAAACCCACAGAGAATAGAGAATTATGTAATTCTTAAGAAATAATTATATATAATTCTCTATGGGTTTCTCTGTGTTCAGTAAATGTGTGTTAATGTGTGAATATATATATATATATATATATATATATATATATATAATTATGGGTTCCTGTCTTCAGTAAACGTGTCGGTGAGAATAGAGAATTTATATATATATATATATAAATTCTCTATTATATATATATAAAATTCTCTATTCTCACCGATAAATTCTCTATATATATATATATATATATATATATATATATAAAATTCTCTATGGGTGTCTCTGTGTTCAGTAAACGTGTTCCGCTCGCGCTCTCGGTGACTCAGCCTGGACTCATCAGTCGCCGTCGCGTGCGTTTGAAAACTCTTAAGGTGCGCGAGGGATGATGAATAAACCGCGAGCCGCTCGAACTCGAGCCGACCTCCTCGTGGCGGAAGCTGCGAATGTAAACACAGAGGAAACATAAAACGGAGGCGACCGAGGTTTTTATTTGTATTCTAATGTCCGTTTATAAAAGAGTGAAAAGTCCCCACGTGAGCGGTAACCAGCTCCCTGACCGACATCCGGTTCACTCACACAAGATGATCACAATAAATGAATAGAAGTCACGGTGAGTCGCAGATCAACGTGTAGTGTTTCCTGTAACTAAAGATACTGGTGGAGTAAACGTCTTTGCTCTGTTACCTCACACCTGACCTGACCATGAACCAACAGCTCCAGGATCTGTTTATTAATGACAGTGCTTGAAGACATAATTGTGTAAAAGTGTTATGAACAGAATGTTCTCAGAACATCTGAATGAACCTGCTCAGTGAACTTACATTGTTATAGATTCACACATTAACACAAACATATTCACATCACTTGTTTTGCTTCTGAATAAATAAATTCTCTTGCGTCAGTGAAGAAGCACACGCACAGTTGGAATAATACCAGTCATTGGTTCAGTTACAGCAAAATCCAATGCGGACCAAAAGTTTGTAAGAAATTAAAAAACTTTATCAGAAGTAGCTGAGAGGCAGCTCTGTCAGCGTCTGTCGATGCTGTAAATAAACAGCCCAGAGTTTTAACAGAAACAAAAACAGAAAGCGGCTGAAAACAGCTCGTCTGTTTCATTTGACCAGTGTCAAACACACTCAGATCATGTCCAAGTCTCTGACAGCAGCTCTAAGTCTCTAACGGAGTGAACGTCTGCCTTTATTTTCCAACACTGCTGATTTACTCTGTGGATCAGGTATATACGCAGCCGTGTCCGTAGCTCTCCTAACTGTGCTAAACATTCACAGCACTCAGCTAAATAACCCAACCCCCACCCTCATTATGTTTTCAGAAAGCAGACATTTTTCCCGTGCCAAGGCAACAACAAGGTCCGCACGTGGTACAAGAAGAAGTCCCCTGGATTCCTCTCGGATGAGTCGGAGTTTATAGCCGTGACTCACAGGAAGCATTCGGGTTAAATTGATGAGCGTCTTGTGATTTTACACACACACAAGCTGAAGTGTGTGTGTATGAAATAAAAGCACACACTATGAAGACTGACAGTGTTGTGACGTGAGAGCAGCGCTGTAGGTAAATCAACGCGCAGCATCATTTCCACGGATGTTTCGGTCGGTTTACTAATGTTATTAAACAAAAATGTCAAATATGAGGTTTTGCCCTGAGATGTGGTGATGTGACGTTAATTTTCAGTCAGTGTCACATTTAGTCAGAGGGACAGCGAGAGGACGAGACGCGGATCAGGCTTTTTTTGTATTTTATATACAGAAACTGTTTATTATCATGTATTAAAAATAACCAGTTAATACACAAAATATTATAACCACAATATATTCATTATATAAATACATTCAGTTGATTCAGGGAGCGTTTTCTCATTTTTCTTATAAAACTCTTGGATGTATGGAGTTAACATTCCTTAGTTTTTTTTTTTTTACCAACATCCTGCTTTGTGTTGAAATTACTCCACAAAACTATAACTCACACAGCCGAAGCTTGATTTGAACTTTAGCTGAACCTCTCTCCGTCTCCCAATATTTGTAGTGAGGAAACTGAGAAACCGTCACAAAAGTCACATGGACACTGGACTGATACTTTCAGACAAAGCCCTTTAAAGCTGCACGAGTAAATGTCTTGTGGTCACATCAGTGACTTTCATTCAGCTGTTTCTACCTGTTAAAAAATAGGTTGAGGATAACTTGGTCATTTTGCTCATTCAGTGGAAAAGAGCAAAAGAAAATGTGGTTTATGTAACAACAGAAGACAGGAAACTTGTAGAGGTCGGTGAAGAAATCAGGAGATATTTTTCCCGTTAACGTTCATTTCATAATTAAGGAGCAGAAATGTGAAATGTCTTTGAATTATCATCAAAACTGCAGATGATTTAAATACATTTAGACTTGAAAAGCGACTCAGATGTGTTCTGTATTTTTAGATATTAAAGAAAACAAATGGCTGCTGTGATCAGAGCACGAGAAAGTGCACGGAGTGAGGTTGACAAGCATTAAGGTTGATATACAGTATGTGGTTGTTGAAGAGTTAACAGTTAATAAAACAGATCTAATCATTACAGGGTTTAAATTCACCGACGGGGTGACACCTCTTTTAAAAATCCAAAGAATTCCTGTTGAAACATGAATTTATCTTGCCTCCCACATCAACACCGTTGGACCGCTTCGAGCCTGCAGGCATCCTGAAGATAATTTGATTGCACTGCAACATTAACCCGATGGTGTCCTTTCATTAATAACTGAAGGAATATTTCTGAGCCCAAACTGTTTATGTGTTTCACGGGAAGCGAGGAGGATGTGTCATCCTGGAAGATGTGACATTTACCGCCGTCCCTCATTGTGCTGCTGCATGGTACTTTTTTTTTTTTTTTTTTTTTTTTAATGTTTCTTTTTCCCTGTTATAAATTATTAACCATTAGAGCATGAGGTGAGGTTGAATCTGTGGGTGTGTAAGTCACAACTGATTCACACAGAAAAAATGCACCGGGGGGAAATGATCCGGCCGCTTGTTCGTCTGTGGTTGTGATCGGTCGTGTTTTTCCATTAAAATAAAACAACTGTTAATGTTAATATTTATGTCATAAAGATAAAATCATGCTGCTCAAATAAATTCAGTGAATATAAGTACTTGAACCATCAAACTGAATATTGTTCTTTTTGTTATGATTATTTTTCTTGATGCTTCTCAACACTGTCCATGAATCAATTTCAGTGAATGGATGAATTCAGTTCTCTGACTGTTTCCACCCTCATCACAAGACATTAACAAGATGTGTGTTGTCCTCACTATTTAAAAAAAAATCTAAATCCGTGTCAGATCTTTCATGTAGGCAAGTTTTTGTTATTAAAGTTAAAACCCATATGTTCAATTTAATTGTATATACATACAAAAATACAAAATGATCGGTACGATCTTAAGATAAATCTCAGTAGATTGCGCAGCTGTACCCAGATCAAACAGTCCTTAACATGTCTATCAGATCAAAGTTATTCACTGAATCTGCTCTCAACTCAGAATTCAACAAGATCCAAACATTTACCCCCTGAGGAACTGAGCAAAATGTGGACAAACATGCAAAATCACTAAAAGCCTGGAGGCAACGCTGCAACCGTATTCAACTGTGTTGTTTACCAACCCAACTAGTCTGCTGCAAACTGGTGGAATACTTTTGTCTGATCATGCAAACAAACAAACCAACCCGGGGTGGAAACACAAACCTACCTGGCTGAGGTAAAAGGTGACTCGTTGTCCTCTGGAACATGCAGCATCTTTATCAGACTCATCTCTGAGATTCATCACAGTTTAGAGTCTAGAGCTGAGCCTGGATGTCACTTCACCACATGAAGGAAACACTGACTTTATAAATTTGAATTTATAAAGCTAACCCTTCCTAAATAATCTTCCATTTTGTTTTTGAATTCGGGACCCTGAGAAAACCAAGCACTTGATTTAGAAAAAGCAATCTAAGAGGGTTGGAGAAAATAAGTATCATTACACATTATGTCTGATTACATTTTTTTCTTTGAGAAATATTTTATATGATGAACACTATCGCTTCTTTCATTTTTTGTACTTTTTGAGTCTTCTGTCTTGTGCCTGTGTTATAATTATACATGTTGTTTCTTCCATAGTGTCTCCATCATAATCATCCTGAATAAATGCAGAAGGACGATCCTCCTGAGCTCGCTGCTGCTCGTCATGAAGCTCTCTGGGCTGGAGGTGAGCCACATGGTGGCAGTGTCCACAAATAAGCTTGTCTTCCACCTCCACATGCAAACAAACCTCTTTGCTTGAGGTTGACTGCCACCTCCAAAGCTACATAACTGACGGGACTCCATGTACCATGAATTTGTTTTTACATAGGCAGAATGTGCAGAATACAAGTCCATGCATAAAGCAGATGGCAGCTCCAAATGGCACTCCGGGCAATGATCCAAAATCTTTCAAATTTTTCCCGGCGTTATGCTTGAGTCACCGTGACTCGTTCAAGCATCATCAATCAGCGCAGAGGTTGATCTTTCATGTTGCTAATCTGAAACAGTGGCACCATGTAGCCACTGTATAGTGGAAGCATGATGCACACGCTGATGACTGACTGAGGAGCAGCTTCAAATTAAAAAAAATGTTTTTAACTGTCAGAAACTCAGGCGTGTTTGATGTTCTGTTGGTTTAAGTCATAAAGTGAATGTTCTTCCTGACAGGTGCTGCGCTACCTGGGGAAACTCCACCGCTCCAACGGATGTGAGAGACACAGCTCTTTTTATCACCTCAGTTGACACAACATAATCTCATCACAGCACATCACCTGTCCAGGATCTGCGAGCACAGCTCCCAGCCGGGACGCCGCCACCACCACGCCAGGACCAGAGAATCACTCCCTCTCCTGCGTATCTGCACGACTGGACATCACCTTGGGGTGAGTGACAGTGGCAGGAGGTTCAACGACAGAATAAGGTGCCACTGAGATTTGTTGTCACTTTGGGCGGACAGGAAGGAATTCATCTCTGTGCTTTTTTAAATAGGACAAGTGTGTAACAGGCAGATGCAGGAACGGCAGCTGAATCTGGGCTAATGTTACTTCCCTGCACAAACATACCACAATATTTGGTCATCTGAAGTGCCTCTAACAGTCACCACATTATCTGGCTTTGCTGGACAGTACGGTGCTTTCCACCTACTGATGCAGTATCAGTCACTAGTGCTTGACTAAGCAGCAGTTCCACAGCTCTGCCTCTGAGCCGACCCTAGGCTGCACATGACAGATGTTGTTTGGAAGTGGACCAGCCGTCCGCCGGCTCCGACCTGCTGTTGTCCCGGTGCAGAATGACGCAGGTATTGCACAACATTTTCCTTGGTTATGACTGTGTGACATCACTGGCTCCTCTTTAGTGCTCACTGTTCCCCTGATGCGTGATGCATTCTCTGAACGGTCGCACTGTTATGTGTAAACACAGCAAACGACTCAAAGAGACACGCACACACACACACACACACACACACGTAGAGGTGCGCACCGCTGCTGCCTCAGGTCCGGCTGTAACCACGGAGGCACCTGTCGGCGTGACGTCATGTGAGTCAGGTGAATGCATGCATGCGTGTGGGTGTGTGCACAGGTTCCTGCTGGCTGTGGTGTGTTTACATAATCAGCACAGCAGCACACCTCGGTCACAGGGTAAACTTTCCACTGGGCTCAGAGAAAAAGAGCTCCGCTTCACACTTGAGTAGCCCTGGAATGGCCTACTTTCACAGACAGGACTGACGGGAGGCGACAAAGTGTGTCCTGTCCAAATGTCTCCTCCTGTTCTCACACACATTTTATAGAAAACATCATTTAATCCTGCTTTAATTTCAGTAGATTTTCTTTTAAAGAAGCAGTTCAGCATTGACCAACAGCACGTGCACCCATAAATATTTTAGCCTAGCTTAGCGTAAAGACAGAGGGAACAGCTAGCCTAGCGCTGGTCAAGAAAACAGACCTTGGCTACCAGAATGGCTGGTTCTCACTGGTTAACCTCCAATATCCAGTTAGTTTAATCCTGACAAAACACAGACTGTTAAAAAACAACAAGTTGTGGTTTTATATGAGGTTCTATGTGAGTTATTTTGTGGCTGTGGACTCCATAGTTATGTTGAAAGTCCTTTGTTCCATCTGAGCACAGCTACACAAGAAAACAAGCAGTCTTATTTAGATTGTTTTTGAGGATAGGATATTCAATATGAAGATGCTTTAAAGAGGAAGATGACCACTTCACAGTAACAAACATAACAATCTGAGATAGATTTGCTTGTCCTGCTTCTTGGACTCTATCGGCTGGGTGAGACAACATGGACACAAATTATCACATATTTCATCACACTCAGTGCAACGTTGAAACTAATTTATTTCAGTATTTCAACCCAGTGTCGCCGCAGTGAATACTGATTTGTGAACATGGACATTCATTTTCTGTTTTTAGTTTTGTTTTTCATGACAGTATAACATGAACCTGTAGCGACTGTGTATTATCACGAATATGATCCCTGGTCTCACGCCATCATCACCCTCCTCAGCTTACCTGTGCTGCAGTTAGTGAATGCAGCTCTTCATTCATATGAGACAAAACAGTTACAGATGAACTGTCAGACAAAACACAAACCTGTGTCCATGATCAATAGATAGGATTTCTAAAGATGTGGATGTCTGCTGCTGCTGTTATTTTAACAAGTCTGTTATGAGTTGTGTCACCTTTTTGTTCTTGAACTGTAAATGGATGACAGCTTTTATTTCTGTTCACCATGTCCACTGGGTTTTCAATGAATACAATTCATTTCACATCTTAAGTTTCGAGGACAAACACACAGACACAGACCTCTGCAAATGTTAATGCTGTCTGGTGAGAGGTCGTGCAGCTCTGCTGTGGCATATCTCCTCACATTTCCAGCGGCTTCCAACAGTTGAGTTTGATTTTGATTCACAGCTGAGTCAATGGAATTTGCTTGTGAAGCTAAAAGCATTGAAAAATTGTTTTTATCTAATTTGTGTCCTTGTCCTGTTTGTGTCCTGTAATCCTGTTGGATTAATTGACTAATGGCTCCGTCTTGACTGGTGGTGGTCAGATACCACTGTTGTTTGTTTTGTTGTTGTTGTTTTTCAATTTCAGAGGAACTGACCTTTAAACCCCATAATGTAAGGTCCAATTAAGTATGAGTTAATACACTGCTTCATGATTTGATTTATCTGTTGGTGTTATTCCTGTGTACAGCTCCAAGCTTTCCATTAATTGTTTTAATAAGAGCTGAACTGTGCTTCACCTGCTCCACAGACATTAATGGTGGACCTGTTGTTAGCTGGAACGATGCAACAGGGACCCATCTGTTCAGCCGCTATGAATGATCATAAGGCCAGACCGAAGCGTCTAAATATAGACAGGACAAATTAAATTCAAATGACTCAGATGCTTGATGACTGAGACGAGTGACTTATCCCTCCCTCGCTGCTCCACATCAGTCGGTCGCTGTTCTTTGCGTTTAAGCAAACATCCACGCACCGCTGCTGAGCCGGGACTCACTTATTCCACTCTGGGTCGCCTCTCAAGCCTTCAAATGTTAGAGAGGAAGGAGGTTGGGCGGGTGGGTGGGTGGGGGAGTGAAAGGAAGATGGGTGGAGGGAGGGAAGGGAAGAGAGAAAGGCTAAATCAGTTGGCGGAGGAGAGGAAGCTCTGTCATATCCAGAAGGAAGTGTGAGTCATTGCTCGTACATTCTTGGAGGCTGATTCAGCTCTGCACAGGAAGTGGGAAACGCTTACTGCTGAGCTTTAACACTACGAGGAAAAGATCCTCGTCTGGAGCGGTGTCACTGTCAAAAGAGTCCCCCAGCAAAATAAAAAGAAACAGGTGAAAGAAATTTAACAAACAGTCCTTGTCACTCTTGTTTTATACGTTTTATAAGCTCCAGAGAAACGGGCGGCCCAACACAGAGAAAAGAGAAATGAAAAGAAAAAGCCCTGTGCCACCGGGAGAAAGACGAAGAGCTGTCAGAGAGGAGGAAGAGGAGGAGAAGGAGGAGGGCAAAGGGTAGCACTCTGGGTCTTCCTCTTTTCTTTGGTCCCCAGAATTCTCCCCTTCCTTCTCCCTCTCTCTCTCGTCACTTCTCAGATTTCACAGTTGCAGCTATCGCAATTTAACCCATTCCTTTCCAGTAAAAGAGAAACCAGCCAGAGGAAGGAGGAAGTGATTTCACATAAGTCAAACCCAAAAATATGCTTTTACTTCAACACACTGAGTGTTTACATCAGCCTGCATCTGACCCACATCTGTCTGGTAGGCTGCTGTCACAGATGGCAGGAGGTTTCTCCAGGTGACCATGTAGGTGGTGGTGTTGGATGTGCTTGGAAGATGCCAGTCCCACCCCCACCTCCCTCCCATTTATAAGCACACAGACAGTCTGTCCTACCTAGACTCTCATGGTCACTGCCCCGTCCTCATGATAAAATACCGGCTTATCACCAGTTTCCATTCAGTTTCTTAACGCTTATGTAACGTCAAGGCAGGGAGGAATTGCTGTCCACTGAAGAAGAATGTATCTGTGTGTGTTGACTGAGAGTGTATTTGTGTGGTGGGAGGGGGGAGTGAGACAACGCGTGGAGTGAAACAGGTTTCCACATGAGAGTAAAACCCACCAAACATGCACAGCAATGGAAAAAGTGTGCTCAGCTGATTAGTGAAACACACACACACACACACACACACACACACACACACACACACACACACACACACACACACACACACACACTCACACACACTCACAGATCAAGCCGTTCCCAGTCTCTCACACTTCTCACACACACATCACTCTCACACTGTGTCTCTGTCTCACACAAAACCATGTTGTATTGTACGGCTTGTTGCTAGGAGACAAACTAATTCCAAACCTCTTGAAACAGAGCGACTTACTCCCCGTTTCTAAGCTGGTACATCGGAGAAAGAAAAGGGAGAGTGAGGGAGAGGAGGGACAGTGAGTGAGGAAAAAAAAGGGGGGTGGGGGTGGGTGGGGGTGATGGTGGGGGCTCTGGGAGACAAGAAAGCGACTCTCCCACACAGAGAGGCTTTCACTGTCAGTAGGAGCCAGGAGACTCATCGCTCTCTGGGTTCGAAGTCGACTCGTCAGAGTGAAGGAGCAGCGACGCCAGATGCTGTGCTGCTTCCTCCTCACCTTTGTACAAATTCAACTGTTTCTACAGGAGGAACATGAGCATGACACCTGAGGCCAAAAAGACTTTTAGGATCCATGTGGGAAAATTGAATTGTAATCAGTTATGTATTTTTGGAAGCCACGTCAAAGTGTTATTGTGTGCTCTCCAACTCAAACATAAAAACCTGTATTAAATCTGAATTTCCTGTTGTAAAGCTTAAGATATGTAGCATCTACACACTGTGGCGGAGAAGAAGCTGTCACTTACAGTTTTTCTCAATTGTTAACACACAAATACTGCTACTTGAGACACAATGACCACAACATGTAACTCATGCACCAACCCCCTGAACCAACTCTGCTTAACTACGAGCACAATTCCTGCTTTACACTCACACTGCAGTTCTAAAACACACTTTTTTCAAAACACTACACACAATTTTCTGCATTTGGCTCAATTTTAATGAAGAAAATCGTTAATTGTCCTACTTTGCACATCGATTCATCACATGGGCAAACACCTGTCACAGTTTTACAATTAACAATCAGAGCTTTAGCATAAAAGAAAAACAGAAGAGAGGATGCAGCAGAGTTTTTTTTTTTAATCGTAAGTGTACACTGTTGTTTTGTATGTTTTGTTTTGTTATGTAGACCACTGTATGTGTGCAAATTTATATATATATATATATATATATATATATATATATATATATATATATGAAAACAAAATACCATTTTGAGAAGAAATAACATTGTTTTGAATGTAAAGTTACATTTTGCAGGAGAATTGAGGGGGTTGTGCCCATTGCAACATACAAGGAATACCATTTGTGTGCTTGAATTTCAACAAGAGAAATTCAGTATGATAGAGCAAAATAAAATTTAAAATAGCGTAAGGATTCATGGAAAAGCTGCGGCAACGATTTAAGAACATGTAGCATATTTAATCATTTTTACCAAATGGTGCTGCACTGGTTAATACTGTCAGATCACAGGTTTGAATCCTCTGTCTGTGTTTTTTTTTACATCTTCTCCCTGTGTCTGCGTCACTTTCATCCCTCCCTCCCTGTCCGAGGTGGACCCTGCCTTTCACTCACTGTTTGCTGGGATTGGTCATAGGTCCCTCTAAACCTCCATGGATCTGCTGTATTTATAACAAACAGATAGCTGGATACAAAACTGTAGAGAGGATAGTGATACAGCTGGACTTTTCTGTTGATGTGAAAAGAGGATGTATGCCATGTTTTTAGACTGTCAGCTGTATGGAAATTTAACAGGAGTGCACTGAACTGCCCTTAAGCAAGGCAGCAAGGCTGTTAGGTCAGACTGTCTCTAAGCAAAACTGTCCCGTTTGATTAAAGAACTAGAAAAACCACCAACCGCCAGTCCCAATAACTGTGGGGATTAGCGGTTGGACGTTTGCGTTTCACCACAGTGAACATCACAGTATAAAGCTTCATCACTTCATTATTCCACCTTGTTACAAATGTATCTACAACTTGGACCTCTGGTCACTAAATTCAGATCAATTCATTCATGTTTCCTGTGGATGTTTGTGCCACATTTGAATGAATTCTGTCATGGTGAAGAACAGTTTGTACAGGCAACCTGAGGGTGTGTTTAAAAGGTCATGGGTCAAAAACACTGAAAGTCGCTGTTCTGAAAAAAATACCCAGTTGTCAACCCCCTCCCCCCAGAGTTACCAGTGACACACACACACACACACACACACAGGTCTGCCTCTATGTGTCCATCACAGTGGCAGTCAGGTGCTTATAATGTCATTACCAAGGTAAATGGGGGGCTACGCATTCTTCAGCACACAGGCACACACACACACACACACACACACACACACACACACACACACACACACACACACACACACACAAATGGAGCAGAGACTCCTCAGCCTCCTGTCATGTGCTGCTTGTTTCAATCCTGCCATCTCTGCTGTTCTCTGCCCTCCCTCCACTCCACCCCCCCGTTAGTCCAGCTGCATCTTCTCAGCTGCCCCCCCCCGACATCAGCCACTCATCCAGCCTGCTATGTCACATGCAGCAGTGGCGTGAGGTCAGCCGCCTGTCTGTCCATCTGTCTGATGTGACAGCGGTTGTTTTCTGCATGGTCAGGAGTTCCTGTGGATCAGAATGCTGATCTCACACTGGCGTGAGTGTTTCTGTGGTGGAACTGAAGTGATGTGAGCACATATACAGGCCTCACTACTCCCTTACTCTTCACCTATGACCTCATCAAATTGCCTGGTGTAGTTGTATGTCCCCAAATGTCCATTGCACGATAATGCTGATAGTTTTATGTTGATGTATTAATGATCTAAGGTTGATGCAACAGAAATGACCTACTTGTTCCATTCTAGTTCTAGAGGTTGTAGTAGGACAGGCAACTGTCATAAAATTCATGAAATGAAATTTCTATTTATTTCACAACACTTTCAAACAAAATTGTCCTATCCACCACCTCCACTACCGTTACACCAACAGTCTTCATGTCATCCTTTACTACGTCTATAAATCTTCTCCAGGCTCCTCTTCTTTTCCTCTCGCCTGGCAGCTCCATCTCCAACGTCCTTACTCCAATATAAGTGCTATCTCTTCTCGGCACATCCAAACCATCTCAACTTCTCAGTACCTATACACTCCTTCATTCCTCAGGCATCTTTGCATTCTCCAGGACTGCGTTAAACAATGTGGTTAAAAAGTACTCTCCCAGATGTCTTTATATCTTCACAGGTTTGTCATCTGGATCATCTGCCTCTTCATTCTTCTTTCTCTCCACAGCTGCTCTCATTTCCTTCGCCTATTTCCCCTCTGTTTTTCCTCTCTCTTTCATTTTTTATTCATCTTTTCCTCACAGTTCTCCTTCCACCATGTCAACACATTCTGCTCCCTCACTGGAACATTTCCATCTTTATCCTTTATCGCCCTAACCTGCTGCACATCTTTTCCAGCCCCGTCTGTGTTTAGCCAATGGATGTGAGTCTTTTTCTCCTTCCTTACTGTCCAGCCTCTCATGTAACTCATTATATGTTCATTCCTTTGCACTATCCCACTTTTCTTCTTCCTTTGAATGCTTTCATGTACTTCCACATTACGCCAATATGTTTCCTTGCCTTCTTTCATCTGTCTGGAGGAAACAACACACGTCTTCCTGCTATAGACTCTCACTTTCTTCTTGCTCTGTCCTTACTTGCTTCCTCCTCTTGGTTTATAAAGTCATCCTACAGACTACCAAGTGATGATGCCTTGCTGCACCCTCCCCTGGCATCACCTTACAATCTTCTTTCTCTTTCAGCTTACACTTTCTGTACTATATTTCCTGAGAAGTCACCCTATGATCCAAAATCTACTACCATCTGTCTTTCCACTTTCCCAGCACCACCTCGTCTCCTATTTCCCCTTCACCAATATGCCCATCAATCATTTCATCCTACTTACCCTTCCATTCCTCTTTCTCTTTTATTTGACATCCAACTTTTAATTCAATTCAATTCAGTTTTATTTATAAAGCGCCAGATCATAAAAACATTTATCTCAAGGCACTTTACATGGAGAAACCCATTTCCACAATGAGCAAGCGCTTGGTGACAATGGAGGAAAAACTCCCTTTTAAAAGGAAGAAACCTCCAGCAGAACCAGACTCAGAGTGGACGGTCATCTGCCTTGACTGGCTGGAGTGAGATGAAAACAGAGAAAAGAGAAAGAGAAGAGACAGAGGAAAGGGAGGGGAGGAGGACGGGGGAGAAAGAAAAGAGGGAGACCGGGAAGAGACAATAGAGACTAGATGTTTACAAGTAGTTGTTAAAGCAAAATTATCATTACAGTTAATATTACAACAACAACAACAATACTAATACTAATACTAATACTACTACTACTAATGATGATGATGTTGTTGAAGAATTTGAATCCAACTGCTCTGGAGTCAAAACTACCTGAAAAAGAGAAAGGGGTGGGGGACACAACTGCGAGAGAGAACAGATGAGTGTTAATAATATGTAATATATTGATATAAAGACATGAAGTGTGAGGGAGAGACTAAGTCTAATCCTAAGAGACAGTCTAATCCTATAGCAGCTTAATGTGAAAGTGATACTATAGTGATCATTGAGCATTGATCATTGAGCACACAGCACAGCACACATGCACACAACAAAATTAACCCTCTGCATTTAACCCATCATTAAGTGAGGGGGCAGCCTTGACTGCGCATGGGGAGCATGTTTGGAGATGGTATCCTGCTCAAGGGTATCTCAGTGGGACTCAGTAGCTGCTGGATTCGAACAGGGGCCTTCTGGCCCCAAGTCCGCTTCCTTGGCCACCAGGCCACTACTTCCCTTAAACTAAACTACAGGATGGTTCAAGTGGGTCCATGTCCTACCTGGACCATCCTTAAACTTGTGGGGCAAGTTGAGTGGGATCAATTTTTTAGGATATTCAGATATTCAATTAAGGTGTCAGCCCCCACACCCCCCAACCACACTCACTCACACACACACATACACACACACACACACACATGCACACACACAGTCCTTGAATCTGTGCTGAAGTTCAGTAATCTTGCACTGTACTTCAGCACAGTAATCACACTGATACTTTACAGCTTTACAGCTCAGTGTTTCAACCAACAACTCATTTTACAAATATTTTCATTTTTTCAGTTGTGCAACAAGCACTTTGCTGCTTTGAAGAGTGTCCCAACATAAAAAATATTCTTTGCCTCAAGTCTGTTATTTGTCCACCTGCATGTCCTCTAGGTATTATTTTCTTTATCAAGAATTTCCCACAATGCATATTTAAACAAGAGGAGTTTGTGCAGGCTGGATCATTCAAACATTTGAAACACAACATTTCTCAGTCATAAAGACTGATACACATTCACACCCTTTCAACACAGTCACACCCTCTCAGCCACACAGTCTGGTGTTATGATGATGGAAACTAACTGGTTCACACACACGCACACACACACACACACACACACACGTCCAAACAGACAAATCCGGAAGCTTGGGTTTAAAAGACTTAGAGAGAGAGAGACTTTAAGAGAATTTAAGAGAATTAAAACCATACAGACTCTGCAAAAAATAATTAAAAAAAAATATGTACAAAAATCATTGATAAAATACTTAAAATTCTAAGTTTTAAAAGTTTGAATATCATCCTCCTTCCCCCTGATCTTTTCTTATATTTATCATTTCAGTACTTGTTAAGTATAAACAGATAAGCTTGCAATCATGTCGAAACCCTAAAAACATGCACCAGAAACAAAGATCATCCACTTTGTTCGTCAGTTGTTTTTGATCATATTGAAAAGCAGCAAGCTGCAGTTGCCTATTGATCAGTCATTAGCTTGACTGATCAGCACAGTCTCCTACCCATTTCTTTTTCCATTATTTCTTTTAAGACAAAGGTAAATCTTATCATTCTTATTGAATAAGTTGAATGTGAGCATCAGCTGTTGGCAGATGACAGCTGACCTGGTGTTGGAGCTGGATATACCTGGTCTCCCAGTTAGGTTAGAGGGCTGCTGGGACGCCTTCACACCAAACTCTGTGGTAGGTTCCTCCTCTGCCCGGTGAGTCACCAGGTTTGGTATGAGATAATGGAATGGTGAACGTGCTGTGATTTGCCTTGCTCACCAGCAGTTTGAATTTCTGGTGAACTGTGGTTAAACCAAAGCAGACACAGGCGCAGCATGTAAAGCCTACATGGCCCTGCAATAATTACTGGTCTCTCCAAGTCCGCGATCCAGGATATCATCTTCCTCGTGATGTTTAGTCACAGGCTTTGACTTAAGGTTTTACGTTGACTGTCATGATTCAGCGTGCGTCATCAAGCGTCAAATACGTTCACGGTCAGCCCTTGTAGCGGTTGTTTCTGTGTATGTAAGATGGTTATTTAGATGTGGATGTGGTCAGCCATGTTTGTTTACCCCAAGGCTTTGCTGCATCATCATCTTTGATACTTGGAGTCTGAAGGAAAGACAAAGATGGGACCAGTTCATCAGAAATGGCATTCCTCCTTTTTTTTTTTTTTTTTACAGTTGCTAGACTAAAATCTTATTACAATTACATTTCTCCATCTCACAGTCTTTAGTCTATTCATATTTTTCCTCATCCTTTATGCTAATTTGTTTGCCAGGTTTAAACAGATGTTGCTGCTGGTGTTGGACAACCACCCACCCAATCCCATCAGAGTGGTTTCTTGACTGTTTATAAAGATGGCCAATCTGCCATCCAGGCAAACAAGAACGTGTTGTCCGTGTCCTCCCACTGTACGAAAATTGTGCTAAAATATCCCGGATGCGAGCGCTGCCATCTTGATTATTTGGAGCCAGAGTCTACGCAGCAGTAATCAGGAAGTGGAGCCACAGTATCGACTAAACAACAATCATGAGTCAACGTCTTGGACATTTTTTATAGCATCCAACAACTAAACAAAACTAAAAATGAAGACTTGAAATATATCAGTGTGATAAGAACTAATTAACGTGAAGTTTGGAGCATGTCCCATTTGCGGACATGGAGGGGTGTGGGGCTTGTGACTTGTACAACAGCCAGCCACCAGGAGGCCATCTAGTTTGTTTGGCCTCCATCTTTGTATGCAAACTGTCAGTGGCTTGCTACTGGAAAATAAGGGATAGCTGATTACCATGTCATCTTCAATAGAAGTAATATAATACTTAATATAGGCAAGGTAAATTTAAAACATAACCTAAGACTTTTTAAAAATGTTCAAATTCAAGTATAATTTAATGTTAATGGAAAACAAAGTTTCCATTAATAATTTAAAAACAAGTGTCAAGTGTTTCCCCAATTAATCAGAAACAGGTAACATAGAACAGGTCTATGAGGTCTATCTTAAATTTACTGCTGCACAGGTTGATCATGGTTTTGACAGCATTACATATTGTCTTTGATCAATTCTTGACGCTGTTGCCCCGCTGAGAAAGAAGGTAGTGAATCAGAGGAGGAGAGTTCCTTGGTTTAACTCACAAACACAGGCTTTAAAGCAACAGTCATGGATTCTAGAGAGGAAGTGGTGTTCAACCAAACAAGAAGAATTTTATGTAGCCTGGAGAGATAGTTTCATAGAATATAAGGGAGCCCTCAGGAAGGCCAGAGCCTCTTACTATTCTTCTTTAATTGAAGAAAACAAGAACAACCCCAGGTTCCTTTTCAGCACTGTAGCCAGACTGACAGAACATCATAGCTCTGTGTCTATTCCAATAAATCTTAGCAGTAATGACTTTATGAACTTTCTTACAAATAGAATTGTTGTCATCAGATATAAAATTAGTTACCCAGTGCAGTAGACTTGGAATCAGTAGTAACAATTGATTTTTTATCTGGACAGTTTTTCTCCCATAGATCTTTTTGAATTGACTACAACAGTCTCTTCATCCAGACTCTAGTAAAAGGCTACGTACCACAGGCTTTTAAAGCTGCAGTAATCAAACCATTACTTAAAAAACCTACTCTGGACCCAGGTGATCTAGCTAATTATAGACCTATATCAAATCTCCCTTTTATGTCCAAAATCCTTGAGAAAGTTGTTGCTGCTCAGCTCTGTGATTACTTACATGGGAATAGTCTTTATGAAGATTTCCAGTCAGGGTTTAGAGCTCATCATAGTACAGAAACAGCATTAGTGAAAGTTACCAACAACCTTCTTATGGCCTTAGACAAAAGACTTGTCTCTATACTTGCCCTGTTGGATCTTAGTGCTGCGTTTGACACAACTGATCATAAGATCCTATTACAAAGACTAGAACATGTTGTTAGGATTAGAGGCACTGCACTTTTTTGGTTTAAGTAATGTCTTTCAGATAGATTCCAGTTTTTTATGAAAACAATGAGTCTTCCACTGCAGTTAATCATGGAGTTCCACAAGGTTCTGTGTTAGGACCAATCCTCTTTATCTTTTACATTCTTCCCCTAGGCAATATCATCAGGAAGCACAATATAAACTTCCATTGTTATGATGATACCCAGTTGTACTTATCTATGAAACCAGATAAAACTAACCAGGTCATCAAACTTCAGGATTGTCTTAAAGACATAAAGACCTGGGTGACTCAGAATTTCTTACTTTGAAACTCAGACAAAACCAAAGTTATCATACTTAGCTCTAAACATCTCAGAACGTCATTTTCAAATCACATAGCTAAGATGGATGGGATTACTTTGGCCTCCAGTTCTACTATGAGGAATCTTGGAGTAATCTTTGATCAGGACATGTTATTTGTATCTCATATTAGACAAGTCTCTAGAACAGCTTTTTTCCACCTATGTAATATTGCAAAACTCAGAAACATCCTGCCTAAAAAGGATGCTGAAAAGTTAATTCATGCATTTGTTACCTCTAGACTGGACTACTGTAACTCTCTACTATCAGGGTGTTCCAGTCAAACTCCATTAAATACCTTCAGTTAATCCAGAATGCTGCAGCACGAGTACTGACAGGAAGTAGGACCAGAGATCATATTTCTCCTGTATTGGCTGCTCTTCATTGGCTTCCTGTAAAATCCAGAATAGAATTCAAAATGCTTGCTTGCTTACAAAGTCTTTAATGATCAGGCTCCATTATATCTTAAGGAGCTCATAGTTCCTTATTATCCTAATAGATCACTTCAATCACAAAATTTGTGATCTCTGTATCAAGAAATGTATCGCAAAATCTTGTCTGTCTATCTATCTATCTATGCTGGTTTACTTGTGGTTCCTAGAGTCTCTAAGACCAGAATGGGAGGTAGAGTCTTCAGTCATCAGGCTGCTCTCTTATGGAACCAGTTCCCAGTTTGGACCCGGGAGGCAGACATCCTTACTACATTTAAGGTTAGACTGAAAACTTTCCTTTATGATAAAGCCTATAGTTAAGGGTGGTTCAGGTGGGACATGGACCCGCCTGAACCATCGTTTAGTTAAGCTGCTATAGGATTGGACTGCTGGGAAACTCTGACAATACACTGCACCTCTTCTCTCTGTCCCTCACTCCTTTAGTCTCTGTCTCTCCCTCACGTCTTTACATCAATAAATTACATATTATTAAATGTCCCATATTATACCCTTTTTACAAGTTAACATAGTGCTATAAGGTCCACTGAACATGTCTTGTTGAAATACCTCTCAGATTAGGCGTATCTGCCCGCCTCTCTACCACTTTGTTCAGAACAGGCTGATTCTCATTAGAATTCATACATGCAATAAAGCTGCTACTGTCCACGTACCATTCCAGTACTGGTGATGTGCTGCGTCACTGGAGTTTACTAGAGACATGGCTGCTACTTCTGTGCCACCTTATATGTCCGAACCTGAGACCAACCCAGAGGAAGGGGAGGCACCTTTAGAAACACCACCACTCTGTTTGGAGCAGGATGTTTCCAAATGGTTAGTCTAAAATTAAGCTATTAAAAACAATGTTTCATATCACCACTACATACACATAGCCTATTTGCATTTCAAAGCGAACTCAGTTTTGTGCCGTTTTCATAGGTGCATATGGGACACTGTGCATTAATGACATCCGAGGCAGAGAACTTCCTGCCGGGAAACACTAGAGGTATTTTCAGTTGAAGCTGCACTTATTTGTATGACTACAGATAACAGTTGTCAGTCTCTGCGATACTCACCATAACTAGAGGCTGCAGCAGGTTGAAGAAGTCCCCTGTACGACAAACCATCCTGCCTGTCTGCCTAAATGTCTACTCGCCGCAGAATGTCTGCAACATTTACAAAGCTGACTATGGACCTTTGAGATTAATCTTTAGCCCCAACACCTTCAGTCCTGGTGTTCCACAGTAATACTACAGACTTCATGATGTTGTTTCACAAAACAAATCACTTACCCTTAAGATGATGCTTTTTTTGTGTCCTTATTTGGTTTTGCTGGGGCGAACATAAAAATCCGATTTGTGTCCGATGGTCACTTAAATATTGGCAGGTATGTTAAGTTGTTACTTAACTTAACTTAAGTTGTGTGTCACCAGATAACATGGGCATATCTCCTGGGTTAACATGTGTTAAACTATTGACAGGCATCATGACAGACAACACTAAATGTCCACAGGTAAAACTTAACCATTCCTGATCTGCTTGGTGGCGAAGTGAGGAAGTCCGTGAAATAAGTTTTATGTTACTTAGGGACGCCATTTCAAATCCTGATGCCATGTTTTTCTTTATTTTTGTTTTACATTTATTTTGTGGCCAGGACAATTCATAGTTCTGTAGCTGATGTCGTTATGGTGTTTACTTTTACATTAACCGTCGATGTTCACGTTTTTTTGGCATAATCTCCATCCTTGCTCACACGGGCCTGTTGTTCAGGAAAATGGTGACTCTGCAGATGCACATATGGAATTGCCAGTTAACATGAAAATCAGTTAACCTGGAACACTGGGGGCAGAGTGGGTCACATCTGATTTCACAGCTTGTATTGCTGTCTCTGCTTCATAAACATCGGCATGTGTTATATCCTCAGGCACGTTAGAATCTCAGTCAAAAGCTGATGAAAGCTTCCACAACCACCAAACACAGTTAAAGCTACAAACAATTAAAAGAGCAAGTAAACAAACTCCACAAAAAAATGTAAACACAAACTGCGACCCCCCTCCAAACGGCTCGTTGTAAACAAACAAACAACGTCTCTGCTGAGAGCGGAGGTCTCAAAAATTCCAAAACAACGAGTTTCAGCAAGATCTGATTAACTGACTGAACCAGCAGCACCAGAATGATCAATAAGGTTCAAACGATTGATAAACATGATTATAAAACCTGTCTTACCTTTGCTGTCATATTTACAAGACGAAATCCAGTGTTAACGCCACATTTCCTAAACAACTACATCTCCCAGGGTGCTTTGTGAGCAGTTGGACGACTTCCAAGCTAGTGCTTGTGAGAAAAAAATAGTGAATAAGGCAGCTCTGTCTGCTCAGTTCTTCCTGTTGGGCTTGGATCCATTACTTTGGAGGGTGGAAGTGGGGTTTTTTATTTTTATTTTTTATTTCAACAAGTAGAACAGTGCATTGTTCAAAATAAAAGGATACAGTAACTATACATCAGGGATTATATAATAAATATACATATGTTTATACAAAAAATCAATAGACAAATGCAAATACGAAGTATATAATTCACCTAAATATTTTATATTTGAAGCACAGTTTCATAGTTTTGATTGCTTTTTTGTTAAAAGAGGAAGAGATAGTCATAATATATCCTTCGAGTTCCTCATAAAAACAAAAGAAGGAGGAGTGGGTTTTCATAACATTGCATTTGTGTATATGAAACTTAGCCAGTAAAATGATAAGGTTACAAAGAAAATATTCACCTTCCAATTCCTTGGTATAATCAGTTAAATCAAATCAGACATCCTTCAAGCGTAATTCAAAAGCATCATAGATGTTATCTAAAACAAAATGACAGATCTTTTGCCAAAAGCCTCTTAAGAAATCACATGTCCAGAAGAGATGGACGACAGTTTCTAGATGCATGTTACAAAAAGTATATTTCACCTCAATATCTTTTATGAATATAACTAAAAAAGATTTAACAGGGTAACACCTAAGGATAATTTTAAAAGACACCTCTTTAACTTTGTTGACAAGCAGGAATTTACTGGGCGGACTCCCTGTCCTGGTCCAGTAAATGTTTTTCGCATATTTGCTCCAAGCTCCAAGATACAGTCATTTTCGAAAGGTGATGCACATTTCTATTATTCCTAAGGAGTGGACATAAAACATATTTTGCAAACTGTTCAGGAGCCGCAGGAATTTTAAATTTATGAAGACATTTTTGATAGTTAAGCGGCTTGCCTTACTTATTAAATATCTGACTTACAGCACAATATTATACATAAACCAATTGTCCAAAAAATAAAGACTTCTTTGTATAACAGATATCTCTAAGAAAACGTGTACATAAGAGACCAAGACAAAAGAGTTTGTTAATGAAAGAAAAAACAAAAAACAGGAAGTCTAACAAATTTGAGGCCACCCAACTCAGAAAATACATGTTGAGAAATAAAATTCCATATGGAAGCAGGTTCTTTTGAATAGTTTTTAATCCAGTTAACTTTGAAGGTGTTATTAAGTGTACTGAAATCAAGGAAGTTGAGGCCACAATTGTCAAACTATTCATCATAACAGATTTTCTTTCTAAATGAAATTATAAAGCAGCTGGTCAATATCTTTACAAATATTTTTATCACCACCAACACTATAGCAAAAGTTAGTCTGGATATGCCTTCTGCTTTTGAGAGTAGGGTCCTACCCTTCAAAAATAGATCAGCCTTCAGTTTTCAGCTTTTTCAGATTCAGCTTTTTCTTGTTTTATCTATGATTTGGTTAAAGTTAATGCTACATCTAAGTTTCTGATCTCTTGTTACAACTATTGTTGGTGACTTCCTAGGTGACTTCCTCTTATACTGGGATATTACAAATGGAATCCACACTATAGCTTTTCACTGCCGTTAATTCACATTTATTTACATTCAAATGAAGACCTGAAGCTGTTGAAAACATGAATAATGTCCAAAGTAAGGAAATTTGAGAGGAGTCTCTTATTGTGTCATTAGCCAGTTAGCTTATAACAATCTCTCTATCAATAATTGACATTCATTTCAAATGACTGCTTTTAATGTGAGTAGCTAGTAGCTGTGTACATAGCAAGAACAAATGAGCAGAAATGGGACATCCTCGACGTATACCACATTCTAGCTTGAATCTAGGGAATGTCCCATATTTTAATTTAATCAAACTATTACTATTGTAAATCGCCAAAATCAAATTTGTTAAGTGTTTTAAAGATAAACTTGTGTTCAGTTGAATCAAATGCTTTATAAAAATCCAAAAGTAGAATAAAGCTGTCACTTTGAATAAATTCTGGATAATCTAGCATGTCTAATACTCATCAGATATTATTAGAAATATGTCTATTCCTCATAAATCCAGTCTGGGTACCATCTATGATATTGTTTAAAATAGCTTTTTAACGTTTGGAAAAGATAATAGATAGTATTTTATAATCATTATTTAGGAGGCTGATTGGGCGCCAATTATCAATTAGCGCCCAATCAGCACCCTATCAATCTTTCTTAGGCTTTGGCACCAGTGTTATTAGGTCTTGAGTCAAAGTTAGGGGAGAACACCTTTAGTAATACTTTCCTTGAAAATTTGTAACAAAAAGGAGCCAATTCTTTGGATAAGGACTTATAAATTTCCAACATAATACTATTTACTCCAGGTGATTTATTAAACTTTAGACTCTTAATTGAGTCTGTTACCTCTTTGAGTGAAATTGGGCTATCACAAAGTTCTTGGTCTTGGGTTAACAGCTGATGAATTTAAGAATGAGGCAGTACTATCTTCACAGTAGTGAGAACTATATACATTTCTGCAGAAGGTGGAGCAAACATTTACAATCTGCTTTGTGTCATCACAGACTGTGTCTCCTATTCTAAGTTGATGAATAGTATTGTGTTTGGATTTTTTGCAACCTAAAAAAGTATGCAGAGTTTTGCTCACTTTTCTCCAGCAAGCACCTTTCTGGATCTTACAAATACCCCTTCAGCTTTAGATTTGTGTGACTGATCTATTTTATTTTGGTATTCAAATAGTGCCTCTTTTTCTTCAGGGGTCATCTTGTCAGGATGTACGGAGTATAAGTTAGCAATCTAAGAGCTTATCTTTTCTTCTTCAACCTAGCAAGATCGCTACAGTAATATCTAAGAAACTTAAAATTTAAGAAGTTCCCATTTAATTATATATATTCCTTCTACTTTAGCCTCATTCCAAAAAAAACTGAATCAGCTCCTTAATCCAGAGTTTGACTGTTTTATGATACAAAACAGAGCTATTCATTTTCGAATACACATTTTTTGGACAGTTATGGCAGGGGAGTAAAGAAATGTGGATTTGAATGACCTTATGGTCAGTGAGAGGTGTAGGAAGAATTTTAGCTTTTGTGTTGTTTTTATGGTTGTTTGATATCAACCAAAAATCAATTTATGATTGTCTAAATGTTAATTTATTACTCCATGTAAATGCTGTGTCCCCTCCAGATATTTTCCCTCCAGATATCCTTTTAATCAAACCTTTGCATTAGCGTTTTCAACGCTGCACTAGTACTAGTTTGGGAACCTGGTGGCCATCTATCAATTGTGTTGTCCAAAGTAACATTAAAGTCACCTCCTATAAGTAGATGAACATTGGGGAATTCAGACATCTAATGGAGAATACTATTTTCAATATAATTTAGTAAATTATTATTCTCAGCTATTGAGATGTAGATTTTTATGAAATGAATGTTAAGAATGTTAATAATCTGGCAGACATAGTGACCATTTTTATTAGTATCCATATGCAATATATCTTGTGAAAGCCTGTTTTTAAGTTTACAAACACCAGCAGAATGTGACGATGCATGTGAAAAATAGGCATCATTACTCCATTGTCTCCTGAATGAAACAAAAGTTGTTTCAGAAGTCATTCAGCTTCTTTCTGGCAGATGCAGATGACTTCTTGACGTACATATCTGTCCTCCACTCGCTCAGCCACGCCATGTAGTTTCAAGTTCCATCGTCCCTTTCTAGCTCAGTGATGTGGGACTGCAATGTGTTAACGTGGTCTTATTCTCCCTCAAATGCAGTCTCAAGGTGGGAGATCTAGCCCTTCACTTCATTCACTTGTTGGTAAATGCTCTCCAAGTCTTCCCTCAAGTTAGTAATGTGGGTAGTGTTATCTTCAACCAACTTATTAAGCTCATTTAATCTAGTATTGATTAATTGTGACAAGGTAGTGATGATATTTACGGCCGCCATTTCACTTTTACCTTTCTTGACTGGAGGTTTCTCCGGGATGACGTATGTTAGCATCAGTCTCCACTCTTTTCCTGCTCTTTCTCTTTACGCTTGAGCTCTACATATAGCTACCAAACAAAACTTGCACAAAGTTTTCAAAGACAGGTAACTCACTGTATCGGACAAGTTCAATGAAGCTACCGTTTTCATATGTTAAAGAAAAATTTTGACAGCTGCTCTCGAATGCACGACCGCTCACAGCATCATCTTGGAGCCCCCTCTGGGTGGAGGTGGGTGTTATTCAAATATCCTTGTCTGTGATGTAGATGACGGGGAGAAGTCTAAATGGACTGTTTCTAACACTGATAAATTTACTATTTAAACAATTTTTCATTTTTTTAAAATCAAACTCGCAGTGTGTGTAGAAGCAGTATAGACCCAAAAAGCATTAGCAAAGCAAAACATTCAAAAACCATTAAAAGTGATTTTTTTTTTTTCATAATATGGGACCTTTAACACTCATCTGCTCTCTCTCATAGTTGTGTCCCCCCACCTCTTTTTCTTATTCAGGTAGCTTTGACTCCAGAGTGGTTGGATCCAGATTCTATGCTACTGATGATGACTTGATTATTATTATTATTGTAATAGTAATGGTAATGATAATTTTTCTTTAATAACGACTAGTAAATATATAGTCTCTACTGTCTCTTCCTGGTCTCTCTCTTTTCTTTCTCCCACTCACCCCCGTCCTCCTCTCCTCCCTTTCCTCTGTCTCTTCTCTTTGTCTTTTCTCTGTTTTCATTTCTCTCCAGCTGGTCGAGCCAGATCAGACCGTCCACTCGGAGTCTGGTTCTGCTGGAGGTTTCTTCCCGTTAAAAGGGTGTTTTTTCTCCATTGTCACTAAGTGCTTGCTTACTGTGGAAATGTTGGGCTTCTCTATGTAAAGTGCCTTGAGATAAATGTTTTTATGATTTGGTGCTATATAAATAACATTGAATTGAAATATAAGTTCCATAATATAGCTATAACCATGAAAAATGAAAGCTACAGTCCAACAGAGGACAAGTTTTGTATCTGGAGTGTGGACACAGAGCAGGTGTCTCAGTGAGTGTGGTTGGAGGATATCAAGCGGTAAAAAGGGGCCAGACTTCAGCCAAGACTGTAACATTTAGAGGAATTAAGCTTTTTTATCTTGATCAGTCTGGTTTTATCACAGATGGTGAAAGCCAGTCTGTGTTTTTTTAATCTTTTAACCTTGCTTATATTTTTTCAAACTCTAAAAAGAAAGTCTGAATGAGAGTCTGTGGCATTGGAAAGTAAATTACTGGAATAAGAACATTTCAAAAGGAAATTGACCTCTAAAATCTCAGTGCAGAATGAGAGCTGCTTGTGTAGCCAGACAGCTCCTGCTTCCACTTCTGCAGCTCTTACTTCAGTTATGACTCATGAACCTTGAGGGATGTGTCACAAGCTCGGAGCAGACAGTAATATTACAGAGACCTGTGAGAGGTGAGTTGATACCTGAAGCTGGGACATTGTTACAGACAAAACATGAACTTAAACAACAGTGTGCACCCAGCATCAGTTTGATTTTTTAAATTTTACCCGCCTCCACCTCCTGGAATCATAAAGCATTAAACAGGATTGTGGCCGTCCGTCTTAATGATACAGGACAAACTGAACTTTATAAATCGCAACATTTCCAGCTGCTGTAAAGAGCCAAGGTCTTGGCATCATATACGGGCAAGTGTCCCCCAGCTTCTTTTCTTCAATGCAGTCTCTCATTCAACTTTTTTTTTAAAAAAGTATTGAGTTTTGGGGGTTTACTTCCATATTTTAGACTACACAGGTAAATCTCTGTGAGCAAGTTGGAATCACTTTGTTAGCAGCTGCCATAAACAAAACTAGGATAAATGTCACCAACACTCACGATTGTCATCAGGCTACAGGGAGAAGGTGGTGAGACTGTGAACATGGTGTCGACAACATGGTCCTCAACACCACAAAAACAAAAGAAATTATTTGTGGACTTCAGGAAGAACAGATCCAACCTGCAGCTGCTTCACATCAATGGTGAATGTGTTGAGATCCTCTCCACACATTCACCACTATAGTCTACACCTGGATGATGACCTAAACTGGAGAACAAACACCACTGCACTAATAGGCACAGCAGTGACTGTTCTTCCTGAGGATCCTCAGAAGAACCCAGCTACCTCTAAGGCTACAGGTGTCCATGTACAGGTCTTCCATTGAGAGTGTCCTGGCGTGCTGTACTTGAGCATGGTACCCCGCAGCTCAGCAGTAGACAACAGGGTCATCAACACTGCTCAGAAAATCACTGGCTGCACTCTGCCTCCATGCAGAGCATTTTCAGCTCTAGGTGCCTTAGTAGAGCCACAAGCATATGAAAAGACTCCTCCCACCGCAGACGTCATCTGTTTAAGCTTTTGCCCTCTGACAGATGCTACACATTGATTCCATCTCGAACAAACAGACTTAAGAACAGATTCTACCGCTGTGCCATACGTGTACTGAATAACACGTCTTGATGCAATAATTGCTACAGTACCGTTAAACTCAATGCAGTTACTTTTAAATCTTGTCGTAATATCTACATCAAATTGCATTTCAGCAGCAAACAGTCTTCTGTTGTTTATTTTAGTGTTTTTATTCATTTATTTTAAACCTTCTTTTATTTTATGTCTTAATGTATCATTCTGTACTGCGGAAAGGAAAAAAAGGAATCTGAATCTGAAATAAAAATAATCTGAATCTGAATATGAACTTCAGGGATATTCATCAGAACAAGGGTTATTTTACTGCAGTTGGACGCAAGACAGGGATATTTGGCACATTTGTTCAGTAACTCAACTCGACCGATTTCATTTTTAGCAGTTAATTGTCTTGTAACAAATGACTTTATCTGCATACACATACTTAAATGATTAACATTAACATTCAAGTCATTATTCCTAATGGAAGTGGCCCCTGAGCAGGACTAGTGGGCAGCTATATATAATTTACATATGAAAGTTTAATAATGCTGCAGTTTCTACCATACATTGCCTGTAAAGATCTTACTGATGTTAAGAATCAACATGTTTGTCTTTTACTTTTTCTCTTGTCATTAATGTACTCGGCACAGTTCCTTTACTTCATGAAACCACAACCACAGCTTGTTTGTCGATTGTAGCTGAGCAACAAATCTTTTTGTGGTTTTAGGGGAAGTTTTCTTGCTGTCCAAGTTACAGTTATCTCCCTGTCGCCACATTACATCACACATCTAAGCATGTGTCCTGCTGACGGGGAAAGCCCTGCTGTAGAGGTCGTTGTGTGACACTCGAATGACTTATTACAGCAGTGACGCAGGGAGTGTGTGTTTGTAGCCGTGGGGTTAGATCTGACAGCAGTTGGTGACATCATAGATGCTACCCTGAAAACGACAGCACCTTCACCTCCAACCCGTCCTACTTGAAAGCGTCTGTGTACGTGTTAGGGGAAAACAAGCGCCTCGACCCCTCTTTCATCGTCATCATCATCACCGGTCTTTTTCACAGCAGTGAGTCTTTTGTGTTCTCAGCGTGCTCAGTCCTCGCACTGTTAGCGTCATCAGCAGCTTATCAAAGCAACAATAAACCGCCCACGCGTCCCTCCCATCGCAGGCCATCAGCAGCCACTGACATTGTTGAGATTCTCGTGGAGGATCCCAGAGGATTCTCTCAGCTCATGAAACACTGTCACAAAAACAGGGTTTGTCTGCAGCTTGAAAAGTGAGACACAGACCAGACCTGCACTGCTGATGGAAATGGAGCCTGAATCATTACAGTTAAACCCAGAGGTGCTGTTTCATTTGTGCAATGTCCTTTTGTGGAAAGAGAACGTTATAGATACATGTCACTGCAACACGTGAGGTTACTTTACCTAATGTTTGGAATAAATTCCAGTAACGTAGTCGTAGCAGTAGCGTATTTTAAGTGTGTTTTATGAATATCAGGAGGTAGAGCCACTAATCAGAGGGTGAGTGGCTCAAACCCCATGTCCTCCTGCCTTGATATTAACCCCAATGTGTGTTTGTGTGAATGGGTGAACATGTAAAGTGCCATATATAAATAAGGTGTGTTTACATAGACATGAAATGTCTGTGTTTTCTGGTGACAGCTACATTGACTGGGCTCATGAAGTGATGGTTGGTGATGGATTGTGGACCACACCAGGCTTTAATTTTTCCTCCTTGATCAGATTCAAATTATATTCTAATTAAATTGATTGCTTAACAAATACTTTTCACGTTTCACAAGTTTGGAAATTATACATCAAAATAAAAACTGACTTTGACTTGACATGAAGAAGTCATACAGCTGAAACATTTAATTATTTTCATTATTGAAAATTGGATATTGGATAAAAAACAACATTTCTGAGAGCTGAGTCATGTCCTTAGATGTCTTCATGTCGTAACACATTTTAGAAGCTTCAACCATCAAATATCTGTGCTGTAATAAGGACTATGTAAAGAATTTGTTTCCCCATTTCTTCCAATGGAATCACATCAGAGAGGCAACAATGTGAGAAGATACCTGAGTGCTGACGAAAAAAAAAAAAAAAATGGAAACAAAAAACAGTTGTGATGCAGCTTCACCTATTTTCTGTTCTTGCCTGAGCTGTGGAGACTCATTATATTTTCACCTGAGCTGCTGCAAAGGCAGTGACAGGACACAGACACAGAGTCCCTGCTCAACACAGCCATTTCCTTTCCATTTTTCTTTTTTTTTTTTTTTTTTGGTGTAGTATCGTGGCCTCGTTTCTGTCCTCACGCACGTTTACACAGTCAGTTCAGTTGCTGCTGCTTTTATTCATGTATGTTTCTATCTTGTTTTACTCAGTCAACGTGTGTGTGGAAAGAGAGAGGCTACCATGCGAAATAATCAGATCAAGACATACCAAATTACAGTTTAATTGTGTGTATCTGAGAAAACATCTGTTTCGGAATTTTCCCTCAGATGCTCAGTGGAGAGAACAAACTTGTGGATGTGCAGGCTGATTTTTTTTTTTTTTTTTCATGTTTTGTCGTGGACGTGGAGGTTGAGGTGCAGGGTGTCAGACTGTGTGTGACTTTCCGAGCTGCATGCACACTTAGTGATGCCAAGTGTCTTCTAAAAAAGCAATGCTGGTTTGTGTGAAGGTAAAGTTTCTGGTACAGTCCCAGGTGTGTGTGTGTATGTGTGTGTTGCAGGGGAGAGACAGCACTGTCCCACTAATAAGCAGCCAGTCCTGACAGCAGTCCTGACAACCTCCTGACAGACAACAACCCTGTTTTTGTGCTGAGTTACTAGAATATTCCTGGCATCTCTCGCTCGGCGGGTCAACTCCTGGGATGCAAGGAACAACACTGAATCAATTTAGATTTTGCAGATTCCAGATTCTGCAGACATTCTCTCTCTCCTCTCTGTCTTCGAATGTGATATTCAGTCTGACAAACGACAGCACGAGTCACTCAATCGTATCAACGTGAAATACTTTATTTTTTCGTTGAATCGTCAGGGTCAGGGCGTTGGAGGCACATCAACTACAACAGATGAATACTCACCTTCTGGAGAACGCTGCAGGGTATCGTGACAGCTGCTTATAATGCTAGCCAGAAACCCAGCAGACAATGTAGCTGTAGAATTGAACCACACAGAAATCTACATTGTATGCCAGGTTCAGGACAAAAGCAAAGGTACGTCGCTTCATCTTGTATGGCTTTTCAAAGACCTCAATTATAACACTTTTCCTTTGTCAAGAGATTTCATTTACAGTGTGACTTTAGCAGCTTTCATCCAAGGACGTTTAATACAAAGAGGAGCTCACAGAGAACGAGGAGGGAGAAAGAGAGTGGGAGAATTAAGAGAAGAATGGCGGAAGAGGAAGAAGTGAAAAAACACAAAAAGCCTTGACAAGGGCCCCTTGTGAAGTTGTGACACAGAGAACATCCTGTCTGTGGGGTCACAGGATCTAGCCCCCTTGACATCAGCAGCCAATCAGGGGAGAAGGAATGCGGCACCAGCCAATGGGGAGAGGGAATTGGGCACACTCAACCGGGAAGTAGGCCGAGCCGTCAGAGACCCAGTAGCCAGATGTAGCTGCTGATTGCTACACAGGATCTACACTGCCTACTGAGCAACTGACAGCAGCCAAGAGAGCCGCGAACCGTGAAGGCCGCCCTGCGTGCAGGTCACATCAGGGCGGGAGGAGTTTGTCCATACTGAGGAGAGAAAGCGGGGAGGGAGACAAAAAAAACACCATTATACATGTGCACAGAGGTCAGAAATAAATGAAAGAAAGGAATAAAACACGTCAACATTGTCAGGTGGGATGACGCAAGGAGAGAGCGAGGTGGAGGAGCGACAGAGGAGATGAAGCAGGAGAAGAGGAGGCAGTCTGAGGGAGGGGACGGATATGGGAGATTATCTGCTGACGAACATCTCAGAGCGTGGCATTATCACTTGCAGATTCCTGTCATTCTTTCCCATTAGCCCTGAGGCGCGACAGGCCGTGGCCACCGCCATGCCGGCTCCAACACTCAGCTTCACACATAATAGGAGCACTGACCCAGGCTTAATAAATCACGACCTACATAGATACAGGTGAGGGGAGGGGGTGGGGGGTTGTTAGGATGCCGGGGTGGGGGAGCACAGCATGGCTGATCTGTCTCTCTGTCCGCATACCTGAGGCCTCATGACCATATTGATCAAACATACTCCAACCAGCTGATGGTCACTTGACTCCAATTTCATTTTATTAAGGGAAATGTACTGCCCCACCCCCCTACACAACACACATTCCAGCTCTCTGTCACCATGACTGCTGACTTTCTATCTGCGGTCTCCTCTTCTTCCGTTTCACTTTGTTTAATGCTTGATGACAAAAGTAAAAATGTCTTTGAGTTGCATCACCCCCTCACACCAACCCTCAGCAGAAGTCCTGTGACAGCTCAGTGACTGATGCTACCTGCAAACTCCAGATTCAAAGATTTATTGCCGTGTGCTCCCTCCCTGCTGAAGCTTTGTAGTGGGGGCACGCCTCAGGCTCTGTTCTTAGCTGGAAGGAACAGTTTTTAGATAGAGGTGGGAGGGTGGGGGTGGGAGGGACAGAGGGAAAGAGCTGAAGTTGTTCCTTACCTGTCCTAGGAGTGGCTCCAGTTGATCTCTTCAGAATTCATCACCTGGAAAACAAAGAAGAAATGTTTTAAGAGGATAAAAGAGGATCTTTGCTTTGCACAATAAATAATGACAGCTGTGTGTCAGAGCTGTCAGCAGCACTGTAACTACAAGTGTGATATTAACAGCTCCAGGCCGCAGAACCTGAGTAAGCTCACAGGGCAAGAGATAAGCTGATACGTCTTATCTCTGTCTTTTTTCATGCTTTGGTGAAGTTGCCGCCACCGGCAGGCAGAACGAGGTCAAATGTCCAACACAAACCAGTCCGCTTTTTTTTTTTTCTACTGAAAGTAAAGCTTTCAGTTTGTGAGATATAGTCGATGAGGCAGAGACAACAGAGGAACAGAAACTCACAGCTCAGACCCTCATTCATGTTTTCATTGAGAGGTGACAGCAGCTTGCGTGTTTTGAAATACACACACAGAATAATGGCTGCGGTGATAAAAAAAAAAAAAAAAAAACCTAATAAAACTGAATAACTGGAGAAGATAGAGTTAGGGTTAGTTAAATTGTAGGTAGAGTTCAGAAGATGAGAGGACTGTGCTCCTCATCACTGAGGTTACAGCACGGATACAACAAACAGTCGTGCATGTGACTCCTGACCTCCCAGGAAAGCTCATGGAAATTCATCAACAACATGTGCTGAAAAAAGGAAGCACATGTCTGCCTGAGTCTTCCTCAGGTCAACCAGCGGTGACACAGAGACACTTCACACCGACAGAGGAGGAGGAAGTAACGCTGCAGAAAGGTTGAATGAATGAACCAGTGGCCCAGCAGAGAGGGTGCAGAGTAACGAACGAGGGGTTTGAGGGAGGTGGATCTAGACGAGGGGTGAGCACAGCACCAAGGAGGCCTGAGGATGGGTGAGGCAGGCGGCGTGAGGAGTGGTGAGGCCCAGGCGTGCCATTCCATTCCTGCCTATGCTGGGCAAGTCTATTCCTAGAGTGTGGTATATGGCAGTTGATGTGGGTTTCCTCTAAGCTGCCTGGAAGATGACTGGGCCTGACCACATCCACATTCACATTCACACACACACAAACACACACACACACACACACACAACGCATTCACAAAGTGACAACTGTGCACACATATACAGTAAATATACACCGATACACACACACACACACACACACACACACACACACACACACACACACACACACACACATTCTGAGGGAAGCAAAGAGGAACTGAATCATTACCCTGCCTTAGCCTCAAAGTAGGGGGTGACCACTGTACAAGTATGTATGTGTGTGTATTTGTGCAAACACAAGTTGCACTTCTGCAGGAACTCCACATTGGTTCATTGGTTGTGTGCATGTGCTGTTTGTTGCTCAAGTATGTGTGGGCGTGTGTGTGTGTGTGTATGTGTGTGCGCGCGTGGGTGTGTGAGCTGGGTGTGGATACATTCCCTCCTCTCCCTCCATGTGTCTCTGTGAGTGTGTGTGTGTCGTACAGTTCGGTCGCCCCTGATCTTCCAGCTCAGAGTTTATTATCTACAGTTCCATCCTGAAAACGTTTTGCTGTTTAATTCACTGTTTAAGTAACAAAAAACACCTCATTTTTAACAGAAGATGGCTGTTGTACGTGTAAGGATCCGTTGTAGTGTATTCTGAGCTTCAGTTTCACCACCAAAAAAAGTGAATCTTTTGTCAAACAAGACGAGTCTCCACCATGCAGCTCTCACCAGGGAGCACCAACTTCACCATCGTTCCTCCAGGCCAATCAGATATCAGTTCCCTGCCACTTCCATTCTACCCTTAAACCTCTGAGAGTCTGATTGGTCGTGATAGGTGAGCAAAACAAAAGAGAAGGACGCCAACAAGCTTAGATTCTGCAGAGACAGAAGCTTGAATCTTCCTCCTGCCACTTCTGTTCGCCATCCACTCGTTCCCCGTCTCAGAATGCTCCCCTAGCAATCCAACCAACGGATGGTCACTGCCAGACACACTGCTGAAGTCACTCTTCTCCCCCCTCCTCTTTCTCTTTCTCCCCCTCTTCTACTTTTATACCTCTCTCATGAAACAAGGAGATGAAACAGGCTTTACATGTACGGATCCTGAATGGTTCCTCTGGGTGCTGCTGGTTGAAGCGCAGACCAAAATCCAGGCCTTTGGACGCCAGAGCCAAAGAGCTTCTCCAGAGGGAGCCCGAGCCTGGAACAGACGGGCCTGTACCCCAGGCTCAGCCCCAGGCCTAGAGAGAGGGGTGTCTGCACAGCTCTTCCAGGGGGCTGGACTGATGGGAAAGAGCTGGCAAGATGACCAAGGAAAGCTAACTCCCTCCTCGAGCTGCTTTATGAAGGCCTGGCAAACATGCAGAGAGCAAAGAAAGAAAGGAGGCAGCAGGAGAGGGAAAAATAGAAATATAAAGCGAGAGGAGGGACTGAGGGATAGTCCCGTCCTCTAAAACCAGCCGGTCTTGTGTCCCTGTCCCGACCTGGTCTTTGTGGGGTCACCAGGTTCAAGCGGGACCAACAGCATAAACAGCTATAAATCTGCTTCATTAATGGCAACACAATAATGTTAGCTCTGTTTGAGAGCGCCATGACCTGGCTGCTGATACCTGAGCAGCCTCCACCCCAAATCCTAACACACTCATTGATAAATATCCCAGAGAGAGAGCCGAGAGAAGGTTAATGCAGTGACGAGGCTGTTATGGAGAGTTTCAGATTGTTTCTGTTAAACCATCAGATGCTTTTATAAAGTTGTCTTTCAATCAACACTTCCATTCTAGATTTAATAAATTCTGCTGATCCACAGGAAACAGGGATCTGTTCCACTCGCCTCACCAACGTGTTGGGTTGTAATGGCTGATACGACGGCGGCTCCTCGTTGACGTCCTCCCTCCTCTGCTGCAGCCACTGAATAATCAGCCAGGCTGAGTCACTGTGTTAACTGATTACCTTTGGAAAACAAAAGGAACACCTTAAAAACGCAAGCTCTGCACTGGCCTTGCCCATTGATCCTGGTTTTCCATGACGTGCATCCGTCTCCACAGCCTCTTCCTCTCTCTCTCTCTCTCTCTCTCACACACACACACACACACACACACACATAAACTGCCACTTATTGGAATTCATGTTCAGAGTGGGGCCCAGGTAGGGGAAGCTTTGCCCATATATGAGCAAAGGAGGAAACAGGCCAGGTGTGTGTGTGGTTAGTACACCGTTGGAATGAATGCTGTTGAGTACACACACACACACACACACACACACACACACACACAACCCAGACTGCGTTTAGCACAGTGACGTCTTGAGTCACGCTGCTCAACTCTTAACTCTGCAATCTGCCCGTGAATGACAGACCTGTGTGAGCGAGCTGTTGCTGTATAAACAAAGACGAGTCATGCGAAAAAAGGAAAGTGAGGGGAAAAGAAAAGGAGGAATGAGTCAAGCGATAGTTAAGATTGTTCTCGCTGCTGCTTAACCCAGTTTTTTTTTTTTTTTTTTTTTGTTACATAACTGCGCCGATGTCAGAATAAGTACAGTGTGTCACAGCATCTTACCTCCTGACACCAGCCTGCGTCTGAACAGCCTCGCTGCCTAAAACTTCTCCCACCTCCACTGAATCATCTGAATCTGACACCTTTCATTACACAGACCTCTGTGACTCAGTGGGACATGACTGGACACAAGCTGGTCCTTCAACCATGTCCTTCACACCACCATCACATACACTCCACAGAGGTGTAACTAAACCTGGCTCCAAACACACAGCATTAAATCATTAGATCATCAAATAATCTGTTTCAGCTCCTGATGATAAAAACTTTTTTAAAATGCAGCAGCTACTGTTAGAAGCTTTTACTTTGAAACATGACTGAGTCAACCAGACTATTTGTGTCAGGACTAGACACTACGGCAATGACACATACTGGGGCTAGCTGTTTAGCATGCTAACTTCAGTAGAAGCAAAACAAATGTGAACATCAGTAACACCACCGAGTAATCAGTTGCTAATGCTAACGGTATCTGGGTTAGTAATAGCAAAAACTTTGACACTGCAACTTTAAAATGGCAGCAGGAACACATGTATGTACAAGGAACTGCTCTTAACTTCTAATAATAATCCATCTGGTGTTCATATGCTCATGTTGCAGGTGGCTGGAGTCTGTGCTACGTCCTCCACAGGTGAGTAATCTCACACTCTGCTGCTGCCTTACAAAAAGATGATCTAATATAAACTGAGTCTTTACATAACAATCCAGGGTTGAAAATAATGTCTAACTTCTAACTTCAGGCAGCGGCAGGTCTGTTCACTGATGGGTAGGTCGGGGGCAGGGTTCACTCTTTAGTGATAAGACCAAGGGCCAGATTCCACACTAATCTTCACCAGGGAATTTAATCTCCCTCATCAAGATACCTGCGACGCATCTCACCGACAATCTCACCCCAACACTGCTATCGCCCACACTCACACCGGAAACACCGCCTTGATAAGACACTCACAGATCCCAGCGCTCCAGTGTGACAGTTTTTACGGCTGGCTCCTTATCACTCTCACACACACGCACACACACCTCCTGGTGTCATAAACTACAGGGTAAAGTCATGCAGCAGTTATATACACACACACTGAGGCAGTCAGTGATTTTAACCGAGGGGGAAGTTAAAGGAACGGCAATAATCTTTTGGCGGAGCTAGAGGAGCGGCTGTCATTGTGCTCCAGTAAAACAAGGATACAGAGCAGGGTGTGTGTCTATAGGCTGGACACACACAAACACACACACACACCTGCTGTGACTGATCCCATATTTTCTCTTCTTTTACAGAGAACCAAAAGTATAACCGTATACAGGAGAGTTACTGTAAGAGACTGGAGCACAGTGACGTCCTGCTGTTGGAGACCTGCCCTCTCATTACATGATGAGTGAGTAAGAGTAATGATAGTTGGAGCAAGCATCGTCTTAGTCAGAGAGAGTGGGAGATAACTTGAAGAACAACAGCTGGGCAGAGCAGCAGCTTTAAAGAGCAGTGTCGACACACAGCCCAGTGTTCAGCCTGTGACTAAGCCCCTTAGACAAACACATGTAACCCAGAACCACAAGCTCTGATTCACACAAGCTCACAAACACTCTCTCTCTCTGCATCTCACCTCCTCCCTGTCACACAAAAACACACACATTAATACATACACACATGTAGCGGTTGCGCTTTAAGAGGTGGTAACCAGGAGAGACAGAGTCCCGGCTCCGCGGTCATCCGGCGTCACACGCTCTCACAGCCAATCACATCACCCGCCTGCCACGTCCATTCATAAAGAAGCCACACTGCTCTGTCCAGGCTGTATAACACCGTATCACCCCCCTCCATACACACACCCATACGCTCAGTTCATTCATGCCCTCTACTGCTGAGCAGAAGGAGTGGACTGTGCTATCTATGTCAAATGAGGGTGGGGGTTGAGGGGGGGCAGTGTACGTAACATGACTGAAGTAGAGAGAGGAAGTGCTGCCTCTGTACAAGGAGAAAAAAAATGGCCCATTAACTGCAAAAGATCTATTTTTATCACATGACTACAGCTCACATCAGCGCCATCGTCAAGACTCCAGTCAGATGAGACCGTGTCAGGTATTTTATTACAACACTGACGAGAGCACATGCCACACTCTGACTCAGTCAGTCAGTCAGTCAGTCAGCGAGCTTTAGACTGTGTAACAGTGAATCAGCTCTTCTGTAATGTGATCACATTGTGAGGAAACACTGTGACCATTCAAACGCAGCGTGGCTCGTCTTGTGGCTCCAGATAAAGCCAGTGTAACACCATTGTCGTTTGTCACAGTGTTTAAATAAAGTTTCAAGTTTGCTGACAGAGTGGCGGAGCCGGTGCTGAGCGCCTCCCGGCCGTTCTCACTCAGCCTGTTAAGGATCTGGGAGCAGTTTCTCAACCTTAACGTGTAACATATGAGATCCATCAACAGCAGCAGCTCCACTTTCTCACAGTCTGTTCCTTTCGTTCTTTTTTTTTTACTTACCCGTCTGGGTGAAAGTAGTGTTTCCTCCTGGCCGCTGAGCTTGGAATGAGGGAACCCCCCCACCACCTCAACACCATCACCTCCTTCTCCAGGTCTCTTTTTCACTGCTTGTCTTTTCTCAAAAGTTTTTTCTCCATTACTTGTCCGGGTGGTGCTGCTGGAGGAGGTGGGGTGTCCTTTCAGCTCTTCAGAGACAGAGAGAGGGATTCCGGGTTCCCCTTCACTTTAACTTTACTTAGTCCCAACACACACACACACACACACATACGCACGCACAGAGAGAGAGAGAGAAAGATAGAGAGGCTATTGGGTAACAACCTCTCTCACCCACGTCACTGTCCATGGCTGCCAGGGTCAGGTCGCTCAAAACTCGTTGGAGCTTAAAAACTTTTATCCTAACGTCTCCTCATCGTCCCCTTGTCTGTCTGTCTTTCCTTCTTTCTTTCTATCTTTCTTTCTTTTTCCTCCTCCCGTTGCATTCTTCTGAGTGTAATCAGTAACAGGCTTAAAGTGACAGCAGCACTACTCACTCACTGCTCACTCTTGTGCTCTCTCTCTCTCTCTCTCTCTCTCTCTCTCTCTCTCTCTCACACACACACACACACACACACACACACACAGTGTGTGAGGCTCCCTCTGGGCTAAAGGTGCTTTCCCAGAGCTCAAAGACACTACAGCCATTACACTCCCCCGTCTCCCTCGCCACAGCCATGTTACTATCACATGTTTCTCCCCTCTTCCTCCTCTCTGTCTCCTTCATCTCTCACCCTCAGCCCCCTCCCCCCCAACTGACTGACGCTGTCGGACATAACTCTCTCACACTCAGCACCGCCGCTGCGCTCTCTCTTATAGGAGGCAGTTAAAGAGGGGGCCGAGCCTGTGTCCTGTTACACAGCCTCTCAATTGAGGTTAGAGAGAGGACATCCATTCAGAAAAAAGAGAGGAGGGAAGAAGGAGGGGGAGAGGGAGGAGGGAAAAAAGTAAGGGCAGCCTCTCTCTCTCTCTCTCTCTTTCTGTGTGTGTGTGTGTGTGTGTGTGTGTGTGTGTGTGTGTGTGTGTGTGTGTGTTCAAAAGCAGGAAACTCCCCGGCCAGAGAGTTTGGGGCGTCTGCAGAAATAAGGGATCTGTCTCTAAATGAGGGGAAAGGAGGCAGGGACCCCTCACCCCTCATCCCCCACCACCTCAATCCTCGTTCTCCCCAAACTCCCCAAAACTGAACACACGCACACACACACACACACACACACACAGCAGCCACAGCAGCGGGGTCTTTATGACTTCCAGTTCCACTGGCAGCGCTACACTTTCCATCCATACACACACATTATACCCACGTAAACAAACAGAGCACCATATGTACACGTGACAGAATAATGTTTTTCTGGTGTTGTGTTGATGTCAAAGATCATCAGTGTAACCACAAAGAGAAGAGAAAGTCCCAGAGTTTACACGAGGAAGTGATGAACGATGATGGAGCCACTAACCAGGCAACATTGCAGAAAGTACCTGAGTTTACTGACAACAAGGGAGTTCAAGGTCAGAGAGCAGGATAGATGTAATCAGGGTCACTATCCCCCACCGCCTACACATATACGCACACACACCACCACCACACACCATGTTCTCACCTACATCCTGCTATTTTACTCTACTTCTTCTCTGTCCCTGCCACGCCATCTCTGCCAACCACACCTATCAACAGTCCTTTCCTACCACACCGCACCCCACCCTGCCTCACCCCTTCCCTCCTCCTCCTCACTGCTGGGTGTTTCTTTGGGGTGGGCTTGGGTTTTTTGAATGGGAGTCTCAAACTCCTTTTGCATAGTTGGTTGGTTACTCACAGGAGGCCATGTGACTCATCAAAGTGCCGTGCTGCACCCATGCTACGCTCCCATTAACACACACACACACACACACACACACACACACACACACACACACACACACACACACTGACACCCCAGCCTCTGAGAAAACTGCCTCCGTCAGACTCCATTCATAACTATTTAAATAACATCAGTGAGTCACGTAAGGAGTTGGGTTAAGTAATATTTGACCCATATACACACACACACACACACACACACATCTATTCTTCACAGTCGTTCCTGAAAACAATCCTTTCGGTCACAGTGTCTACACCTTTTTGACCTGTGGCTGCCAAATATGAGTGAGTCCAAGTTATTTCATTCGAGTAGTTTTACGGTCACATGGAGATAAAACTATTGTTTATTGTTGTTTTTCTTGTTTGAAGCAACAAAATAATCCGTAATAATACATCCAACTGTGTAATAATAAAAGTGCTAAATCTGTGTTTACGATGTGATGGTGATATTCACAACACAACAGGTTATAATTCAGGGAGTTTGGCATCTCTGAGAGATTAGCTGCTAATGCTAATGTTTGCTATGTGGCGATGGCACAACCTTGCTTACAGCACCTATAATTTCAGCTGAGACATAACTGTATAGCTGAACTGAAAACTGAAACTTTTATTTATCTGTCAGGTTGCAGGTGGATGGAGCCTCAGAAATAAATATCAGAAATCCATGGTTAATTTGTCATGTCTCAAACTGAGAAGAGTCTGCACCAGGAGTCTGAGGTGAGACAGTGTTGTCTGTCGTCAGGACGCTGGCTTTAATGATCTATTCTCCCTAACCGTGTTTCATCTTGTTTACATCTTCTAACTACAGCAGCATCGCAGGCCTCCGCCTGGTTGGGTGTGTGTGGGCACAGAGTGAGTGGGCGTGGGTGAATCACTGCCTGTCGTGTGTCGGGCCGGTGAATGGTGTTTCTGTGTGTTTCTCATCGTGTTGAGTGGGCGACGCCGAGCCCCCGGCAGCAGTTCTGTGGGGGATGAGTCAGGCTGAGAGTGGCTAAACGACTCCAGACCTGCCGGCGGTCGGCAGCGAGGACCTGCCGCAGCGTCTCGTCCTGCTCTGACTGACTGGATGCACGCTCACCTCTCACCGGGCTGTTTCACATCAACCATTTTATTCTGCCATCAGCCAAAAGGAGCAATCTGACAAATTATTCTTGATCTTGTTATTCAGTAGCTCTGCGAGCCAGAGACAATGAGTCACTTGGAGAGAAATTTTTTTCATAATGAGACGGTCATTTCATTAAAAAATAAAAACACAGCTGCGGTGTGACCTTGTCCTCTGATTAATACACTATTATTTTACCAGGAAGCAACTTCAAATATTAAAACCATGAATGATGGAAAAATAAATGAAAATGGCAGTGTACAACATGATCGACACTTGAGTGACGCTTTAAATATCAAATAGGAAAACAGAGGTGTCAACAATCATCAGCAAAGGCATTCGTTTGCGCGTGCATATCTGAATTTCTTTCTTTCCTTTTTTAAGCATTGCTCGTTGGATACAAGCCTTAGCTTGACTTTAAACTTTGGTCGTGAAGAGTAAAAGTCTCACAGTGACCGAGAGCTTTTGCCATTTTTGAAATGTGACTCAGTCTATTGTGGGCACAAGCTTGAGCACCGCCTGCTCGCTTTCTCTGGGTGGATACAAGGGCGGAGATGTTTCAACACACACACACACGCACCCACGGCACAGGCGGGGGCCTTTCCTTCTTCATCTACACACACACACACACACACACACAATGGAGATTGCAATGGAGAGGAAGCTGGGGATTCCTGAGATTCCTGTGGAAAAAAAAGGTGTGAACTCAGGCAGTGAGTAGCCTGGGAATTCTGCTGGTTCGGCTTGAGAGGCAGTTTAATGGCTGACCAGGGGTACCAGTGACAGACACACACACACACACACACACACACACACACAATAACACCACACCAGGACGACAGGGATAAACTCTAATCTATGAAGTATAAAATTAAAGATTAATGTCAGAAGTGACAACAACAACAAAGAAGAGCTGCTGGATGTTCGTCTCCTTCAGAGTGGGGGGATGGGGTGGCAGGCTACGTTGCTTGAGCGACTCCCGACGACCCCCAACATGTACTGGTAATTTTGTCTTTGTTTTGTCATTTTATGTAGTTCTGTTATGCTTATTTTACACACACGTGTGAGCACGTCAAAGACAAATTTCAACTGCTTTTTGCAGGGGACAATGAAGTTTTTCTGATTCTGATCAGAATTGTGATTCAGAGAATAAAAGCTGCATGTTTTGTTAACGTGTTTCTTTTAGCCATGTTATCATCTTTGTTCCACTTTGTTCGGTCGCATTAATTCCACAGTTGTGTGTGAGAAAAACACAGTGGATGTTTTCTCTCAGGTGGGTGAAAGAGAATGACTCAGCCAATACAAAAAACAAAAACAAAAACAAAAACAAAAACAAAAACAAAAACAAAAACAAAAACAAAAACAAAAACAAAAACAAAAACAAAAACAAAAACAAAACATAAAGACATAATAGTTTCATTTGTTAGATCATAATAATAATAATAGTTATGGTAATAATCACAGAGTGGAGGTGTGGGTGCTACAGATGGAAATATCTTCATAGATAGTGTTCCAGAACAAAGCTGAATATTTAACCAAGCAAACACACACAAATGTTTCCATCAAACCTCATTTCAAAATCTCCATGTTGAGCAAATGTTGTTGCAATGAGGAAGTTCTTCAAGCGCTGCCATTTCCCCCTCAACTTTAGCATTTATATCCTACGTCCTAATTCAGAATTTAAACATTCAGAGTTATACAACGTCAGTAATGTAACCCAGAGACAGAGGAGGTCATAGATGCACCTGTCTGTGGCCAGATCACAACTCCCAGACACTGATGGACAAGAACAGACGTAACGGCAACGTCACTCCATTCACTAAAATCACACACACACACACACACACACAGGTTCTGAAAAAAATATACTCTTGCAACCAACCCCAACCAAGGACAGGAGATGGAAATATGGCAGGCAGAATCACCCCCTCCCCCCGCCCTGCACCACTTCTGCCCCTGGCCCTGTGAGGAAGTGGTGTGTGTTTTAAGTGTGTGCGTGTGTGTGTGGCCATGCTCCACGCTGACTATATTAGGCGAGTCTGTTTCTGGTGTAAGCGCACAGATACAACTGTGATGTCATGGTCACGCTGGGGAAGCATGACTCCACGTCTTATCTCTGTCCACTGTACTTGTCCTACATTGCTGTGTGTGTGTGTGAGAGAGAGAGTGGTTATTACTCTGTGATAACCCTGGACTTTCACACACACACACACACACACACACACACACACACACACACACACAGGGATACCTCGGCAGCTCTGGCGACAGATGAAACATCCAGAGCAGCTGAGCTCACTGATGCTTCAATTTTCTATGACATGTACAAGTGTCATTTCTCTCTCTCACACACACACACAAACACATACACACTATTGTGTGCCACAGTAATAACTGTTGCTCTGCAGTATAATTATTTGTTTCCAAATGATGTAAAATACTGCAACCAGATGCCTCTGCAATGACAGCCAAATTACTGTAACATTTACAGAAAGTTATGTGTTTATGCTTTCACTCAGATTTTATTTTTAACAATGTTTATTCTTTCTTCTCTTTTTAGAGAAGAATTTTTGCAGTTTATATATATATATATATATATATATATATATATATATATATATATGTAAATTGTATTGTTATCAAATATTGTTATATTTTATTTGAAACCAGTGTTTAAAAAGAGCTCTGAAGATGCAGATTCTTAATAAATCTCTGTATAAATCTAAAAAATAAATTCTTGTTTAATCATTAAAAAATGTTATCATTCTACTACTTTTCTTTACCACTTTACAACAGATTCCTACTATTTGCTGTCATTTATTTTGTTTAACTTTGATGTTTGAATTTGATTCATTTTCACGTTTCATCATATTTCATCTTTATCCTGATAGATTTTTATTTTGCTTCTTGCTGCCTTTGATTTTTAATATTGTTCTGACTTTTTTCATTTTCGGTGTGAAACTCTGTTGAATTGTGTGTGTCTAAATAAAGTTACATTGTACGGTTATCTTATTATTATTATTATCATTATTAGTGAATATAAATATATAATGCGATTATTAATGTGTTGTTAATAACAGATACCATCCTGTCATCTGCCCTGTGACTCCCACTCCTCCTTTTCCTCCCTGTCCTCCCCCTTTCCTCTTCCTCTTCCCTTCAGAGGTGTCAGAGGAAAAACAGCCCCCCACCTCCGACCCCCCCATCTCTCTCCGCCACACGGTGTGGGCTCTGTGAAGGTGGAGCCTCATAGGAGCCCTGCCAAGGCAGTGAGGGGGTCACACTGTGGTGTTTACGTGTGTGCGTGGATGACTGTATCACACACACGCACCCTCCTTTCGCTGACTGCAGGCTGAGCAGCGACACCGACGGCAGACGCCCTCATCCTGACGCTACACGAGGGCGGAGAAGGACTTCTTGTGAAACATTCCACCACTGCCGCTCTGACCAACCAGCGTTTCCTGTTCTCACTTCCCTGTCCGTCCCTGCCGCCCCTCGTCTGCCTCCCCACCGCTACCTCCACCTCGCCTCCGCACGCCAGCGTTATCCTCCAGCATTTCCACCCCATCTGACCACTTCGTCCACACCCCTGGGCTGTTCCCCCTCCTCCCCCCGCCTCCCCCCCCCCCAACTCCCTGGCTCCAGCCCCACGCCCCAGACTGGTGGACTCCCTCTGTGTTTCCTGGAGAACCACCTTCCATTATCAGAGCGAGCCACCCAGCCCAAAAAGGCTGAGCTCACCGGGTCACCGCAGCCCAAACATGACCCACAGCTCCGGGGACACATTCCATTCTTCTGAAATCCACTGAAACACTGAGTCTGATATTCACATAGATTAAAACCGATGCTCATCGTCAATAAAAATCTGACTGGTCACAGAGACATGTAGCAGTGTTCACACACGTCTCTGCTACAGGTGGTGGCTGTGTGTAGCCACAAAACATGCTCAGATCTGACCTGTACCTGAGAAAATTCATCAGTTAGTTCAGTAAACTCCTTCTCTGATTCATACAAGAATGCAATGAAATAGATACACACACACATGAAATATAACCCAGCACAGTCACCGGTGACAAACGCTGCCTATCACCAGTGACTAATACACTGTGCATTTGCAGACGTGCGTGCCACAGGTGTGGAATGCCAGCGCTTCTCATTTGCAGAAAGATAAATGGACGTGAGGTGCAGACTTGTGTTTTTTCTCGGCTCCTTCCTTTGGGGAGCAGACACACTGAGAGAGAAATAAGGGAAAAAAAAAGAAGAAAGAAAAAGAGAAAGAGAGAGAGACAGTGGGCTCCAGCAGATGGGGCTGGGTCTGATCCGCCATCTGTGTGAGAAGTGTGAGAAGATGAGTAACCAGGCTGTGACTCTGTTGCAGAGTTCTGTGGCTCATAAGAACATGAGAATATTAAACATGGTGGATCTGGGAGGCTGCACAACACTTTGGGATGTTTGTACCTGAACACGTCTTCTGTCAGACCAGTGCAAAGAAAACATCCAAAATACACATTTACTTTTTTTTTTCTGCACTTTGTGTCACCAGCTTCTTATCCTACATATAACACTACCAACTTTGCCTGTACTGTGTCATGACAAGTGTCTCTCCCCTGCACGGTGTTATCAGCACCAAATGAGCTCACTTCCATTTAATCATCTCTGACATTAATAACATCATAAACGGTGTTTTCCATTGACCATATGTGTATCACACACATTCACTAAACTCTCCAGTTTGATCGCTGAAGGTTTTTGCAAACAGAACTATTCACAGCCTCATTAATCAGCTAACTTTTTATTCTTAAAACATGTCAGAAACTATTAGAATCAAATTATTTATAATGACAGCATTTTATGATTGACAAAAAAAGAGATGTGCCTCCATAATGTCTTGTTTTCATGTTTGAAAATAACATTTCCAAAAAACCGCGACACAAAAAACAACTGTAGAGATTTTTTTTTACCCTCTCCATCTCAAGTCTATAAACCAAACTCTGTCCCTCTGTGATATCAGCATCACCTCTTCTTCATCACTCATTCAAAAGCTTCACGCTGTTTTTTCAAAACACTTGCAGGGAGAGCATGTTAGCAGTGTTTTTACTTCCCTCAGTTCAGTCTCTTGTCTCGGGGGAGTGAGGTGTGTGTGTGTGTGTGTGTGTGTGCGTGCGTGTAGGGGAGGCTCTGCAGCGAGGCTGACTCACAACCCCGGCCCACTCTCTCCCACTCAGCAGCCCCAGCCGTACCCCAGCGTGGGAGGCAGCGCAGCCCAGGACCAGAGCCTCCGGCTGGGCACACTCACACACACACACACACACACAAGCCAACACCGGCCCACGACTCTGGAGCTTTGGCTTTCATTCCCCTCACCCACACATACAGAAACAAAAACACACACACACACACACACTGTGCTGCCCACATGCGGTACCCACACTGATTTTCGAGCACCTCTTTAATGATGTCATGTGCCTCACATCTGAAGCAGCAGAAGCAGGGAAACACGTGGGAGTGTGTGGGCTGAACATGCTGTTTGTGTATGTTTGTGACTGGCTTGTGCTGCCAGATTTTTTTTTTTTTTTGGTTTTACATTAAGATCATTACAATATTTTATGTACACGCGTACTGTTGTATGTACAGAGCTTCAAATCCAGTGAATGGCATGGATGAGTGTGAGGAGGCCTCCTCTGCGGCTTTGTGTTCTGTTCTGATTAGAACCGACTTGTAGGGAAAAACTTGCACAAACCTGAGTTTGCCATTAGCAAAATTTTGAACAAATATCTTTCTGCACTGCTTGAAATTCACAGATAAGGTGTGATTCTTACCAGCAGGACAGGAGCCCTCAACCCTCAGCCGCCCGGCTCCACCGCCTCTTATTTGTCACCGATGTGTATCACAAAATGATGAAGTTCAGGCTGTGAAAGAAAAGGTGTCAAAAAGAGCATGTCACTCACTCGTTCGCATCAGGGAGCACCTTTTTAAAAATCCGACTGAAAATCTCAAGAAAAATGTTTTTTGCAGGAAAAGCTGAGGAGGCTGGTGCTCGGTGTCACACGTCGTAGGATGCTCACAGCGCCAGGAGGGAGGGATGATGGGAATCATAAAGGGAGCAGATTGCTCATTAGAATATCTCACATTTGTGTGTGGGCGAGTTTTTAGCAGCCCTTCTCCCTGTCTGTCTGAGTCCCTCCAGAAAAACACTGTCCCCCGTCCAAACACAGACCAGGATCCTAACCCCAGTCTGTCCGCTCAAAAAAGTAAAGCCAAGCACCAACTTCAGTCCAACTTTCAGGAACAGTGGCTGAAAGACACCAACAGCTCAATCTGCTCCTATAATCTCCCACAATGCAACTGTGCTCTGACTGTGCAACAAGTGTAATACAAACTTCAACTTTACATTGTGAGTGAGAGATTTGCACAAGGCTCAAGAAAACACACACACACACACACACACACACACACACACACACACACAATTAACAGGTGACATACATGAGATGCAATCTGAAAAAACAAAACAAAAAAAAAACACTCTAACAGCACCAGCTTTTACACCACTATTCACAGCTGAATTAAATGAGAATAAATTTGATAATTTATCATAAAATAAACTGTGGAACTGACGTGACTCCTAACAACCACTGATACATGTGTCACAAGTGCCCCCTGTTGGATACAACAAGGTGTCTTACTGAAAACTCCTGCATGGTTTTAATTATAGTCCTGTGAGCAATTTATCATTATCATCATAATAAATATATATAAATATGAATATATAAATTAAAATAATCTGTGCAGGCTTTAATATCAGTAAATATAGCCAATTGTTAAATTGGAAATAATCATAATTCTGCATCATATCCTCACATGAAACAGTTACAACACTCTGATTCTTAGAAAGTCTCTCTCTCTCTCTCATACACACACACACACGAACACATACGCACACACACGCATACACACACACACACACAGAGAGACTCTCTCTCTCTTTCTATCTCTCTCTCTGCTCCCCTCGTCTCTCCCGGAGTCACGGGGTCTCCCCCCGGGGTAAACGCATTCCGAAACACAAGAATTTCCTCCAGTCGGACTCACATACCTCGTCTCTTTACTTTCTCTGCTCCTCACACGCACACGCAGACAACACGCACGCACACGCGAGCAAAAGAGTGCGCATCAATCTCGCCAGAGCCAGAGAGGAAAGACCACACACTGTCGTAATGTCATGTTCAACAGTCTGAGCGCATCTGCTGCACAACACAGGCACCTTCACAACAATAACAACAACTCCAACTCCAACAACAATAATAATGTAAATTCCACGTGTCCTCATGAACACTTGGGGCTTATATACCTGAGAGTCTCGCTTCTTTACGCAGCGCTTGATCTGAGTTGCAGGAGAAAAAAAAAAAAAAAGAAAGAAAGCTGCTCTGGTTTTGTCGTCGCTCTTTTCGACTGTCCGAGGTCTGCCCGAGTGAACGACGCACGCACGCACGCACACACACACACACACACACACACACACACACACACACTCACCAAGGGTGCAGCGCACAGTGTCCGTGGATGAGGCGCAGGCGACCGCTAATATACGCGCAAGGGGAGTCGGGAGGAGGAGGATCATCGGCTCCTCGCGCACTGATATTCTGATTTATTACTCATCTGACGTGAGTCCCCGTCTCTGTCTCATTGTTTTATCTCTCTGTCTCTCTGCCATGCCGCCCGCAGGGCTTTTCGACGGATCGGCTCGGAAATGCCACTGACCTGGGCTTCTGCTCGGTGGAGGGAGGAAGAGGAATAATGCAGAGAGGTAAGGGAGAGGGAGGCATGGCAGTATGGCTCTGTACCCCTGAACTCCCATCAGCCTCGCAGCAGCTCTGTCCACATCTTGCGCCCGAGAAACGACCTCAGCCCGACCGAGAAATCCCCCTCCCTTCCCCGCCGCGGCCGCCACGGCCACCCCCTCAGGCTCCGTGCGCACCGGGGGACGGTCCCCTGAAGTTCAACTGTGACACCAGCTGAAGGTGTAAAGGAGCACAGGGGAAGGAGGAAGCGGAAATTTATGTAGTAGAGACTGCATCAAACCAAAAACATACATAGCCAAAGCTGTAACAGTGACAGCAGATTATCATTCAGTATTTTAACAAGCAGCAAAAAGCTGCCGCTCCAAGAACATTCACTCCGTTTAAGAAGCAAACCAATTTTAATTTCATCATTTATATATATATATATATATATATATATATATATATATATATATAAAACCTGACAGAGTTTCCTCCTTTCCTTTTTTTAATCATGTTCACAGGATTTACTTTCAGAAATTGTTAATTTAAACTGAGTCTCTTCTAATCAAACACTAAATGTGAAACACTCCAGAGAAACTGAGAGCCGTCACCTCCCTCCCCCCTTACTGGGGGAAATACACCTGCTGTGGGATTGTACCTGCTTTTACTTAATCTATGCATCTACATTTGTATAAATTTCCTGTGAAATGTTTGAAATGATGTGTACTTCACCTGCTCCTTCACCACCCACCCCTGACTCCCCCCTCCCTCCCTCCCTCCCTCACTCGCCTTTTCTTTCTCTCTTTCTGCTCTCTCAGGCTGCTTCACATCATCTCATCTCATCACTCTCAGTTTTGAGAGCAAGACTAATTCACCACAGTGATCTGGGAAATGACCAAATGTCATTGTTGCTGTCATCGTTCGGCTGGCACACGAGGTTGAGGAGGCGCACGGGCTCTTTGTAAACCACGCTCGCAATATTACCATCACAGTGAGTTGAGGGTTCATATTGTGAAATTCCCTGCATAAATTACTGAGCCCACTCTTTTCTCTTATCTGGTTATGATGAGCACAGTTCTGACCTCAGTTTCTGGTTAGTCGGGATGGGTATTTCTTCACATGTAAACTTCCCGGAAAGATTTTGTATTGGCAGTTAAAAAAAAAAGTTTGATTGAGCTTCAGTTTCACCTTGACTGTTTTTTTTTTCATAGCTTAACAGAAGAAAAAGCTTTTTTATAAGCTGACATGTAAAAGATGAATTGTCACAAACAGAGGGAGATAAATAGGAAATCGGACACGCTGGGACGTTTGTGCTGCGTCATCTTTCTACCTGGTCTGAGATTTTTTTCCCCCACCAGTTAATCCAGTGAGTTAACTGCAAATAATTAGAGATAAGTAGGCAATGAACTCTGAATTATCTGAGGTTTTTAGATGCCGGAAGGTGGAGGCTGACGGGACGGGGACAATCCCTCACGTTCCCCCTTCTGGTGTTTCTCATCAGAGGCGACTTGTGTTTTCACCTCTGTTTGTATTGATCTGATTGTGCAAGTGAGCAATGTTGATTCCAGGTCACCACATCATACGCACAGCGAGTGAGCAGTGGGACATCAGAGGGGACCGTGGGGGGGAGGCACCTGACGGCGGCAGGACACCACACTACAGCACCAAGAGATTTATTTCTTCACAGTATTTCAGTTTTGTGTGGAGGCTCCCAGAAAATAAATGAATTCCTGGAGACATTGTAAAAACGCTGAAATCTTGGCGTACTTTCTGTCACGGCTGATGTGGCACTTCAATGTTTTAAAGCCTCATCTAAGACCTTATTCCACCAGTCCTTTCTTTTAACAAGTCTATTCAACAACTCGGTCCTGGTTGATCTTTTACGAACAAACCCCACAAAAACCCTGCCACGCCGCTCTGTCATTCTTTGAGTATTTGTCACTTGCCCCCCACCTCCCCACCCCTGTGTCTTATGAGCTTATTAGTGGTTTCAGACAACTTCTAGCAGGAGAGCAGTGTGTCGTAGAAGTCAATGGTTTACCATCGAAGTCACTGGTGTACCGCAGCAGTGGTAGTACAGCTACACTACCTCCATCAGTGTGTTTCTGAGCTCCATTGCTGGTATGTTGGCTCTCAGGCCCAAACTATGAGTGTGTGTGTGTGTTAATGCAGAGGTGTAGTGTGTGTGTGTTTTCACTGTCTCCTCCCTGGGAATTCCCCTCTGTTCCAGGCTCTAACAGCCCGTTAGAGCTGCAGCTGTATGCACATGTGTGTGTGTGTGTGTGTGTGTGTGTGTGTGTTGGGATGTATACACACTTTCAGAGTTCAGTTATTCAGTAAGCGTCAGCGTGCATGCATACGTGCATGTAAGCTTGTGTGCGTGTGTGTTTCCTCCCATGATTCCCAGGGTTCTGCAGAGTTAAACCCTCTTAAATGTCCCCCTGGCTTTTGTCCTCACGTTTCAGCTGAATTTCCCTGCATTCATCCCACCATTCAGACTCTGTGTGTTCGAGCGCTCAGGAATGCACTGGGTTTGACAGGCGCCTGAACTGTGTGTGTGTGTATATGTGTGTGTGTGTGTGTGTGTGTGTGTGTAAATGAGCGTACAACAGAAAGAAAGGCGGAGAGGTTTGGAATGGGGGAGTGGATTTTTTTTTTCCGTTTTGTTTTCTCCCTCCACCTTCTTTTGATGCCAAGATGCTCTCGGTTGGACTCGGAAACACACGATCACCTCACCTTTGCACACACATACTTTCTCTCTCTGTGTGTGTGTGTGTGTGTGTGTGTGTGTGTGTGTGTGTGTGTGTGTGTACATATATATATATATATATATATATATATACACACACACACACACACAAAACACCCACACTACTTTGAGTCACATGTGCTCGCACTCAAAGAGCTCTGCACCCACTCACCCTGACACCCACACAACCACCCACACTCTCACGTGCACTGCCAAATAGCTCTCACTCTTTACTCTCCCACCCCCTCTCCACCCACCGTCACCACCACCAACACACACACACACACACACACACACACACACACACACACACACACACACACACACACACACACTCAGTTTCACACTAAGTGCCGGGGCATGTGCATGATGGTTTCCTCTTTGCTTTTGCGAGCGACCCGCAGTGATAAAATAAACACAAATACGTGATAATCACATTCCAGACATTTCTCTCCTGCAGGTGGGAAGTTTCAACTGGTTTTCAGCAAGAGTTGGTTTGACTGTGTGTGTGTGTATGTGTGTACGTGCATGCATTGCAGCCCCAGAGAGAAAAAAGGAGAAAGAAAATGAGAGAGAGGGAACAAAGAGATCTGGGTCTCACACATTCCTCAGTCCTGCCAATATCCTACCAGTATGCTAGACCATTACACACACACATACACACACACATACATGCATGCGCATGTGTGCGCGCATGCATGTATCCCAAGCAACAGACATATCAGAATTAAAATCTCCTCATTCGCACTGCATCAATGACAACAATCAAAGTGACATCAATCTAATGTGAACAGTTCCACATTTAAAAAAATCCATTTATGGAGTTGAAAAAAAAAAACACTAGAATAAAATAAAAAAAAAACAAAATAAAACAAAATAAAACAAAACAAAATAAAATAAAATAAAATAATGCATTGCATAGGATTTAAAACCTGAGTGAAAACACACTCACAAATACCAAGCAGTCCTCTGTGTAGCAACAAGAAGAGCCGAGCAGCAGAGACTGTCCTACCTTGTGATATTACTGCCTGACTTTTTCTTTAGTGTAGAAACACACAGAGACAAGGCAGAGAGACACAGCGGTCAGATGGACACATGACACAGTCTGGAAGACTTGTGTGTAAAGAGTAAGCTGAGGATTGGAGTTGAGGGGGACCTACCTGAGCACATGGCCCCGCATGGCATGCACACACCAGTCAACACGCTTTGTTTCTCCTCCTCTTCAACGCCGCCGCCACTGCTGCTGCTGCTGCTGCTGCATGCCTCTCCATCTGTCTGTCTCTCTGCGTCTCTCTTCTTGTCTTTCTCCCCCTTCCCTCTCTCTCTCACTCTCTCTCTCACTCACTCACTCTCTCTCTTCCTCTCCTTCTCTCCTCCCTTTCTCGTGCTCTACACGTCCCCCTCTCTCTTCTCACTCTGCTGCTCTTCCCTTCAAACTTTCTTCTTTTTTATGGAAAAAAAAAACATTCATTAGGACTCTGTCGGTCCTCTCAGTCAATGAAGTTTTCCCTGTGCGGTGAGAAAGAGTGATCCATGAAAGCTAGAATGTCTCTCTCCTCCCCCCATGCCGCATGGCATGTGTGTATGTGTGTGTACATACGTGTGTGTGTGTATTGCTTCCTTGCCACTCATTCACCTCAACACGTTTGTTTTTTATTTTTCTTTTGCTCCAACAGTCTCCTTACTTTCTCACCTCCTGTGTGAATTTCAAACACTTCATCGCTGTGCTGTTGTCACCTGCAGACACACGGTACAGTGCAGCACATTACAGTGTATTGAGACTGAGGAAATCTGAGCCATTTACACCACAGGACAGAGGGCCACAGGACGAAAGATAGTGAATTCAAAAGACAAAACAGACGGAGGATGAAGCATGGCAACAGAGAATTTGGTTCATACAAGCTGCAGGCAGCGTAGAAATCATATGCATATATCACTAGTTAGAGATGTACAAAAATCTCATTATCAGCCAATAAAACGTTAAAGGGCTGATGAAATGCAAAATACATTTTACTGATTTTAATCCCGACTCAAATCAAAAGCCCTTTTTTTCTTTTTCTGTAAAACAGTTTCTGATGGCGTCAGATGACTCATTCTGCATGTGGAAATTCATCAAGTTAAAATGCCATTTTTGTTTGTCTTCCCATGATCATAAATTCTGACTGGTGCACAGGTAATACAATGTACCTTGTAGTTATAGGTCAATATAGGTATTTTTAGTCATAAACTCTGTGATCTTTCCCTCTTGGTTTCAAACCCTTGGTTAAAAGAACAGCAGCAGTTTGCACATCTTGCTTTCGACGCTCCTCTGAGCGGAGATGACCAGCTACTTAACGCTGGCAGACAACATGGTTCATTCTGTGAACACAATAGGTGCATCTCCTCCTGCAAGTCAGTAATACAACATTTACTAATCTATCAATTAGCTAATGTATATTAATTGATTATTAATGCTAATTATCAGCACAGTTAGTTAACATGTTTCAGCGTTCCTGTCTTCAATGAAAAAAAAAAAAATACAACACAACATAAGCATACATGTATTGGCAATCCTCTAAAATGAGTTTGAAACTATTGCCACACATCAGTTATTATATGAGCCTTTATGGATCAATGCTTCAATGGATCCATGCACTCATTAAATGGCTTTTTATTTTGGAAACTATTTTGAAATGTTTTCATTAAATAGACTCATCTTATGAGTCCAACGGAGGCACATACAAATGATAAAATTATCAAAGCTAAAGATTATATGTAGAAACCTGTGGACATCCATACACAGTACAGTTACAAGGAAACTTAATCACTGTACACACATTGTTTATTCAGAAGCTGAAGTTGGTGCTGACTTGAGGACCAAAAACCAGGATTTGTTTCTTACTTCTAATATGTAAAGTTTATCTGTTTGGTTGGTACATATGTCCTGTCCCATGTTACCTATTAGTGTTTTTTATATTTTACCAAAACAACAGAGATGAAAAGAAAAAATTGAAACGTTAATCATGTTGTTGCCAAATGAAACGTACTGACAAAATGATTTCTTGCTGCAGTATAGAAGACAGAATATAGACAGTATATAGTACATAGATAGTATAGATAGTAGATAGTATAGACAGTAAAGAAACAGTTCAACCTAAGGCCCATTTGCACTCTATGCAGGATATGTGTACGGAGACGGGCAGAGCCTTTCATCTGTCATTATGTGCGTAATTTGGTCCATTTTCAGGAGCTTAGTGATCCACAGAATCCGTAATACCACCAGAAACCTTCGGGGCAGTGTTGAACAGTATAGCTCACGTGCGACCAGTAAAAGGAACAAAGAAGAAGAAGAAATCTCCTTCCACATGCTGCGATGTATTTAATGGACGCATAAACCACCACCGTCTACAGCGCTGCCTCTTTTTATCTCTTTCTTAGAATGAACGCTGGAGTCTCCTTTACCATCGTCACGTTTGTTATTGTTTGAAACTTACATCGGAGTACGGAACTCTACACTGCCCTCTAGCGGATTTGTTGTTAACAACCAGGCGTATGAAACGTACCTACATACTTACGTACATAAAGGGAGCATAATTGGGCATGTAAGCTCCCTGAAAACAGACAAAATTACGCATGCAATGAATGCAGAAGACGGATGTAAGGCTCCGTTCGTATCCGTATGCATATCCAGCGTAGAGCAAAAATGGACCTTTGCTCAGCATGTGTTGGTGTCTTGTCCAACGCACCCGTTGATACACAGAAGTGTGAAAGCTCAGCTTCTTACATTTATTTTTATCACAACCATCACCAGATCATAATCAGCAGATTATTACAGCAGCAGCTGTAAGATCATGAATCTTCCAGTGAGCTGAGATGAAACAGGAACAATGTAACAAAAGCCCTTCATTCCTTCATTCGTATTCATTTTGCGTCGGCTGTCACAGCTCATGAGGAGCTCTGTGATGAGTGAAGCTGAGTGTCGTCTGTCCTAATATCATACTACATACAACTCAACTGACAAATGAAGACAATCTAAGGATTCCTGTGCACATCAACATCTATACTTGTTTCTTACACCAACATCACACCATGTTAGCTACTGTAACTAACCAGGCCTCAAAATCACCTTCTCATTTTAATTACACATTATTAATCAGATGCTGCACAGCATCTAATCTACATGAGATATATAATCTAGGTCTCACACCTATTGGATGTAAAACCTACAACAGTAGGCCCTCTGGAGGCATCCTGATCATGTGAAGTAGCAGCAATATATAAATATATATATATATATATATATATATATATATATATATATACATAGTAGCAGCATATATTTTTATTTTACCCAAAGCTTCTGATTATACGTGAGGGTTGAAACATAGACCAAGTGGTCCCATTCCTTCCTACCCTCAGTTGATAACAAGAGCCAGAAATTCTTAAAACTGCTGGCTCTCATCGCAGTTGCTTCACACTCGCCAACTGACTCCCCCAGTCTGTGCTGATGGTCACAGACCAATGGAGCCAACAGAACCACATCATCTGCATACAAAAGGACGGTGATGATGAATTTTGAGGTCCCACCAACTGGAGACGCACACACAAATTAGTGAAAAGAGACGACCTTGGCTACAGCTTCCAGCTCCATTTCCACACTAGATGAGATATATAATCCCTGCAGTATGCACTAGGTCTACCCCAAGGTCTGGACATGCTGGGAAAACCCCTTTAATGGGAGGCACCCAGACGACATCCTCATCTGATGGCTCATCTGATCATAATGGCTCCTTTTGACATGAAGGAGTAGCAGTTCTGCTTTGTGCTCCCTAACAGGGGTTGTCCCTGAAAAGTTCCGCTATTCTGGCACACACATCTCCCAATCATGGTTACCTCACACACATCATTCCAACCCTCCTCTGGCTGAGGAAACTTTATGTTGATCTTTACAAATGCTAAAACAACATGTGCTGTGTCAGTGACACAGTCACACACTCATTTCATTTCTTCTTTTCTATGCAAAGCACCACACCATAGTCCTGTGCCCTCAATAAATTCCCCCTCGGGTATTTACTTAACTCTACTTTTCCCTGTGATCCAGCAGTCAAAAGTTTCTCCATGCTACATGCAGAAACATGGAGAAAAAAATACATATGTGTTGACGTTGCAATCACATATTCCAAATGTGGTTTTAAAGCAGTGGCAGCCTTGACACAGCTCAGTAGGCTGTGAGAGGTGATGATGTTGTCAATCATCTGCCGTTGTCTTTTCCATTCCCCCTCCAAATATTATCCCATGTTTCCACCGGCTGCATAATATTATGGAAAGGAAGTGGATGGGGTATCTGGGTGCTTTTTCATGTGAAGAGATGACTGTCACAGTCCAGTTTGTGTGTGTGTGTGTGTGTGCGTGTGAAGAAAACATAACTGTTTTAGTTTTTCCTAAGTTTTTCTGTCTTTACCAAAAATCACAGCCGATGCAACATCTTGACGGAGGGAACTTCCTCCGTAATGTCACATCGCTGCCACTGTCGTGCTTGTTCTCCTCATCAGCGATGAGAAACTATACACTGAGGCAGACAAACTGGGAAAGAGGAGTGAGCAGGTTGATTCTGTAACGCTTAATTTACCCACGAGGCACTCTGCCTCGCTGTTTCAAGCCTACACCCACCAACAATTGAGGCACGATAAGTGATTTCATCCTGCTTTCTGTTTTTGTGCAGCAGAATAGAAACTCTTCCTGCTGAATGACCATCCCAGCGTGCCCACCTCCTCTCTGCATCCGCCCTTCTTCACCCGGCCAGCTGTATGTGTGTGTGTGTGTGTGTGTGTGTGTGGGAGTGTGAGGGTGAAGGAGGACCACTCTGCGTGGGCTGAACAGTGCTCAGGCTTTCTCTGCTGTGGTGTTAATAGGCCTTGTTCTCCCCTCAGCAGGACACAGAGAGCTGTCATTTACATGGAGGTAATGGAGTGATGGAGAAGTGGATGAAATATGTGTGGGCGAACAATTATGAGGACCTAGCACCTCTCTCTCTGTGTGTGTGTCTGTTTCCCTCACTCTTACTTTTCTTTAGAGTCGTTCTGTCTTTTTACATTACATTACTCATCAGGAGGTATGTGTGTGTGTGTGTTTGCTGCCAATCACAGTTAATTCTAACACCGAGAACAAACGATAAAGAATAAACCAGGTGCAAATGGTCCAGAGTATGTATATGTCAAAGTATGTCAATAACAGAGAGGGATAGTCTGCCCTATGAAATCATATTCTCTTTTTCACAATCTTTTGAACCTAAAGGTCCAACATACAATCTCCACTTCCTGTTGTCACTCAGAATATGTATTAGTTCATATGGAGCCTAAATATTTGGTTGTTATTGATTTTCAGCATGTTAGACCAGTGTTAGAACCATGTTAGACCACTATTAGACTAGTGTTAGACTAGTATTAGACCAGTGTTAGAACCATGTTGGACCAGTGTTAGACCATTCTTAGACCAGTGAAGGAACATGTTGTACTAGTGTTAGACCAGTGTTAGAACCATGTTAGACCAATATTTGACCAGTGTTAGACCAGTGTTAGACTAGTATTAGACCAGTGTTAGAACCATGTTGGACCAGTGTTAGACCAGTGTTAGACCAGTGAAGGAACATGTTAGACCAATATTAGTGTTAAAACATGTGAGACTAGTGTTAGACCAGTGTTAGAACCATGTTAGACCAATATTTGACCAGTGTTAGACCAGTGTTAGACTAGTATTAGACTAGTGTTAGAACCATGTTGGACCAGTCTTAGACCAGTGTTAGAACATGTGATACTAGTGTTAGACCAGTGTTAGAACTGTGTTAGACCAATATTAGACCAGTGTTAAAACATGTGAGACTAGTGTTAGACCAGTGTTAGAACTGTGTTAGACCAATATTAGACCAGTGTTAAAACATGTGAGACTAGTGTTAGACCAGTGTTAGAACTGTGTTAGACCAATATTAGACCAGTGTTAAAACATGTGAGACTAGTGTTAGACCAGTGTTAGAACTGTGTTAGACCAATATTAGACCAGCGTTAAACCAGTGTTAGTCAGTAACACAAATACACATGACATAGTCACTTGCCTGCAGCCAGTCATATAGAAAAGACTATAGCTGAAGATGTAGAGAGATATCAATCAATTAAAATACTATGTGATTAATTGATCTAAATTGATTTCATTTAATCACATACATCATACTTTTACTGCATTTGTACAGCATTTACTATATTATACAATTTGGTGAATTTTGAGACCAAATGAGCCATAATATGTTTGAATTTTGGAAGACCTTCTGAACAATGTTGTATTTGAGTATTTCCCAAATAACCAATAACCAAAACACAGATATGAATGGTGATTATACATCTTCAACTGTTGTTGAGGAGTTAAACATTTCAGAAATGATCATAAATGAAAATAAATGACAAAAATGGCTAACATATACTATTCTATCTCTGTATGACTGTATTTTCACAAAATTGTCTTTCAAACATTTTTATATTTAATGTAAAAAACTTGCGAGCTGTCCGCTAGCCTGATGCTAAAACATAATGGAAAACAGCATAGATGAGCTAAAACAGTTAGCGATCGTGGTCATTTTAGCAGCAGTTTACCTCAACATTCTTCACATTAAACATCATGTACAGTTACATTCATATATATCCTGAATTCTGAGGAAACTAAGTTAAACTTCATTGTTGGTCCAGTCTGCTGCTTCAAAGCTCACACTGACTAGATACATCAGACTGAATACAGAGTACAGAGTAAAGTCGTACAACTTGTACAACTTGTACGACTTGTATTTCACAGAAGAAACAGACCGTTACCTGCACATTAAAGCTACCGGGTGTCATTTAAATGAAAATTATCACTGGACCAATTTTTAAACAGTGGTGTAGTGAATCAGTCTTCCTCCACACAAACAATGAAAGTGCCTGATATCTCAGATGTCATAGAATGACACAACAACATTAAATACTGATAGCGGCACCGTTTGTCGGGGAAATTTAGTTAATTTCCCGTATGAACTCAATGTTGTTGACCCAGTTTTATTAGTTCTCAACGATCAATGTAGAGAAAAACTGACTGAGAACAATAAAATAAGTGTTTGAAACAGAATTAGATCAGAGTTGAAATTGCAGCTGTTTGGAATTGTGTCCATAATGTTGTCACTTCACATCATCAACAACAATCGCTTGTATCACAGAATTTGAGTCATGGAAGGGAGGGGAAATCATAAGATAAGAACGTAAGAATTTCAATATTTCATTGAAACAATCAAATTCTTTTGTGTTTCTAAAGAATCCAAACATTATTTTTGATGAAGTGAAACAGTATAAAATCTTCTGGAGAACATATTTGTCAGCAGGAAAATTTTGCTTGTGTTTTTTGGTTTGTTGTGTAATTTTTTTTTTTTTTTTTTTAATATTTGGTCTTGCAACTAAACCACAATAAAAGCAGTATAAAACACAAAAAACTCCATTGTGTTGGAAAAGATCTGCACTTTATCTTCATGTCAAAAGGGACAAAAAAAAAGTCTTTCTGCTGTTCCTTTTTTTTTTTTTTTTTTTCAGAGAAATCAGATATTGTTCTGACAACAGAGGTTTCCTCTGCCAAGAGAGTCATTTTTTTTTTTTTCATTGCCCGTTGGTGCCGAGGCGTCGTTCAGTTTTTACATCTTTGATGAAGGGATTGTCCACCATGGGAAAGTTCGGGATGTTTGTGGTGACGGTAAATGACACAATTAGAGTGTGAACATTTCCCAGCATGCATTTTATTTTGAATGTGATGATGTCAGTAATAGTTAGAAAACAGAAACAAAAAAGGGAAAATTTCCATAAATTGTTCCATACGTCATGAGCAGAATGAACCTGATTAACCTGAATGTTTTTCTTTCTTTCTTTCTTTGTTTTTTAACCTTTTTGGTTCTTTTTTTTTTTTTTTTTAAATGTCCACATCATTATCAGTATATTAAGTTTCTGCTTCTCACTTCAGGTTTATGGCTTTACACCAAATTAAATGCTCTCTATGTGTCATGAAACATTATTGGAAAAAGTTTCCATATTTGATGTTTTTGGAAACTTTGAGTCTTTAATTTTTTTTTAAATAACACTGTGTGGGTTTGAATAATACTTGGCAAACAGACAAAGCCACATCAAAATAATCTGACAGAAAAAACAACTAACTCCTCAAATGAAAAGTACAAGATTTATTATTATCATTATTATTAGCAATAATAATCATTTTAATCATTTTACTTAACAGAGATCAACAGCAGCATATGGTGGCTCTGAGTGGAGATGTAATGGGAGGAAGCGGCAGCGGGTTTGCTTTGGTATCAGGAGACACACATGGAGGATCTGTGGGGAGGAGCTGAGGGGTTGGCTGGGTTGGGGGGGCTCTCCCCTCCTTCTTCTGAGAGGAGGGTGGTCCCATCAACTTGTCACTGACAGGAAACACTCACCACAAACCAACGTCTTCTCCCACCCGAGGCACACACACACACACACACACACACACACACACACACACACACACACACAGAAAGAGACTGACAACCTTTTACCTCGTACACTCGGTGCGACGGCAGCAGCTGTGACCGCCTGCTCAGCTGCCATGCTGTCGCTGACTGGGAAAAACAAATCTGAATGTGAAAATAACAACATTTGTCTGTGCACATGCATTGATGCATGTGTGTGTGTGTGTGTGTGTGTGTGTGTGTGTGTGTGTGTGTGAGAGAGAGAGAGAGAGAGAGCTTTCCCTTCACCTTGGGCAGGGAATTCCCCTCAGTTTTTTTTCTCTGTGAGGGGAATCAGGGGCTGAGGTCCTGGCACAGAGCAAACTTTTTAACTCCATCATGTACAGCTTTTTCAGGCCATTTATCACTAATCCTGTAAACTTTACACCAGTAGTTACCCAGTTTTCAATTTCACCCTTTGGCTCATGGTTGCCCCTTGCTCTAATACAACACCTCACACATGCTCAAAGAGATTGTCAGAACAACACACCCAGAAATATCAGTATATAAATATGCATGTTTAGAGATGATAACGTTAGACATTAGAGCATGAAAGGTTTCATTTATAAATATTATATTATATTTCTCATATATATATCTACTCTTATTGTGGTAAGAAGATAAAAATATTTTCTCCTGATTACTGTAACATTTTCCATTAATGGACCAAATGCAAAAAAACAATCAACAATCTTGGCAGGTGAACTTCCCAAGATGTTTCCATGAAGTTTGTATTGACTGTCAATCAACATGTCTATGTGTGTTGTGTTTTATGCCTCATCTGCAGCATTGGGTGCAGCAGCGGAAAGAGCAAAGATTTATTAATTAATTTTTAAATAAGACCATAATTCATTGACAAATACTTTGATATTTTAGACTGCTAACATGAAGCGGGTTGAGGTTTATGAATTACACTGCAGCTGGCTTTACTTTTTGTATATACTGTTGACGTCCATGAATACTGACCTTCCGGTTATAGCACTAATTATTACAGCCAACTGTAACATAACCTAAGCAATATGCTACTTTCTGACAACATGATGCCAAACCAATTGATGTAGAGTAGCTGCGTTTTGTTTTGTTTTTGAGGTCTTTTTGGGAACACGTTTCTTGATTGATGAGAGAAATTTAGGATTATAAATAGAAACAGTTCCCAAATGTAGAGATTAAAAATGTGTTTAATGTATTATCACCCTCAGGAAGTTTTTATACCAACGGTTGCATAATTTTTGGGAAAGTTGTGTTGCTGTGCAACAGGCACTCAAGTGTCCTTGTCCCCTGTCCCCGCTGATCCGTCAGCACGTCGTGATGCAACTAGTTGAACTGTCACCACTCTGATGGAGTGTGGTGGGGAGGAGGGCACTAGAGAAAAGTCAATGAGCTGTTCTCCCATTTTGGGGCAGGACACAGAGAGGCATTGAAAGCTGAGTGACATTTTGATTTGGCTATGTAGATGTGGTTTGTTTGCAGAGGTGAAGATCCTAAAATGTAGCCATTGACAGGAACATCGGCATGAACAGGTCTTTGTCACTTTGTCACTTTTTATTCCGATTCAAGAATGATTTGAACTCTAGCCATTTATTTTAAATATATTGTAGAGGCGAGACACAATGTGGACTTTCAACAGGGAAGACAGAGCAGGAAGGGAGGCAGATATTTTGAGCATTAACAGATTGTATCAACTTCTTTCCATTCTACTCTCAGATGGATCACATGGTGTCGCATGGCTGCTGGTCGGCACAGATGTGATTTAAAGCAACACAGAGTTTTATTTTTCTTGTGCCCCACGAGTCTTTCCATCCTGTCAGAGTTGAGTATGGCTCATCAGAGGGGAGGACCGCACCTGTCCCATTACATTACACGTCACAGCCCAGTGTGTGTGTATGTGTGTGCGCGCGTGTGTGGGTGTGAGTCTAATACCCATATATAAATGCCCATGTGCAGGTGGACAGGTGTGTATGTGCTGCCGTTGTTGGAAATCCCCAACCTGTGTCCCAACAGATGTCTGGGATTCAACTGTTTTTGCCCTGAAGCCAACACCTAACTGTCTTATTAACCATAACACCATCTATTTCCTATAATTGTTAGATTAATAGATAAAAAATGCTCTATAATGGAGGTGTGGGGGGAAATTGGGCAATACAACCTGTAGTCCTCAGCATTTAAAATCTGAAAAACACCACTGATCAGCAACCCTGTTGATGTGGCAAAGCAAACCCATCCACAGCAAATTAGTGCTAACTGACACACCAGCATGATTTATATATTTTAGCTCATTGTGGCATCTATGGACACCCAGAGTTGTACAATGCAACCTAAGTACTTCATAGAAACAGGGCAGAGAAAAGCAGCAGGACTACCACGCAAGTTCTGAACACCTGGATCTTTTGCTGGATTCCAGTTTTTGGTTGGACTATGAACTAGCACCAGCAGTAGCTTCCTCTTCTCAGTTGGTTAGCTCAACCATTATCACAGTAGTTTTTTAGGAATAAGGACTCACATTGGCTGTTAAGTGAATATATTCAAGTACAGTCCAGTGACTGTATTCATGGTAGTATCATAAGACAGACATTTAGTGCTGCATTTGGTCTGAACCCAACCAGTTTCTCCTAGGAATTGGTGAAATACAGTTTTGGTTTCCTTAGTTCATACCAAGGATTCATTAACAAGAACTGGCTCTCTAAAGTAATGTCAGCCAAAATGAGCCAAAGATACCTGCACCTTATTGTAGTGCTATTGCTGAGAGCACCGGAAAACTCAACTTGAACACATGCATAAAGACAACTATTAACTGTAATCGTCAGTAATTTTTGGTTTTAACAGAGAAAGTAATTTGAGGATTGAGAACAACTTGATCTTATAAGACTGTGTCTCATGCACAGCAGCTGTCTGACTCCTTTGTATTTAACATTCTGACCAGTGTGAGAGGTTGCAGTGATGGAACATACCTGAGATTACTTATGAACAATGAAAAACACCTTTTTTGTGATTAAGTTGATCCAAACTGCATCATGCCACGATGTATTTCTTTGACTCTTAACTGATTATTGTCATTATCAATAGCAGATTATAACCCATGGATTTTTCTTGCTTTTTTTAATCTGACTGAGGAACATGACACAAGAACATGAGGGGAAAGGAAATGAGAAGAGAGGGCAGTTTGCTGGACGTGGCTGCATCACACTTTAGATCCATCATCATCTGCCACTGTGCTCACTGGTGTGGTGGTTTCTGTGTAAGTGAGGTCTTTAAGATGTGGATCTTTTACATTTATGTCACCTTGTGTTTTTTTGGATTTTTTTTTCAGTCACCTGCTAATATAAACCAGTCATGGTGTCCAGGTATGTCCAGGTCCAAATTACCATAGTTTAAAGAAGCTCCACAGAAGTGGAAGGTTTTACAAGAAATCTAAGTTTTAGATGAATACATATGACAGAGCTAATTATGCTCATGAGTAATTTCTAAATAAAGACCTAGAGCAATTTCCAGATACCATGTTAACAAATCAGTGATAATGATTCTGAGGTTTCTGAGTTAAAACAAATGTAGTATATTACAATCATTGAAATGAGCCAATCACTAGTCATTGTCTTTTTTATAGATGCAGTTTTTAGTTTCAGTTTTTGTGGACTCTGTGAAGCAGGGCGACACACTGTGTTATTGCCAGAAAGGCATCACTACAAAAGTGTCATTACTCACCATTATTGTGTCCCTTTGAGCAGAAAGTCCCCCTCCCCCAGCTGCTGATCTCTGAAGACATTTGCTTTATTTTGGTTTTGATTGGGAAAACACCATTAAATCATCAGTGACTCAAATCAGAGAAAGAATTTACACAATTTTAATTTGCATTGATTTCAGCCATGCATACATCAGCAGAATATGCAGGTCTATTAGCTATTTATCATACTGTTGTTAAAGTATTTCTACTGGGGGGGAAAGAAATCATTTGATCATGTGGACACACCACAAGAGTATAAGAATTATTCCAGTTGTTCCAGATACAATGGCTTATAACTCATCATCATTCTGTAAATGTGATGTAATGCCTCTTTCCAAGATGATGGAGGTGCAATCCGTTCATGGATCAAGAAAGAAACATGAGCTGCAGCTAACTTTCAAATTAAAAGACTTCATTCCATTTAAACTAAATGTCTATGAAGGAAAGCAGTGAGAAGCAAAAGAAGCATCGAGTATTTGATCTGCACTTTCAGAAAAGGTGATAGGAGAAACATGAAGACGCATTTTTACAGCCATGGCTCTTATAAAAATGTGTTTGGTGAGGTTCAGAGTGTCAGGGGTTTGAGTGCTGCGTTGGCTCCATGCACCTGTGGTTGTGCTGATAATCGCATATTTAGCCTGCTACAACTATTTTTCTTGTGATCATTTGTTAATAATACACTATAACAACAAATTCCAACAGACTCACAGGTCAAAGCTGAACTTCAGTTCAGAGTTTTTCTATAAAACTCTGAACTGAAACACGCAGGATAAAACGTTCAGTCTCTGTTAACCAGCCTGTTGTTAGCTGTTAAACAGCTAGCCAGCTAACTGCAGCTGGAGGCTGGAGTCCTGGTTCTGGTCTCAGTCTCAGTGAGCTTGGTCCCAGTTCTCCACCTGATCAGAACCACAACTACTGTCTCCACCTGCAGGACGAGACATGAAGCTCTAGTTGAGACAGGACGAACCGCGGCTAGCTGGAGAACAGCTGCTGGACTTTCAAATGAAAATCATTTCATATAAATGATAAATAAATAACAGCTCTGGCTGAATGTTCAGGCTCCATATGAACTAAGACACAATCTAACTGGACACAATTAAATTGTGTCTAAACCAATTTAAACAGAAGAAGCACCATGGGAGAAGAATTCAAGTGATAGACTTTGTGTCATCAACTGATAATGTGAAAAGGCCCAACAGGAAAAGGGTAACATGTTCATTCTGCAGACATCACATGACATACTAGTTAGTAGGATACAGATTTTTTTTTTATACAATGGTATCAGAACATCTTTACTATTGTTCTTATCAAGAACAATGATAAATAATACATTTTGATTTGTTTATTTTTCCCATTTGTGTTCAGGATTCAACATCCTGCTTTCACATATTCTTTTCTCACCACCTCCCCAAGTTTACATTTTACACCGTATAATACTTTCTTCTTCTCCTCCTCCCCATGTACTTAACCTTGTGTCTCCACCTGTGTGTTTTCTGTGAGTCAAAAGAGAGAACAGCAGGAGAAATCCCTGCTTCAGTGGCCAAATGCTGCAGGGTTCAGCCTGTTGTGTGGATGCGTACGGAGGAGGCAGTGCACTCACGGGAAGACTTCTCCCTGGGAAAATGAAGCATCGTCCACCTTTGTGTGTCAGCCCTGCCTCCTCTACCCAGCTGCTTTTACACCTACGACGTCCTCCGCCCTCATCCTCCCCCGTCCTGTCCCGGTGCTCTCCTCCTCCTCCTCCCGCTCCTCTGCTCCACATCAAAGAGGAAATACACATGGACACAGTGGATGTGTCTTTTAGATCTGGTGCAAATTTAACAGAGCTGTTGTAGGTTGTAGTTTTAAATCCCTTTCGATCTCCAGATTATGTAACGTTACATAATTCCATCTGTAGCTCTGTGAATATTTGAGAGGTGCTCAACCTCCTGCTCACTGTTACATTTCTTGATGAAACTTCGATTTTAGCTCCCCTGATGTTTCACCAATAAAAACAGGATAAAGTGCACCAATGCACAAGTGAATACCTGCTCTACATGAAGGTAAAATGCATTATGACATGCATCAGGTTTTTCACAGGTTTGATTGTGCTGGGACGATAATTGATTCATTTATGTTGAGATGAGATGAATCCCTATTCTCAAATGTATTCATCTCTTCTCCTCTTTGTCCTTATCTTTATTTATCTCTTTTTCACCGCAGGCACACAACAGCCAACCACACCCAATATTTTTTGTCTAGTACTTCTCGAAGAGAGCGTTCACACAATCAGAGCACAATTGTTGTCAGCGCCCACCGCTGTACCTGAACATGAGCAGACCAATTTGCTTCAAGTGTTCAACAGCAAAATCATATAATGAAAATTGTAGGCTTAGGAGCCAGAATGAAACGAAAAGACAAGAAAGAAAGAAAAGAAAGGAGGAAAAAAAAGTGAGGAGCGCTGTTTGGTTTCTAAGCAACAGTTAACGCTGGGTGCAGTAAGAGCTGCAGGGTGGGTTCCTGAGTTCCCATGTTTCTGCCTTCGTCTCCACATTCTCTTCCTGAGGAATTTGACCCGCCTGACCTCTCTGAATACGTCTGGATTTACCCTCCCCTCCGACACACAATCGCAGTGCACTGTAATTGAAAGCCTTTATGAGAGCAAACCTCACTCCCTTTTTTTTGCCTCTTCATTGCTGAGGTAGCTTCGGCCACAAAGCCACACGTATTATAGCTGATATGTATGATGACTTTAACGGATCTTTTGATTGAAAAAAAATGTTTGTGTGTAATCTTCAGACTTACTACGTGTAAAGAAGTGTAACTCACAGCATACAGGTGCAATTCATCCACAAGGACTCTGATGGATGACAACACTCCGCAGCCTCAGTGGAGATAAAGCTGGCAAGAATTTTAAAAACCAGAAAAAAGCCATCGCTGTATAATAACAGGATTATACAAGGATTCGGGGAACTATGATTAAATAACAAAAAACAAAAAAATCTACAGGAGAACATTTTAAGACTTGTTTGCAAATCACTGCAGAGATCCTGATGACTAAACAAAAGGATGAGTCACTGATTACAGCTTAACAAATATTATAAAAATGCCATTAAACACTACTATGTATGTGCATATGTGCTGTATTTCAAACATATACGATACTGTAACACTGACCCCACTGTGACTTAAAGAGAGGAAGGACAAAATATGATATGCTGTTATATCTGTTAGTGTGAGAGAGTCACAGAAACAGGAGATGGTATGTGTTCGCTTGCGCATGCCTGCAATGGGGTGAAAGATGGAGGTGTACGGGGGCCGATCAGACAGAAGGCCATCTGAGAGCACGGTGCACACACCATCTGGACACACATTCACTGTGAAAAAGAGTGTGAAAGAAGAAGAAGGAGATGCACTGAGACAGGGAGAGAGAGAGGAGATTATTATGTTGAATTTTAAAAAGTAACCATTAAATTTTACCACCACGGTCTCACTTGTCCTTTTTTAGTGATGTTTTACAATTAATCTGTGACTTGGTTATGATACACACTTAACACAGTGAAGTTATATATCACTGATTGAGTGACACGGACACTTACAGAAAGAGCAACAGGCCAAGATTTAACACAGTCAAATGTTTAAGAAGTACATGGTGATTCCTGCCAGAAAAAAACGCTTGATTGCTCCCTTCAGGTTCAGGTTCAGGAGTCAGATGTTGCCTTTATTGGAGAAACTTATTGATTAATGACAATAAAATAGAACATGACACTGACAGTCGGATCACTGCAGCAGCATCAACAGTGAGGCAGGTGTTGTATCGCACAATTCTGACCCTCAGCTGTGGTCCTTAATGTAACATTTTCATATAATGAGTGTGATAATAAATGATCAAAAATTATTTAAAAAAAATAAGCAAAAAAAAAAACAAGTGAATGAATTTTCTATTCTTGAAAAATCTGAAAACTTCTGGTAAAATCATTTAAATCTCACTTGTTTCAGTCCATGTGACAGCTGTTTGCTTATAAACTACCTACGCCCACAAATCTTGCAAACACATACACACACACATTATTGCAGAGGTGTTGAGAGAATTGACCCATGGCCTCATAATCAGTGCTCGATGTGCTCCGCTGTGTTATATAAGGGAGTGGTGAGCGCTAGTCAGATCCTCCTACAGATGCCTGAGCAGTCACGACTGAAACGCGGATGTTCTCCATCCATCCACTCAGCCTGGTGAACGCAGACTTCACCTCAGCCTCTGTTCCACAGTCCCACACACACACACATGAATACACATGCACACACACACACACACACACACACACACACACACACATCTACATGTGTAGCCATGCAAAAAATAAATAATATCATATATAAATCACCACACATTTACATGTTGGTGCACATGTTCATTCCCATGTGAGTGTAAACTGACTTTGGGCCGACTGATTTTATATCAGATCAACATCCTGCCAAATGTTTCACAATACAATATGGCCAACTTTAGTGCATGCCCCCTGAAGTCCTGCATCCTTTTTAAGATGGATTGCTGTGGTCTCCATGTAAAAAAAGGTTATTTTCACTGCGGGGGTCGGAAGCGGCCCTCTGGGATCCAACAGGCTCCGCAGCTGAGAATAGCAGCCATCCTAACCCACCAATGTCATGTTCTCATGCAGCGCCTGTCTGTAGGAATGAAGATTAACCCTGATGAATAAATATGAAGATAACCTGCACCTCTGCTGCTGCTCTTCTTCTTCTTCCAGTTTCCCATATGCTGAAGAGAGAGATCGGAGAAAAAGCAGAAGCCTCGGAGCCATTGTGTTCATGTGTGTGTGCTTGTGCATGTGCTTGTTTGTGCATCTAGCTTTCTCTCTTTGTGTGCCACCATCTGAATTATTGTTGTAGCAGCTCTCTCTCTCTTTGTGTGTGTGTGTGTGTGTGTGTGTGTGTGTGTGTGTGTGTCAGTGTGTGTGTGTGGGCGGCACTGTGTAGGAGTGTTGCAGTAGCTTTTTGACAGAGCCTCCAGTAGCATGTATTTGTGAATCTTTTGTTTTATTCTCCAGCCTCTACTCAGCTCTGCAGTAATCACACCAAGCTGCTCGAAACGCTGCTGCCCTTGAATGAAGAGAGAAACAAGGCCTTCAGAGATTAATTTTCACAGGTCATCAAACTGACAGAGCTAATGAGCAGTTTGTATACATTCATATTTTTAAAAATAGATCTTTTATGTTATGATAATAATGATAAACAGGACATGGTATCTTCTCCTACCTATCTTTTTCCACCATAAATCAGTGTAGAACCTGCAACCTGTCGAATGAGTGAAATCTGTTTTGAATATGAAAAACTATTCTGGTGATCAGCAGTGGTTTGTGTGCTTCCTGGGCCTCACTCATATCACTCAGATCTAAGCAGGAAAGAGGTGTGGGTGGGGGATTGATCCATCAGGGATCCATTTTTTTTTTTTAACCCAATTTCCCCCAGGGATCAATAGAGTATTTCTGAATCAGATTCAGATTCAGAAACTCAAAACCTTGCTTTGACTGTCAGCAGGTCCAACAGAGATGCAGATTCTTCTGCGTTTATACGGGTCTTGCATCGTTTCCTCTTCCTGTACAAAAGGTAATACAATCTGATGGAATGTGCAGCACATTTTTTTAAGTAAGAGCTGAAACCCAACATCTCACCAGCTTCAGGAGCAGAACAAAGAGCACACCTGCTTCCCTGCATGTGCTCGCTGTCTTTAACTGGACAAACTGAGAACCTTGAATGTAAGCTGGGCCTCCTCAATATATGTAAAGGTTTTGAGAATTCTATGATACTTTAACTTTTACCTGCATGATTGTGACATGAGACTGTAATTTTTGCCAACCAAAATAACAGCCACCTGCTTTGTACATGAACATTCTACCTCCTTGTGAGTTAGAAGAGATGCTGCCACTCTTGCCAACAACACCATTTTGATGGATTTGAAAACATCTCAGTGGTCACTCTTCATGCTTCTACCACAAAGTTAAGATGGTGACTGTTAGACAAGAAGAAACATTTTGATTTGCCATCATATAAATCTATATATCCATCAGCTGCAACATTAAACTTCCACCTGCATCATACTGTGGCGGTCCCTCTTGTCCTGTCAGGACATGGATATACAGATACATGACAGTGTGTGTCACAGTGAGTGATACAGAAAGCTGCTGAGATCAGAGAGACAGAGACACATGCATTACCCCATGTAGAGCGATGTGGAGTCAATGATGTGTTGTTTAATAAAGATGGAGGCACATTTCTGCCTCATTTATTCAGCAGCCATCTTTCAGCTTCCACACATCCTGTCTGCATGGCACCTTCCATCCTATCACCAGAAAACAATTGTTTCTAGACTGCTTGTGTGTGTGTGTGTGTGTGTGTGTGTGTGTGTGTGTGTGTGTATGAACTAGGACACACACAGCACTAGGACAGTACACAGTACTGTGTGTGTGAACTAGGAGTGATGTCAAACACAGAGGATGGTGTCCCCTGACATCAACATGTAAAGGACAAAATAAAACTGAAGCCTCAGAGAAACTAAAACCAAGCTTTACTTAAAGCCAGACAGCAATGTACCGTGGAGAGCCCAAGGTCGTTTTCTATGTTGAGCGGCCTTATGATTGTGGGGGCGGCCGGGCCGAGCAGCGTTTGGGCAGCACGCAGGCAGAGAGATATATTAGCAGCAGGAACACTGTGGATCTGTGGTTCTGTGCTGACAGTTCTTCTTGTGGCATCTCAGCTGAAGGTCTTCTTGGTTCATCTCACCTACCGCTGTCACCTATAGCCCTCCCACCCCCACACATCCCATAATAATCTTCTCCATGAGTGTGTTGGGTGGGTGGGGGATGCACACCACAGTACTAGGTGATGCTGATGTCTTCGAGCGGAGCTGACACAGATAAATAACCAGACGATTTGTCAAGGTTTGGGTTCAGATGAGACTTCTCTCATTGCTGGACGAAAATCTTGAAAGGAGCCTGCTTGATCAGTTGGTTACACTGCACTGATTTATTCTTTCTGTAGGTGATGCTGTTGAAGATGTGTAATTATCAAACTTTGCAAACATGTAAACAAAAGGTTTACGTTTATGGTCTCTACTCACAGTCCTCATTGTCAGCAGGGTTAACTCTTTGCTCATCTGCTCTACCAGGAATTAACCTCATATAAACATTACTTACATCATATTTCTTTTTTAAAATGACAGTTCAGTCACACCTCCTTTTTGATGTCATCTAGCTTCTCCTCTGGCCAAGTTTGAATCTGGACCTGTAAATGAATAATCTGCATACACGTGGATCTTTCCTGTGGATCACTTCCCATATCCAGCTCCTTTGACTGATCTGTAAGAGCTGTATTTGGCATCTTGTTGTTATCTGTAACTTTTAACCATCACCTCATCAGGTTCATCATCTCAGCAAAGAACTGAAGTTAACCAACACCAGTCTATTTACAGAGATATTGTATTTACTGATTCTAGAGAGCTCTAATATGCTACTAGTCTCATTTTCTGTACACTTATTGAAAACCTCTCAGGTGCGTACAATGCTACATGATGAATATATGTGATAATAACAATGTGAAATATGTAATAACTGTAAAATAGGGAAAGAAAAGAACCACATAGAATAAAACCACGTAAAAGGAGAACCGATCTGGACAAAACTGCAGCGAATTATTCTCCGCTACCTCTTCCAGCTGTCTTTGTTCATTTAACCTTTGCCCTACATGCCATCCCCTCCATGCTTGGCATTAATCTGGATGTCCAACGGGAGTTTAAACATCCTGTATGCCGACTGAGTGAACATGAAAGCTATACTAACACACTGCCGACGCACTTGTTGTCTTCATGGAGAGGGAAAGCCAGTTTGGAAAGTGGTGTAAGATTCAGTGAGCAGTAAAAGTGGGAGATGGGGAGAAAGGAAATTCATCCTGCATTTAAGTTAAAACAGTCATCAAAGTCATGCTCCACTGAAAATTTTCTTCTAGTCTCTCACCCGCTAGTGTAGAAACTGCAGTTAGCTTGGATTCAAAGTGGTTAGAACAAAGTGAAACTGAGACCTGAAGAGATACCATGAGAGCTTTGACTTTGTATCGGAAATGGTTAGAGGTAGGATGGACAGGCCAAGTCAGAGAAGTTGGCGAGTTCTGTTAGTTTCCTACCAACAGTTAAAATCCTGTTTCCTTTAAATCTTGACTTCAATCTTTCCCATAACCTTAACCAAACTCCGTGTGCCTGACCTAAACGAAACCTAAAACCTAAGCCATAGCGGCATATGAAAAGTCAGATGAATCATTTTGTAACAGTCAGTTAACCGTCTTGGAAGGTACCAACAGAGTTCCTCCGTTTATGTAGGGTTGCACTTGTGTGCTCCTTGGATGATTCCATGTCTTGTGTATCCCAGGAAGTAGGAAGTTGTTGTGCATTTGACGTTTTTTTAAGGTGGACACAACAAGGATGCCACAAAGAAGATGTCTTGTTTCCAGTATTTTCCTGACAAGGAAGCACAAATAAGATCAACTATATGACAAGTGGAAAAGAATGACAAGCAAAATGTAAATTTCTTGACGTCTCACAAACGACTGTGTGTCTGCATATATGGCACTAGCTTGTACACGCAAATCAAATTTTTACACACTTTTCAAGTTGTTGCTCCAACTTGACAGGGGTGGTCACTCACCTCACCACTATTTTCTACACAAATGTCAAATGTGTTCAGTCCTAGAGCTTGGGGAAATGTTGAGATAGGGTTAATAGAAGATGCAGAAGATTACAAGGATCACATCAGGTGATCTGTGTACCCTACCCTACTATAATTTCTATCCATTATTGAATACTTTATTCTCTATTCTTACATGATGCAAACAACCTCACTTCATAATAATGTCTTCATATACAATAGAACAGAACACAGGCTATAGCACCATTATGCAGTCAAAATCTCATTTTGATTCAAAGATTTTCCAGACATTTCTGGATCCTACCAGCACCATGACATTCCCAAATATCTAAAGCACATCAAACATAGTACACTACTTTTATACATATATATACATATTGTTGTATGAAGTAGTATTAGAGAGAAAATGGTGGCACTGAGGCGAAGCAGGAAAGTAAAAGACAGCTTTACAGAATGAACCAGGCAGAAAGGGTTAAACCAAGAAAGATGGAGATGAGGTCTGGATGAGTTTGGACATGAGGCAGCAGGAACGGTTGTACCCTTGTTATTGTTGTCATTGTTGATGTTGTTGGGCATGTGGGGGTGATGATATCTCCAGTTCATTTATGGTATGTCAGGAATATCTGTGGGTGAGCGGTTTGGCCATGGGGTATGTCCCATTCTTTTGCTATGTGTCATGTGAAGTGGAAGTGTGTGTATGTGTGTGTGCATAGTGTGGATTCCTGGTGTGCAGGTTGCATGTGGGCGCAGACAGGCAGCACCTGGCTGAGAGGTGAATCACCGACACAGGTAATCGCTCTGACATTTAATTCAAATGAAGTGCTGCGAAGATAATGGCACCTATTGGCATTAGTAGATACTGTACACACACACCTGCATGCAAAATATAAGCATATAAGCACACACTTAAAAAAAGCTCTCCTCATCATTTACCTTTGTAAAACCTGTGCTTAAGACCCTGACTCATATGCATTATGGCGGCATAGAGAGTGCGGAGGAGGGAGAAGTGCTGCAAGGCCTCAGACAGGATGACAGTCAAAAGGACACTTAACGCAGCCAAACAGTGGCAGTGCGAACAGGAGGAGGCAGACGGCGCTGCTGAAGGCAGGAAGGAGGGAATGATGGAGAGGGTGACGAGGTGACTAACGCAGACTGAGATGCTGATTAGCATTACTTGAAAACATCAGTAAGAGTTCGAGAGAAACGGAAAGTGACTTTGTAGTTTCTGCAACATTAAAAAAAAACCCCTACTAAAATTAGACATTTTCACTTCAGAGGGAGAAAAAAAAAGAAAAAAGGGGGAAATATTCTCAGAAAAAGTAACTTTGTAGTGGTGTGTTTCCTGTTTCATCTGATTTGTTCAAAAAGTTCAGTAAATTTTAAGTGGGGTTTTCTTCAGTTACTAGCGTGCGTTTTTGCATGTGCAATAATAACACAAGTCATGCATTTGTGTGTGCGTGTATGTGTGTGTGTGCGCTCATCAACATGTTTAAGGTCACATCTGATGTCACCGTGTTTCCCCTCAGTGAAAGGCTTGACTTCTGATTGTGCTTTATCCTGACTCACTGTGGTTTCCCTCTATCAGATATAGCTGTGTGTGTGTGTGTGAGAGAGAGAGAGAGAGAGAGAGAGAGCGAGAGAGAGGCATTGAGAGAAAATGGGAATGACCAACATAGTGAGATACATGTTTATGTTGTGACTCAGATGTGTTTCGATCATAAAAGGCAGACTCCAGGTCACCGTCCACACCACAGAGATCACAGCTTGTTCAGCTGCTTCGTTTCATTTTCCCCTTTCTTGTGCCCACACGCGCATGCACACACACGCACACACACACACGCGCACACACACACCAACCCTCATTTATTTAACCTCTGTCAGAGTTTTGATGTTTTTGACACATTGTAAAGAAAAAAAAAACACCCATGTGGTTTTGGGAAATTCTGCTTTTGAATTTCTTGCTCTTTTGTTCTTCACCACCGTCACCACCACCCCCCTCAAGCACACTCACTATTTACTGATTGTCAGTTTGTGCAAAGACTACAATGACTTTATGAGCGACTGGGATTGTGTGTTAGAGAGCAGGAGGGGAAAAAATGCATGTTTGATAAAGAAATAAACTGTGGCGAGCTGCCGGTGCCACACAACAAAAGCCCTTGAAATTTTGCCTGTTGCTGCGGTAACAGCGAGGACACATTCAGGTGAGTGTTGGTGTAAAAACGAAGTGAGTGCATGCAAACCATACATTCATTTTTGTTTTCTTTTTCTTTGCTTTTGTGTTTAAAACACAGCTGAATTTGTCTTTAACAGATAGACTCGCTGGGTCTTGATCCTCATCTCAGTCCTGTCAATAGAGGACGTTAGGTACTCATGTTTGTTTCCGTATGTCGCTGTGGCGATTTCTTTCACTGCCTAGTCCCATTTTCATCTGTTCTAATGGTGGTTTGCCCTCACTAATGCACAATGCTCCTGCACAACTTTTTATTTTCATCATAATTCTCTATGGCACTGTCACATTAGCGGCCTTTGCTGTCAACACATCTTTTCTTTCTTTCTTTCTTTCTTTCTTTTTTTTTTTTTTTTTTTTTTGGAGGGGGGGTGTCCTTTGGATTGGATTGTGTGTGTGTGTGCGCCTCCCCCCATTAAGTACATCCTTGTATCTCCATTAAACTCGATGCTTTTCATGAGATTCAAAACCGACAGTCCTTTTCACCAGGTTGTCACGCCCTCGTCATTGTGCCGCCATTTGACAATGCATCGCGTCGAGGCTGACAGAAAAAAAAATCTTGAAAACTGACAGTCATTTCTCAGACATGGACCTTTTTTTTAAACAATGTTTCAATTTTACTTTCAAATGAATATGTTTTTTTATGCAGAAGCCCGTGTTTGAGTTGAGTGGTGGAGGTGAAACCCATTATAAGATGTGTCGGCGGAGAGTGAGGAGATTGAAGGGGGGAGGGAGGGAGAACGTGGTGGTGGGGTGTTCAATGAGTGGGCTGCACGCATTCTTTCAGCCTTATTCACTGAGTGAAGCGTGGGCGACTAATTCATGTTTGCATTCACCAGGTTTACCTAAGGGGGAAATGTTTTATTATATGCTGTCTTTGAAATCGATGACTAATTGTACTCTCTCTTGTCACAGCTCCATCCATCCGTCTCCCTCAGCTCCATTTCTCTCCCTGATTTCACCCCCTCCCCCTTAATTTTAAAGTCTTCAACACTGTCCCCTTCTGGTCTTGGATCTGATGGCTGAAGATGAGGATCCATGCTGCTGCTGCTGCAGCCTTGTCATCACACACTGTAGCGCACAGTAAGAATTAAGTATGATACACATACACTGTACGTGTGTCTTTTGGTTGAAATAGGTGAAGTTCTTCAGAGCTTCGGAGAGGAATATACGCACAGCCTTGAGAAATAAGAAGCAAAAGAAGACGCAGAGATCTTAACAAAATTGCAGAAGAGTGTGATGGAGTCATTAAGACAGTTGAAAAAAGAAACTAAGCGAGAGAGAGAAAGAAATACATTCTTGGGACATGAGTCACTTCTGAGTGAAAGCTTTGTAATTTAAGCCACACACGGTGAAGTAGAAAGAAAAGAGAGAGAGAAAAGAAAAAAGCAGACAGATGTAGGCTTCAGTCGTCACAAAAAACATAACACAGTAGGTGGGTCCCATTAAGTTGGTGGGTTGAACCTGATGTGCCGATACCTAATCCAGGTTGATTTGAACCACACTCACAGTAATTACACAGTGAGGAGCCGACAACAGTAAAAAAAAAAAAAAAACACTTGCACTTTATGTTGGCACGTACACACTGTGTGTCACCACACGTCCTCACACGCCATCACTTTATCCTCTCAGTAAACAGATCACAAAGTGGATCAAAGATCAGAGTAAGACGTGATCCCACTGTGTGCAAATACATGCGAAAAAAAGTTTATTGAAGATTTTGTGTTAAGACCTTCCAGGATTTGCTTTAAAATAGGGCAGAACTAGAATCAGAACAAAACACACAAACACATTTTGCAAATTGCAGCTCTTTGCTGTGTTGATGAGGTCAATGATAGAAGGAAGAAAAAACAACACACAACACAGTCCAACACACTCCGATCAAAGATGGTGCCAGTTTTCTTCCTCGCTCACACAATGGAAAGGTGTGTGCTCACTGCTGCCGCTGGTGTCCATGTACAATACTGAAATAACAGATGGAGAAGGAGCAATAAGGAAAGAGAAAAATGGTTGACTTTACAGCTCCCCAAAAAGTGAAGCCAAGACAACTGTATTGCCCCCTGGTGGCTGGCTGCAGTAAAGGTCATAAGCTATATATAATTTTTGGGCATTTTTGCCTGTTTCTTGTAAAGAGACAGGAAACAGGGAGGAGAGTGGGGGAAAAACACGCAGGAAAGGTCAACTCGGCATTCAGCCGCCAAACAGCTGCACAGCACATATACACCAACATAGTGCACCATAACCACTCCGCTATCCAGGCTATGCTGTTTAATATTAACAAACAGGGTGAGATGTCATAATTGACAGAAAGATGATACAATTGAAAAAGTTACTTTTTGTTTTTAAAGAAATACAGTATGCCACACATGATCAAATTGCTTTCTTCCAATACTTCCTTTCTTCCAGGGATTTATTTCTGTAGCAACAACATTATTTTAATCGGGTTCGGACAGAAACATACAAATGCATGTCTGGTTCAGGTCAATTTGGGTCACTACTCTGTCAGAGGTGGGTCGGGTTCAGACAAAAATAAGAGGCCCTAACCACGCTCCAATGTGCACTGCTCTGTTGGTCATACAGCATGAACATGGACCAGGATGTAATAAACACTGTGGAAACAGGAAACAAAAAGCCAAGAAATTAAAACACCACCAACTCAAAAACTCTTAGATAATCTGCAGAAATTAGAGCAGCTAGAAATGTGTCTGCAGAGGTTTTGACGTTATCGACTGAGTTTACCAGACATTAGATGACGTGTTAGGAGCTTAAGACATAGATAAGTGTGAGGTGGAAAGTTAACATCTTACATTCAGCAAATAAATGTTTAAGATAATTAAAATCAATCGTTAATGGATATTAATGGAAGCAGGATTTTTCAATGGAAACACACATCCATCCCCAATAAATCAAACACACGAACCTGCAGCAGAATTATAGGAATCAGTTCCTTGAGTGACAGACAACGGATATGTTCTTTATGCTAACGCAGAAGGAGTGGGGTTATGACTTGGAGTCAGCCACCAGATGGCAATGGGTTTGATGACATTTAGAACATGATGATTACTTGTATTGAATCTTGTAGTGATAGGTACATGGCCAATTCTGCATCCTTACTGTCTGCATTTCCTTTATTTACAAACTGCTGCATGAATCTAGTGAAGGCAATGCATGAGCATATGAGATTTTGGCTCATCTTGTTTCTTGTTTTCTTTTTTAACGTATAAAATGCAAGCGTGATTGAAGATCTTGAGTTGGCTGATTTTTGCTGGTGAAGCAAATGATGAATTTGGGAAAATCTACTGTATTGACTCGAATATAAGACGGTATTTTTTCTCTAGAAAAAAGTGTGAAAATGTCAGGTCGTCTTATATTCAGGGTCCAGAGACCTGGGGGTCTAAACCAACAGGTGGCATGAAACGTGTTCTCCCTAAATGAGTCAGAGCTTCTTCTTCTCTCTCACACACACCAGTGACCTGGAGAGACGCAACTGTGACACTGAGACTCGATAGAAAACAGTAACTCAAACACTGAGCAAGTTGACAAACAGCAGAGGAGACGGTGTTTCTCACACATTGACGAGACTGTGGTGCCATCATAGTCTCGTTTGCTCTCCCAAGGTTTCAGAATTGGGCTGGTAATAACTGTCCTCTGCGCATTACTGCACGTATTAGCCATAATGCTAATGCTAATGTTCAAGCACATGCTAAACACTACTCTAAGGGGGTGGCTGGATAGCCGAGCGGTTTCCACATTGGTGTATATGCCGTGCAGCTGTTCGCCAACTCGAATCCTAACACAAATTAGCTTTACTGCATGTGTTCTCTTCCTTTCCTGTCTCTCTCCACTGTCTATCATTATCTATCAATAATACACTGCCTCTATAGTAAAATAAAATAAAAAAAAAACACTACTTCTAGATGATGCTTGCTTACTACTACAGGTCATGTATGCATTTGTTCATTTTTCCAAAAGTGAGTCTTGAGGAGTTGTCTTGTATTCAGGGTTGTCTTGTATTCAGGTCAATACAGTAACATCTAATACATCTAATCAGTAATAATCTGAGAGCTGAGCACTCTCAGCTGAGCTGAGACTAATCTCACGTGAAAACAATGCTGATCATGCTGTCCCAGTTTACCTTTAAGTTCACACAGCGACTTGGCTGTGTTGTCATATTCTTGAGGTGCGACCACCAGCTGAGCAGAAACACACAGTCTCTGCCTCTAAAATCATCACACTATGTTCTGTTATTTCCATCAGTGATACAGAAGAAATGTGTTGGTCCCCTGCTGTGTATATTGTGTGCATTAGGTGTTGTGTTGATGTCAGAGTTTCACTTGGCTTTAATACGTCAGCTCCTGTTTGATCCACGTGGCCAACTGTCCGTGAGTCATGAGGTATTTACTGTGACCTGCCTCCTCTCTGACCACCAGCTACTATTCAATTCGCTGTGGTCTGGATGATGACAGTGTCCCGGTTACATACGCGCGCACACGTGCATGAACCCGCACATGTTCTTAAATGCAGCCTGTCCACTTGACAGCTGGTGTTTTCAATAAAATGGTCAGTAAGCCCTTTTGTGTTGTATTTTTCCCCCTTTCTTCATCTTGAGGAACAAAAACAGAGACACATGTTGTGAGTCACCACGGTGTGTGTCACCATGATCCATCAGAGAGAACAGCGCCCTGCATCCCACAGATCGCTTTAATGCCCAAGTGCTGTGGCTGCCCACTGCACAGGGCCATGATGGACAAGACAGACTATCTGTGTAGGAAGTGAACTGTATGTGATGCTGTAAATCACACACGCATACACACAGACACACGCGCGGACGTGTTGTAGCTCTAAGAGGCAGCTATGCAAAGCACGTTGACGTTACTCGCAGACAAAGAGCACAATGACTGTGAGGTATGAGATGGATTACTGTGATTGTCAGAGGAGTGGAAACAGTCATTATCCCCTGATGGAACCTCTTTGCGTCTCCTTTAGTCTAAACTGCGTTAGTGAAACCAATGCCTCACAGGTACAGCATGCAGCGCCGTGACAAACATGGAATGCTAGACCTAAGGTGTGATGACATCCATCACTGACTTCCTGTAAAAGGTATTAAGTTCTATTTAAGGGGGAGTTCCCGCTGAAATCTACAATACGATAGAAAATAGAATAGGATTCTATTTCTAACCCCAATCCTGATCCAACCATCAACGCACAGCGGCGTTCACCTGACGCCGACGTGATTTGTGAAACCAACCTAGAGATTGAGGGAAATCCCTAATATGGAAATCAGACACCTGTGCCAGAAAGCTTCAGAGAGGGAGGCAAAAAAAGTCATCTCCCTAAAGCATGCAAACACACACACATACCACACAGTCACTTTGCCCTGTGTGTGTGTGAGAGAGAGTTACAGTCATCATTACCCAACCCATTATGAGTTGTTCCAAGTCTGTGACAAGGCAGAAAGTGTAAGCTCCTGGCTGAAGTCCACTGTCAGTGGCAGCCCAGCGACAGTAGCACACACTCCCCGGCTTTGATCTGCCACCAGAAACTATATCAAAGGACATGCAGGTGATAAAGTGCCTTGTCCCTTATCAGTGTGGCCTACATCACACAGACTTTGAGGTCATGTACTGTATGAACAAGCCCACGCTTTAAAAAGTCCTGTCTCGTGTCAAGAAAATGTGTGAGTGCAGCAGCAGCAGGTTTTTCACAGTGAAATGTCCTTGAAAGTGACGTTTATACTTAATTATCTCATCAGAATTAAAACTAGAAATCTGCTTCGGTGAGCCAAACAACCTTTTAACTTCTCTCTACCCTTTGCATTGGTGGATAAGATTGAGTGAAAAGGCCACTGCCTGGTGACGTAAGACTGAACGACTTCCATTTGCTGTGTAGCACCCCTATCGCTGATAAGGATCGACAAATCAAATGTTTTGCACAGTGTGTAACCTAGCAACTGGTAGGCTCCAAGGATTGGAGGCTAGCTAAAAGTTCGACCCCTTTTCTAATTGCTGACATCAAAGGCGGCTTTCACAAGCCATGTGACATCACCCAGTGGCACAGTGTGTCACACACACAAGGTATTGACCTAAAGCTGCGTAACCACAGAGCACCAGAGGCCAAAATAACAGAGTGGCCTGTCACAGCTAGGGCCAAAGTATGAAACCACATGCTACTGGTACAGGGGTTTTTTTTGGGGAGGTGATGAAACTTTCATCATGAACTTTATCTCAAATAAATATGTGAATAGAAGCATTTAATAAAAATTATATAAATATATATATATATATATATATATATATATATATATACATACACACAAACACATACATGGATGGATACTTTTTCAGCTATTCCTGTAATTTTTATGTCTATAGACCTGCTGCCTTTCAAGACAGGACCTTGAAAACATGAGTCTTGAAAGGCCTTGTATTTTTTTATGAGGCACAAGGTCTCTGGTTTTGTGCTGCAGAGAAAAGCAGTGATGGAAGAGTGAGCGCTTCAGCTTTCACCTCTACAAGAAAGTCACATATTTCTAAATGAAAGGCCTTTCGCAACAAGGCTGCAATCATGTCTCTCTGAAAAGGCAGTCTGCCCTTTGACCTCAGATATCTCTTATAGGCGAGAGAGGGAAGGGAAGGGGGAGCACAATGAGAAAAGTGTATTGACAACCTTTTCCTTGCTCCTTTTTTTCTACCACCTCACCTTTTTTTCCTTAAATCGGCACCTCTATCTCCCTGTGCGCGCCTTCCTGTTTCGAGGTCATGTCAACATTTATCAGCGTATCCATCCATTATACCTCCAGCCATCTGCCATTCTCAGGTATTTGGGCTGGAATTAGTCTGTAAAGCCCAAGCATTGTTTCCCACGCTGAACACTGAAGGGTTAACAGAGTAGCGTAGGAGTAGTTTCGATCCGTCAGGTAGGTCAGGTTTCTCTTAACATGACTGCATACCTGTGTGAAACTTGTGTGTGTGTGTGTGTGTGTTTGTGTGTACATGCATGCGTGTGCATGCATATGCATGCTTGTATTGAAACACAAAAAAAGGAGGTAGGGAATCCAATCATTCTTGATACAGCCAGTGCAGACAGCACAACCTCACAGCCAGTGAGATGTTTCTGTCCGGCACCATGTTCACAGCTTCACCTCATATACTCCTCCCACCATGTGTGTGTGTGTCTTTCTGCAGAAGACAGAAGAATGTACATTTTTGAAAATACATTTTCAGCTTCATCTTACATTCTTACATTAATGAGGCCTGGTACAACTGAAAGGTCAGGAAAAGCTCATAGGTATTCAGAGGAAGGTTTTGATAATGATGAGTGTGGAGGTTTGGTTTGTTGAATTCTGGACAGCGATAGTGTAACATCTGGTTTGTGGTCCAATGAACAAATCCTCTGTGGGCCCGTCATGCCAGTCTAACAGAACGACTGCTGTGTCTCAGAGCATCTTGCCAGCAGTGCAAAACTTCAGCTTTCTTCAGAGGAAGAACATGAAAATGGACGATACAGTAAGGACCTTTGTTGTTTTCTGTGGTATCCTTTGTTTTTTTTTTTTTTTTTTTGCAGGTTTATAGTGATGAGCATGACGAGCGGGGAATCATCCTGCTGACGTTACCATTTAGCTAATTGAAAGATGGCTGGCACTAGTGGTTAAATAGTAGAATTCTATCTTACTCTTACAAGTTAAAAAGCAAACTAACACATTAAGTACACACACTAACAACACATTTATGCTACATCATATGCATATATCATCATATGTTTAGCATATATCTTTGTTTAAAATTACAGTACCCATCTGCACACACTAAGGTTCATGCTCCTTTTGAAATTTATTGTAGTAAACGTAGATTGACCCTGACAATTTGCCCCATCCAGCACCCGTGGGTCGAAGTGAGTGTCATGATCCATACCTCATGACCCAATATCAACCACAGCTCAGGTTCCAAAAGAACTTGTAGAACGTCTTTCCAGAAGAGCAAGAAGCTGTGGTAGCAGCATATTAACGCCCACATGGGTGCAATATTTTTAGTGTCTACATACTTTTGCCTGTGCTTGTAGCCACTTGCAGGTAAAAAGCAAACTACTTTTAGGTCAGATTTAGCTGCATACAAAGACAGAGGGAGAAACAGCCGGCGTGAGCGCTCCCCCCTCTGAGAGGCACCAAGCTTTGTAAAACATCTTTGCATCTTTGCCTCTTCCACCATGCTTTGTGTGAGGACAGTTTGAGTGTCCAAGCACACTCAAGTTACTGTTGCCCCCCACCGCCGCCCCACACACACATGCACGCAAACACACACACAGATTGATGACACATTCATTGAAAGCTGGTATCTGGTCTTAAACAACAGACAGAAATTACATTTTCTCCTCAGATTTAATTTGTTGCAGGCTCGTATTTTGGAAACACGCTGATGTACTGAAACAATCAATAAAGCAGCGTGCAAATCAAAAGTAGCATACCACAGTGGTACCGTCACTCCATTCCACACATGCTTGAATGAATGCTGAACTGTTGTTGGAAGCAGATTCAATCTTGAACTTACCTCAGAGGTAGAAACATTTCTGGATTGAATGAGTTATTAACATGGACATTTTTTTGGCAGTCTACACACACACACAGCACACCACACAGTTTACACACACATACACACCTTGTTTAATCCCCTTTCATGGCGGGTGGCAGTGCAGGCGGATGCTGTTTAAACAGTGCGGGCCCTTGATGTGGGGGCCTCTAGGGGCCAGGGGTTTGTGTGTATGTGTGTGTGTGTGTCTATGTGTGTGTGTGTCTTTCACCCTGGATGTCTATGTATGCCTCTCCCGAAGTTTTCTGGCCATGGGAACAATGGTCCTTTAGAATGTGAGGTTACTGGTGCGCTGACCCCTGGCAAATAAGAGCCATGTTCTGGCATTCCAGGCCTGATTGGCACTTTGAGCCTGCAGAGAGCTCAAAGGAGACACAGGAAATGTGACCAGTGTAATTGGTTATATATTAGCGGAGCATTCTCCCCCACCGTTTAAATGATGGAACATTCTTCAGTGGCACTTAGGTGGATGGGGCTGGGATTCCACCCGCTCCACCCGGGGAAGAGGGGAGAGGAGGAGAGGGTGGGATGGAAGGAAAGATGGGGAAGAAATAGGAGGTAAAAAGGGCAAAGGGATTTGTTTCAATCTTCATCAGAAAAGTGACAGCTTTCATGGGTGAGAGTGTCCATGGAGAAAATATTGTGGTAGTGGTGTTGAGGTGGAGGGGGTCATCCTGTCTTGTGCACCTTGTGTACACCCCACCCCCACCCCTCCCCCGGTGGTGGTGGTGGTGGTGGTGAACAAGGGGCTGTCAGGTCATGATATGTTCAGCACTCTTCCCTTCTGAAGTGTGGCGGAGGGAGTGGGGCAGGCAGGGGAGGCCAAATCAGTAGCTTGACCTTTGACTTGGGAAGAGGGGTTGGAGGAGTTGCGGTTCATGAACGCTTCATATAACACTCCCTGTGTTTGTGATGTGTATTGTGTGTGTGAGTTGTCTCCGTTTGGGTGAAAAAAAACCTCCAGGTATCTATCAAGACTGCAGCACCAGGATTGGCCTGTGAAAGTAGTTTAAAGAAGCCATAATGTCAGAGGAATGAGTTATTACTCCCCCTGAGGCTTGGCCGAAAGGGGGGGCTTCAGAGGCAGCGCTACCCACCCACAGCACCACCCTACATTCCTGTTGTGTACGATGAGAAGGAGGATGGAAAAGGGTGCTGGATGGGTGCTAATATGTATTCACTGGAGTGATCTTATCTAGGCCACGTCCTTTCAAAACGAAATGCTTGTTGGGGCAGTTTAGATAACATTAGTCTGGCAGAAAACCCCCACAGCTCGTAAGCATGCTAAACACACACACTCACCTTGGTATGCGGCCTTAGGATAAATGCAAAACACACATATCTTGTTGTAAACAAACTAGAGGTTGCCCCTTTCTGTCTCTCAGGCCATTAAATCCTATGGGAACCATGAGAATCACAGTGGACCACCCACTCCCTGTGGCACAGGAACACATCCATGGGTTTGCTGAACATCTCATGAGTTAATAAAAGAGTAAAATAAAATGAAATGATTGTTTAAAACCATGAATATCTTCACTGTGGAGATCAGCATCTCAAATTCAAACATCATCTCCAGGTATTATCCTAAAACGTAGGATGCATGCGCCTGCACAAACAGGCTTATTTGAACTGTTCCACCACATATTTCTCCTAAACTATAAACACTGTCCTTGTCCAAACCGTGACTCTCGCTCTGACATTTTTTTTCTCTATCTGTTCACACGGCGTCTGTTCCCCTGTTCTCTTATGGTGCAAATGTGAGGAGGATGTTTTGATTAATATCTTTGGGGGTGGGGGTGGGTGGGGGGACAAGGAGCATTCCTCCACATTCCTTTGCATGAGGTGAACACCGGGGTTGAGAGGAAGAGGCAGGCATGTCTGTGGATGTCGGTGACTCACTGTCAAACTGCTCTCTTGGTCATCCGTCTTTATTCAAAGGGGGCCGCTAACAGCGGCTGGCACCACAAGGAGCTTTGACTGGCAGAAGAATATTCATAATTTTTATTTCCCTGTAAAACGCCTCCACTGTCAAGTCAGGTGGTGATTTTTATTGAGAGTATTGATATGGATGAAGGAGGCCATCCCATCAGGATTGAACTCATCGATGAGTTACAGTTAAAGCTTTGAGTCGTGTGATCAGTCAGGTTAAAAAGATGTCTGAACTGAGGATTCACACACGTGCACACTTGGACATCATGGCACTCACAGAAAGAAACGAGAAGAAAAAAAACGGTGAATAAAAAACACACTCGCAAAAACACAGACACAGGGATTACACAGGCATTTAACAAGCTCTTTGTGCAGGTCAAAGTTGACTGCAGGCCCCTCAGGAAAAAGGAGGAGGTGCAGAGGGGGAGCAAGGGGTGGAGGAGGAGGGTGGCGGAAGAGGCAACAGAAAAGGAGAGCTGGGGAATGTGGGGTGGAGGGTACAGGGGGAACAGAGACACTGACTGAAATAAATCTCAAACAGACATGATGAATGAACTTTAACTTTCGTCCCCGTTTGCTCACTTCACTCACACTTTCTCTCAAAAAGTGAAGAGTGAATTGTTGTAGAGCAAATCTCCTTTAATACAAAACACATCAGAGACCACCAGGCACAAAAGGCGGTACTGTAAATCTGTCACGTTTCATCCTGTCTAAGCTGCTTGAAAGAGAGGCTGATAAGGCGATGGCAAGATCCATTAAATCCTGAGACTGGTAATGACCAGCACATGGGCATGGGACCACCAATGAGCCCCAAGGTCTGACGTTTTTTCAGGGAGGTTGCAAGACAGATGCAAATGAATTCTGATACATTTCTGCTTTTAAATATTCATTTTCCCACAGATGCTTTTACAAAACCTTTAATTTTCAAACCCACCTACCCACCACCTTCCACCCCCAAACAGAAAAAAAAACAACAGTTGAGGAGAATCATCACTGTCCATGTGGTGTTTTGGAACTGATAACATCCATTTTCATCCATTTTAGAAGGACTCTTCCAAGGACATGCAGCAATTATGAACCGCATACATGCCCAATGAATTGGCAGCTGAATAACAGGTCTTTGAGATGTGACTGAGTTATTTCTGCTACTGTGCAACATCTCAGGGACCTTGGAGCGGCCGTGCACTGACAGGGGACAGGCAGAAAGAATGATTTGCACTTGTCCTCGCTCATATGAGGCCCCATCATTTCAGAAAATTACAGTTTTATCCAGTCAAATGGAAGCTGAATGAGTATCCTGGAATTATTTTCAAATGATTATTACCTGTAGGATGTTGCAGTTTGAATCGATCACGCTAGGTCATACAGGAATTACTGAACCAACAGCGCCCTCTTGTGCCCATGTGTTATAAAAGGCAGTCATATTAAAGTGGTGGGAGTCCTGGTTCTCTGTCACACAAGGGGCAGCAGGAGTAAAACTTCTACCTGAGCTAAAGCCTTAACAGGAGGCATAGTGTGACTGCTGTCTGTGGCCTGTAGATGGTGGTGTTGTACATTTTACTACAGAGAGTAAAATACTGTCTCTACCTTGAGCTCTCTCTCTCTCTCTCTCTCTCTCTCTCACACACACACACACACACACACACACACACACACAAACATAAATAGTTGCAAGTGTGCACAAATGAAAACAGATGTGTTTAGATTCCAGCCACGTGAGCAGTTGCAAATTGATTTTGACATCGGGAACATTATAAAAAACTGCTGATGAACTACTGAGTATAGTGTTTATTGTATATTATTATTTTTATGTGTACATAGAGTATGTGTGCACATGTGTGGTGTGGGGGCGCTAGTGTATATTTTCATGTGTATCTATGCTACGCATGCTGTTTTTTTTCTCTCTTTGGCTTTTCACAGGTTAATTTTGAACCCACTCTGACCTCAGCGTCGCAACACTGCATTCCTGTGGTGATTGTGTCTGTGAAAAGAAAAACCTGGTGCACTCCGTCATCTTTACCAGCACTGAAACTCTGACATTTCAGCAGGAGTTTCAGGTGTGTGTATGTGTGTGTTTGTGTGTGTGTGTGTGTGAGAGAGAGAGAGAGAGAGAGAGAGAGAGGGGGTGTTATGCTTGCTCAGCTATTTCAAGAAAACAAACAACCAGGCAGATATTTTGGTTGACAAATGTGAAAGACTTTCATTATGCTCCATCTCATTGTGCAATACAAAAATGGTTATAGGTGCAATATGTATGTTTTTGCTATGGTTACACAACCAACATTAGCATTAACTGCTGTTTACATGCCAGCCTAGACATTGTGAGTTCACCGTCAAACTTTAATTCTTTACTTATAGAGTAAAGAACTATATATATAAAATATAACATATAGATAGTTCTATATAGAAGATATATATAATATGTATAATCACCTCTTGTCTACTAGACGCAACAATGGCTGAAGCTCTTGAGAAGCAACCATCGGCACCAACTTCAGCTACAGTGTCACTGGGTCACTGCCCAAAGCCCAGGACCTCAGGTGAGAGTCAGAACTTAACTCCACATTGACCTCACTGCTTAACTCTGGTCATTTGTTAGTGTTCTGAGTCTCATGCACACCTGCCTCACTACAGGTACACAGAGAGGGCCAGTAAGATTTTTTTTTTTTTTTTTATGATCCACCAGCCTACTGATGCAGTGTTCAACATGTTTTTTTCCAACCATAGCACAGTGGGAGGGTAGAATGGACCAAATAATTATTCTCTAGTTTCTTACAATAATCATAATCATAATAATAATGAAGATCCCATACCTTTCTGCTACATTGTATATGTTTAGAGTATATATTTGACAGTTGACCAAGTCTTACAAATTGCTCTGTTAAGTTTTTGGAAACACTGTAATCATGGTTGAAAACATCCAAAATGATCAGTTAGTAAGAAACAAGATGCAAACAACAGCCTACCACATCCATCAACCCAAACTTGTCTCTAATCATGCTTCTTGTACCTTTGGTCACCTCAGACTAAAATCACTATTCATAAAGCAACAGAAGGAAAAAACATAAAGACAGTGAAAAACTAAAAACTAAAAAACATCTTTTTATCTGAATCTTGATGAGGCAGACATGATGCAAACTAACCAAAACATGAGGATATTCTTCCTAGATTTGCCCTGTGAGCTGCACAGCCCATTTTATATTTTTTCCAGAAGTGAAGATGGGATTAGAGAAGATACCACTAGCCGAACATCAAAATACTGTGACCTTGCAGAGTGTTTATCTTAATTTGCAGAACATCCAACGATGTTGATGAATTCTCATTTACACAAATGTGTACTTGATACAGACTTTAAACATAAAAGCAAAAGACCAGTCACTTCTTTTGTCTGCTTTTTGCTTTTGGGGGAACTTAAATAGAGTTTATGCTGTATCATGTACATTAGACAAAATCATATTTGCTCTTCAAATCTGGGGCTGGCTGGAAGGAGCGGCCAGGGTTTACTTTCAAAATTATAATTTACAGACTGAGGCTGACAATGAGGCAGTGCCATGGAAGTGCCCTGTGTCAGTGGGAGGATTATGGGTTCATTTTCTTTTTTTAAATGTGCAAGTATCCTGTAAAATACCATATAATAAACTGTACTCAAACATTGGCTGCGACCTGAGATATTGTCTAATTTAAAAACCAGGACTGCTCTCGCCTATCGGAAATGACTTGGCCAGTAGTAGTTTCAACATCACATCTCCAAATCCTGAACCGTAACACACTGCAGGGTTCCAGGAAAACAAATGGTAGCTGTCATATTTTGCAGTAGCACTTCATAGCTCTAGGATGCTGTAATAGTTAACTTCAGTTAACTTCTACACCCACCACCCACCACCTCTCCAAAGTCTTTCTGTCTGAGAGTCCTGTATGTGAGATGACGTCAGTGGAAACACTGAGAGGGAAGTGGTTGTGGACTGATTCAGCTCTGCCTCAGCTGGACGATGGGGGTTGAAGGCTCGTCTCATGGGACTGAGGCTGGGATTCCTCAGGTACCAGGATGTCTGCCCTATCAGAGGAAACAGGAAATCTGTTACTCACATTAGCCACAGACATTCATGATAATATCACCAGTGTAGAGGAGGCTGGAGAATGACAAGTCTCTCTAAGGTGAAGAAATACTCACTGCTTCCCCAGTGTGTGATTTTTCTGTATAGGGTTCACATTTCTTGGGTCAGAGGTTCTCCTCACGATGCAAACACAGCACCCAAATTCCTCCCTCCATTTAAACAAGAAGGGCTTTTTGGAAAAGTACCGAGAGTCTTTTTGGACACAGGCCTGTTTCAACTCACAATAAGGAGAAATAGCCTTTGCACTATGTTTAGCTGTGAGTTTGTTTTAACACATATGGTAATAACTACATGAATATGGTGTATACTTTGTCCATGTTTGTTTTTATAGGTTTTTGCACATATAATTCAAATTCAGTCCCTGTTAATTCTGGACAGGTATATTTAGCTCATATCCTCTCAAGGCTCGGCTGTTGCAAAATCAAATGCTACAAGCTGCTGTGTACTGCAGGGGGTCAAGAGTAAAAGATTTTGTTTTCAGTTTCCATAGAAGGGTTCTGTAGCCCAACGCTAAAATCAGAATGCTAACAAGTGCACAACGCTAAGTGCTGATGTTCAGCAGCTGTGTTCAACACATGCAGCTGGAGGCTGATGGGAATACCATTAGTTTTGCACATACTTCGTCACAAACCAAAAGAAATTGAAATTCTACAGGAAACATTAAGGGATCTTCAAAAGTTATTATAATTCATCTCAAGGGAGACATGAATGTCTGCAGCAAAATTCATGATGACCCATTTGACAGTCAAGACATTTCACTCAAAACCACAGATGCAAAATCTTGTGCTGGTGTGACAGGGAGTCAGGGACTTGCAGTCGTTAGTGTCATCATTTGGGAACTGTCTGGTCTGTCTGCTAAATTTTACTGCTGTCCATCCAATATGTAAGTATAGACTGAAGTGGTGGATCCACTGCCCAACAGACCCCTAGAGCCACATTGCCGAGGCCACATGTCAACAATTACTCTTGCATTGTTACTGTTCTGATTCTTGGTAAGAGTGAAGTAGACTTGACAAGACATTATCAGTTATTAAATTCAGACGTATATTTTAAGACTTCTCTGTCATCTCCTGCTTCAGTTTCAACAGGCGATCATGGCCATCTGTGGTGTTTGTGGAGCAGAAAGCAACTAAACTCAGCCAGAGCCTTCCTTCATTATTTCAGTCTGTCTCCCTTATCCGCTGTCCCATTATTAGACAGGCCCTAAAGGTTCTTGTTTGCCAAACCAGCTGTTGGGACCAGTGAACTACTTCAACCAAGAGTTGTGTCGCATGCAGATGTGCCTGGAAATATAACAAAACAACTGACACGCAACTATAATTGGGCCTGATTTAAACTGAAACACTGACTTTTGACCCTTTTATTGTGGTGAAACACATTTTCTGAACATTTTTTCAAATGATACTAAAACTGTGTGACCCTCACTCAAACAGGTCAGAGACTTTAAAGATATGGATATGTTGTATGTTCTGTGATGTCCCCCTGTGATTCATTTCATTGTTTCATAGTCCTCCACTGGAAACCATATGTGGACAGAGAAGTGTGATCACAAACTATGTCATATAAACTGCAACCCCAAATTCTTACTGTTAAAAAACATAGGTTACAAAACGCTACAATGTGAAATGCAAAAAAAAAAAAAAAAAAAAACTGTGTTACTTGGCTTTTAGTTTGTGTTTCTTGTTTTTTGGTTTGCAATTCATAGACTTTCCTTTTCTCAGTTTTCATTGCTGTTTCTTTCGGAAAGTGTACCTCAGGAATACTAAATGGAGCTTATCTTAGTTCAGTCAGGAAGACTATCTTTGCACTAAGTCAGAACCACCCACTGGGCATCCACATTACACACCTGCCAGCCCTGGCTTTATCCGATCATCACCTGAGATGGCGGTTTCAACCAATCAATCTCAAGCCACAAAGATTTAAAAGTGTAATTTCTCTCTGCTCTCATTCAGCTGTCATTTCAGCATCGTGCATCGGCAAGAGCTGCCATTCAGTAGCGCGTTAACATCAAAACCAGCAATCTTACCTTCGCATCCATGGCTGCTCACATTATTTTCTCGGCGGTATTCTGCTCTCTGCATGTCAGTTTCCTGCATCTCATCCTCCGGTTGCAGCTCGGTCTTTTCGCAATTGTCCGTATGGTTTCCACCAGATCAGCTTCAACAGAAAGACAGTCCTAGTTTTCAGGTGTGTTCCGGCCCGGACTCGATCGGCTTGATTACACGAGCGATTCTCCTGAAACGTCTCCACATCCGCATCCCAGCCCTTGGTTCCTGCCATCGTCCATCGTGGCCGTAACGAACATGGAATCAGACTTCCCTTCCTAAGAGGCCATCAAACCAGCCTCCATCCACCGCAACACGTGTCCCCACTGCTCCGGTTGCTCCGCTCTTCTGCGAAGTTGAAGTTCAGCCGCCTCTGCCACATCGCCCGCCGATGCCCGCTGGTCACAATATAACCCGGTGAGATCCATTCATGCACCTTCCTCACCTCTGTACATTTTTACACCATAAGCAGTTGCTTCCTTTGTGGCTTCCAGTTGCTTCCTTACGCAACACTAAGCAGTCGCATCATCATCATTAAAGCCGCTCACCCGCCGCAATCATGAGACAAAAGGACAGCTATCTGTCCAAGTCCTTTAATCATGACGCATCACATCATATTAACCAAATCGCAATCGTTTACCCCAAGGTTTCTCTGTGAACTCAGATCAGTTTATTGCTTGTCATGCTATTTTATTGGCGAAGGTGAAACTTGGCGGGTGCCGTCATTGTAAGTTCTCTGAGAAATCGAGGCTTTTGAACACCATGCCTTGATGGGTTGTGTAAAGGTGATCACAGTTGAGTCACAGTAATAACCCTTCTCTGCCTCCATTTAACAAATTGCTTATGGGACACACTGGTATGATATCATTGTGTCCACCCATATATTAGCAAAGGCCAGACTATAGAACAAGGCAAGGGCAGTGTGATGGACCAAGTACTTTATTTCCTTGTTTCTTATGATACAGATGAATGCTCCAGCTTTAGGGGCTTGACCACTACAGAGAAGTTTGACCCAGGAATGAATACCGATCGTACCATTTCCCACTGAGGACAAAAGACAGATGTTAGAGGGGTCTTAGTGGGGTTTTTCTATTCGGTGTGAAAGGGGCTTAAGTGGTATTTTTCACACAGTCATTTGTGTAATTGTGTGAGAGAGCTGTACAGCCTGTGTTGAAGAGACTGTGTTCAGTGGTACTGTCACTGTACCAGCAGCACCAGTGTTGTCTCTGCCAAATGTCAACATTAGTACAACACAGACTGTCTGCCTCTCAGCTCCACAATGGGACTATATCAGTGTCAAAGATGCTGCAAAGTGTGTAAAGATGGGACACTTGGGAAAGTTTAGCTGTAACTTTGTTTGTGGCAGTTAGAGTCAGACTCTACGCATCTACCATGTAATTACATTCAGGATGTCTGCTTGCAATGGTTGAAAAACATGAAAGACAGTTTTCAAGCCCTTGGCCTGGAAATGTGCAACAACTAATAGTAGTTGTTCAGTTATACAGACCCTTTTCTTCATCTGTTCTTTCCCTGCCTATCCTCTGTCACACATACAGAATCTTACATAAGGATTTGGTATTTGGTGTCTTTGAAATCATATTAATAAAACCACATTGCAGCTGTGTCTTGAATTGCCTCTAAGACCTTTCAGACTGAAATTAAAGATCAATGGACAACCTAAAATATGAGAGCACATGTTTCATATTTGGATCATGTTTTCCATGTGCACACTCACATTTCTTAAGTAAAAGCCCTCCCATTGGTGTATCACTGCTTTAAACTGGTTTGGTTTGGAGAACTGGAAATGGTCCAATCTTCAATCGTCATTGCATCAGGGCTGGTATGAAGAGGTGGAATGATCACAGCAACTCATAACTCATTGGACATACTGTAAACACCCTGGTATAAGAAAGATCCTGTCTCAGACCTGACAAGTATTTGAAGTGTGGGTGAGAGGAGTTGAGAGTTCAGGCTGAGGGAACAGCAGGGCACATTTATCAATAGTGAAGAGGCTGTACAGTCCTAAACGTGTACACACTAGTGGTCATGACTGCAGGACTCTGACGTATATCCAAATTCAAATATGCCCACCTGTTTTTATCAACACATATCCTCTCTGCCACTCCAGTTGGCAAAATAAAATAATTCTACTACTGTCCTGTATCTACAAAGATCTATGTTTATTGTTTATGATTGTATACTTTGTCTTTCTGGTGTAAAGGCTTCCAGGGTTCTTTGCCCTGAAGGTACAATCTTCAAATTGAAACAAGACACCAAAACCATCGCTAAAACTTAAAGGGCTCATGGAATATAAAACTGTGTTTACCTTGGTGTTGTTGAATAAAGACAGTCCAATCAGGAGAGACTAACAAGAGAATGTGCAATTATGAAATGAAATGTATTGACAGGGCAAGAATGTTTGCTTGTACTGCGGCAGGATGTGGAAACCTTGGAGGTGAAGCATGGTACAGAAGGTCTCAACTTGATGAGAGCCAGGTACGAGAGGGAAATGCAGAGAGAGATGTTAAGAATGCCGTCCAAGCAGCTGATTGCAGTGATGCAAACAAATTCGGCCCAGAAGGAGCAGAACATCTAATGTTAAAACTGAAGGCCACTGGCCATTGAAATGGGATAATACATTGCGATCTGATGGAGTGGTAAGGCATAAGATGGACAGTGATGAAGATGAGGGTGACTGCTAGCCGCAGTCTTGACACTCATGAAGGACGTTGTAATGCTTGCAGAGAGCAACCTGAATCAGGTGTCAGTGGCTGCTTGTTGTCACGTAAGACCGCTATTCTTTATGATACCAGAGGTGGCGGGCAACAGTGACTGGGTACATTGCAAGTAGGGCAGAGGAGGCAGGGGAGAAGCTACTTCCTCTTGCTTTGTTCCTCTTGACAGATGAAAGGCTCCATCTGTCTCCGTATGCGTATCCTGCATAGGGTATAAATGGGCCTTAATGCTAGATGACTGCCAGGAGCCAGAGAAATTTATACTCCCTTTAAGTACGTAAGTATGTACGTCCGTTCCTAAAGTCAGACATTTCATACTCCCCATGCGTGTTTTACGTGTGCATGGTTGTTAACACATCCACTAGGGGGCAAGACTGACTGTAGTGTTCCCAGCTCCAAAGTTTCAGACAATAACAAACATGGTGATGGTGAAGGAGATCACGCAGCACACATTCTAAAAAAGAGATAAAAAGAGGCAGCGCAGTAGATGGTGATGGTTTGTGCATTCGTTAAATACATTGTGGCATGTGGACCAAGCTATTGCTAATGCTACATGAATGCCAGCTGTGGCTAATGCTGTGTGAATGCCAAGAACCAACTAAGGCTAATACTGCATGAATGCTATAAGACTAACATGAACTTAGAGGGGCAAGGTTGGAGCAATAGTGGCCAGATAGCTTAAAAAATAGACTATGATAATCTGGGTAAAAGACAAATCTAAAAGGTGACATCTTGCAGAGTTGGGAAAATTAGGAAAACAGTGAATTCTCCACTCTTGAAAGCTATAAGAAAACATGATCGATAGAGTGCTGATGTAGGGGTAAATGCAACCTGATGTAATGATGTAGAACGGATAGCATTTTGCCGTATATCTGGAGTAATGGGGGGTCAATGACAATAATGCTGGGAAACCTTAGAAAGCTTGTAAACGACGGAGTAACTGCTGTGTAGAAATGGCTTGGGAAGATGGATCATTGCATCTAGCGTTAATACTGAATGCCAGCTACCAGACCTCTGTTATGAGGTATGAAATCATCTGTGCATGGACGAATGAGTGCTTGGACAGTTCTGACAGACACTGGTTTTTACAACAGATTAAGAAACCAAAATGAGCAAAAGGATTCCAGCAATCATGCAACCTCTGAGTAGAAGCTGGAGGGGCCATGTCATTTAGAACCTGGTTAATTGAGAAATTAGGGAAACCTGGTTTCATTAAGGGTTAAAGATTCTGGAGGGGAATTGACAGAGGACTGGGTCCGCCTTCTGGACAGAGTGACAGAGAAAAGGGGCAATAGGGCTCAGTGAGACGCATATATCAACATGTTTACACAACCCATCGAGGCATGGTGTTCACACGCATTGATTTCTCACTAGGACGGTACCCACCAAGTTTATGAAATAATTTTAAATGCACCCCCAATATTCACATACCCCAACCTACTTTTGCATTGTAGATAGCTCTCTACAATAATTGCCACACAAAATAACGAGCAGCTAACGTTACATGTTACATATAATTCCTAGAAATTCCTAGGACAAACCTTACAACTGTGATATACATACATACAGTCTCTGGGTGACTGGCTGCTTGTCAGTACCTTTGACTCAGGCTTAAACATGTAAGGCTGAAATTCCATGGTTCACTGATGAACTCACGATTAACAGTTGAAAACTGTTGTTGGTCACTGTACGCAGTGGCAGACCTTTCTCACCTTCATTCTAAACCAACCAGCTATATTAATGGATTATACCATTATTATCCCCATGAAAAACACAAACATTCAAGTCAGTGTTTTCTGATGCTGTAATAATTTGTTTACATCACTTCTGAAAAACGCTTCTTCTATACATTACATATTATAGCAAATACAGTTTGACTTCAATATTGCATGAGGGATCAGGAACTACAGAGCCCAGGTTTGACCACACCCAACCACAGCCCTCATCAGCGATGGTGAGTATCTGAGGTGCAAGTTGCATCAGACAGAGGAGTTTTATGTGTAAATAATACTTTGCATATAAAGTGAGTCTGGGAGAGATGAGTCACATCTGCTGCAGTTACTGATTTTATTAAAGCCGAAAATATTTTGACATGAATGGAGCAAAGTCTGTGAGCTATAGGAAGAGAAACTCAATGAACACAACATGCTCTCACTACAACTTTTACCAAACACAGCCAGACACCAAGACGCCAAATATATCAACAAAATATCCATATATTTTGCATTTTCTCTGTAATTATCATTTCCACATGAGCTGGCTGCATGATTGTTATGTCTAAATTCCAAGAAACACATCATTATCTAATAATTACTGCTGTTTTCAACTTTAACAACTTTAATATGACTAAATTTTAGTGGCTCTGTTCCATTGAGAGGGAAATAAACAATGTTCCCTTCAGCTGAAATGATCATGAACACATGCGCGTTAGGTTTTCTATAGTTGTGAGGACACAAGCTTAAACCTGATTTCAAAAGGTAGTGCTGTCATAAATTAAACACTGCTATAATGAATTTGGAAATGATGATCACAACATGTCATTTATTGTTGCCCACCAAAATGTCTGTCACCTGCTTTGCTCATTTAATTTAAAAAATAAATTTGCTCATTCATTAGAATTTGAAATTGAAATCTTAATATGACCATATCTTGACCATATCTACATGCCTAAATGCATTGAGTTGCTGCCATGTGCCATTTTATATATATATATATATGCACTCTGTCATCTTTACCAGAGTTTCGGTGTGTGTTTGTGTTTGTGTGTGTGTGTGTGAGAGAGAGAGAGCTGTATGTTGTGGTGCTGATAGTGTGTATCTTACTAGTAGTGAAATATGTGGAAATTTAAACCAAAAGCAAAACCAAGCTTACACACAAAAGAGAATGTTCCAGTCTTCACCTTGTTAGTCCACTTAATGAACCACTCACTCCATTCTTGCCTGGAAACATTTGTTGAGAATCAGAGGGTTAAGGCTCCCACAACCACAAGAGAGAAAAAATTATCTAATTGTAAAGTGTGTAACAATTTTCTTAAATGTTAATTCATCATTAGTGCTTGGGGAAGAAAGACAAGGCTTGAGTTTTTTTTTAGGAAGCCAACTGCTGGGTGCACTGTTGCCAGTGTCTTAGGTAATGAAAAATGTTGTAACAGCATTCATGGTACAATTTCTCTGTGTTCGTTGGCAGAACATCTAGTTTTGACTGCTGACCGTTTTAAAGTCCACGTGCATGCATCCTCAAAAGTGTGTGTTTTTTCAGGTGTGTCTGCTAAGTCTGTGTGTACATGAGCATTAGCCGTTTAAGTCCATCTACAAGTCTGATCTTTTCATAAGACCCTCAGCTTAGAATGGGAACCCTGAACAGAACCCTAATTCTGGGTTCTGTTCAGCCCACTCCAGACATCAGACATGTTTGGTGCCCGCTTGTTCGTCAGAGCTGTTAGCCACAGGGGGACTTGGCAGCAGAAGACTCCTGCTGGGCAAAGCATAGACACTTAAGGACTCTAGTCGTGCTTAGCAAGAGAGCAAACATTCTCATCCTTAATCCTCCACCAAAGTAAACTTGACCACCAGATTTGTTCAGGCCTCAGGACACTATGCTCCAGACAGGATGTTAATACCTCAGTCTACTTCCTCAGATAAGTTTTAAATAATAATGGGCCCTAATATCTAACTGGAGGTGTATTTTTTGTTTTTTTTATTTCAAAGCAGACGGAGAGTAAACTTAGAAAGTATCATAATCTGAGTAGATACAACATATATCTATTTGTTGTCATCTATTGTATAAAGCATGCTTACATGTGGGTGTGCATGCAGGGGGAAACTGACACACCTAAGATAGCAAACTGTTGTATATTGTTTCACCTCATGTTCCAGTTTTCAAAGCACTGACCTGGGTGGTGTGGGAGCAGCAGCCTGCCATAAAGGAGCCACATGAACTGGATCAGAGGCCGGCTACATCAGGCTTTCATCAAGCTGTGAAACAACAATGTCTTATCAACAACATGTTACAAATTGTGATATACATAGTTGTCAATTGAATAATATAAATTAACAATATGAGCTGTTACCACTCACCAATTCTTGAGTGTTGTTAGACATTAAAAAAATCCAACATTTACTAATTTTCTATTTTCCAGACAAGTTTCCAAGTTAAAAAAAAAAAAAAAAAAAAAAAAAAAGAAAAGACATTTCTCACTTAATCTCCAGGGCTACATGAAGTTTGGGAACTGCATGAAGATCAACAGTAATTTCCACAAATCTGATCCTCCTCAGTCACAACATATTTTAATTCTAAACACTTAAAAATACTGGTTATGTTTGAAATAATCCACAAACATATGTTATTTGAATTCAAATTTAAAATGATAAATTATATATCATTGATACTTAAAACAGAGTATATAATCCACATTATCTTATGTACATGTACCAACATTTCTGCTGCATGTACAGTGTGGATGTAGGTGATTGCACCAGATGTGACTGTGCAGGTGAGTGCATGATGTTTATAGGCCTGGATCATTAGCTGCTGGGCCACTTGGAGTTATTTGTACCAGTAGCTGTGCACGAAGGGAATGTTATTTTAAAGCCTGACTGTGGAATGTACTATTCAAACTATAGACCTGCCCACACACTGTACTATGTTCACTTCACATGCTGATTGGAAACATCAGTGTGGCACCTCTACTGTAAAAAAAAAATTGATTTCCTGCTTTCATATCCAGATTTTCTGTCACTGGCATTGGCGTTCGCAGTGTATGAAAATAGCACGTCTACCTGTTTGTAAAAACTGCATGTGCATACATATGCATGCACCATAAAATATCAATCTCTGAGTGCTGCTGCATCAGCAATATTTATGGCTGTGATAGCAGCCGACTTCCAGGTGCAGGGGATTTTTGTCTGAAAATGTATCCGTTGCTTCCCCTGTGGAGGCCCAGCACCAACCAGCATGATTGAGGACTCAGAAAGAGATATGGTGTGAGGAGATGTTCTCTAAGTCAGAAACTCTTCCATGTAACGGAGAGGCTATTGTTATGAGCTTTCATATGTTCTGACCCTCAGCTATGACCGGAATTTTGACTAGTGACACAAAGACTTCATGGATGCAAGTGGCTGAGATAAGTCTTCTCTGCAGGGTTTCCTCTCCCGTGAGGAGGGTCATCAGATCAGGATGCCTCCTGGGCTCATCCTGATGGAGGTTCTTCATGGTACATCCAACTGATAAGAAGTCTTGGGGTAATCCAGATGACACTGGAGAGATTATTAAACTCATGTAGTCTGGGAACAATGTGCTTTTATGGGTGGAGGGAGACCTGCACCACCTGGCACTACCACAGCTGAAAATGCATAGATGCCAAATTGTAGGTTTCTTATCTTCTTTTTTTTTCCAACTTGAATCTCTCCCACATATTCCCTAAGAGAGGGCCAGACACTGCCTTCACACTGGCCACTCCCTGATTTGAAAACTTGTCAGCGTCTCACAGTAAAACCTGCAGTGTTTGCAACATGCTGCTTTAACTGCGAGCTCAGTGTTTCTCTCACACTTAACTTTATTTTTGAGAGACTTCGTCCTCTCACCCCAGCTCAGGGAGGTTTCTCTTCTGCTTGGTTGCCCTGACCTGCAGTGTTTTAGTTTTTCTACTTCTCCCACTCAGAGAAAAAATATCCTTCCTCAAACAGAAGCATTCATGCTTTGGTTGTTATTAAATCCACAGGACACACACAGAGGGACTTATCCACTTAGACCTAAGGTCAGTGCAGAAGTAGAGTACAGTCTGTGCAATATGATGTAGTGTTGTAGGGTATATGCTACACTGATAGTGTTGGTGAAAAGCAGATGTTTAGATTTAGAGTGAGACATGAGGCAAAGAGACAAGGATCAAAGCAAATCACCTACTTTTAATCTGTCAGTGTTCAATCCTTTAAAACTGCACACCAAAACAGCCTCAATGACACATGACACAAGATGACTTGTTACAACTGAACATTTGGCACTTCCTTCAGATCAGCAAGTGATCATTATTAAGTAGGTCTCAGGTTTTGCATTTAAAAAATGGTGAGGGGTTCTGCAGTCTTGATCTGTCATGATCCTTATCCTGATTGCAGTGTAAATATCTTGTTACTAGGACCTCACAGTGGGTGGAAAGGTACAGCAAAATCTCACCATACACAAAGAAGATTGAAGTTGTGTAAATGAGCCATACTCCTGACAAAATACATTTCATGTCATAATATCATGAAAATATGCTTATCTGCTTTTCTATTGCTGCAGCAAAAAATCAAAATGTTGTAATAACAGCAATACTTATCTTTTTTAATTACAGTATCAAGCCAATTCCATAATTTATATAAACAAAGAATTATTTAATCAAAAATTTAGGGAGAGGGACATTTCCTCCTTAAATTAAAGTAATCCAGAGACTTGACAAGCTCAGAGGCCCGACACATTTACAGGCTTATTAAAGATGCCTATCAAGCATGATCGAACCTCAGAATCCAATAAAAACATCCGCCATCCAGCCTGGATCTCAACTGTTGGATCTTACAGTACAATGTAGCCAGATTTCATTATCATCCTCATCTGTATTCTATTATATATCAGCTATTTCCTTCCGCCAGGAATGGGATTTCTATTTTGATATGTGTTTGGATTTAGAAATGTTGAGCTGCATGCACTTGTGAGTCCATGTGGCTTATATTCAAAGTTAATAGTCCCTATGCTGTCCTATCCTGGAAGTCTGCAAGTCATTATCCAGACTGTGCTGCAGTCTAACTAACAACAAGACTCTTGAGTGCAGGAATAGCACACACGGTTAATTTGCACATATTTAATGCTGCATATATTTCATACTTGTTGCACATTTTCTCGTCCCATATGGCCCTCTCTTGTTTTTATTTCATCTCAGTGAGTGTCTACAGCAACACACAGTTATTTAAACTTCACCTTTATGTGGTGTTCATGTTTAAATACTATTTTCTTTGTGGTACCAGTGAGACAACACACTTTCCACATAGGAGTTACATTTTTTTTTTTTTTAATTTTTTTGATTTATTTGTTAAAGATCAGCATTTTCTTACATAATGATAATGATAATAATATCAATATTAGTGATGACTAATAAGGGAAATTTTCAACTTGTAATATAGCTGATTAGCTGATGCATCACATAGAAAACTGAAAACGTTGCTAGGATTTTCTTGTTATTGTTCCACTCCTCCACACATTCCCAAGTTTCACTGACGATAAATCCATTAGCTTACCAGTAACAAACCTTCACATGGAACTGTTTTGGGATGCAGTGTGGTCTTGGTTCATTGCTCTGTACCCAACATAAATCATCAGGCAACATTCTCCCCAAACCCTACCTCTCTTCACTGCCTTCATTCAAAAGTAATGCGATGCAGGAATGTACTTTGTTCTGCTGTAGTTTGGTGGATGCAGCTCAGTGGCCTCAACTCCACCCTCATCACACGCTGCTTAACTGAATTACAGTGTGTGTCAGTGCTGTTAGATTCACTGATTCCCACTGGCTGCTCCTCAACATAAAGCTGTCAGATGTAATAATTTGCCAGTGAAAGCGATGGTTATTGAGATATAATGAACTCCTCATTGCCCTTGGAGCATTGTAAAATCACTGAGTATATGAGTTGATTGTCATCATCCTGTGGCTCCACCTCAGTTATTATCCAAAGATTTCACCAGGATTTGTTCACAGGCTCTCCTAACGTTCATAGATCATCTTGAAGGAAATTTAACCCACCTCACATGTTGCTTTTCTACTGTCACCGCTGTTGCCAGGTGGCTGAAATTTATGAGGCTCTATCCTTATGAATCTATTTAATCTATGGTGGCTCAATGCTAAAAGTATTTTATTGAACACATTTCTGCACTTGTCTTTGCTGTGAATTGAACAACTGATGCCAATTATATAGTTCATCCATCTATCATCTACTTTCAGTCATGTATCCAGGGTCAGATCTTGGTGGCAGCAAGTCAATTCCTAAACTAGATGAGATATATAATCTTTCCAACACATTCAGAGACTACCCTAACATCTGAATGTGACCAGAAGAACCTCCAACAGGAGGCATCCAGACCCTCACAACCCAAAGATCATGACCATGGGTGAATGTTGGAAAATATACATTAGATAAACAACTAACTTAACTATTTAAAATGACACACATTTATTTGATATGGACTTGTTTCAGGTATGACCATGTACCATCTACTGACATGGCTATACTACAGCTAGTCACACTGGCTAGGGCGGTGCCTTGTCATGAGCCAACAGCGCTAGTTTCTGGCCCACACTGCAACTCAAAGGTATGACGTGTAAAAATGTAAATTTTTGCCATTTGCAACATATATAATGTTAGCATTCATTATTTACTTACCAGTCTAGTGAAAATATTGCAGGTTAAGCACCAAACTAAATCTCTTTAGTCATGAAGTCATTTTTAATGCCATTACTTATTTACTTCTACCTTTGTTAATGCTAACATTGACTATGTACCAATGGCACAAACCTACAACACTATATACTTCTTCCACCACTGACAGTAGGGATATGTCAAATGAAGTTAATCTTAAACACGTCCATTTTTTTATACAGCCCCAACAAATTCACAAACGTATATATGAGTAAGAAATCATTTTCAGCCTATAACCATCTGCTCCATGCAGATAAATCAGTTCACTTTAGAGTCGGGTTTGCTCTTCAAGAGTGGCTTTCTCTACTTTATCTGCTATGTAGTAGAACAAGAAGAATCTGAGAATACCGCATGTTAGGGTCATTAGCCTGGGAAGCTGTGGCTGGGGCAGCACCATGTGGGGATTGACTCATAGTCTGTCCTCCCACACCACAGGCCCTCTGTGATGTTTACCCTCTATGAAAGGCTCCCTATTTGTGTGATGAATGGCCTCAGCACCCAGGGAGATGGAGTCACAGCCATATGTGGCTTACACATGAACACAATCATCCAAATATAAGCCTGAACACATCAGTTGGTTAGCACACTTAAAAGCTACTTAGCTGAGCAAACTTCACGAAAGAATCTATTCACATCTCAAAGGGGAAGGTTGTCTGCCATGGCAGTTCGTTTAAGTAAAATCTTTTCAGGATGATGAAATATGGCTTAAAAGCTCGCCAAAATGTTAAATAATGACTTTATCCTCTTGGGAAAATGATACAAGATGTAAAGATGTGAATAAGAAATTTGAATATGGTGGGAAAATGATAAATCAAGACTTTTTAAACCAAAACAAACATTAACAAAATAAATATTATATGCATACGTAAAATGGTGCATTTGAGGCAGCTGTCTCCTCCAGTCTACAGATCAAAGTGTCCTTGGGCAAGATACTGAATGAGGGGTCAAGTTCTGAAGTTTAAAGGTGACAGAGAATGGCTGAACGGGGTTTTGATCCTTGTTCTGTGATGTGACATTTACACAATAAAATGTTGGTTGGATGTGTAATGTCTCAGAAGCTTCCTAAAAACCTCTCGGAAAGATATTTTAAGGTGGGGGTTTTAAACGTCTGGTTTTGCACATATTTGACATCTTTTCAGGCTTAACTGGCAACCTCATTGTGAAATGCAAGTACTTGACAATGACTGGCTCCTTCACTGCCACTGAAATGAATGTAACTTTGCCATCTTCGTAACACAAACAGACCAAATAAATACAACTAAATACACTTTCACTTTTTTGCCACTAAGGGGCAGCTATCTTTTAACAAACCAAATGGTGATGTCAGGGGAATTGTACGCAATTTGTCTCCATGGTGGCTGTTGTTAGCTTGTTGGTTAAAACTCAAAAAGGATGCAAAAGAGAGCAAGAGGATCTCTTTGTGGTGCCCCCTGTAGGCTGACGTGAGAATTATTACACAAAAGAGCCTGCCAAATTTGTAAACATGTCCATTTTCGCGTTCCTCCTCTTAAGAAACCTGAAGTGCTGCTGAGTTACACTTCCCTGGGTGACCACTCCACAGCAACAATTTGTCAGTTTTCATCATGTGGAGGAGGAAGGATTGGTGATGAGTGTGCAGGAGTTTGTTCATCGGACCACAAACCAGCTGAAGCCAGATGTTGCATGTGTAATATATCAGTCAGATATCAGCCATTTCATAGGCATTTTCATGTAGGACCATTACTTATGATGGGGTATTTGTACATTGCAGTGGAGAACTTTTACTGAAATAGAGGGTCAGAATAGTTCTTCCACCACTGATATTATCATGAATCTAAAATGAAATGCATATATACCAACAGTAAACAGCCATGAGTAGCACTCAGAATATTGTAGTTCTGCTCTGTTCTGTTCAGCCCTTTAGAGTATGACATGTATGAGAGAAATATAATAAATCAGACCTTTTTTCTGCCCTTATTTTGTCCTGTTTACACAAGGTGTGCACAACAGTGGTGGATGTAAGGGGGTGGTGGGGTGGGTTCTCTGCTCTCAGCAGAAAAACACTTGTGGTCGGGAATAGGCCCCACACCCAGGATCCAGCGACACAGCAATATATACACACATACTTTCAAAGCTGCTTAATGTTTTTACATGTGAAATCATGTTCTGCTGAAGTGGAAACAGACAGCAGTAGACATTAAAACAGAGAGGACACAACCCTGAAAAGAACAATAGAGGGCGAGACAGCGGCGGCACGAGACAAGAAAAAAAAAATAAAGACAGAAAAGATCAAGATCAAGATCAAGTCTGAAGTCAAAATCTGACTTGAATCAACCTCTGGATGTTACATAGTAGAATAGTTTCCATGTTGCTGCTGAGCACTGCTAAAAGATGACATATGAAAATCATTAGGTTATTTTCAGTGACATGTAAAGCTCTGCTCTTTCATTTCTTCAGCAAGTCTTCGCTTTCAACTTCCTCCAGGCTGCAAAGTTTATGGATGGATACGGTCAGGGAATCTGCTTCTGAGACATGCTGGGATAGTGGCGACACCCATTAAAGGACATTTCTTCATCTCTGTGATCAGTGGAGAAACACCTTCTTCCAAAACACCTGAGATGCTGCGTCATTATAAATTCCTTCTATCTGTGCGCACCAGTGTGTCGCGTAAACACAAATGCGTGTTAACACGTGACAGGTTTCCCTCTCACCGACCTGTTGGCGCGCAGATGAAACAAAAACAGGGTTCAAAGGTGAAGGGGTAAGGTCAGAGGTCGTAGGCTTTATGAATGCTGGCCCAGACTGGATGTGCTGCGTCAACAAAAATTCATTGGGGTCAGGATGTCACTGCAGAGTGAAACCATGTCTGCAAAACTACGTCTCATGTTTCAGACCAGTTCGGTTCTGTAGCAGAGCAGATAATGAAGATGTGTCCAGATTTCAAAATCCTCTGGGCTGACATGTTGTAGTGAAATATGTGGGTCAGGATGAAATGCAGGGGCATTGCCATGTCTGCTTAACCCTGAATTATCTTAAAACTGGGGACATAGCAAACCTGCCATTCATCCACATGCCACTCACTGTTTTATGGAACATGTGAGAATTATCCCCACCTTTTTCAGATCTTACTTTGAGGATGTCAGCTGAGCGTCCGACATGTTGCGCTCCCCTGAGGGAAGCCTTTGAACCACAGAACATGTGAGACGCAGATGTCTCTGCAAGCTTTGTGTGGGCTGTTAGACTCTGTGAAGAGGTTGATTTGAACAGGACGAGGGTGGTGCAGGAAGGCCAGAAAAACAAGAAGCTTCCTGATTTTGAGCTATGCCCGTTTCCAACCTGAATCATGACATTTCTGAAACCATAATTGCCAACTGTTTCCATGAGGTTGAAGTAATTAACTTTTAAAGGGAAAATGACACATGGTGCTGATGGGTGTCAATCAGAGTTACTATGCCACTTAAAGTTGTTTTTCTAAACAGTTCATTCTGGGTTCTCATCCAGGTTCATTATACAGCTGCTTTTTGCCACTATTTGCACTTTTGACTGACAAACATACCCAGGTTTTTTAGTTTTCCTGTGTTGCTATGTTCTTAGATTTTGTACAGCGTGTGACACATCTGTCACACCCTGGAGAACCCAAATCATGTTACATCCCTCACAATGATTATCGTTCCTCAGATTGACAGGATGCTGGACGCTGAGGTCAGTGTGTTGGCATGCTGAATGTGATGTGAACCGTATGTTTAAAACTACATCTTAAGCTCTTTGGCTATGCCTTGTGCATCTGCTTCCCTCATGTGCAATTTATATATGCTTGAATATGGACCGCTTTATGTGACTTTACTGGTTTGTCTGAATGTAATAAAGGCCTGTAGTAAAGAACCATCCGGATGGGAGTAAAGTACATGTTTCATCTGGCAACCATGGGGGTGATCTGAGCTCCAGCTCATTCACAGTGAAATGAACAGCCTGAGAAACTGTGGCAGGGATTCTGCCTCTGACAATGCACTTCTCTGCACCTCTTCTCTCTTGTCTCTGTCTCTCCCTCACACTTCATGTCTTTATATCAATATATTACATATTATTAACACTCATCTGCTCTCTCTTAGCAGTTGTACCGCCCACCCCTTTCTCTTTTTTCAGGTAGCTTTGACTCCAGAGCAGTTGGATCCAGATTCTTCCCTACTAATAACGAGATAAACATTACCAACATTATTATTATTATTATTATTGTTGTTGTTGTTGTTGTTATTGTAATGGCAATGGTAATTTGGATTTAAAAACTACTTGTAAATATGTAGTCTCTACTGTCTCTTCATGGTCTCCCTCTATTCTTTCTCCCCGTCCTCCTCCCCTCCCTTTCCTCTGTCTCTTCTCTTTCTCTTTTCTCTGTTTTCATTTCACTCCAGCTGGTCGAGGCAGATCAGACCGTCCACTCTGAGTCTGGTTCTGCTGGAGGTTTCTTCCTGTTAAAAGAGAGTTTTTCCTCCATTGTCGCCAAGCACTTGCTCATTGTGGAAATGTTGGGTTTCTCTATGTAAAGTGACTTGAGATAAATGTTTTTTATGATCTGGCGATAATTAAAATTGAATTGAATTGATCCCTGCAAACAGAGTGTAATTACAGCGCAGCATCACAGAGACTTTGAGATCAGGACTGAGTTCCATGTTTCACTATCAGACAGCAACATACCCATCTTCATACAGAAATCACAAGTGGTCTTTGTGTATCCTGCAGACGTTGAGTTATATCCTGACAACAGGAGGAACGCAGGATACTCGCTCCAGGTCCTTTCACCAAAAAACGCCTGTTGTTTTGTAGATGCAGCTTGAAGCTTGGAATTCGAGTCCTGGTGTGATGGTGTAAGAAGCACCTGATACAACCCAGAAGATAAGGAGAACGAATGCTCACATTCAGTTGAGGCAGTTCACTTGGAAGCGGATGTTAGTGCTGATTTATATAATTTCTTCAGCAAATTCACATACTCCCAAACTCACGCTCAAGAGCACTTCACAAAATATACCCAGAAAATCCCTCACACTCAATGATCCACTGGAGTAATCAACACGTGAATCGAAACATTCATATTCAGATGTTTTGGGTTGGGGACAAACGTGGTCTCATGGTGGAAAAGGTGGAAAAAATCCCCGTTTTTTTTATAAAAAAGCGATGTGGTGGCGGTAAATACCCCACAGTGTTTTGTCTCCGCAGTGAGAGTGGATGTGGCTCAGACCGAGGGCAGTTTACTTTTTCTTTACTTAGGCCTTAATTACAAGCTGAAAACAGAGACAACTTTCTTGGAGGAAATGGAAAAAGACTCTCAGTCTGATTTGGGCACATCATAAAAAAGAGCAAGGAGAGTCATGTTGCAATTGTGTTATTTTGGGGACAAACATGTAAAGACGATGTTTAATGTCTTTTTTGGTGCTTTTTCTCACTATAAACAGCCACAGCAGCAGTAATTGGATGGTCAGTCTCTTGAGTTTAAATATAAACCAGTAAAGCGTTTCCCTCGGAACCTACAAACCAAAATAAGCAGTGGCCCTCTGGAGGAGACAGATGGGAAAATATGGTCCAGTTGGAGGATATCATGGAGCACAGGGATGATGGGATTTCGTGGGGGCGTTTCTCTTTTTAAACTTTAAAAGAGGAACCTGACACTACGTCTGAATAAGGTCATTTCACAGCAGGGGAGGGGTGTGCGTTTGTGTATGTGTGTGTGTGGGGTGGGGCTGGGGTGGGTTTATACCTCAATGATACCTAAAACCCATTTACAGTTTTGGTAAATATCTAGTGAGAAAGTGAACTGGCAGCCGACGAGTCCCGAGGGCAGGTCCGTGCCACTGCGCCGCCAAGAGTCCGGAGGCAGAGCTCTGTCTCCCCCTCCTAGTGTGTGTGCGCGCGCGAGTGTGTGTGTGTGTGTGTTTTGAGAACATTTCTGGGAAAACCTCCAGAAGCGCTCAGCTCAGTTTTTTTTTTGCCAGGGAAAACCTGGGAAGAAGCACAGTCGCGTGTTTTCCTCTGTCCAGACCGAACGCAGGTTCAGACTCAGATTTCATTTTTCGGGTCGGAGGGTTTTTCTCTGCTCCAGACGCTTCACTAGATTTTTGTTTGGAATAAAAACCAAACACACAAGCACACAAAACAACAGCAGAGGAGGAACCCGCTGATCTGATTATTAGAATCAAAACTCGATGTGTTCCGGAGATGTGACGTGGTCCAGAAACTTTTCCGACCACTTTCATTCATTTTCTGCGGCTGAGTCGACGATTGACAGCAGAGAGAGATGATCCATATAATAATCTGTAATCTCCGGGATTAAACAGTGAAACGCTGCTGGCATTAAGTTGTGGATGTAAGTGTCACATTCGGAGCAGAAGTGGAGGACATGCTCTGAGATACAGACCAGCCTAGTATGCGCGTGGAGCCGCACACTGCGTGCCTTCATCTGGAATTAATCGATTGAAGATATCAATGTGCTAAAGACGCGCGAGGATAACGGATCCACCGTCTTGTCTTTACCTTCCGCTCAGCGCGCCTTCAGCCTCCACTTTATCACACATATCGACAGAATGAGGGCTTTGCTTCTAGGATGGGCTCTCGTGTGTATGCTGACCTGGACGGGTGAAGCCGACAGACAGACTCCTCTGAAGCGGGTGCAGCTTCACCGACGCGCGAGACTTGGACGAGCTCAAGCGGGCTCATCCAGCCACGAACGACTCCCCGGACGTATGCGCCCTGGATTCGGTTCAGCGATTTCAGTGCACAGTCCCGGGAAGGGGGCAGACGTTCAGGCTGATGAGGGCAGGAGAGCGGCTCTGGTGCCCAGGAGAGGGGCGGGCAGGCAGAGCGGTTTGCCCTTTCCACAGGACATGCAGCGAGATGAGAGCACTCCGGGGGCCAGAGCCAGGGTAGCCCGGATGCCCAGCAGTGCCGGGTCACCAAACCTGCTGGCCAGTTTCGCAGGAAAGAACCGAGTTTTGGTGATCACTGCGCCCCACGACTCAGACGGATACTACCGACTGATGATGTCTTTGCTGAAGCCAGATGTGTACTGCGAGCTGGCTGAGAGACATGTCCACCAGATTGTCATGTTTCACCAGGAGGGAGAAATGGGGGGCAAAGTGAGGAGGATCACCAACGAGGGGAAGGTGATGGAGGAACCGCTGGACACAGCACTCATCCCCAGACTCATGAGCTTTCTCAAACTGGAAAAAGGTAAGGAAGTAGGTTTGGGTCTTGAGGAAAGTGATGGTTCTTTGGGCCAAAGGACCAGAAGTCATGTTGTGCTGAGAAATCTGAACTCCCACAATCTTAACCTCAGTGATGTGGTGACCTGCAGGTAAGTTCGGGATGGTGCTGCTGAAGAAGACCCTGCAGGTGGAGGAGAGGTACCCTTACCCCGTCAGGCTGGAGGCCATGTATGAGGTCATCGATCAGTCACCCATGAGGAAGCTGGAGAAGCTTCGTCAAAAAGGCTTCGTCCAAAAGTGCAAAGGAGCAGGAGTGGAGGGTCAGGTTGAAGAGGGGACGCTCACAGGTGAGAGAAAGCTGGGGTGGAGGGGTGGTGCCACAAAAGTCTTTTTTCGTGTCATAACCTCCAGCTCAGACTGATATTTTCAGCTCAGTAGAACAGAGGTACACTCAATTTTATGTGTGGTTTTCAAGGTAGTAAAATATCATATTAAAACATTTTTAACAATTGAAATTCTTTCCGGAAGGAGCAGTGTTTCCCTGTTATCCACAGGATAGTTTTATCACAAGAAAATAAGCCCAATAAAAACGACAGTGTGTTTTGTTGATGACTTGACGTTAAAGTTTCTGGAATGAGCAGTTTCTTTTGAAATCCATTTCCATTGCACTGGAGTGTGGGCAACTGAGACAGCAACAAATGAAACCACAATAGTCTGGGTGCAGAGCTGGATACCACTAACAAGGGGAAAGTATACAGTGGGAAATATATTTTTTTGTAATTTGATTCCTAAGGCAACTATATATGTATTTGTGCTGTTGCTAAATAGCCTATGTTAGCACAGTAGCATCCATCCTGCCCTGAAGTGGTCACTCAGAGGGTGTATTGTAATGTCATGTCTTGGATATGCAGCGATGGCTGATGCTGTGGTTGAGCTTCACCACCACCACCTGCTGCTGGCAAGAAATCACATGGCAGTGAAAACTGACACATAACAGCTTTAATATGTTTTGAAGCTTTACTAGCAATGGGGAAGAAAAAGTCATGCTAATGATCTGTATGTGTCTGTCTGTTTGAATCGACACACCTGTAGAAAGAAAACCAATAAAGAAGATCCTACGAAAGCCTACACAGGCAACAACAACAGCTGCCACAACCACAACAACCACACGGCCAACAACAACAACAACCACCACAACAACAACAACACGGCCAACAACCACCACAACCAGAGCTACAACAACCACAACCAAAGCTACCACCACCACCAAGGCCACTACTACTACCACCAGAAGAACCACCACCACCACAAGAAGACCCACCACTACCACCACCACTACCACCACCACCACCACCCAGAGAACGACCCGACCCCACACCACAGCCCTGTGGCTCCCAGTGCCGAGAACAACCGCAGACCCTTACTATGACCACCACAGAGAGAGAGACAGGTACCCAGCTAAAACCACACCAGCTGGAGATAACCGCACCGACAAAGATGGCAGAGACCCACACAGCCGCAGGCTGGTACCAGCCACACATAAACCCCCCAAGGTCAAACCCACGAAGAAGAAAAACGGAGGAGAGAAGGTGATGTGGTAAAAGTGTTGTACTTTATTGAGTTTTGTTTTGGGTTTTATACTTAAGTATAAAAGCTATTAGACTATGAATCAAATCAGTATCAGTATTGTCAATACTGAAATCATATACCTGAATTAATTACCTTGCTGAATCTGTTAGTGTTGAGGCATCCCTTATTTGCTCCATATGTGCTGAAAATCAAGTGACAGGTTGTCTCTATCTGTGTAGGTCTTGACTAATGAGTATGAGGACAAATATGAACTCAGCAGGCCAACAGTGGGTGATCCCGAGGAAACCGAAACCTTTACCGACATCAGTCCCACAAAGGCTAAGGGCAAACACACCAAACATGACAAGAAGAAGAAAAAGAATGACAAGGCAGCCAAAAAAGCAGAGAGGAGAGGAAAGGCAGGAAAGGACGGGAAGAACGGGGGAAAGAAAAGTGGAAAGAAGCTCTTGAAGTACCCAGAGAAAGAGGACTACCCAAAGCCCACAAAGAAGCCAACGCCCCCTTCAAAGGGATCTCTGGCCTCATTCCTGGACTACTTTGAGAACAGGAGGCGGCTGCTGGTGAGAGCATGACATAACACTTAGTTCATAAGAAGCCTGGCAGACCTCCTGTTTCAGGCTTCAACCAGAGGGAAATATTTGTGCGCAGATGCAGCAGAATTATTCTCGGATTCGCCAGCTCCAGTGTGTATATTCTCCCCACCAAGGTTTGCTGGAGAAAGATGAATAAACAACAGTGCTCTCATGACTTGGCTCAGTATAAGGCTACACTTGGTTATCTTAGCTTAGTATAAAAACTGGAAATGAGGAAACAGCTGGTCTAGCTCAGCCTGAAGACAGCAGTCTGCATAGCAACACTAGAGCTCATATATTAACATGTTTGGGCTGAGGTTGTGGATTGGAGTTTTATGACTAACTAACCAAGGAAGCTAACACTAATGCTAACTGAAACACCATTACCAGCTGGAATCCTGTAAATAATCAAGATGTTTAGAACTTACCCGGTTGATTTAATACTCAAAATGTCTCCTTTCTGTGCTGTCTCTACAAAGTACAGAAATCCTATCGTACAATGCTGGGTGTCCACAGACAGACACAATAAGCTCCTCCTCCATTTCCGATTCTTGCTGCTGTCAGGGCAATATCATTTCTGATAGGCTTTTCTACTCAAGTTGAAATTTCTCCAATTTACGTTTGCGTCACCCAGTGTGAAATTGCTGCAATTTGCAACTTTGCCTTGACTTTAAATGTAATCATGCCAAATGAAAAATGATTCATCATGAAAAAAAAAAATGATTTCCTAGAAATTAGGATTTCTAACACATTCAGGGTGTTTTCTGCACCATCCTGACAGATGCCGTGTGAATCAAAAGACACACAGTAACACACACAAACGCACAACAATACACACAAGAACAAATGATGCACCAGTCAACAAGCTCTGTTCTGACTGCATCAGGTGCTGTGTTCTCAGCAACTGAAGTTCCTCACCAAGAATAGTGACTTCTTACCAGGAGGGACTTCAAAAAATGACCTGCCAAGAAATGCACACATCATTTATGGCATGCTAATTAGTAAGCCTTAGCATTACTAACCAGAGGATTGTGAGACAAAGCCAAGGTAGCTATTCCCTCCATTATGCTAAGCTAACTGGCTGCTGATAGAATGGGCATCAATCTTACCATACTAGCTCACAGTAATGGTGCAAATAAACATACTTAACAAAAAGTTACTTTTCTTCATCCTTAGTGTCCAGAAGTCTCTGATTCTGTAACATTATCACCAAGTGACGTGATTAAGATGAAAACATTGTTTCTCAAAAAAAGTGACTGGAAGCCAGGGAAGTAAATGAGCTGATCAGAGCAATGATACAAGAGAAAGTCTGATAAAAACCTTTAAATATCATATATGTCATAAATTTTTAACAGTCGCTTTGTGTTGAGTTCTTCTAAGAGGTGAACATTAATGAGGTGAACTACAGTTTATTGAAACTTTGTTTTCCAAAACAGAGAACTGGAAAGTTAGTTTTGGAAGCCAAACATTTTCACATCTGGATATGTAATTTGCATTTTTAAAAATCATTTTTACAACACCACATTATTTCTATAATGTCACAGATTTGTGATATGTCACAGGCATGAAGTATGTGGAGCGGCTGCACAGCTGTGTGCTAACAGACTGTCTGTCTCCTGTATAGATTCTTATCACAGCAGTGCTGTGAGCATGGCCCCATCCTGCAGGTTAATGTAAACAGCACCTCTGCAGCACTGTGTGTGTGTGTGTGTGTGTGTGTGTGTGTGTGTGTGTGTGTGTGTGTGTGTGTGTATGTTTTATTGCCTATTCATGACACTCTAACCACCTCCCTCTCTGCAGCTGATTACATCCCCCAGCGAGGAGAACAGAATGTATGTTCAGCAGCGGGATGAGTACCTGGAGTCTGTGTGTGAAATGGCCATCAGGAAAGTCTCCATCATCACCATCTTTGGCTCCCTGACCAACTCCACCATGAAGATCGACCACTACCAGCTGGGTGAGTGGGGCTCGCCTCAGTTGAAACTATTTTTCTTACTGTGTGGAAGATTTAAAACTCAAACAGGCTGTGCAGCAGATGATTGGCAGTCCTTTCTCTTCTTGGGCATTGTCCCATTCACCATTTGGTCAGACAAACATGTCCCTCTGCACTGGTTGGTCCATGCAACTTCTGTGTCATGCACCTACTGTGAATAATTATTTAAAGTTATGATGAAAATGTTTTCCACATTTTTCATCAGGATAAAGCAGATTTCACCTTTTCCTCTTCTCCTCAGCTTGTAAAAGTCTGATTATTCCATGTTACGCACAAAAGGGCCTACATTTGACAGATGTAATCCCCAACTCCACCTTGGTCAGCAGTTAAATTGAAATGCTTTGCAGTTTTCTAATATCTCGCTCGCTGCATTTTCCACTGGATAAAACTTTATCACACAAATGTTCAACAAATGTGAAGACAGAGGCCACAGAAAGAGAGAGAGAGAGAGAGAGAAAGACTAGTGCCACGTCTGCCGTCCTGTCCTCGTTTTACCTTTCCTCCTTTACATCATGTCAAATGAGATGTTTTCAGCAGCGATCTCTGCTCCTCCAAGTATAGTGTTGAGAAAGTGCAGTGATGCTGCCAAAGCCACAGCATCATTTGCTTCAAATGTTCAGGTGACACTGAACAGCTCTGAATTGTGATTCTGAAATTATAGCGTTTGCACTCTGATGTTACTGTGTAGCACTACTTTAAATGACTTGACGAGATGAGAGCGTTTATGTCTTCCTGTGTCAAGTCATCTGAGGTCAGCAGCAGCAGGGGTTTGTATTGGGGGGAGGGGGCAATGAAACATGAAAACATACCTTCCTTGTGTATCATCCCAAAGAAGGGGGCAAAGTCTGCCTCCTCTGGGGCTCATGTGTAAGCTGGAGTCAATCCACAACACACACACACACACACACACACACACACACACACACACACACACACACAGTGTGTTTAGAAAACTTTCAGTTTTATTTATCTACTCATTCTAAGAGAAGAAAGCTGTGTTCTGTGTGCTGTGTGTTTTTAGACATTTTACCGTCGCCTGACTCTCCCTCTGTCTCTCTGTTGGTATGTGCTAACTTCAGGACACGCAAACCTGCTTTGTAAAACTTTATGAGTGTGACAATCCACCGCACAACCGACGAGGTTTAATCCAGATGGAATGCTGGGAAAAAAGTGAAGAGGTGACATCACCCAGCCGCCCCCACCTATAAGCAGGACACGGTTACACTTTTGTTCCATTTACTGGCCACAGGCTCAGTGTGTGTGCGTCTGTGTGTGTGTACTGTATACAAACAACAGGTTCTTTCAGCGTGGCCCCTTCCCAGTTTAGTGTGATTTCATAGTGTTAGAGTTTTAAGTTGCAGCATGTTCTCTATATGTGTGTGTGTTTGTTTGTTTGGACTGTGTGTGTGTGTGTGTGTGTGTGTGCATAGGGGCTTTCCTGATTTGACTGCTCATACACATTACACATCTTACAGAGCGGCTGAAATAACCACTGTCCTGTGGTCTGTGTGTGTTGTGTGTCTGTGTGTTATATGTCTGTGTGTGTGTTGTCCAGCACACATGCACAGGGTGAGTGCTGATTAAAGGCTTTTTACTGTGGCCTGTACGAACGCCAGCTACAGTAAATTTCTAAGGCATGTATGCTGCCAGATCTCACTAAATAAAAGCTGCTCTTTGTGGACTTCGTCCCTGATTCACTCTGTCCTGTTTCCATTCTGTAGCTGATTCTTCTCCATCTTGTCAAGCACAATTTTTTTCAAAGGAACATTGTTTTGAGTGCAGCAATGGAAAAAAAACTCAAACATCTTTTATTGGTCATGTCTGAGATCTGAACACTCACACTGTGTTTGTGTTGTTATGATTTATTTGATGGGGAAACTTGTCATCAGGGGCATGCTTCATTTTCATTCACTGACAGTAATTTTTCTTACAGCTTTAATTCAACAGTTACAGTCATGACTCACACTAAGATCAAGTTAATTGGAGCAAAATATTAAAGAAAATACAAAGATATTCGGAAGCCCTGAGAGGCAAGTGAGAGCTTTTTTGTCAGGTTTTTCAAGGGTTTGCTTTTGCAATACACATTCTGTCCACAAGAGGCTGAACTACATCACCATTTTTTTTTTACCTGTTTTCATAGATTAAAGAAATTAAAAAAAATGGGGATTAGAATTTGTCACCAACACTTTCAAATTTTTAAAAAGCAAATAAACAAACTAAAGTCATGGTCTGATCGCTGTCTCTGCTTGTCTCCAGAGAACGACAAACCCATGAAGGGCCTTCGTCAGGAAGATCTGGTGAACCAGGATCTGATCACAGAGCTGAGGAAGGAGTTCAGCATGACGTACGACGATTTCTACATGGTCCTCACCGACAGCGACATGAGAGTCAAGGTAAAAAATTTGTGTTCTATAGTCGTGTCCCAGATGGAAATAATAGAGCTTAGAATACAGACGTCAGTGGAGCATCAGAGGCTTAACTTCTACTAGGAGACAAAAATAAGAAAATGATAAAGAAATTATTTTTTTATTGTTTTATACTTTAATAGATTTTAAATATATGGAGCCAATTTATTGATTTATAACAAAAATAAAAACATACAGAAATATATCAACAAATGAGCATGAAAATAATGAAAATGCTTTGCTCGACTCAATGCTTGACTATGGTTTTTATTTTTCCACATTTATTTCTTTGCATGTCTTCTCTAACATGAAGTAAGTTGGTGAACATAATGAACTGAAATGAACCTGCTGAACATCACTACAGTAGTGTCGTCACCATGTGATGATGCTGACATTTATGAGCATGTAGCTCAGAGCACAACTGATTGGCCTTTACCAAGTGTTGGCACTTGTGTTGCATCGTGACATTTGACTGGTGTTTTGAAGGATTCAGATCCCGAACGGAGACATTTTGTGCTGGTTCAAATAAACAGTTTTTCTGCTTTTATTCACAGCTCAGCTGTTGGTCTTTTGGTCTCTGGTTATTTACACATTCAACGTGTCTTTCTCTTTGAAGGTGGAACTGACCTGTCTTCAAGACTGCCAACTCACCTCCTCCACTAAAACACTGTTTTAATTCATTTCACTACATGACATTTGCCCAACACCTGTGTGTGTGTCTGTGTGTGTGTGCATGCCAGAGTAAATCACGGGGTTGTTTTTGAACAGATTCATCAAAGAGGCCAGTGTTCGTCTCACTGCTCAACAGCAGCAGAGACAGCGCAGTCAGTGAACATATGAGGATGTGGGTGTGGGTACAAGAGAGAAAAAGGGAGCAGAGAGAGCTCGATGGAGAAGTGCGAAAGAGCTGGAAGGAGCAGATTCAGTACAGTCTGAGAAGTTTCTGCGAGCATACACATAGCTATGCATGTGTTACATATTCCTGCAGAGATTTCTGAGTAATTTGTAAATGAAATGTGATGCTGTGCTGTGCTTTCTCTGAACTGATTTTGAAGAATGTTGGGGTTACACCACATCTACGAACAAATACCTCACTTCATTGCTTTCATTGGAAACAGGTTTACCATTGCTGTTTTCAGCAGTCATGTTGATGTATTTATTTTTTGGCTTCACCACAATTCAAATTAACCTTTGTTTATTTTGCTAGCAATCCTATGAGGTTCCCATCGCCATGAAGGCTGTGTTTGACTACATCGACACCTTCTCCTCACGCATCCGCGAGATGGAGCAACAGAAGAGAGATGGCGTCGCCTGCAAGAAGGAGGACAAACCCAGATCACTGGAGAACTTCCTTTCCAGGTGAAGCTGATACTAGAGTCACTCTGATTCTGATACTAGCAATGCCTCTAATCCTGGATCAGGTTTCAGTGTGTCTCTGCACCGATCAGGTCTCATTTTCATTTCACACCAGTTCCCCACCTGAGCAGGACCACAACTACTGTCTCCACCTATGGAGCGAGATGTGAAGCTGCAGTCGAGACAGAATGAGCCACAGCTAGCTGGTTAGCAGCTGCTGGACTTTCAAATTAAAGTCCATATAGCAGCTGATAAATAGACAGAAACTGCAACAACTCAGTCCAAACATTCAGACTAGTTCAGACTATGAAGATGCAGTTTATAAACAAATGAAGCCTCAGGGGAGAAAAATCACAATTTATTTTAGAATAAAATCAGAGTGAAACCAGGAAGCGGAGGTGTGTGCACTAGGCCAACAGTACAACTGATGTACAACTAACCATGTGATCAAGAGTTCAGCTAAAGTGAATCTGACACCCAAACACCACACCTGTGGGTTTTAGCCTGTTCTCTTGGAAAAAGGTTTTCTGCACAGGGTTGAACCCTGACCGGCCATGACAGCTGCAGTTAGCTCAGGCGTTGATGTTAGCTGATAACAACTGACTCGTGGTCTGTGGTCTGGTGCATAACAAAGATCCTGGGTTGGATTTAAGGTCAGAGATGTTCCACACCAGACTCAGACACGCATCTCATTTTGTACTTTCACTTTCCTGAAGCTGTTGCCACAAACCTAAAAGCAGATTGTTGCAAAAATACCAGTGATGTAAGACAAAAGTAACAACCATTCATCTTTAAGAACATACTGTACATGGATATCTGATATTGTCTTAATCGAGTGCTTTTCTGAGGAATTGCTCGTCAGAATTGTGGTCCCAACAGGCTGTTTCCGGTTTCCATCAAAACATCTGTTACTTTGCTCAGTGATCATCTGGACCACAATTCACAGTGTTTGTAAGCAGCGTTTGGCAGTGTTTGATGGCGGCAGCCCGTTTGTGTGTGTTCCACCGATATTAAAAGTAACATAAAACCCTTTGCTGTTTCCTCAAGGCTGAATCATCAGTCACATATTTTTCCCTGAGATGTCTAAACCAGACAGCCTGATGTTGTTTTTTTTTTTTTTTCACTATGTCACTATGGAAACCTCGATTCCAGCACCAGATCACAGTGCGGCTGAGATCTGACCATAATTTGGGATTGTCATGCTCTGGCAGTAATAGTAATGGCAATATGTCAGCATACAAAGCACAAACTCCTGTGTTGAAGCACCATGCCGCTGCACCAAGATACCACTTAAAACCAAGGCAAAAAAGAAAAAAATGTTCTCTGTGATTGCAGGTTCCGCTGGAGACGTCGCCTGTTCATCATCTCCGCCCCCAATGACGAGGAGTGGGCCTATCAGCAGCAGCTCTACGGCCTGAACAGCCAGGCCTGCAACCTGGGTGAGTCACCCTGTGGTCAGACTGTGAACTGAGGTCAGGAGATCAACAAAAAATGTACCTTTTAATATAATCAAATAATCTTATTTACAAAGGTTTGGCGATAATCACAAACACAATGGAGATGCATTACATTTTCACCAATTTGGCCACCAGAGGGCAGAGGAAACGAGTTGTGAATGCCTCTGCTTCCTGTCTAGTAACAATCTAAATAAAACAATAATAAAACAAATATGTTAACAAACCTTTACTTAGTTACATATGCAGCAGACAAAGAGCAGCAGTAGTTTTTATTTCGTGTCATGTTTTTGGTCTGCACCAGCTTGTTCCTTAGTTGGTCGCGAACTGTTCCAGCTGAAAACAGCAACAGTGAAGCTCCAGGCTGGAAAAACAAAACAAAGAACTAAAAGACACCAAAGCTAAACGTTTCTATTAGTTTAGGTCATTCTTACCATGTTGATGCTTGTTCAAGTCTTTGTTTCTGATCAGTTTGGTATAAATTAGGTATTTAATTTTATATAAACGGGTTGAAAAGTCATGACTGGCAGGTGACACTGACTTCCGATTGGTCTGGGCGGGACTGTTATTGGTCAGCTCCACTTCCTGACCACAACGGTACAGATTCTGGCTACTGAATGACATCATCAGCCCAAGCTCAGCACTTATATCCAGAATGTAATTTAATCTTTATATATCGTCAACTGATAAAAATCAAAAAATATTTCAATATAATATAATGACTATTACAAATTACAAATTGTATAAACTCCGGTGTACAGGACTCAGTGGACATGACTGAAAATGGGTAGAGTAATTTCAGTGAAGTATTCCTTCAAATCTCTGTAAGATTTCACATCACGATGCAGTTTGCTGAGACAAGATGTGAACCGTTCACTCCTCTGTCTCTGTGCCCAACAATTTCCTGTTGCTGCTGCCAAAAAAAACACAAACAAATGAATCAAAAGCTTCACATCCTGGGACAGACCAACCTGAGAGAATTGTCATCATTATTTCTGGAAACATATTATAAACCCATATGCATCACATGTATATATGTATATATATGTGTGTGTGTGTATATATATATATATATATATATATATATATATATACACATATACATATACATTTACACACACACACACACACACACACACACACACACACACACACATATATATATATATATATATATATAAAGACTTGTTGATCTTAACCGTGCAAATTTTCAACAAGCCGATATGAACTTTACAAAGCTCTCGCTGAACTTTGCTTCTCTCTAACACTTTTGCATGAGAGAGGCAAAAGACATCTTAAAAAAAAAAATTCATCTAAATCAAAACTTTTAAATGGGACTTAGGTACCAGTCTCCTGTGTGAAAAGTCTTATGTTTGAACCTTTCATTCACCATGACCACATTAATATGCTGTCTTCACCTGACACCTGATATTTCAACTCTCAGGGCTTCCATATTAAAACACTTTAAATGAGGGGAAACTCTGAGGCTGTAAATTGTAGCCTGTCCTCTCTTTTTTCATTTTTTTAAAACATATGCTGCTGAATTCTTGATTATTAGACAGTGAGTGCCACCAATGAAGGTCAAGGGTTCCTTGCGACCTTTATATTGCTGGGTTCTTTAACATCTCATCCACACCTGCAGTCAGAGGTGGGGTATGGGTATTATTCACACACCGATAGTGACACAACTGCAAATACACATCACATCATAATATTGGTTATGAAAAAGAACAGCTATCAAGGCTCTTATGAAGGCTTTTGTCACTTGTGTTGAGGCTCATGTTCTTTGTAGATCTCCTCTTGCTCTCGCTCCATGTGTCACTTTATGGTGTTCTGTCCAAACTGGACTTGAAGAGTATTTGGCAATCTGCAAATATTTGACCCTTAACAGCCACTTTGTTCTTCCTGAGCTGCTATAACAACAACAACAGCTGGAGACCAGTAACAGATCCAGATGTTCAGAACTTATCAGGTGGTCCGGCTGCTTCACCCACTTTTTATCCTCACACAGACTCACACTGATGGTGGGAAATCTCAATGCCAGTATGCTATCACAACAAATCGTTAGCAAACATTGAACCAGTGTAAGTCTTTTCATAGACTTTGTGACTTAAAAGCCATTAGTTCTCTTATTTACAAAAAAAAAAAAAAAAAAAAAACACCATATTTGAAAACATCTGATTTAATTGAACTCTGACACCAGTTTTCCCATATGAGTGTGTCAGGTGACTTAAGGGGTTGGATGCTCGTATTACTTGTCAGTGACCTCACAGTGGGTATATGAGGACATTTTTTTCAAAACTCATGCACCCACAGTGCTGTCCCCTCCTTGCCCCAGACAAAAGGCCTGCCCTGCCGACTGGGCTGAAGGCCTGAGAGGTTTGATCCTGGAATTTAGGCCTTGGCTCCCATCAAGTAAAGGCAGTGTTCTCCTGTGTTAAATGTTTTGTCGCCTCAGAGAAAACAAGACCACCACGATAAAAAAAAACAAGCAGAAAACTCTTATTTTACTTTTGCTGATACTTGCTTCTCTCTCATGTGTGTCGTTGACATGATGTAGGTCTGAGGCACATTGCCATCCTGAAGCTGGTTGGGACAGAGCCACCAGACATGGGCGGAGTCTTGGAACTGTATCCTATCAATGGTAAGAACTTTATTTCAAATAATCAATGCAGAATGTGGGTCAGGCATGTCATTGCATAACATCAGTAATTTGATTAGTAACAATCAAAATGACTACAGAGGAAAGACAAGCAGCATGTGTGCTGCTGGGACTCAGAATCTGGATCAGATTAAAATGTAGTTTTTAAATTTAATATGACCTGGTTATGGAAGCTCTGAGGGGCAAGTATTTCATCTATTTTTTCCCTCCCTGCCAAGTTGAAAAACACATTTTACTTTCCAGTCCAGACCCTGGGAGAAAAGTAAAAACAATATATTATGGATAATATTGGTTCAGTCTCTTGTGGCCAAAAGCCACATCTCAAAAACAACCACAAAACAATTTTCACTTGGTTATAATTACTGTTATAATATATATATATATATATATATATATATATATATATATATATATATATATATATAAATTAGGAGTTGGGCAAAACTGGAGACACTAGAGCTGCCAGTGGTCTGAGGTTGTTAAGATCTTCTGCTTTTAGGCATCTGAGCTCAGCATGAGGAAATAAAGCAAATGTCAGCAACTGATCAAAGGAAAACCGAACTGACTTGAGTCTCTGCTGTGTCCAGGCACCGCTACCGTGGAGCGTGAAGGTCTGTCAGCCACTCTGGTGAGGGACATGCGGAACTACTTCCAGATCAGCCCCGAGTACTTCTCCATGCTGCTGGTAGGGAAGGACGGCAATGTCAAGTCGTGGTACCCCTCGCCCATGTGGTCCATGGCCATTATCTACGACCTGGTGGACTCTATGCAGCTGCGCAGACAGGAGATGGCCATCCAGCAGTCTTTGGGCATGCGCTGCCCCGAGGACGAATACGGCGGCTATGGCTACCACCAGCATGGATATGAACACGGTTACCAGGACGGCTATCACCAGGGCTATGGCTACTAACTGGTCTGTGCTGAGTGTGTGTATGTGTGTGTGTCTGTGTGTGTGTTTGTGTGTGTGTGTGTGTATAGTGTATGTGTGTGCTAACCAAGGACGCACAAGTTAACTTCTCCCTCTTCTTTGACCCATGACCTTTGGTTGATTTCTCCCACCTATCCTCCAGCAGGCAGGTGTCTCAGACGGAGCAGTCCTTGAATGTTTTGTAGCACTTAGTGGAAGCTTCAAACTGTTGCTCCCACCTCCTATCCAGTTCTTCCATATACAATTATATAGCATAGATTGCTGTAAGGAACGGCTAATTCACAGCAACTTAGTCAGTAAACATGTAGATGAGCCTGGAGGTTCAGGGATCTGTGATATACGTTTAGTTTTAATGTGTTTTGCACGTCATTACGTTTCCTTCACTTTTTTTTCCTTCCAGGTCAAATTCACATAATCATTGTTATTAGCACAGACCATTTATTTTGTAGATACCGGGCTAAAAATATCAGACATATATGTATTTATTGGACATCTGACACATTTGAGGTGCAGTTATAAGACAAAAATGAGCTGTCACATTGTTTCTCTTTTTGTAAAGTTTCTGTTGCTACATGTTATGTTCTTATTTAAACTCTTATTGTCATATATGAAAAATAAACGATTGTTTACTACCGGTGATGGTTAACTTGACTTTCATGGCGTACTACAGGAACCTGTAGAGCCATGTCTCCTCCTACTGGCCGAATAAGACAATGACAAGACTCTGCACCTGAGTTGGGAGATCGGACACGAGCTGTGAAATCCTCTTAACATCTGTTTTCCAAAATAAAAACATGATTAATTCAGCTCAGATATGTATAAAACGAGGCACAAAGTATCTGGAATTTTTGTGTGATGATGTTTATCTATTTTTGGACGTTTGTTAAATATTCCACACATCATAAAAATTATAGTAGAACATGACCCTGACACGGGAAAACACATGAAACATGATGGATCCACTGACCAGATATACAGACAGATATGAGAGGAGGTGTTTTGAGCATTTTGAAAATAAAGTCAGCTGTAGACACAGCCACTGATGATGGTGTAGTTTTAGCTTAACATATGAATACATATCCCACGGTGCACTGGGACAACATGCCTGCTCTGTGTTGTAGCAGGTCCAACAGCACCGTCCATTAGCCAATTTGAGTCTGTGTGAATTCTTCAGCTACGTGTCACCACATTGTGTTTGTGTAAGAAAAGACAAAGACTTTCTTTGTTAGTGACACCGAATGAAGGCATTTCAAACTAAAACCAGTAGTTTTTTATTCTCAGAAGTTTAAGTTGCATCTCTAAATAAAAACTAAACTTCATGCCTGTTGTCAACACACCCTCATAAAATACATAAAATACTCTGATTCCCTTCCTCTGCCTGGTCCGTCCTCCCCTGTTATCACTTCATCACTTCACCATCATTCTTCTCCCGTTTCCCCCCTTTAAATTTGACAGTTGTTACTTTTATTAGGACAAAACAAAAATAAATAAACTTAATAAACTTACTCGCACTTTATTTCTGAACACATGGAATCAATACATGTTCAAATTTTATGGCACAAACAAGAATAAAGGAATACATGTCGTGGTATTCCACAGCTGCAACACATCTGTACATTGCTTTAAAAAAGGCAAAAGTTAAAGAGCAGAGAACTGCTGCTGTGTGTTCAGACTGAACACTGTGCACACCATTGTCCCCAATGTGTGACTTTCCACGTGCGCCTTCTTCAGCAGTTTGAAAACAAGATAGTGCTCCCTCCCTCTGGAGGTGAGTAAATATTGCGAGTGTGACATGTGATAATGGAAGTATGAGAACTGAGACACGGGATCAGTTTGTTGTGCTTTTAGACAAATTCACAATCAGATTAATGAAATAAAAACAGAAACTTGTGCACTGTGGTGCATCCAGAGTCCTGGTGTCTGTGGATACATTTCTAATAATGAACAGATCAGAATTCAGTGGTTAATTTTGAAGCTGTAGTTCGTGTAAACTTCTTGCACATTGCGCCACCAACGGTTGAAAGCGTAGTCACGATCATTAAATTGGCTGAAACACCTGGTTGTCCAACTGGCAAACTGTCCAATAGCTGCACATGTAAAAACAGGAATCATTGGAGGCAAAAATTATAACAAGGGCCCTTATTAATCCCAAGTGACACTGGTGTTTGTCTCACAAAACAAATAACAGCAATCGTACACAGACAGGCACATTTCAAAATACACACATTGACCTCAGTTCACAAGCATCCGACAGACTTGATCGCGCGTTGATCGACTCGTCCAAATAAATGCTGTGACTGCACTGCATCCAGGGTACGAGTCTATTGTGCAGTTTAACATTAGCAGCAGTGAAGAGGAATAGCTCCTGTCGTCCAAGTCATGAGGCTTCACTTACAAAGACTCCTCCTCTGATTCGCTGTCCGTGTTGGGCTTGGTCAGGAGCTCCAGCTCCTCGCCGTCCTACAGGAAAAAAAACATTAAATCATGATGCAAAAGAGATATGTTTTTTTTTGTTAAAGCAGATTTAATTTCATTCAAGCTATTAACTTAAATGAATTAGTTTGCACAGTCCTGAGTATGTACGCTTGTGGAAATGTTCCTGAAAAAGAAAGAAAAACCTTGTAAAGAAGTGTTGATGTTCAGAGGAAAGATGACAGTACTTCTCTTGGACAGTTTGGCACTGGTAAAATATTTAGCTTAGTTCTTAGCTCTGTACCCATCACATTTATTCTTCCTAAATAAACAACTATTGTCTCTGCATTTTAGTATCTGAAACAACAGTTTGAAACTGCAGGTTTAAGGTGTTGGTTGATGTTACTGTCTTGAAAACACAAAGGGGGAAAGACTTTCCAGCTGAGGTTTTGCTCCTTCTGGGACACATGTCAAAGTCCTATTGACACCAGGACAGTGTGCTCACAAGGCCCCCCTTATGGAGATCTTCTCTGTTTAGTAACTTCCTCTTTGAAGAATCCAATAGACCACATTGATGTAATGAAATTAGGCGAGCTGAGACTTTAGCATCAGCCAACTTGCTAAGGTCAACACTGTCTTCATAGCAAAGACTCAGGTTTCCTCCTGCACTGAAGGGATCACACTATAGACACAAAATCCATGGATCTACAAGACCTGGTATGTGTGTGGGAGAGAAGAGAGGGGTGGGTCCAGGGGAGTCAGGTGGGTGATGCTGTGTGAGGAAAAGGAGCTTGTGAAGATTTGCTTCTCGCTTCCTTACCCCTCTGGACCTCTCGAACACCTCTCCGTTGATGACCCGCAGTTTTTCCTGCTGCAGCGTGTACTCCAGGTCCTTGGGCCTGCTGGCGTTGTAGATGAAGATGGCCAGCAGGACCATAGGAGCCTGGAGGAAGAAGTCCAGCGAGGGGTGGAAGTCAAAGAGGAAGAGGGAAAGTGTAGTAATGACAACAGTGGTGATCTGGCCTGTCAGCACATGGAACATGTTGTCTCTGAATTTCAAGATGAAGGCCACAGATAAACCCAGGGCAGCTGCAGAGATCACAGGAAACAATCACATTTCTTATCTCAGCTAAGACATGTTAGTTAACCTTCATGTTGTTCATTAGTTTAAACAACTGCAGCCTTTTAACTGGAGCCAATTATTCAGTGACAAAACAACAATGCTGGTTATTTGTTCAAAAGCTTAAAATTGCATTTTCCTGAAACATGACCTCTCGCATACTTGATAATGAAAATATTAAGTATGTTAGAAAAAATCATCATCTATTACTTTCATTTTTATTAAGTATAAAGAACACTCCCGGTCTTTACGCTAAACTATGCTGATCATCTCCTGGTTGTAGACTAATAACACAATAACACAGTGGTATGATGTCACTCACCTGTCACCGCCACCAGACCCAGGGAGTAGACATTATGTCCATGGAGGAGGCCACAGTGGACGGTGAGGCCTCGCGCCTCGCTGCCAAGCCCGAGCGTCAAAGCATTAAACACCACACCAAAGGCGTATCTGTGGCACCATGCAGGAAAACACTAAGATTAGGAAGGAAGATGTGAAGTCTCTCTTGTTTTATTATTTTCTTTTACGAGCTGCCTCTCACAGTTTACTGTTCTGAATGAAGATGCTTTCAGTGAGCTGGTCTCCTTCTTTCAGGATCTTCTCGTTGTAGATGTTGGCCATGGCAGAGATAAAACACTGGAGAAGGAGGAGGACGTGGCCCACGCCCAGAGATCGAAGCTTCCCTAATACCTTCTCCCTCCAGGCCTGACCAGGCAAGGACGACGTCCACGATTCACTGGCACTGAAATGAGAGTCCATTGTCACGTAACAACAGTACAAAACCTAAAGATATTAACACATGTTTACGGAAGCCCTGAGAGGCAAATAAGAAAAACTGTTGCTAATCAAAAAAGCTTTTCTCTCATGTTATTATTGAGAAAAACATTTACACACAAAAAAACGTCTGTTTTCATATGGCAATATTTTCATTTTATCCAAAACCTTTTATCACATCATTAAATAATAACAGAGAATAAGTAGATCATTAAATTTTCTTTACTTAACAAGGCTTCAGTATATGATGAAATAAAGAAGAAAATCTTCATAGGTGCTGCTTCAAACAATATCAGAATTCATTACATTGTTATTATGAACCTGGCATGTACATTAACAAATGAACCAAAGCCTCGCAATAAATCTTAATAAAACTTCCCTCATTTGTGTTACCTGCTGTTCCTCATCTGCTCCAGCAGCTGTGTGTAGAGCAAGCAAGAGTTGGACGGTGTGGACAGGGGGTTCGAGTGGAGACCCGGCACAGCAATGGAGTTTTGGCTGCTTCCTGATCCCGTCAAGGACACGATTGACAGAAAGAGGATAACCAACGCTGCCCACTGAACCCAGGACAGGCGCCTCCTAGAGGAGAAAAGGGGAAATATGCAAATTTGAGTTTTTATCTGGGGTGGATATGAAAATCTCAATGTGCATAATTAAGTTATCGTAGAAGTAGAATAGAAAAAGAGCAACTTATACAAAGTGTATCAACAGATGCATCAACTCTAATCTACAGTAGAAAGTACAGTACATTATAGAGCCATTTACTTACTTCAAAACAATTCTGAAGAGTACAGCTGTGGTCAGGATGACAAAGTTTGAGAACAATACTGCCATGGCCTGGGAACAAGCAGACAGACAAGACACTGAGATAAGAGTGGAGTCACAGCAGAACATGATAACTGTGTGTAACACTAGGTCTTCTGCAGAATGTTCAGTTAAAGCTGTTAAAGTGAACTGAGTAATGTGAAAACTAACAGGCTGAAGGTAGGTCATCACGTAGAAGATGATGAGGTTGTCAAGAAAGTAGAGGAAAGCAGGGACGGCCCACTTCAGGGAGGTGAGGAAGGATGAGCTGGAAGAGCAGCCCAGCTCTCTGCAGGATCGTCCCTCTGAAGAAACAGACAAAAACATGAATATACTGCATGTCACTAACATGACAAACAGGTGTGACTTCAACATTTACCTCGGACTAAGACCCGCACTGACATGACCAGACAGAAGAGCAGTTTCAGTGCCTCAGCAAGCAGATTAACAGACGCAGGCAGGAAGTCGTACTTGTTTTCTGCAAATAGAGAAACACAGTTAACCAGATGCAAACATTTCAGCGAAATAAGAAAATACTTCTATGAAAATGTCTCAGTATCAGGCACCTGCATTGGCAGAGAATTTTAGCAGCAGGATGCGGCTGGTCCCTAGCGTCACAAAGCCCAGGCCGAGAGCCAGTGTGTAGGCCGATGAGCGGGAGCACAGCCTGGGACAGGCCTGGCAGCACGACATGGCTGTCACTGAAACTGGAAACAGTCAAACCTGCTGGAGGATGTTAAAAGGTAAACAGGTAAACAAACAGTCACGTTGCTGGGATCAGCCTCAGCTCTCTGTATTTCTATCTGACAACACTGCTCCGACACCTCCATCGTGTTCTGTCAACCTGCTAAGAACTGTTCATTGCACTCTCTAGGAAGTTAAATGGTAAATAAAACTGTTTTCTTTCAGCAAATAACACATCAGCCCATGCAACATGGAATTTAAAGGTGTCAACTTTGATCTCCTGACAAGTTGTAATGGGTATTTTTCACTCAATTGTCAGACAGAGAGACAGACTACTGCACTGTGCAAAGAAATAAATAGGACTTCTCTGTAGCTGGTGAAACTCCAGTTTAAAGTAAAGCAAACTCAGTTGGTAAGTTTAAAAGAAGCCAGATACAAGAAATAAATGAAGATATGAACAGACTGTTTAAGTTAATCTATGCAATAAGTGGATTGACCTGTCAAAGTAAAGGTTTTAGCTTTACTACTTATTTATTAAAGGGATAATCAACATAACAACCGATGCTAATCGCTAACTGCAGCCTCACTGATTACATTATCTCTTTAACAGTGCTCTCATGCACTCACGGTAATTACCTTAATATATCACATTTCGTCAAGTTAATGTGTTTACACTGAATTTAAGGAGTGAGCCACACACAGACTGAGCTCACAGCGAACGTCGTCCACATCGCAACTGTCACGTTTCTCTAGACAAACGCCTCAAAACACCAAACAACACAGGCTTTTTTCTCACACACTGACACACGTGTTAGCGGTAAACACACTTACTGAAGATTGTTATTCTCCGTTTCTCTACCTCATATTCTAGCCAACATACTGCTGTCACCCGCCTCTCTTCCGGTTTTTTAATAGTGGGTGCAGGCGCAGGCGCACTGGCCTCAGGCGTCGCTCTGACGTCATCCCGTACGCAGAGCACATCCACCGCTGGCTGTGAGAACAGGATGGTGGTCTGTGTGTACTTCTTGTTTGACATTTTCATTCTTTACTACATTTATACATTATGTTTTTAAATCCAGAAACTCTGAAATAACATGGTACGATTATTTAATTTAATTATTATGTTATTATTTATAATTATTATGTTAATTACTGTGTTTTAATCAGCTGAAGCAAACATTCAGTGAAATGCAGAAAAAACAGAACATTCAATTTCTCATGTCCCTCCATCATCTTCAGTTGGTGTCCGAGTCTGGTTCCAGTTATCTCCAGACATGATCCTTGATCCTTTACTTCGTGGACATGCTGATCTGACTGATCAAACATGACCACCTGACCTGGACTCTGCAGGTCTCTGTTGTGTCAGGCACTAAGCCTTCAGCTGCAGGTCCCTTACTCTGTATGAGTTGTGCGGTACTTGCACAGGTAGAACTTGCAATCTTATTCCAAGACATCCACCTGACTGCACACTGTTACAATCTGGTCCTTGCCAACAGGTTTAGGTCTTTAAACCTGTGTGTGTGTGAAAATATCTGATGTGTCCCACAGATCCACAGCTTTCTGGTTCATTGGTATGAAGGAAGAGACAACCCTCCCTGGTCTACCCTAGTTTTCATTTCGTTTCATGACCAACAGTAATATATACTGTTTTGTTAAGTTGTTCTGTTAAGTTTTATAGCTATTTTTTTTGGTAATGCAAAGCAAAGAAGGAGGAGAAAAGAGTTTACACTTTTTTATTTTCCACATTATGATTTATACATGCATACTTCATAAATCTACAAAATATTCACTGGAAACTTGATGAAGAGGTGGAATTATATTGAATATTAAAACATATAAATATATAATATGAATATATTATATATATATATATATATATATATATATATATATATATATATATATATATATATATATATATATATATATATATATATAATTAAATTATATAATATGGAAATTAAAATATAAAAATTATTAAATTGTCTGTATTTTTATTTGATTTTTTGAATGTATTTAAACTCTAATATTAATGTAATGTGCGTTGTGTAATAAATACCTCCTACCGGCATGTGTCGCTGTGAGCAGATGAACCCGGTACTTTCGGGCGTTGAACGGTGTGTTTCCGGGGTGAAAGGCGATAGTCTCGGTTTGAATCGGCGGACGTCAGGTAGTGATTTCGATGTTAACGGAGCGGACCGGTGCGTCTTTAAAGTGACATGTTCAAACGTGATTACTGGAGACTGTGAGATTAAAAACTCGTGCTGTAGCTCCCGGAAAAAAAAACACTTTTAAGTTGTTTTCCCCCGCTGTTAGCATGCTAATGGGATACCCTATGGCTCCAGTTAAACTAACGGTAACCGGTTAATCAAAACAAGAGACCGTTAATCAGTTTAACACCGAGTTTATAAAGTCTAACAGTGTCAAACGGGATCCGGTTAGATCCGGTTCAGACTGGGCTCTGATGCCGTTTGTTCCAAGAAGGATCTGATGTTGTATCAGCGGGATTAACGAGAGACACGCACCGACAGGTATACACGTCCGCTGCACCTGTCACGGTCACGCGCCTAACTCTGTTACCATAGCAACCAGTCTTAAAAGAGGAGAAGTGACACCTGTGTTTCTGTGTCTTAAACATTATAAGTTTTATGTTGACAGCAGCAGCTCTTTAGTGCTTGACAGACTTGTGACCTCATCATTGGATCATGCCGCATAAATCAGCGGATCACAGCTCAGCACAGTGTGAAATGACATTTCATCTTTATTACTTTAGAGCAGCTGGATATTATTTTTCATCTCAATGATACTGTCCTTGAAAGCAGTTGATTAGGATCTGCTCACCATCTCCAGGTTCATTAAATCTGAGTACTCATTAGTTGCTGGCCTTGTTGGCCTAAATGAATGAGAAACAAATAAACAGCTGGTGTTTGCAGCAGACTAAATAAGCTAAGCTCCCCTTGTCCACCGTCTCTGTCCTCAAAAACCAAAGACATCATCCACCTGTGAGCATGGAGCCGGAGCTGCTGGTTGGCTGGCAGGAGGAGAGGGCAGGGCTCACACGTGAGGTGTGTCGTCTGCAGGAAGAGCTGGCAGAGAGTCGTGCAGAAAGAGAGGAGCTGGAGTCGCGGACCAGAGTTCTGAATGAGAGGGTGAGGAGGAGAGGAGGTCATGCGATCATCAGGGTGAATCAAAATATTACAACTCTCTCTATCTATCTCTCTCCAGCTATGCCAGTCTGTGCATCCCTCACTTGCCCTTTCTCTGCATATCGAGGATGAGCAGAGGGAGTGGAGGAGGAAGATGAGGGAGGGGAGGGAGAGGGAGGCCAGACAGGCTTTGCTTATCCACCGGCTGCAGAACAAGGTAGGGGGAGGAAGGGTACATGATGACGCTGTTAGTATCATGATCAGTGTGTTGTAGTATTTAACTGTGTATTATTATTGCAGGTGGTGGAGTACAGAGATCGCTGTCAGCGTCTGGAGCTCCAGATGCAGGAAGAACACACACGGCTACTGAGCACTGAGGTCAGACTCTAGTCCCACAACAATACTACCACATTGCTGCACTACTGCTATACTGCTGTGGTCCAGCTGTTGTTCTACTTTATTTTGTTGTTGTTATCTTGTTTGTCATGCTTTCATGTAGCAGAGGATCAGAGATGAACACAGTGATTCTTTGGAGAGTGCCCTCTTCAGGCTGGAGGAGGAACAACAGAGGTGTGTGTGTGTGTGTGTGTGTGTGTGTGTGTGTGAGAGAGAGTGTGTGACACGTGTGTACGTCCTTTTCATTGGTATGTTTGTGACTCTGCAGGTCAGTTGGCCTCGTTCAGACCAACGCTCTCCTGAGGGAACAGCTCAGCCAGTCAGAACAGGCCAACCAGACCCTGAGGGAGGATGTTCAAAAGCTGACAGCTGATTGGACGAGAGCTGTACAGGAGGCACAGCAGAAAGAGTCTGACTGGCTGAGAGAAAAGGAGGTCTGAAGGTTTATTTTATCATATCTGGAAAATGATTATAACTACTGTACTAATTTGTACTAATAATCTGTGTGTGTGTCTGTCTGTCTGTAGTGTCGGTCTGATGTTGTGGGGCAGCAGCAGGCTCGCTTGCTTTCTGTCTGGAGATCTGTTGTTGCTCTGAGACAACACTGTCACACCGTTAAAACTGCTGCCGACAGGTACGTATGAGAGATGATTTGACCTGTGACTAGTGGACCTGTACTGACCCATCTGTCTGTGTCTCCATCTGCAGGGATCTCTGGCAGTTGCGGGCCGAGTTCTCTCGTATCGCCTCCTCTCTCCTGTCCAGCTGTGAATCTGTCTCCTCTTCCCTGCGGCTCAGTGCTCCTCACATCACACACCCCTCCTCTCTGCCTCCCACTATCCTCCCATCTGACCCTCCTCCCCCCTTATTCTCTCCTCCTCTCTCCTCCACCTTGGTCCTCCCTCCTCCAGACTCCCTGGCCTCTGAGCCTCCTCTTGTCTCCTCCTGCACTCAGGGAACTTTCTCCTTGGCAGAGCTGGATAAAGATGATGATGATGAGGAGGAGGAGAGGAAGAAGGAGATGGAGCTCCTCCATGAGATGGAAGTGTCCCGGCTGAAGAAGCAGTAAATGACTGTAGCCTCCTACACCTAGTAACTCTGTCCTGCTGGAGGGTTACACTCTGATCTCTCTCTCTGTTGTTTTCTTAGGATTGTAGAGCTTTCTCACTCTCTGCAGGCTGAGCACAGTCAGAAGGAGGAAAGGGAGAGAGAGGTAGAGGGACACAGGGAAACAGAGCGAAGGCTGCAGTCAGTCAGTCAGGCTGTGATCAGACTGGTGAGTCAGGACCTTGTTCACATGCAAACTAACATAGGTAATTCACCTGGTGTTTTTCCTCTTCCTGTTCTCAGTATGTTTTTGAGTAGCTTGTCATTGCTGTTGTTACATCATTAGCAGCGACTCTGACCCTCACGCTTTGTTTTGCCTTCAGTCCAGGGTCCTAAGCCGCAGCAGCGGTCAGTCTCTGTGTGTCTTATCAGACAGCGTCCTCAGTCTGGACCTGTCCTCCCTCCTGTCTGTCCTGTCCCAAACAGAGAGCGCCCTGCAGTGGAGACACGAGGAACTGCAGGTCAGTCAGACAGCAGAAACGTAAGCTTTGTGTCAGTCCTCAGACCAGACTGTTCACCACCTGAAAACTAGGTCACATGACTGGAGTAGAAGTAGCAGTGGGGAGGAGTGGAGGATTATTTTTAAATGATCTGAGTAAAATTTTGCTTTTTGTTGTGATATGTAACTTGTACGCTGAATTATTTCGTGTTACAGCAACAAACTTTTAGGAGCTGTTGTTGCAACAGGAGCAGTGTGTAACGTAAAGGGGAAGTTTTCTGTAGGCTAGTCTCTCATGAGGACCATTGGTTCAGCCATGGCTGTAGACCGGGTCCTCTGAAGGACACAGCTGAGAATTGGAACACAGAAAGTTTGTGCTGCAGGTCAGAGGTTGAGAAAGTGTGTGTGTGTGTGTTTTCAGGGGCGGAGTTATCTCTGCGGCGGCTCGGGAGGAGAAAACGGCTCTACAGCTTCGACTGCAGCAGCTGGAAGATGACAACCAGCAGCTGCAAACACACACACAACACAGTCAGCAGGAGCTCACACACACTCTGGACATATTGAGCAGGTTACTGACACACGCTGCTTTATTTGTGTTTGGGAAATAGAAGGTGAAGAATTATTCTGTCTTTTTGGAATCTTGCTCTCACGGTTGTTCAAGGAATAAAATAAAAATATTTCACGGGCAGATATTTAAATTTTCACCTTGTTAAAAAGAATATTTTGGTGTTTTTGTGTCGGCAGGGAGCATGAGGTGTCATCCTCTCTGCGTCTGCAGGTGGAGGAGGTGCAGGAGGGAGGTAAGAGCGAGAACGACAGGCTGAGGAGGGAGAGAGACAGACAGGAAGAGAGAAATCGACAGCTGGAGACAGATGCACACAGGCGGTATTTCCTCTGTTCTACAATCACAACTATTAAAGTCTGACTTGTAGTAAAACTTGTAGTTTTGGCATAATTTTGAATGAGGGCAGTAATATAAAGGTTAAATGATTAACGGCCAAGGATTGACCCGTGTGGAACGTTCACCATATAATAGTTCTCATCTTAGACCTGAACCAAATCAAAGCTGTTAAAGAGAACGTGGGCCACTTCAGTGCTGCTTCTCGTGATAACTGATCAGATGTTGAGTTTATCTGGCAGATGTTGAACTGGTGTTTAATTTCAGAGTGGAGACCGAGCTGCTGGAGAACGTACAGCTGACTGAGAGAGAAACTCTGCACCGTATGGAGATCCACACTCTGAAGGTGAAACAGGGCTGAAAGAATATTTCTGATTCATCTCTGGTTTCCTGATTTTGTTATCATCAAGACTGTGTTCTTCTGTTGTCGTGTAGGGGGCGTTGGAGAGAGAGCAGCTGGACAAACAGAGGGCAGAGGAGGAAGCTGCTGATGCCAAAGATGCTCTGCAGAAGGTTCAGATTATGTGTCTGTGTACATTTTACAACACTGTTGTCACATGAAATCTATCGGTGTGCACACTGCCACCCACAGCACGTCACCTTATCAACATGAAAACTTCATCTTCATTTTTCCATGCCCCCCTCAGTCCAGGGAGAGTGTGCTACGACTCTCATCTTCCGAGTGTGTGTTAAAGCGGGAGCTGGACGAAGGACGGGACACCCTGGACAAGATGGCTGCCATGAATGCTGCTTTGGCGTCTGACAAGAGAGAGCTGAACAAACACCTGTTGGAGGTATCACTGCTCACTTTACACCCCACCCTCTCTGACAGGGCTCAAAGGCTCCTGACCTGAGTTTATGTTGGTGTTTATTTGCAGCTGGAGAGTGAGTTGTCAGACAGCCAATCACAGCTGCAGGCTCTGAGGTCAGAGGTCAGTGCTCTCCAGAGAGAAGTGAAGACCCTCAATATGGACTCCAGCCAGATCAGGTCAGAATATGTTGTATTATGCAAGTCATTCCTGAAAAACATCCTTTACTCTTGAATGTAAAACATTTAATTTTGAACATGAATAGTTATTCCTGCTATTCATGCTAAGTGTTAACTCACTAACATTTACACGAATGCTGAACATAAACTGACCCAACCAACCCTAACCCAGTTTATTCCCAGCAATCAATTACGGATTTCTTAATGTAAACCTTTAATCCAATATTAAAATTGTTAATCCTGACTGTAAACCTGTTAAAACTTGGATTGTTCATTTTTAATCTTCACGGTCAACGCCATAGTATTGTTTCTGTTGTGTTATGTTCAGAACACAGAGAGAAGAGGAGGCTGATGTCATCCTTCAGCTGAGAGAAGGAGCAAGCAAGATGGAGAGGCTACTGGAGGAGAAGGAGAAAGAGTTGGCCTCCCTGTTGGAGGAGAAAGAGAGAGAAGAACAGCAGCGTGAGGAGGTAGAGGAGGAAGGGTAAACTGATCATGTGACACAGATACACCTGTATCAGGCCTGTGTGATATCCGTGTTGTTTGGTCCTCAGCTGTCCGCTCAATGTGCCTCAATAAGCGGGGCGCTGAAGGAGGCGCAGGAGCAGTTGCGACAGGCGGGTGAGGAGGTGAAGCAGAGAGACAGGCAGCAGGAGCAGCAGCAGAGAGAGAGCAAAAGGCTGCAAGAGGAGCAGAACAGTCTGCAGAGACACAGGGAGCAGCTGGAGGATGAGCTGCAGGAGCTCAGGTACTGAACATGACCGAGTCTGCACTCAGTGAGCACTTTATTAGGAACACCTGGCTAACATGGAGTCTCTCCTACAGGTCTCTGTCAGTGTCTCTCCATCAGCAGCTTGCTCAGCAGCAGAAGCAGGTGTCACAGACAGAGGTGGACAAATGTCAGCTGAACACACACATTCACACTCTGCAACAGGCCAAACACACATTACATGGTCAGTGTGTTTGTGTATGTGTGAGATCATCATGTATCCAAACAGCCTGCCTCCATTGACATTCTAACTGTTGAATATTGTTTTCCTGAAGGAGAAATCAACTGTCTGAGAGGAGAGCTGGAGCAAGAAACAGCCAGGAGAGAGAAGAGTGAAAAGGAGAGGGAGGCTCTGAAAGAGGAGACGGAGAGGCTGATGGCGGAGGCAGAAGATCAGAGAAGGATAAGGAGGGAGGAGGAAGAAGATAGAAGGAAGGAGAGAGATTCATGGCAAAGAGAGAGGGAGGCCCTGAGTGAGGAGCTGGGGACAAGAGATGGAGAGGTGGAGGCACTAAGGAGGCGCATAGAGGGACTGACAGAGGAAAAGGAGCAGAGGCAGAGAGAAGTAGAGAGACTGAGGGAGGAGGTGACAGAGACAGAAGTGAAAATAAGCCACATGACGGAGATAATACAACGGGTGGAGAGAGAGAAGGAGAGAGTGGAGGATGCAATGAAGAGGAGAGAGGTCAGACTGAAGGAGGAGGAGGTGAAGAGGGAGGAGAGGATGAGGGAGGAAGAGGTTCAAAGGGAAGGCGAGATTGAGGCGCTCTGTGACCGGATGGAAAGATTAGAAAGACAGAAGGAGGAAAGGGAGGAGGAGGTTGAGAGATGGAAAACAAGGATGGAGGAGGTGGAAGATGAAATGAACAGACTGAGAAAAGAAATCTGCCATCTTGAGGAGGACAGGGAGGAAGTGAGGAGAAAGATGGAGAGACTGCAAAAAGAAGGGGATGAGAAGAGGAGGAGGTTGGAGGCAGATGCAGAACAACTGAGGTTTGAAGCAAGGACAGCAGAAGGAGAGGTGGAGAAACTGAGGGTTAGGGTGGAGGAGGTGGAGAAAGAGAAAGAGGAGATGAAGAAAACAAAAGAGAGACTGCAAAATGAAAAGGAGGAGGTTGTAGGGGGACTGATGGAAAAGCTGAAGGAGAAGTTGGGGGAGGTGGAGCTTCTCAGGGTGAAGCTAAACGTGGCTAAGGAAGAGTGTGAGGAGATGAAAGAGGAGGTGGAGCAGAAGGAGTACAGGTTGGAGCACCAGATGAATGCTGTGAGGGAGAGAGAAGAGGAGGTCGAGGAGCTAAAGAAACAGCTGAGGCTGGTGGAGGAGCAAGAAGAGGAGGGAGTGAGGGAGCTCCAGGAGCTAAATGAGAAGCTGAAATTTAAGGAGATGAGGGAGGGGGGAGCTGGAGACGCTGCTGAAAGAAACTCGGTCTCTTCTTGAGGAGGAGAGGAGAGAGGGAATGGAAAGAGATAACAGGATCTCCTTCCAGGCCAGAGCCCTGAAGGAGGCACAGGCTGAAGGTGAGGTAGCGATGAGGAGAGCCAGGCTGAGGGAGGAGGCCAACAGCATCCTAGAGGAGGAGCTGAAAGAGTGGCGGGAGAAGGCAGAGAGGAGCACAAGGGAGTCAACAAAGCTCAGCCAGCTCCTGAAGGAGCAAGAGAAGGAGGTGCAGCAGCTGAGGGCTATGCTGGAAGAGAGGGAGGAGGAGGAGGGAAGGGAGAGAGAAGTGCTGAGGAAAACGGAGGAAAAAAGGAGGATGTTGGACAGCAAGCTGATGGGGGAGGAGGAGGAGAAGAGGAGGCTGCAGGAGAAAGTGAGAGAAGTGGAGGAGGAGCTAGAGGATGAGAGGGAGGGGCTGAGAAGAGTCAGGGAAGAGAATAGTAGGTTGGGTGACAAATGGGAAGAGATGAAAAATGAAATGATGGAGCAAAGAGAGGAGCTAAAAAGGACAGAGGAGGAGAAAAGGAGGCTGGAGAACAGACTAAAGGCATTGAAAGAGGGTAGAGAGGGAGAGGAGGAGGAGCTGAGGAGGGTGAGGGAGGATAAGAGGAGGCTGGAGGAGAAGCTGCTAGAGCAGGACAAAGAAATTGAAAAACAGAGAGATGAGCTAAGGAGTAAGGATGAGGAGAAAAGGAGGATAGAGGATGAACTGAGGGAGGCCAAAGAGGAGCAAGGCAGACTAGTAGAGACAGAGAGAGATCAGCACTTCCTGCTGGAGGAGAAGGAGAGAGGGAGGCACAGGGTGATAGAGCTGGAGGAGGAGAAGGCAGGACTGTCAGTGGAGCTGAGGAGGAGGGAGAGGGAGGTGACAGCTCTCAGAGAAGAGGTGCAGAGGGAGAGGGATAGGGCACAGGATGAGCTCAGGATGAGGAGGGAGGAGGTGTCTGTTCTTAGAGAGGAGGTAAATAAAGAACTAAAGGAGAGGGAAGAGATACAGGAGAACCTGAGGAGGACTGAAAGGGAGGTGATAGTTCTCAGAGATGCAGTGAAAAGGGAACAAAAGGAGAAGAAAGATGCACAGGAGGAAATAACATCCCTTGAGGAGGTGGTCCAGAAGGAGCTGAGGAGGAGGGAGGAAGTACTAGAAGAGCTAAGGAGGAGTGAGAGGGAGGTGTCTACACTCAGAGAGGAGGTACAACAGGTGCGAAGAACGAAGACGGAGGCGCAACAAGAACTTATGAACAGCAGAGAAGAAATCAGCACTGTCAAGAAGGAGGTGCAAATGGAGTGTAGGCTGAGGGAGGAGGTGCAGGAGGAGCTGAGGAGGACAAAGGATAAGATAACAGTTATCACTGAGGAGGTGTACAGGGAACAAAGGGAGAGGGAGAAGACCCAGGAGAAGCTACTGAAGACTGAGAAGGAGGTGGCAGTTCTGGGACAGGAGGTGCAGAGGAGGCAGCAGGAATTGCAAGAAGAGCTGAGAAGGAGGGAAGAAGCACTGGAGGAGCTGAAGAGGAGCGAGGGGGTCGTGTCTGCACTTAGAGAGGAGGTGCAAGAGGAACAAAGAGCAAAGAAGGAGATGCACCAAGAACTTGTGAAGAGCAGAGCTGAAACAAGTGCTGTCAAAGAGGAGGTGTATGAGGAGCTGAGGAGGACAAAGGATAAGTTAACAGTTATCACAGAGGAGGTGTACAGGGAACAAAGGGAGAGAGAGAAGACGCAGGAAAAGCTACTGAGGACTGAGAAGGAAGTGGCAGTTCTGGGACAGGAGGTGCAGAGGAGGCAGGAGGAGTTGCAAGAAGAGCTGAGGAGGAGGGAAGAAGCACTGGAGGAGCTGAAGAGGAGCGATGGGGTAGTGTCTGCACTTAGAGAGGAGGTGCAAGAGGAACAAAGAGCAAAGAAGGAGATGCACCAAGAACTTGTGAAGAGCAGAGCTGAAACAAGTGCTGTCAAAGAGGAGGTGTATGAGGAGCTGAGGAGGACAAAGGATAAGTTAACAGTTATCACAGAGGAGGTGTACAGGGAACAAAGGGAGAGAGAAAGCTACTGAGGACTGAGAAGGAAGTGGCAGTTCTGGGACAGGAGGTGCAGAGGAGGCAGGAGGAGTTGCAAGAAGAGCTGAGGAGGAGGGAAGAAGCACTGGAGGAGCTGAAGAGGAGCGATGGGGTAGTGTCTGCACTTAGAGAGGAGGTGCAAGAGGAACAAAGAGCAAAGAAGGAGATGCACCAAGAACTTGTGAAGAGCAGAGCTGAAGTGAGTGTTGTCAAAGAGGAGGTGCGTGAGGAGCTGAGGAGGACAAAGGATGAGCTGACAGTGATCACAGAGGAGATGCACAGGGAACAAAGAGAGAAGGTGCAGAGCAAGGAGAAGCTACTGAGGACTGAGAAGGAGGCAGCAGCTCTAGGGCAGGAGTTACAGATGGAGCGGAGGAGGAGGGAGGAGGTGCAGGAGGAGCTGAGAGGAATGCAGCAGAGCGTGGAGGTGATGGCAGTGAACCTGAGCTCCCTGCAGAGTCAGGTAACATTAAAACCATTTTGGCAAATGGAAAAACATTTTACCAGTAGTATGAGATGTTCACACTCCCTGTCTCCCAAGTGTCATGTGACAGACTCTGATATAAACACATATGAAGCTTGTAACACTATGTTTCAGGTGACTGGTTTGAGTCAGAGCAGGGAGCGAGTGAGGCAGGAGGTGAGGGAGAAGGAGGAGGAGAAGCAGCAGATGAAGGAGGGTCTGAGGGCCGCGCTGGAGGAGATGACCAACCTGAAACTTCTCCTGCAGGTACAGCGATTAATGCTAAGCTATGTTAGCTGCTGAACTTACAGGCTTTATACTATGCTAAGCTTAATCTATAAATACTGAACTATATAATTTTCACCTTGCACCACCCAGGATAGCCATGCCAAGGGGGAGCATCTGAGGAGCACACTGAAGGAGAAGAAGGAGGAGGTGGAGAGGATCAGAGAGGACAGCCAGAAGACTGTCAGGAAGGAAGCACTACGGCAGAAGGCAGAGGCGGAGAGGGAAAGAGGAGAGGTGGAGGAGCTGAGAGCAAGAGCCAAAGCCCTAGAGAGGAGGAAGAAGGAGGTGATGGAGGAGCTACAGGAGGCCCAACAGGGGAAGGAGAGGGCAGAGAAGGAGAGGAGGGATGTGGAGGAGCAGTGGAGGAGCAGGGTAGCAGAGATGGAGATGAAGCACAAAGCTCTGTTGATGGAGATCCAGGCTCTGAAGGAGAAACAGGAGGATGTGGAGACAGAATGGAGGTTCAGGGTGCAGGAAAAAGAGAGGGAGGTACAGGAGGCAATGAGAGAGGCGGAGAAGAGCCAGGCAGAATTGAGCCAAGTCACAGCCACAGTGGCCATGTTGGAGGAGCAGAAAACACAGATCTCACTGGCTGCTGAGACAGTGAGGGAGGAGGAGGCAGGTGGACGGAGGAGGGAGGTGAGAGAAGAACCAGAGGAAGTTCAACGGGTGGTGGTGGAGGAGGAGGAGGCAAAGAGGTGGAGGAGCAAAGTGGCAGAAATGGAGCAAGAGCAAGAGATGAAGCACAAAGCTCAGATGATGGAAATTCAGACGCTGAAAGAGAGACATGAGGAGGTGGAGAGGCAGTGGAGCTCCAAGTTGGAGGAGAAAGAGAAGGAGGTGCAGCAGGCAAGGAAGGAGGTGGAGGAGAGCCAGGTGGAGCTGAGCCGGGTCAGAGCCACGGTGGCCATGTTGGAGGAGAAGAAAACACAGATTTCCTCTGTGGCTACTGAGACAGTGAGGGAGGAAGAGATCAGGAGGCTGCTGAGACAGAGAGAAGCTGAGGTAAAAAAAAATTTTGGTTGTTGATGTTATTTGAAGATGTGAGGTTCTGTTGTGACAGCGGTCGTTGGTGTTCAGGTGTATGCTCTGACTCAGAGGACTGACGAGCTGCAGGAGGACCGGGACCGAGTCCGACTGGCTCTAGAGCAAACTGAGGCGGCCCTGATTGGCTATAGGGAGAGGGCACACCAACAGGAGCAGAAGGTGGGGACGGGGCCTAACCCTGACCAGGTCAGTCTGTCTCTGATTAGTCGATAAGTTTCTCAGAAAAGACAAACATGTCACCAGCTCCTGTGTGTGTCACCAGGGCGTCACAGACAGACTTGTGGTCCTGCAACATCTGGTGGCTGAACTGGAACTGGAACAGAAACGACTCAACAAGAAAAACTCACACCTGGAAAATCAGAGAGACAAACTAAAGACAGACAGAGACAAACTGAGAGACACACTGAGACAGGTGCGCGCACACACACACACACACACACACACACACACACAGACAGACAGACATGTACACACCCACACTAAGATGTGTCTTTGAATGACTGTGTTGGATTTTTTTTTCTCAGGTGGAGGATGAGCGTTCAAGGCTCAGAGAGCAGATTGACAGCCAATCTCAGGTAAGACACACAATCACAGACATACAGGGGTGTGTGTGTGCATGTGTGTAAACCTGTGTGTGTGTGTGTGTGTGTTCAGTCAACAGACCCCACAGAAGAAGAGCGTCTGAGGAGACGAGTGTGGCAGCTGGAGGATCAGGTGAGCAGCACTGATGCAGAATTTCAGGTGTGTGTCGGTCAGGTGGATGCTGATGATGTCACTGTGTCTTTGCCCCTCAGGTGAGTCAGCTTCGTCTCTCATTGGCTGCGGATCAACAGCAGAGGGCGGAGTTCATCCAGCAGTCCTCCAGAAACAGCCAATGGCTCCTCTCCATGAGACATGACCTCAGCGATTCGTTGGCCACTGTCACACGCCGTCCAATCCCATCCGTCCTGGAGTCTGAGACACAGCGACTGGACCGCAGCCTGAGGGAAGAGGAGTTGAGGATGTCTCTCAGCCATTTGTAGCTGAAAAATAAACTCTGAACTGAAGCATCAAACCAAAAGTTTTAAAGCTTCTGACCAAAAACTTTCAAATCTAAACGGGGGTAAACACAGTCTGTGACTGTCATGATGGAAACAGCTTTACTTTTTAAAACAGACCTCAGCTCATGATCCTGGTGTGACAGTTGCTGATCAATGTTTGTGCCACTTTATTGTTATTTATTGTTTTGTAATTGTATTCTATTTTTATTGAAGTAACCTGAGCTGTGACACTACATTTCCTGTGATCCTTCAGCCTGTGGCAAGCTCACATTAAAGTTCAATAAAGTTCTTATAAAAGGAAGCAGCTTTTCATCGGATTATGATGTTCTGGCTATAATGGCCTCTGACGCCTGCAAGGAGCGTTAACATCTATAATTTGGTGGATGGAGTCCTTGTTTGTCTTCCCTGTAGGTTCTCCACCATCCTCTGTAGGTTGTTCATCTTTACGTTCTCCATGTCCTCTCTAGGTTGTTGGTGGAGACGTGTTGGACTCACCCCCCACCCTCAGTCACCTTTATTTAGTTAATTACATCATTCGCTGTGATTAGTGGTTCTGATATTAATTATTGGCGTGTTTTTTCATGTCTTCTTTTGGTTTCACCCTAAGCCGATATATTTACCCTGCGTGTGTCAGAGGGAGAGAGCGTGTTTGTTTATGGAAGGCAGATGTCTCTCTGTCGTCCGGCTCTATTTTTACCTCCTCTCTGTCAGCTGTGTTTCCTCTCAGTCTCTGAGGCTGCTCAGTCTCAGCAGCAGCAGGAGGAGGAGGAGGGAACCGTCCTGATCTCCAGGTTGTGTCCTGCTCACTTCATCACTGTCCGACTCTGACCAGGTTTCTCTCGTTATCACCTGAGGCCACAAGGGGGCAGCGTTCTGGTCAGACTGATCAGTTCTGTTTTCTAAATTCTGCAGTGGTGACTGATTAAATCAGTTGGATGTACTCACTGGAACTGTTTGGGAACTTGCGAATCAACACAGCATTGGATTATGGAAACATAGCGAGGAAAAAAGTCAAGAATCAAGAATAAGGCAGACAAACTGGAAGAGGTTTATAAACTTTGATTTAGTTTTTAGTCTGTGATCATGACAACTGGGGAATCAGAAGAGACAGGGACGTGTGGACGACAGGAGAGGGTGAGAGGGAACACGGAGCCATGTCGATCTGTTACCGCCCTCAGTACCATCGCCATCCAGGCTGGCCGCTCACAGCTGGTCGTCTCCGTCCTCAGGGTATGTTTAAAAGCTGCTTTAAATTTATGCAAAAAAAAATATCACAAGAGGCGATGAGAAGGAAAAAAACAATCACCAGTCAAAAACCAGCGGCACACGTGAACACGTTGAAGTCACAGCTAAATAACATCAACACAATCACCCTGCAATGAAATTAAAGTCTACTTTTCTTCTCTTTAAGTCAAACAGGGCTGCTTTGAGATCAAATTACAATTTGACATATTTGACAGATTACAATTTCTGAATCTTAAATGTACTGTGTAAAGTATCTAATTTTAAATCTTGAGGTTTTCTGGTTAATTTTGTCTTCCCTCAGCTGTCTGTTAGCTTTGTGTTGTACCACAGCTAGCCTTGTTAGCATCAGTTTTAGTCTTGTTAACATCAGATTTAGTCTTACTTTAACTGCTTCAGTGAGTGATTAGATTTAATTAAGTGAGTAATTAAATTGTCCTTCAGGTTGACATGTTGTTTGCTGTTCCACTGTTAGCTTTGGCTGTAGTAGTCAGCTATTGGCTCCTACCCAAGTTAGCTTGGTGTTTTCATGGTTGTTGCTACCTATTAGCCTGTTAGCTTCAAGTTTAGTTGTTCAATAGTAGGTTAGTTTCACTTCAAGTTTGCTGTAGCATTTGCCTGAATTTCTGACTGATGACTGATCTAGCACACCTTTATCCCCATCATCAGTTAGCTAGTATTCCATTATTTTCAACATTAGTTAGTAATATCTGTTACATTTAACTTTATACAATCTAATGGCAGGTCAATGTTAGCTTGTTTGTTAATGTTAGCATTACTTAGCTAATAGGTTTTGTTAGCTGTTAAAATTAGATTATTCACCTTTAACATTAGCTTAAATGTTCGAATGATGGAAGTGTGTAACATCAGTGGGCTATTGTTGGCTTTGATATTAAGTATCAATTAAATTGTCAGCATCCTTAAGCTTAATAAGCTGATAATAAGTTAATAAGCTGGAGGGGCGGAGCAGCTGGGCTAGTGAGCAGTGTGCAGGAGCTGTGACTGACAGGCAGCTATTCCTGCCCCTTAACCTGATTGGTGGAACATCAAAGGGGGCACAGGATTTTTGCCAACACAATTATAGGCTTTAGATGGAGCTAGAGAAGTCAGGGTATTGCCCGAATAGCCTATTTCATGTTGGACTTCCAGAATATAATTAGTGTTCTAGCAAATTTGAGTAAAAAAAAAACTGCCAACTGCACCTTTAAGTAGAATTTAGCTTGTTGGCTTCGACTGTAGCTTCAGATTTAGTGAGGTATTTGAAGATTAGCCTGTTAGTTTTGACTATAGCAGGTGCTATAAAAAGAGAGGCTGTCCCAGACGTCAGCCACTGCTGTGTCCATGTGCCGTTTCCTGTTATAGCTCAAACTATTTACTGATGCTGCTTTAAAGGGAATTATGTGCGCACGTGTGTGTAACAGCTGACGTCTCACTGTTTTGAAGTTTAGTGTTTTTAAACATGTTCAAATAGGTATGTGGGTTTACGGCTGTTGAATGCTTTTTTTTTTTATATAAGTGCATGTGTACACGTGTCACATTGTGTCCTTTCTGGTCGTCATGCCACAGATAGTGTATCATGCTAAGGAATGCTGCAGGCAGCTCATGTTGACCTGCTGCAGTCCAACCAGAACAAAGAAAAACAACATGAACAGCTTCAATTTCAGCCATTATAATCATCATTAGGCAACTATTATTCAACAAAGCCAATGTTGTCTTATCAGTGTGGCGTTATGTGCCCTGTCATCTTGTCAGTTAAACCAGAATATATAGAATTACTAGAGTTGTCGATTGGCTGTGATGCACAGAATGAGACGGATTCAACATTTGTGTGCACTTTCGGATGGACATTTAATGAAGATGATGAAGTCTGAAGATTCCTGAACCTGAATTACATCTACAGCCATCAGACCAGGATCCAGACTAGTTGCAGGAACGGCGACTGAAGCCAGATGAGGTTAAATCAGGAGCGTTACCACAGCAAGTCCCTTCCCACTTAGACAAAAATACATTTGTTCTTTATTTAACCTTATGGAAGTGGGCTGTAGATAAGCATGTAAGATCTGTGTGTTTTAAATGGTGCCTCTGCAGAGACACATTTCATATCAAATGCCAACCACAACCACTAGTGTGACGAGAAAACCTGATAAATGTCTGAGAAAAGGTTGTGATGCTCCAGTTGTTTGTGTAATTATTCTCATTGCCAGAGAGAAACATCACAAGTTGACTGTTCTCACACTGTGTGTGTGTGTGCGTGTGTGTGCGTGTGCACGCAGAGTGGCTCTCTGGTCCACCTCCAACTAGTCCAGGTCCATCCAGGCCTCTGTGTGATCGGATCCAACCAGGAGGAAAACCAGACAATGATCCAGGATCAGCTGCAGCTGATGGACAAGCTTAAGGTTCATATCCTCTCATGCTGAGTCAGAGCCATGATATTGACTTAAGTCTAGTCTGATTAATTTATGTGAGCATAATTATGGTTGGCTGTTAGTTCAACTGTTCGCTCAACACAATGACTGAAAACATGGCTTTAATTTTAGCTAACTGCATCCTGATACCTAAATACTAAAGTTTAAAATAAGTAGTGTTTCACAGTAAAATCAAGAAGTCAAACACGTTTCATTATTCTGATGTTTGTGCTGTAATCCAGACATATCCCCAATCTGTTTTAAATCCAGCAACATGAGAAGGAAGCACTGGCTGTGGTGAAAAAAGGTCGACAGACAGAACAAGAGAGGAAGTGGAGGGAGGAAGAGGTGATGGAGCTGAAGAGAAGCCAGAAAATCCAGGAGGAGGATAGAGTGTCTGAGGCCATGGTGACATCTCTGAGTGAGGGATGGTCGCTGCTTCTTCGTCTGCTGGAGAGACGACAGGAAGTCCTGATGTTGGCCTCAGACTTTTACCGCCAAACAGTGGAGGTAGGAAGAGAGTGTCAATATGGACGTCTGCAGTAAGACTTTAGTAGTAGAACCCAGGATGTGAATGTAATGACAGTGTAACAGTGATTCAGCCAGACAATGTGCTTCCACTTCATCTTCAAATTAGTGAGTAGGAAGTGGAGCTGCCTATACACCCTCCTCTGACCAATCACAATGACCAAGTCACATGATCTCATACCTGATTCTAAATGTAAACTGTGTATGAAAGGACTGGCAGTAAAGTTCAGATATGTAGATATGTAGAGAAGTTGTTGATGTTCCAGCTGAAGCTCGCTGTAAACTGATCCTCTCATCAACATGGGTGACCTCTGACCCCTGACCTCCTCCCTGTCAGCAGTGATGTGACTTGTCCCTTCCCACTGAAGGACATTAGTTTGAGCTGCCATATCGTGTTCCTCAGGTGGTGCATGTGCTGAATCTGTGGAGTGTCTCAGACCGCCACTGTGGGGCTGAGAGCTCTGTGGTTCTGTTCAGGTTCTGTTCAGTTTATGTCAGTGCTGACATAAACATCAGCCACAGAGACATGGACTGACATGGGCTTTGCCAACACTTGTCCAGAGATTAGGTCTTGACTGGACCTGGTTACTTCAGCAGCTGCTCATCTATTTGTTCTTCCAGTTACAATTAAATCAGAAGCGGTTCATTAATGTTATTCAGTGTGAAACTGCCAAAGATTGTCTATGAGAGAGACCTGCCACTCTTTCAAGATAATATCAAAGGAGAGGTCAGTTTAAATGTCAGTGATGGGATGAGATTATTGGACATGAAATGACATGAGACCAACTGACATTACATGAGATTACATGAAACTACATGTCTCAATAGAACATGGCATCTAGATGACATAGTGAAGATGCTGAAAGTGTGTTACATGAAAAGACATAACATGAGATGAGATGAGATAAATGAGATGATATTTTATATAATAACACAGAATACCATAAGATTTTTTAACGTGAGTGTGGATGAGTAGATGAGAAAAAGTGAACTCAGATTATCTGATATGGTGAGATGAGATTAAAACAACTTTAAAAATGACACATTGTATAGATTGTACCACTTAAAACATTAAAGTGAAATAAAATGTTATGATATTGCATGAAACATCACAAAATAACACTACATAAAATGAAATTACATGAGATTAAATAATTTAGAATTGTTCTGGATCAGGATCTCCAGGATCTGAATCCAAGTCCTTTATGGAACAGTTTTCTCCAGCTGTCACAACAGTGACACCTCTAGATCAATCTTCCCTGTTACTGCTTTGCATTTATATACTATGGAAAATACTTATCAAACGCTTTGATGCTGCTGTTACTTCCAAACTGTAAACATGTCTGAGAAAAACCAACATCTGACTTTCGTCTGCTCTCTGCTTGTCTGCAGTTTTCGCTCAGTATCGACAGAGTCGAGGCTTTACAGATCAGACCAGACGACGACAAACTGACTGATGTGCAGCTCACATACGATTCCATGAGGAGAGGTAACTAGTGTTACATCAGAGAAAAAGGGAGTAAAACCTGTTTTTAAATAAGTATAAAATTGGCTGACGTCGGTATAAACCATCTGTTTGTTAGATGTTCAATCACTGATGGCATTCGTTTACAGAGAGCTCACTGTGTCTTTTTGTTTTAATTCCAGATCTTCTGGGAAAATCTTTACAGGTTTTAGCGAGCAGCAGCGCTCTGCTGCAGAAACTCAAACAGCTGCAGAGAACCGAGGCCCTCCAGAGGAGAGGGGGGGTACTGCAGGACCAGGAGAAAGAGGAGGGAGATGAAGAGGTGACGGGAGGAGTTTTCCAAATTTACTGTTTGATTTATGTCTGAATATCTAAATTAGATGTATTTACTTCATAGAAACTGAGAAAATGTCACAGATGAACTTTAATGAGACTTTTAATCTCAGTGAGCCTCATTGATCCCTGTGTTGTCTTCTCAGAGCTCACAGTGCAGTAGGGGTGTGGTGTTGAGGCTAGAGGAGCTGGTGGAGTCGCTGCAGGATCGGAGAAGGAGAGCGGACCAGGCTGTCAGGCTGCAGCTCGGCTTCATCAACTATCCAGACTCAGCCAGACCGGCCGGCCCTGAAGTAAGACATGTTCCCTATAACAGCTTTCAGGGTTTTCTGTCAGATGGTTAAAATGTTTATTTGATTTTTTTTCTGCCAAAAAATGATCTGAGTTATCACCTTGTCCCAAAAAGAAAGAAAAAAACAACTTTTAGGAACAAACCAACGTTTGTTCATAAACTTCATGCACAAAAAGTGGAGCGGCACCAAACACTATTTTAAAGTGATGAGTAATCCGGAGTAATCTGAGTAATTTGTCTATTTCACCACACAGTCAAACATCCCCTCGAGCTATTTTACATTGGTTGAAGGATTTTTGAGTTTGACCATTTTTTGTTTTATGGCCAAATAGCTAGAGATGAATATAAGTGAGGCAGCCAGTCAAATAATCTAAAACACAATTTTTTAACTACTAATAAATTTCAAAATGTGTGGTGAAGTAGACCCTAGATTCAAATTACACTGGACCATCACTTTAATAACTAATAAATAAATAATGAATGGATGGTTTGTTGGAGCAGATTAACTGAGTCGTCAGTGTGTTGTGTCAGCACCACCTAAGGTTCATGTGAAAAAAAAAAACAAAAAACAAACAAACCTTGCAGTTCTTCAGTCAGATTTGAAAGTCAACTGACTCTCTTTTCTCTTTTCTCAACCAGCGGGACAAAGTGAATCAAACCCTCATTGAGGCAAAGATCCTAAATTCCAGGTTATGATCTCTCTGAACTTGAAACCATAACTCTGAACTCTCTCCACTTTCTGTTCACCACAGGGCTGGTCTCTCTCTGTTGACAAAATCCAATCTGAACCCATATCAGCAGACCATATGGACCCGCAGTCATGTTCAAGAACAGGATCTAGATCAGAGGATGCTAGAAACTCTGAATCAAGTTCCTTATCACATCTAAAGCATGAATCCACAACAGAGCTGAAGCCAAGATTCAAATTAGATGTGAAACCTGAATCTCAATCAGAGGAAACCAGAGACATGGAGCCTGCTTTCAGGTCTGAAGAAACCAGAAACTTAAAGTCACCGTCGAGTTCAGATCTAATGCCTCAATCCCGATCAGAGGTTCAGCCTGGATCCAAATTAAGGACAAAACCCAGATTAATACTAGAGGAAATAAAAAACCAATCTGGATTCAGATTAAAGCTGAAGGCTGGATCCAGATCAGACCTGAAGGAAAATTGCAAATCAGAGGAGATCCAAGACCATCAGCCAGAATCCAGATTAAAAGAGACCAGAGATCTCCAGGTGCCTGGATCTAGATCTGTGCAAACCACAGATGTGGAGTCTGTGTTCAGGTTACAGGAGCCCAGAAACTCAGAGGAAGGATCCAGACCAGACTCGAAGTCTGAATCCAGATCAGGGGAGACTGAGGAGCGACAGCCAGGATCCATATCAGATATAAAACACAAATCCACATCAGATCTGAAATCTGGATCCAACTCTGAAAAGACCAGAAGTGTGAAACATGGATCCAGGTCAGACCTGCAGTCAGAAACCATGTTAGAGAAGATCAGAAACTTTGACTCAGGATCCAGGACAGAAATGAAGCCAAGAACCATATTAGATCTGAAAACTGAATCCAGATCAGAGACTAAATTGTTGCTACTTGATGAGCAGCCAAGATCCAGATTAGAAAATACTGTAAACTCACAGTCTAAATCCACAGTGGTGGAAAGCAAAGACTTGCAGACTGGATCTACTTCAAATGTGCAGCTGGAATCTGGATCCAATCTGAAACCTGAATCCAGATCAGAGGAGATCAGAGACCCTCAGTCTAGTAAAATATCAGTTCTGAGGCTTAGGTCCAGATCGGAGCAAACCACAGATGCAGAGCCTGGATTCAGGTCAGAGGAGCACAGAAATCTAGAGTCTGAATCCAGATCAGACCCACAGCCTGGATCCAGATTACGGGAGATTACCCAGGACCTGCAGTCTGAATTCAAATCAGTGAAGACTATGCCGCTCCAGTTAGTATCCCCATCGGGCCTTGAATCAGAATCCAAATCAGAAATGAAGCCAAGATCTGTATTAAATCTGAAAACTGAATCCAGATCAGAGACCAAACAGTTGCAACTTGATGTGCAGCCAAGATCCGGATCAGAGAAGACTGTAGACTTACAGTCTGAATCCACAGCAGTGAAGAGCAAAGACCTGCAACGTGGATCCAGATCAAATGTACAGCTAGGATCCAATCTGAAAACTAAATCCAGATCAGAGGAGGCCAAAAACCTCCAGCCAGGATTCAAATTAAACCAGATGCCTGGATTGAGATCAGAGGAGCTCAGAAACTTAGAGTCAGGCTCCAGATCAGATATAAAGTCTGATTCCAGATCAGACCTCAGTCCAGATGGGGGGGAGACCAGCAACTCGCAGCCTGGGTCCAGATCATCAGAGACCAGAAACCTGCAGCCTGGGTCCCAATCAGAGGTAAGTGGCTGATTGAGGTTTTAGGATGAGAATCCTCTGCCCATCAACAGAACTATCTTCAGTTTTATTGGTCCAGGACTTCAGGATAACGCCATGTGATCTAAACATCGTTGTGGTGCTGAAGGTTGTCATTTTGTTCTGGTGTAATTCTGAGCTGATTGTATGCCAGTCACTGACTGTCAAAACGTGCATCCATTAATGTCCAATATAAAAATAATAGCTGAAGGCTGATGTTTTACATCTGAAAAGGTCAAAGGTCAGCCTCATCATTGCTCCAAGCCTTTCTGTGTCTACGTCCTGATTGTAAGTCAACCCGTCGATGTTTTTCTTTTTGTCTCAGGCTGACGATGTTAGTTTGTCTGAAGTGAACAGGAAACAGGAAGAGACCAGGCAGCTCAGACCTGCTATGACTTCCAGGTACGACGAACGTTCATCACAATAAAGTCTACTGACACTGATTTACCATCACAGCATTCAGGGGTGAAGTATGATATAAAAGTCTGACTAAATTCAGGACTTGAAAGCTGCTTGATTTTTTTCGTATGGTAGTGGGCAGGTAGAGGTGGAGAGCACACTGGGGAAGGAAAGTCAAAGTGGAGGCGATCAAGCTGTCCTGACCAATCAGGAACAACAGTTGCTGTCATCATGTGAACACCTGCTGGGCAAGGTGACGTCTTCTCTTTGTTCACAAGTTGGTGTGAATGTAAACATGTAGAAGGTGTAGTGAACCACACGACACACTCAACGTGTGTGTGTGTGCCTGTGTGTTTGTTGCAGGTGTGGTGCTGGGTGCAGCAGGGCAGCAGTGTGTTGTCTAACAGCTCCGATGCAGGACGGCAGCTCTGTGAAGCTCAACACACTCTGAACACACACCTGAAGCTGCACACACAAGCTGAGGTACACACACAGTTTAGTTCAGCAAAGAAATATTGCTGAGTTTAAAATTCATTGTCCTTCACCCCTTATGATGGTTGGGGGGTGAAGCTAATGGTGATGAGGAAACTGAAACAATCTAAAGTTTAAAGGTGACAGAGAATGGTTGAACGGGGTTTTGATCCTTGTTCTGCGATGTGACATTTACACAACAAAATGTTGGTTAGATGTGTAATGTCTTAGAAGCTTCATAAAAAACCTCTCAGAAAGATATTTTAGGGTGGGGGTTTTAAACTTCTGGTTTTGCACATATTTGACATCTTTTCAGGCTTAACTGGCAACCTCATTATGAAATGCAAGCACTTGACACTGATTGGCTCCTTCACTGTCACTCAAATGAATGTAACTTTGTGGGCTTCATAACACAGACAGACCATCTTTTTACAGCTAATCTCCTTTGAAGGGGAGTGAATGGAATCAGAGTGGGGGGGGCAGTGAGATACATTTTACAACTGTTTTTGAAATTGGCCCATTTTCTAGTGACATTTCTAAAAGATAAATTTCTATGAAAAGGAGATTTCTAGGACTTAACCCATGTTCCAGAATGCGAGCGGACGAGTGTTCTACAACAAAGACCAAGTGAAAACGCTTTTTGATTCTCTGTCACCTTTAAATTCGATCCAATTTTTAGTTGTTTCCAGGATTTGTGGCTCTGTGTTTTCTTTCCGTGTCTAAAGCCTCCTGGTTTCTGTTTCCACTTCAGAACTTATTTTGCCCTTGTCTCTAGGCTATTGGTCATGATGCAGAGACTTTAAAGCAGATCCTGGATCAGATCCAAGTCCTGCGAACAGATTCAACCATAGTTGGCTCCCAGCCTCCCAGCGACCCCACCAGGCGGTTGTCCCCGCTTAAGGCCCTGACACAGCAGCTGAAGACAGGAAGGCACAACAGACCCAACACCACTCAGGACAGTCCACCTGCTGCCGACTCGGCCGGTACATCGAGTTCTGAACTCGCTACTCAAGTTGATGTGGTTCTGAAGGCGCTGCAGAGTCTAAATAGGAAGATTGACATCAACCTGCAGCTACTGAAACCGCACGTCACTTTCTTCCAGGCAGCACAGCAGGTCCGCCTGCATTCACATTGCACTGACTGGCTGGCTTAACTTCAGAGCCAGCGACAATGTTATTCTTATTTTAATGATTACAACTTGGTCATTTGGTCTGAACACACCTTAAAATTATTCCAAATCTTGTCATAAAATTGAAGGCGTTTATTTCCAGGTGGAAGAAGAGATGGAAGAACTGAGAGAGGTTTACAGGAAGAGACCACAGGAAAAAGAAGCTGGTACTGGAGACATCAAGAAGTGTGTTGACACCCGCTGGCAGGAAATGATGCAGAGGCTTGCAGCTACTCAGGAGCTGGGAAAAAAACACATCCAAGCTGTTACCATGGTAACCAGATTGCAGCGATGAGATAATATCGTGAAACTTCACGATTTAACATAGGGTTTGACTGGACCTTTTCTGTCCTGGTTACTTTAGCAGCTGCTCATATTTTTGTTTCTCAACTCAAAATTAAAACAGAAGCAGCTCATTAATATTAATTCAACACGAAACACAAACGAAGATTGTCTATGAGAGGGAACCTGTCACAGTCACATCTCTGTGGTTCTGTAGTAAGAAGCAATGTGTCTTGACATTAAATGAGATAATATCAAAGGAGAGGTCAGATTAAATGTCAATGATAATATAAGATTATTGGACATAAAATGACATGAGACTGGCTGACATTACATGAGTACCACTTAAAATTAAAGTTATAATATTACATAAACAACATACAATGACACTACATAAAATGAAATTACATGAGTTGCTAATGAGCTGCTGCAAAAATGACATAAACTACATAAGATGAAATGACCTGAAATTTCATGACATAATTTAAATGAAACTATATCAGGTTAAATATTGGATATTGATGGATAAGATAAGCAGGAATGTCATGTTATTGCAGGAGATAACAAAATGTTGTGACATAATTATTTGTGGTTGTGTATCATGTCAGGTGTCAGGATCGGGTCTAGATGTGCAGTCTGTGGTGTCTGTGGTCCAGCAGATGATCGAGAACCTCAACAGAACCAGACAGGAAATAAATGAGCTGCAGATTTACCAGCAAATCCAGGTCCAGCAGCAGAAGGAGGACATGACGTTCTACAGGAAATACCAGGAAAAACTGCTCAAGGTATTAACACTGTGACACTGAAACAGTGAAGATGTAGCTAGTTGCCGTAGTTACTAAGTAAATTTAGTAAAGTGTATTGTTGTTTGATAAATGAAGTAGTGTAATACTCAAGTAAAGAACAAGTGCCTTAACACGGCACTTGGGTAAATGGACTTGATTTCCACCATTAAGTGACTGTATGTTTTCAGACTCTGCAGGACTTGAACTGTGTGTCTGAGCTGCTGGACTCCTGCACTGTGACAGATCTGGGTTCAGACCTGCAGACCTCCAGGCTGATGGAGCACTTCAGTCAGGCCAGACCACATTTCAGTGTGAGTCTTGTGACTTTGAGCTAATAAGACACGGTTAGTGAGGACTGATTGAGGACTGAGACCTGGACTTTTAGGCTCAAGGATTGTGAAGGATTGTGAACACTCCATAGACAACTTGTAGAATAAAACTTGGACTGCTGGAAAAATGACTCTCTTCTACCCATGTAAATGATTTGATACACTCCGTTCCTCTGTACAGCAATTAGACTCTGAGGTGGAGTATGTGATGAAGAGCTGGGAGACAATGAGAGGAGTCCAGGAGCGGCTGGAAGTGAAGGAGGTAAAGGGAGAATCGGTGAAGGAGAAGGATCTGTCAGAGCTGCTGAAGCTCCAGAAGACAGTTAAGGAAAAGATCCAGCACAGCGAGTTGATCTTGGATCTGACCAACAGCTTCCACCTCACAGCCAAACAGGTCAGTGGAGCAGGTCTGGGCTCTTCCTCTGGAGTGGTTTAATGGTAGCTGCTGGACTGTCAGCTCCAATGGCTGTTTATCAACTCCTGGTGAATCAACTCTTAATATTTACATAATGATCGTGGATGGAAAGGCTCAGTACTGTAGAGAAACAGGAACATTATTGAAGTGCCTGGAAAGAAGCTGAAAGCTGAACTGATTGAATTTTTTCATCCAATACTTTAGCCACAGGCAGAATTACATATAAACTTGCTGTTGATATACATGGCAGAGGATGAGGGCTAATGGTTAGAGCTGCTGTTAGAATCTATTGATAGTCATTGATCCAGCCTTGACAAACTATACAGTAATGTTTAATCCTTTGTGTATCCAGCTGGAGGCACTGCTCCACTCAGACACTGTGAGCTCTTCAACTGGTTCATCCGGTGTATGTGGATCCCGTGAGGACCAGCAGCAAATCCAGAATCTCTTTAAAACTGCTTCAGTACTGAAGACAGACATCTGCACTGCCGTCACCCACAGTGTATGAGCACACAAAACACACACAAAAAAACATTTAGTTTAGTTTGAAACTAAACCAGCTGGAGCAGCTACAGCAGAAGCAACACTACTGTTACTGTGGTACATTTATGTTTTAAGTACTTGAGAATACATCAGTATCAGTTAGTATTAGTATCCTCTTTTTATAGAAGTATGTTGATGTGTGTATGTTGATATGTGTCCTTTTTCTGTTGCTGTTAGGGTTGGACTAGTTTCAGGCTGGAGCAGCTGGAGGTCCGTCTACAGTCCCTGGACTCTCTCTGTGTCTCATGGCTGAATGAAATGGCTCGACGTGAGGAGAAACTCCACAGGGAGCAGCTGACCCGACAGCTCAACGATGACATCAGCCAGGTGAGGTGGCAGGTCGCAGGTATGAACTGCATTACAGAAAGTCCCAGACAGTTTGTGTTACATCTGCGGATTGTCCACACTGATCTGGAGCCTGTAACACGAAGAAATTAGTCTGATTAAATCACTATCACTGAGACCAACATCACTGATCCTGGATAACTTGTATCATGGATATCACTAATGCAATGAAATCAGGTTATGAAAACATCAACGACCTTGTGTTTCCAGAAAACCTGAGTTTGACCTGTTGGACTGTTGGTTAACAGACTGGTCTGACCTTCTGGTGGAGCTGTGATTGGTTTGGGATGTTGTTATTCTTCAGTATGAACAGCAGAGGGGGATGTTACCAGCTATCCCTTGCTCTTTCTGTCTCTCAGACTATAAATACCTGGAGTCAACACAGAACCAGCCTGAGTCTGATTCCAGACTCTCTGTAGCAGAGTCTGCATAAACTCAGATTGATCTTTGATGTCTGTGATTACCGTAACACTGGTTGGTTTCATGAGTCTTTGATTTATGTCTATCTATGTAATTTCTTAACAATTTCACAGAATCTTTCCACAAGCTTGTTTATAGACAAACTGTAATTCAGTCTTAACTTGGACGAATGGTGCCTCTGGTGTGAGGCAGCCACTTGCTCAGTTATATCTCAGTCTAAATATAACTGAAGTCAGCTGGACATTTATTAGCGTCCATAAAGTCTCTCAGCTCATTGCAGGAGTCAGTCTCTCTTCTGAATCATGAACTGGATCTGACGATTCCTTTAAACTCTCACAAAAATCAGAAGAAGTAGATATAGTGTGGGTTAATAAACCCGCACACACAGTTACAAAGTTACTACCTCATGGTTTTATACATCCTCCAACCAGCCCAGTTGCAGTTAGTTAGCATCTGAATTCTTCAGTTAAAGAAAAACCCCTGTTTGGTCATAGTGACTTTGACCTTTGGCAACCAAAGTCGATCAGAAGAAATTCCCTTGAAGCATTACTGAGCTATAGGGTTCATTAGAACGGGGTGGATGAGTCAACCTAAAGAAATTTGTTGCCATTTTGGTGGCATGAAAAGTTGAACAGCCTGAGTGAGTATAGGTGCAGTTCCTCCCATGTCCACTAGACACTACCCTGAGAAAACTGTAGTCTAGTGACTGCAACATGCTGCAACTTTTCTCTCCGCAAATAAGGTTAGCCTATTTTTCCACAACATGTTCAGGAGAATTCCATCAACTTTTTACATCACTTATAATTTCTTAATTTGAGTTGAAGACAATACTGAAATAACCTGACTGGAATATATATATATATATATATATATATATATATATATATATATATATACACACATCACACATCGTTTGTCCTGACCTTCAAGGTTTTGATAAATATGTTGGATGTGTTGATGTGTAACATCTCAATAGCATCCAGGCTCCAGCAAAAGATGGAGGCAGGGATGGACTGACCATCTGGCCTACCAACATGCTGTTTTGGCCCAATGCTGTTTTATTTATTTATTGGTCTGATCGGCCCATAAAACTTGTTGATTGGCCCAATCATATTCCAAACACCTCTTCCTTTCGCTTTGGTCCCTGTGCCTTTGTAATCCGTTCGTCAAAATAAGTCAGCACAGGAGTTTTTTTTCCCACGAAACATTTTTCGTCCCGGTCCGTCCGAGGATGAACATGTGTGGTGAACGTGTTGGCTCCCTCTTGAGGTAAGTTTGTGACATCATAAAACGGTAAATGTACTGGTGTTACTGGTTCAATCTGCTGTGTCACTGAAAAGCAGCTGCTGTAGGAACGAAAGAGAGAGAGAGAGAGAGAGAGAGAGAGAGAGAGAAAAGAGGCTAATTACAGGCCAAGTCATCCAGCAGATATTTCCCATCATGCACCTGGTGCTGCATGTTACCACCACACTGAAACCTGCAGGAGCAGCTGCAGGTCAGGGACTCATTGCTAGAGACAAACAGAAAATAGTCTCAGAGTGGATGTTCTTTCTTATCATTTGGCCCATTACATTTTCTGCCAAACACTGTCTGTGACTTATGAATGCAGTGACTTCATAAATGAAGGTAAAAGGTTATCTTGGTGTCTGCACATCTAACTTAATAATGGTACCCTCTGAAGTTATTTGACCACTTGTGGAGTGTTGTTATGTGGGCACTACAAGCCCCGTTTGTTACACATGTAGTTGGTGTCAATACCACATGTGATTCCAATGATGTGCTACCAACAAGCATATACTTCTCTTGCATTAGTGTTTGATGAACACTATTTTCCATAACTCTAGTCATCTGCATGTTAAACGTCACAACCCAACAGATGAGGATTGAACAATGTGTGAGGTTGTAACATGACTTTTGAGGATAGTGTTGCTGAATTTTACTGGTTTGCACAAAAGCTGGATAAAAAGTACAGCTCAGCTTGGGTGAAGAGGCAGTAAGGCTCCAATGTCTTTGCTTCTCTTCTCTGTTCTTCACTGTTCTCTGGCACAACATTGTTAAACATTCCATGAACTTTCAGTGACATGGATAAAGGGGAAGCTGTGAGCCTTTGGACTGCTGAGTCACCTGAAGGGATCCACATGAGTGTTGCTAGAAGATGGTGTTCAAAAACATGACTTGTTGTTGAGAACTGGTTCTATTTTTGATCCTTGGTGAATTGCTTTTTCTCGCCACAGATGCTCAGAGTATTTTTGGTTGTCCGTAAGGACCCTCAGAGGTACAATACTTCATCACAGTGAATATTTGAATGAAGTTTGTGTACAGTGTGTGGGTGCAGGACAAGGCACTCAAGTTACCATAGCTGTTGGCTATGTCATGATGTTTATAACATGGCTTGTGATATTGTGATCTTTTTTTGAACATCATGGTCTACAAGTATTCCTCTTGGCTCTTTCTGTTAGTTTCAGGATATTGCTTCATAGCTTTTGGTTCTTTGACAAACATGCTAATCCACTCTCTTCTCTTTCCAGATAGCTCAGAGTGTAAAACTAATAATTTGATATGGTATCTCATCAAACCTTGGGAGAGGCTTTGATACTTAGCATTACTTTCTGGTAAGCTGTATTAATCTCAACGTGGGTCTTAATGCCCCTCAGAGGAAACTGATATATTTAATGGTAGTCCTGGTTAATTCATAGTATGGTATCATATGCTATCATCATATCAGTAAACACTTGCTAAGTCTCTGTGTCTGTGGTGTTTACTGTCATTGGATAGATCATGATACTTCATCGTACTGTGTGGTGATTCCTTTAGGTTTCTCTTTGTCACTGTGGTCCTCAACATAACATATTTAACAGTACACTGAGGTATTTTACAATACTTCATAGAAATCTTGTGGGGTAATTCATAATCTTGCAGGATCCTGACAAAAATTTTGGTACATGGTGACAGTTCATAACACTTAAAGCTGCAGGTTATCTTTCTGTTATCTTTCTATTCATGATCTTCTTCTGTATTTCTTGTTAGTCTTGATTGGTTCTCTTTTGTGGTGATCTCTCTCAGGTATATAACGATTCTCAGTATTGGTGTACTGCATGTCGCAGTTCCTCTTCTATTGAACCTTTTTTACTTTAGTGCTCCTTTTGTCTGGTCAACCTAGGTTTCTCCCAGATGAAACAACAAGGTTACTCCCCAGAAACCTCAGAGTTATAAAAACAGCTTGACCTCCTCAGCCTCTGATTTCAACATCTTCATCTGTTCAAGTAATACCTCACACTGGCTCTGTTTGCTTTACTCTCTCTGTCAGCTGTCTTTAGTGGACAGATCAGCCATCTGACACAGCTGTTCCTCCCGTCACAAGCAGAAATGTCCTACTGCATTTAGACTCTCCTGCTCTAAATATAATCTTACCAAAGCTTCGTCTACATGCAGTTACATCAATACTAAGCTAAAACTTACCAAACACATCTCTGACCAGTGATGAGATAATCAAGATGTAGAATATTATAAGATATTATATGAATGACTATTTTTAGCCATAGCAAGGATAGCAATGTGGCAAATCTCAGAGGGCGTATTTACAGACATTTGTGGCCCACAGAGGATGAACCCCTTTACTTTGGTGATTCAGTGACTTTTACTGCAGCCCCACAACCAGACATCTTTTGTTGGGATGATATTTGGTCATAAACCAAGGTAGTAGGAAAACAGTGTTGATGATGCTTTGATAAAAGGAAGAGGATCATCAAAATAATAACATTTCCTTCAAAGGGACCATGAATGTCAAATTTCATGATAGTTTATCCAAAAGTATTTGAAATCATCCAGCATTTTCATTTCATTATGTGGCTAGAGGAGAGTTCAGGGGAACACATCTAATGTGAACCACAACTGTCCACAATCCATCAAATGGGTGCTGTGATAATTCAAGTCCAGACCAAACATTCATATAGTTATGGTTCTTCTTTATGTGAAACCAGCCACTGAACTTGGGTTATTTTTCTGGTGTGTCATTTTTCAGCTTCGTGATTCCTTTAAGGAGCTGAAGAAGCGTTTCAGCAACCTAAAGTTTAACTACCTGAAAAGAAACGACAGGACAAGGAACATGAAGGCTGTCAGGAACCAGCTGCAGCAGGTGGAGCTGTATGAGGAGAAGCTGCAGGTATGTCCACCTCCCTCACTATCCTACAAATGAAAGTGTGCCAAGATGGCCAGACCCAGTTATACTATATGTTGACTTTTCACATTTATGCCTTGAAAAAGTATTCACTTTGTTTTTGGTGATCACAGCTACTCTTATCTTTAAGACATACTAACTTCCAGGGCACCTGGATAGCCGCGTTGGCATATGAACTGAGCAGCTGCTCACCAGTTCAAATCTTGACTGAGTTGAACTCTCCTGCATATCTTTCCCCCACTCTCCTCCCTGTTTCCTGTCTCTTTTTACTGCATCTGTCTAAAGGCCCATTTATGCTCCTTTTACATACATAAACCCTGATTTACACTCATCTGTACCCGTAGATACACAGAGTCCTCTGTGTCATTATGTAGCCTGTCCGACCCCCTCTCCGTGGGCTGAGGTACACCTCCCCAATTTTTTAACTATCCATTGAGAAGACAGAGAGCACAGGGCTGTGATTGGTCTGCTAGAATTACCTCATTTGCGGAATCTCACATTTCCGATTGTATTCCTTCCAAAATAACAACACATGTCTTCTCTTTAGTTCAGTTCCAGTTCCAACAAACGTCTTCTGCCAGTCTCCATTGCTCTTTGTGTGTGGAGGAACAAGGCTGGTAAATAAACAATCAACGATAGTCGATAGCTGTATCAAAAAAAAAAAAAAGTATTGCCTCCTACTGTTATGGCAGTGAATTGCTTTGCGACACCCACCAGCTGATGGAGAACTCTGAAAAGGTTCATGGCTGCGTTGATACGGCTGCGTGGCTGCACAGTACACAGTCAAAGAAGCATAACGAGGCCAGAAGTATGTACATCGGTTTCAAATGTCAGACCTTTTATACTCCCCATGCATACTTGATGTTGGCATGGTTGTTAAGCAATGCATCCACCTAGTGCAGAGTGCAGAGTTCTGAACTCAGACGTAAGTTTCAAACAATAATAAACATGGCGACGGTGAAGGAGATCACATCGTTCATTCTAAGAAAGAGATAAAAAAGAGGAAGCGCTTTAGACAGCGGTGGTTTGTGTTTTAAATACATCGGGGCATTTTGCATTTAAGCTATACTGTCCAACACTGGCCCTACGGTTTTCGGTGGTATTACTCCGTTTGTTGCGTACTGCTACAGATCACTAAGCTCCCTGAAAACGGACCAAATTATGCACCTAATGACTTACAAAAGGCTCCATATGCACATCCTGGGTGGAGCATAAATGGGTCTTATGGCTAAAATGCTGAACTTTATTTTAGCTAAAAAGCCAAAGTAAAATGTGAGCATGATGTTGTAGATGTGTAAGCCTTTGATCTGTGGTTGGGCTGGAAGCAGGACATGAACGCTTACAAGAAGAACACCAAGTGTCTTGTGGGTCTGTCTGATCCTGCAGGTCCTCAAGAAAAAACTTCAGGGTGTGACAACCCGGCTGGGGTCAGAGGTCAAGGATGGGGGTGTGGCCCGGGAGGTGGAGGATGCCATCAATGAGCTGCAGAGACAGATGGGAGAGTTTGAGCGAAGTGTCTGTGAACATAAAAAAACACTGGACATGACCTGTAGACTGCAACAAGCTATGGAGGAGGTGATGACCAACAATAAATAAAACTGCAGCAAGTTTAAAAACCTGCTTAAATCACTTTTAAAAGTATGTTTATGTGTTATTTTGCATTAATAGTATCAGTTCTGGTGTGAAGAGGCAAGTGCAACCATTGCTCGTGTCGGGAAGTTTTCGTCAGAGTGTCGCAGCACAGAGGCCGTCGCTGTTCTGTACCGGCAGTTTGAGAAGTTCGTCTGGCCGACGGTTCCTCAGCAGGAAGAGAGGATCAGTCAGATCACTGAGCTGGCTGTCAGACTGCATGGTGTGTAACAACTCACAACAAACACATTTACTCTGTGTCTGATACACCCCCTCAGTTCTGTCAGGTTAACTCAAGAAACCTGTCACATTGACTGCCATGTTTCATCCTGGGATTGTCAAAGTTGTGTCCGTCTGTGTGTTTGTTTCAGGGGCGGAGGAGGGACGTCGTTACATTGAGAAGACAGTCAGTAAACACTCAGAGATGGTAGAGTCCATCAGAGAGCTGAGTGACGGACTGATGAAGCTGGAGGCAAAACTGAAGGTAACAACACAAAACATGTGCAGCAGGTTTTCAAGGTTTCATGGTTTATGGTCTTGGAGTTTTTAATTTATATAAGTTGCTGCTCCTGTGTAGCTTCTGCTCTGGATGTCATCATCTTGTCAGAATCTTTCAGATTTTTGTCTGTCTGCAGTGACTTATGTATATATATATATATATATATATATATATATATATATATATATATATATATATATATATATATATATATATATATATATATATATATATATATATATAATATATATTTTTTTTATCAATTCATCTTTTCACTGAGCTGCTTGGAAATCCCACTCTCAAAATTGGAGATTTTAGATGCTGTAGTATTTATACTACAGATACTACAGATTTTAACCCGTGTCCACAAATCAGTCTATTTTTACTTAATGTAGACCTTAAGACAGTAAAACATTCATTTTTTTTTATACAGCTATTGCACACACACTACTACACATTAAAGACTGAATGTCGTTAAATACCTTACTGTGGTGTTTTCAGCTGGAGAATCTCAAACTGCAGGAGAAAGACAGAGAGAAAGAAACAAAGGGAGAGGAAGAGATGGAGTGCAAGAGGGAGAATGAGAAAGAAGAGAAAGATGAAGAGAAAGAAAACAAGTTGAAGGAGAACAGAAACCTGAGAAAGAAGGAGCAGAGGGACAACCGCAGCACACAGGAGGCTGCTGACATGGTAAAAATAACCGCATCAACAATGAGCAGAGCTTTTCTGTCTGAGTTAAAAATACTGAACTAAATAATAGAACAAGTTTAATTTTCTAATAACAACATTAGATATCATAAGATGTTATGAAGCTCCTATGGCTCTGTCCTGTGTTTCCAGTACGAGCTGAAGGAGACAGGCCACACCCCTGAGCTGACCACTGAGCATGATGGGAGGAAAGTTCCTGTGAAGAGGCAGACTGCAGCCAATAGGAAGCCTCCGTTACAGAAGAGCCGAAGTCAAGAGGCAGAGAGCAGGTACACTGAATGCAGGTGCTGAGGGTCCTGCTCTACAAATGATGAACCCCCAGAGTTTGGGCACCTGATGAGCCCTGAGATTGGCTTTTTTCATGGGTTGTCTGTTTTGCATGTATGAAATCAGTATGTGTTTATGTCAGGTGATCAGAGATATTAGGATTCATTAGGATGAATTGCATTCCTTTATTTAGATCTATTTATTGAGATATTTCAGTCTGGATCCAAGTCCAAGGACAAACTTTACTAATTTTACTCAAGTAAAAAAAAAAAAAAAAAAAAAAACTGTGTCGTCTCTCCTTCACTCACAGACAGCAGTCACACAGCGAGAGGTTCACCTCCTCCTTCTGCTCCACCCACACCTTAAGTCTCCCCTGCTCCCCAGTGGAGGCCACCCGACGTGTAAGGGCCATCCACAGCCAATCACAGCCTGATTCCACAGACATTCAGGCCACACCCCCACCTTCTATGATTGACATGTCGTTGTCCGACGTCCAGGGGGAGATGCAAGAAACAGGACAGCAGGTATTTACCACTTTCTGTGAATCAAACGTTCATTACCAGAGTTCATTTCACATGTGGTGTCCCTCAGGGATCAATTTTAGATCCTCTTTTGTTTCCCATTTACACGCAGCTATTTGCTTTAAAAAAAAAAAAAAAAAAAAAAAACAGCCGTATGTCCCAACTCCTTGGTTTTTTTTCTGTAGTTAGGACTGACTCCAAAGTCGTTTTGCAAATTATGATGGTTGAAATCATTATTTACTCTGCTTCACTGTTGTCTGTCATGGCTCTGCTGTCCACTGCATTAAGTACATTTCAGTTTGTGTAAAGTATAAACTAATCAAATCACATACAGTTTATTTGGGCAAATATCTGGGCATAGAAACTGTCATCAGAATTCATCAATATAATATCTTCTCCTTTTTACCCAGGATGCATTGGCAGGAGGCTTGTCAGAGACAGAGCTCCAACAACAAGAAACGATGACAGAGGGATCACTTTCCAACGACGAATATGACTGTGTGTCACCTGACGACATTTCCCTGCCACCAATGGCAGAGACACCAGAGTCCTTCATGGTCCAGTCAGACATTGAGGAGGGCTTGTGTTTCAGTTCCCATAGTGCCCACATCAGCCAGTACAATCAACATTACCGTGCCCAGTCAGAGCACAGTGGAAGCGGTACTGCTGCTGGTGCAGTCCGACAACAAAGAGAGTCCAGTCAGGCAGAGGGATGTCCAAGTCCTCCCACTAGTCTTCACAACAGTACCAGGTCTGTTGAAGGTCAAAGCAGTAACATCCGAGCCAAGAAAGATTCCATTGTGTGTTGGTACGATTGTAGATTGAAGGTCAATATACAGAGTTGTACTAATGATGATTGAATAATGGAGTAATACAAGACAATATATATAATATAAAGCAGCCATGCAAAAACAGCCCAAGCAGCATCTGATTTCTGGAAGTGGCAGGTTCTTGGCAGTATGCATCACCCACCAATCCACCAGGAGACTACCCAGATTTAAAGAGGAACTTTAACACATTTGAACCAATATTCTACTGTTAGAGGTCTTTGAGTAATGTCAGTTGCCAAAAAAATGAAACAAATCAATGCCACATTAGCAGAGATGTGGTTTTTGTGCCACATAATTTAAAGCTTCAGTAGAATATCGGTTCAAATGTGCTGGAGTTCCCCTTTAAAACTGTGTTCCTGTTGTGTGTGTTACAGGTTCAGATCAGAGTCCAGTTCATTTATCCAGGGTCCACTTCCAGCTCCTGCTGCCACTGTCCTCACCAGCACTGTGTGCAGCATCCTGAGAACTGAAAAGATCAGCAAAGATAACAAGGACTGTGAGGTCCCTGAGCAGAGGAGCCCTTCAAAAACTGAACTCCACTGTGGACACTATAACCAGCCTCAGAGGAGCACAGGTAACCAGGGAAAGAGTGATTCAAATGTCACATCCAAAAGTGACACTGAACCCACTCCTCATCTGGCAGAGCTCAGTCAGAGTCCTGGTGATCCCAAGTCAAGCTGTTCTCCTCAGCCCTGCAATGATCCAGACACTGAGCTACACAAGGACTACACTCCTCCACAAAACACACAGAGCTTCTCTAAATGCGCCACTATTTCTGCTCCAACCAGGAGTATTACTTGTAAAAACAGCAGTTTTACACAGTCCTTCCCTGACTCAGAAACGGTCTTTGACCAGGACATAGATTCCTCCCAAACCAGGAAGGAAAAAACTTTGGTCTGCAAGCCTCAAAAGGACCATTTCACTAGCACCAACACAGTTACCCAGCAGACCATATATGTTCAATCTTCTCTTTCAGACACTTATTGCACCTTGCCACAAGACAGAAACAGCCTCAGTGCAACCCACGAAAGCCTTGTATCCCAGTGTAAGAACTCACCACAGGCCATTCTGATTCACCAGGCAGGAGGATTTGCTCAAAGCCCCAGCATCTGCAAAGACAACAGCCTTCCACAAGACAGTGGACTCCTCAAGTGCAGTGGACCTTGTCTCCAAACCAGCACAACTCTCACTCAAATCAAAGATCTTCCACAGTCTCACCCAGATTCCAGGGGTGTTCTGGATCTGAAAGTACCTTCTTCCCAAACCAGCAAGGAAACATCCTCAGTGAATATGCCCCAAAGCCACACCACAGCCCCTACTGTCATCCAACAAACTGTTTCCTGCCCACCTCCTCCTTCAGACAGTCATTGCAACACACCACAGGCTAGCAGCACTCTCAGGTCAAAGCAAGAAAGCTCCTTCTCCCAGTGCAGAGGGAATATACCTAACGTTCATGCCAGTAATAGATTTAGCAGTAAGCAGTGCCACCAGACAGTCTACTCTCACCATGAGTGCTTGACCAGCACCTGTGCCCAGCAGTGTGTGCATGACCATGGCATGACCCCCAGCAGCCCTGCCAAGCCTGCTGCCCCTCCTCAACCTGAGACACAGACCCAAGCTTTGGCTCCGCAGGTTAACCCGCATGTCAGACTCCCTTCCTCTCCACCTCATCTACTAACTTCAGACCAAGACCCAGACATTTGTCAGCCCATGTTCATCCGTGAGGAGATCAGGCTTACTCCTCAGATCCAAGGGCCTCCTCTTCCAGGTCCTCCTCAGTCCCAGGCCCAGGCAGAGTCTCTTCCCCAGGGAAAAGCCTCTAAACCTGGCCCTCCCTTCTTCACCAGGCCCCTGTCTAGAGCTACTGTCATGGAGGGCTCTCCCGTGACGCTAGAGGTGGAGGTGACTGGACACCACGAGCCCACGCTTACCTGGTGGGTAGCATACAACCAGCTCCACAATAACACACAATGAAATATTTTATCACCCAGTTTACCTTGAGGTACCTTTTACAGCTGCATTAACATGAGCTCTAGCGTTTAGATGTGTCCTGCTGTCCCATTTGTTTCCCTCACATGACTGATTTATGTGACTGTAATTAACGCAGTGTTTATTACAGGGTTTATTTCACCATGAATACGAGTTGAACACCACTTCAAGAGCTTTTTTACGTCAGTCGAAGGAATTTCAAAGACTGCCTTTTGCACTCACAGCCAAATAGTTAACAACAAACATGTTATGGGCAGTCAAGCAAAACGTATCTAAATTGTAATTTTTTTAACCACTAATAAAACTCAAAATATCACTTCACTTCAGCAGTAGCACGAATAGGGTCCCTACACATAAACTGAAGTACTGATAACTTAGTAAGTGAACATAGGGTTTATTAAAAAGACTTGGGTGGTCCAGATCAGCAGATTCAACATTTTCCTGAAAAACAGGCAGATGTGTCTGTGAAGACAAGGAAGGAAGGAAAGGAAGGAAAAGGACAAATCTGCTGATCTGGAACACCCTTCATCAAAATTTTTTTATGAAAAAAAGATGTTGGTCTTAAAAAAGTCTTGTCTTAAAAGAGTTATCCAAGTCTAAGTTATCGGTACTTTAGTTTATGTGTGGGGACTCTATTCGTGCTACTGCTGAAGTGGTTAAACGTGGTGATTTATTTAAGTTTGGCTGACCAAATTTGTGGCTGTAAAAACGAGACTCACAAACAAAATTCCAAACAAACTCAAAATTCCTTCAACCAACATAAAATAGCTGTTGAGAGGGTGTTTGTACTCATGGTGAAGTAGACCCTGGGTTCAAATTACTCCAGACCATCACTTTAAAGTTAAACCCCTTTGAATATAATCTTGTTTGTTACACTGTAAAAGGGCAGCAATTATTATTATATTAAAATGAACTCAAGCATTGGATAGAAAGCTTATTCTCCCTGTTCCCATACTCACGATCTTGATCTTTTGTCTATGTGCCTGTGTTTTTGTTAAACTAATACAAATATAATTCAGTGCCTTAGCATATTTCTGTCACACTATACTGCCTAGCAACAACAGCAACTCCTAGTTTGCTGCCATTGTGAAGAATAATCCGTTAGATTTGACATATTTGAGATTAAATCTAATTCAGTTCATTTAAAAACTTACTCCACTCCTTACTGCTCATACTACTCCAGTCATGTGACATAGCTGTCACAGCTGACATATCACATAATTTGGTTTATACCCCACCTGCAGTGTAGTCGTGAGTAGAAGTGATCATCACATTGACATTAGTCCCAGGTGGTAGTATGTACATGATGGTCTGACCGTTGTGACTCTACAGGTCAGTTTATAGGAAAAATCCAGAGTTACCAACATTCTAGAGATAGTTGCGTCAAGACAAATGTTTTTTTTAAACCACTGTAAGGCTCAAAATAACATTTCACTTCTGTGGTAATGAGGAGATGGTTCCTACAGACAAACCAAGTTGTTAATTTTGCTTGATTGTTTATGAAGTTCGTAAAAGTTGATTGTTAAATGCAGAACCAAACACTCTACACCCTATCTATCAATGACTTTAAACCTTATCTACAGTATATACACCTATCTGGGAAAAGACGATGTTAACATGCTAACAACCTGGACGTTACACTAACCGTATTTAACAAATGATAACTAATATTAACTTTCACACTAAGTGAAACTTTTCACATGAAACTCAGCAGTGTGTTGCAAGTGTAAAATGAAGCTGTCACGTCCTGAGTGAGCAGGAAGTGAAGTGTGTTGATAAGCCTCATCTGAAGCTTCTAGTAAACACTGGGAGCACCGAGCAGACGGCGGTGAGGTGCGGTGGCTGGGAGCTGAGCACTGATGAATCTCGGCACACTGAGACTGAGATGTTGGCGGTCTGTTATCGCAGACTTTCTCATTCTTCATCACGCCTGGTTTTTACATTTTAACACATCATTCACCAGTTCAGCTTTGACCTTCACATCCAAGCTGCTGTAAAGCCTTTGCCTTTTTAATGTGTGTTATGTTATAATATTAGAGTTTGATAATAACATTTTTTTTGTTTTCATTCACTAGTTGTTTGCTGATAGTGACTCATTAACCAAAGTTTGCTAGTTAACAAGTGATTCCTGCAAGTTTTAGTCTGTTTGTTCCACTGTAACGCAAAGAAGGTAGACAACGAACAACACCTCAACTCAGACTATGAGTGGATTTCCACACATCACAAACAACATTATTTATAACACTCACAGATCTTCTACCGATGTGGTCAGGCTTTACGTGTGTTGTGTCCAAACTGTTGTCAGGTGTCCCCTGGCTCTGAGTGAGGCTGTGTGCTGTCTGACCTGCTGTCATCGTGGTCGCTTCAGGTTTAAAGATGGAGACGTGTCAGCCATCAGCCTATGCCGAGCGCTGGTCTGTGAGGACAGGAAACACTTCCTCTTTAACCCAGAGGCGTCGGACTCAGATGGCGGAGCGTGTGAGGCCCGGGCTGCCGTCTGTCATGACTCCCAGCGGATGGCTGGTAACATCAGCGATGGTGGTGATCGATGGCTGGTGGCCGAAGTGTTGGACATCATGGGTGTGGACTGGCTGACCTGGTTTGGTACTCTGTGTGTTCTCCTGTGGCTGCTCTACTTGATCATACTCTGATCTTTTCCACCAGGGGACCTGAATGACCTGTAACCCTGGACCAAACCTGCCAGGTTGTGGATCCAGTATTTTCCACTTTGTGTTATAAACAAGTAACATGAATCTAGAAATAGTTTCTATTTTTCTCAGTGACCTTCAATCTGCGTGCACTAAAGAGAAAAGGTCAGATCAGGATTTCTGTGACTCTTTACCCCTTTGCCTTCAAACCAGCACACAGTTCTTCAAGGACTTGCAGGTGGTTTCAGTCTATCTTTGTATCTCTGTGTCTTCATGTGGTTCCACACTGGGGACCAGACCACCTGTTGCAGGACTCCTGGTCCCTCTCATCTCTGAAGACCGATTATTATGACTTTGGCTGTTTGTGTTTGGTAGAACAGAGCAGTCAGCATCGGTTTGAAAATGAAATTTTATGCAGTTTTAAAAACATTTCTGAGAAACAACAGAAAAAACAGACTTCCCTCAACACATGAGCCGTGAGTTATGAATGAACATATCGGCTGTGGTTCAAACACGTTGTTGAGTCCTGCAAGTAGGATTCAGTTAAACCTCTGGAGCCCAAAAATGGGGGTCTGGACCCCAGATTTTTAGGACTGATATATATTCACATTGGATTTATTTGAAACAGTTAGGTTATTAGATTATTATTATTATTAATAGCTTAAAATATTATTGGTTAGAAATAAACATAGCATAATTTTAAGTCTGTTCCTGTTTTATTTCATTGTACATAAGTCAGCTATGAAGGAATAGGGGAAAAAAGTAGGATAAGAAGCTACAATTTATGCAATGGTACCAAATGTTGGGAAATAAAAGGCAATCTGTACATAAGTACAATTACCTTTATAATAATAGGATAAATAAATGAAAGACAGCTCCCAATGAATGTCTAATTAATTAATGTTTTGTTTGGGATCTCACGCTGGAGATTTTATTTTAAAATAAAAAGAATGAAGAATGAGGCCAGGACTGTTCGCAATGAAACAGCCTCTGAGTGAAGTGTTGGAACGATGAGTCGACTCTGAGAAGAACTGGATGCTTCAAGTAGCTGAGGGCGTTCCTAATAAAGTGCTCTGAGCGTTAATGATTAGCAACAATCATTTCTTCTACCATAAATCAGGTTTGTCTGTGCAGCACATTTCAACAATGAGGCAGGGCAATGTGCTTTACATGATACATGAAACCCATTAAGACAAAAATGTTAAAGTAGCAAATAAAGATCAGATAATAAGAATAACAAGAAATACAAAAATAAAAGTTTCAGTGCAGTTTCAGGATAATCAGTCTTAAGACTTCAAATGTGAAAGCAGTGAGTTATAGCAGACCTGCAGCTCCCTAAGAGCTGGTTCCTAATATGTGGAGAATAAAAATTCAACTCCATTCAATCTCCACATGTGGTTCTGATCAGTCTAGAGTCTCTGGACTGGTCTGGGACTTGTCTGGGTCTGGATGGTTAAGAACAAGACAGCAAGTCAGACAAAAAAAAACAGAGTTCTATTTTAAAATAAATTCTTTGACAAACAGGAAGCCAGTGCAAAGATCTGAGACTTACTGGGTCCTGGTGAGGACTTGAGCAGTAAAACAAACTGAACAGTAGAATGAAAACCATAGAGCTGGGACAGCTACTAATTCAAATTTAATGCAATCTACTTTCATTTCTTGTAGCTCAACTTATATGATTGGTATAAGTGTTAGTCTGGTCCATATTGGACTATTTTGGCCCTCAGACTGCCCATCAATACAAGTTCAAGCATAATTCAAACCGAAATATAAAGTATAAATTTCTTCAATTAGAAACCACAGTCAGAAATAATAATTCAATAATAATAATAAACAGTATAGGAGGCTATAACTGTTGGAACAACCCCAGGATTTCTCTCTGATGACATCACACAGGCATTGTGAGGATAAAACTTGCGTTAATGTGTCCATGCACCTTCCCTCCAATATTGATTTCATACTGCTAAAACAGAGTTGTCACTTTGTTAAATACACCTGTACAGTTGTGATTAAAATGTTCTCAACATTAATAATGTTAAGAACATTTATTATACACAACAAAAATTGAAAATACCTTTTGGATTGTTGTAACAATGGTCCCACTTCAAAACAATTCTCACTGCAGCGAGTTGACGTCTACACCCAAGCAAAAAGTATGAACCATCACTAATATAACACTTCAACAACAAAACTCAGATTAATTCAAAGAAGTAGTTTGCATTCATTGGGGCCATGAACACTCACTGCTGCAGGGAAGGTCAGTACAGATGCAGCTGTTAGATAGATGGAGTCATCCTCACACTGATGCTGCAAATCAGACTTGAACACATCAAGTAGTGAGGATTGGAACAGGTTAATGTGCCATCATCTGTTCTTCCTTTCATTTTTGGCTGCATGTTGTGTTTTACTATTGGAGTACCACTGGGCAATGCTTACAAATGAAAATAAACTTATGCACTTGGTGAATCATTCTTGGCCTTATCTTTGAGTAGTTATGAATTCTTGTTAATAATAATACTTCAATGACCTGAGTACATCTTTGACCATGGCCTGCAGATCCTCTGAAAACCCCAGGTGTTCTATATTAAAATAAATGAATTCTTAAATAAAAGTTTTCATCCTGCAGTGTAGTGACCTCTGTGACTGCTGTATGATTTTATACAGCAGCTAATGTTGTTAATATTAATACTTATGTAACACTATTTTAGCTGGTGTAGCCAGGGATTGTTGAAAACTACTGAACTATTGACCTACTTCAGAATATAAATCACAATACATCTAACTGAAACATTGTGTTATTTTTTTCACCTTTTCTGTCTTTCTTTTCTTCTTCTTTTCTTTTTTTTTTTTTTTTTTTTTTTTAAATACACAGTAAACTCTACACTTTACTTTTGGGTATCTAACAGTGATTTACATAAAAGTAAAAAAATTAGAGGGTAGCTGGTGGCTTCTCTAACAATTTACATTTTCTTTATGATTTTCATGGGTCTGTGTTCTCCCTCTTCACGGACGGTCCTTTTCAGAAAATAACGAATCTGCGGATGTAACATCTGGAGTAACTCAGTCTGTGGCACCGTTGTAGGCCGCAGCGAAACACGGACAAACCACGTGGCCTTTCTGGGTAGACACAGGATAAATGTCTGGTAAGATACATGTCTGTGTACACTGAACTTAATCCAGAATGAAAATAAATAAATAAATAAAAAGCTTTGTAAGTAAGCTTTGTACACAAACTCGCAATCGCTGAAAGAATTCTGCGTATTACCTGGCACCGCCAATGACGTAACGATAAACGATAAGCATAATTACATTTATTTAATTAAAGATGAATCAGAGATTAGAACGTCAGTCATCGGTCGGTCCGATCGGTCCATCTTTTAGTCGGAAATTCACACTCTCTCACATGTGAAGATGTGTATTGGGTTGGTTGTAAAAATATTTGAAAAAATTTGAAGACATAAAGCTTACAGCAAGTGTGTGTGTGTGTGTGTGTGTGTGTGTGTGTGTGTGTGTGTGTGTGCGTGTGTGTGTGTGTGTGAGAGGGAGAGTGCATAGTCAGTGAGAGTTTGTGTGTCTGAGAAAGAGAGAAAGTGTGTGAGTGTATCGGTGTGCTTGTGAGTGTGTGTGTGTGTGTTTGTGTAACAGTTTTCATACCATATTTAGTCTGAAGGAAACTTTGTTTTCTAGTTTAAATTAGTTTAAATGACTTATTTCTCAGCTCCAGTGGATCTGATTGTAACAGAACAGTGGATTTAACAAGTTCTTCACCTCATTTCATTTATTTTTTTTTTTTGTCCTCACATAAATGTTTCAGTCTCAGATCAGTCAAAATTGAACACATGAAATGCACCAGAGATCCAAGCTGTAGAGGAATGATACCAGCGCTGCTGGTATTGAAGTCTTCAAATATTTTCTTACAACCCAATACACATCTTTACATGTGAGAGACTGTGAATTTCCAACTAAAACATGGACCGATCGGACAGATGAGTGATGTTCTAATCTCTGATCCACCTTAAATGAAATAAATGTAAGTGGTAATGTGGATGTCTCACTTCCACATTTCTGTCTGTCTCTCCGTCTGTCTCTGTTAGGTAAATTGGTTGGCAGGTGTGATGAGTTGCATGAAATGGCTCCCCGGTCTTCCCATGATTCCCTGCCGTGCCTGTGGGGGGGCCGACCAATGGTGTGGCCCGTCCTCAGTGATGTCACAGCGGTATAAAACCCCCCGTCGCCTGGCTGCCTGCTCTGAGCAGAGTCAGCGTTCCCGGCCTGGACGCCTCGGCTGGAGGGACTGCTGTGAGGAGGAAAAACAAAACTACACGGCGTTGACGGCCTGTAGTTTTGTTTTTTTCTTTGGGGTTCCTTCGAGGCTCAGCTGTTCTCCTTTTGGATTTTCTGACTAAATTTTCTGGATAAAGAGGTTTTTGATCTTCTGAAGACAGCCCTCTTCTGGGCATCCCAGGCATCCTTGTACAGACAAGTAAGTGTCTCAGAAGTTTTGCATCGTGTCGTGATTGACAAGCTGCAGCTGACTGACGCCTGCTTCCTTCACACTCTAACACTCAGACATTTGTCTGCTAACACTCACACACCTGGTTCACACATTCATTCATTCATCTTTTAGTCACTTTTCAGAGAGTGACAGTGACACACCGGGGGCTTTTTGCTGCTTTTCCATGCTGAAGGTTATAACGGGACATCCCAGAATAGCCCTGATAGCATCAGAGTGGACTCTCAGCTGGGCGGCTGATGGCTTTTTAAGGGAATCAGCAGCAGGGCTATCAGTTGCTTCTCCAGCTATGTGCCACATGGTGGCTGTCAATCAACCTGAGGTGTGCTGGAGGGAGGGGGTGGCTGTTATTTTTAGTGTTTGGTGTCCAGTGTTAGATAACCCCCCACCCCAGTTATATTACACAGAGCACTGAGTGGAGGAAGTGCCTGACACCTCAGTGAGGCTTTTATTTTGGAGGAGAGTGAACACCTGTTGGCTGAGGTTTTTTACTTTTAGTTTTAAGTTGAAAAGTGAGACTGTAGAGTGAACTGGAGGTGTGTGGCGGGGGCGGTTGTGTCAGTGGTTTGATCCTGTGGCATTTACTTTATTTTGAAGGAAGATCTATGGCTTGGTCATCTGTGTGTGAGAGTTGCTGCTGATGCATTGAATATTAAAAAGTGAGACAGCTGTTGATCATCATGTATGGGGAGGGGATAGAGGGGATGGGATGGGGGACATTTTAAAAGCTAAATATAAGAAAATATATACAGTATCTAAATAAAATTAAATGAAAGCAAAGAGGAGTTGCAGTTTTTAAAGAATAAAAGTAAGTGATTGTTGCATCATTTCTATGTGATGTTGCAGGAAGTCATGTATCAATCTGATGTCAAAATAAAATATTAAAACTTTTTTTTGTTCCAAACCAAACACCCTGAAAAAAGAAAGAAACATCAAGAGATGTTTTCTATTTATGTGTTTATGATAAATTTGAGGTAAAAGTTCAACTCCAGAAGTGTTGTCATTGAAATAGAAGAGTAAATGATGACGTTGTAAAACTGCTGTGGCCTGTTTTAAGCTACTGTGTGTGGATTATTTTACTCACACATTACTGTGGGCAGCAGTTGAACTTTTAACTCTTTTAGGTGTAGCAGATTTTAAAACACAACAGCTCATTATGTTCTTTGAGCTGAGCAGTAAAACGTTGAATATACGGAGAAAAGTTTGTGACAGCTGCACCTCAGTAAATGTTGGTCTGCGTCTGCGCAGACAAGCGCAGATGCTGTCATGTCTGACTCACTTTTTAAAAAACCTGCGCGAACAGGCGGCGTTGCAGGTGAGTCATCAGACTAAGTTTAGCTGTAACCAGATCTGGTTTGTGGCGTGTTCAGCATTTCACCAAAACCCGATTTATCAGTCTATAAACCCCCACCCCTTGTTCCCCCACACCTCTCCAATGTGCCAGGTTCACCTGAAGGGGATTTTCATCAGGTTTGAGGACAGATTTGAAAAAAAAAAAAAAAAAATGGTTTCCTGATTTCTCTGATTTTTCTCAGTGATCTGGTTCATAAAACAAAAACCAAACAAGGTACAGATCACAGAGTATGTAACTAAAATCCAGACTTTCACTTAAATTTGTGAAGTAAATCTAACAGTTTCAGAATAAATGATTTATTTTAAGTTTTATTAAGGGTCTTAAGAACAAAACAAACCTGTGATGAACAAAACACAGATTGACTTCTTGTCACTTTAGACTTCAGATCATGATGTTTTTTTATTATCAGGACAGTTATGTATTTGTCTGCTGATTGATGAGGTTTAAAAGCGAATATCAGAACTGCAGAAAATGGGTCAAAAAATGAGTTGACGAGAGAAAACTTTGAAAACATGAAAATCCTTTGTGCTTTGTGAGACTGAAGCTGATGTTTCACTATTTGGGTCTGAGGAAACATTTTAGTGTGAAGTGATGTGATGTCACAGCAACAGCTGTCACTGTTTGTTTCAGGAAGGTGTGTGTGGGGTGCGGGGTGGGTTCAGAGAATCTCAGCTGGTCTTCCCTGTCTGTTGCCTACCATGGACCTTGACCACAACCAGGACTAGGACCAGGAACTAGACCTGGATAACTTACTGCCAGCTCATGTAGAGACACCAGGTTCTGTTTGAGTTTAAGGAACAACTAGAATCAGTCAGAGTCAGGTAGGGCTAGTGCAGGGCCAATTAAGGTGAGTCTGGACGAAGTGAAGCTAGCCAGGACCAATCAGACCCAGACTGGGTTTACACATCCAGAGGAGACCAACAACGGCCTGTTACAGCAATAGAGATGAATAAAATAACATCCAAACCAAAACCAAAACATTTGTGAGCAACTTGGAGGAATCAGAACCAACTCTAAAGACCATACTGCTCCAAGTTGGTCAAATCAGGGCCAGAGCCCTTCGGGGCCAGGCCTGGCCTGTGAAATCTTATCAAAGCTAAAACCAGGAACAGTGAGATAAAACAAACTGGGTTAAAGTCACTGGAAGGCACTATGTCAAATCAAGACAGACCAGGAGACAAACAGGGACTGGGCCAAATCAAAGCCAACCCAGTCCAACCAGGGTCAGTGTGTCTAAGTAGGTCACAGCTGGATCAATGGGGGCAAAACAAGTTAATCAAGAGCCAGTCAGAGACAAGAAGTGTGTGACATCATCACAACCAACTGCTCTGACAGCAAGCTGCCACGGCTCAGAGTCATTTGTGATGAAATCGCTTAAATTTGTGTTTTGTGTTGTGGTTTGTGATGCAGTTTGAGACAGTCTTGATGGATGGACACTATAATGGAGAATCTCTGCTGACTTTTACTGTCACAGATCAGCTCACACAGAATTCATTTATCAGTCATTTGAGGGTAATGAAACAGCTCATGATGGTTCTCAGGCTGTGAGGAAAAAAAATCTGTATTTTTTTTTCCTGATATATTGATTGATTGGTTTGAAAATAACCAGCAGAGAAACCAGCAGTGCTGAAGTGCATGTGAAGTTCAGTATTTAAGGCCCACATAATCAGTCATGTTTGAATTGTTGTGAGTGAGGAATGAGCTCACAGCCTCTTCACTCCTTACGCACATTTGTCATCTGTGAACAAACAAAACGCCCACAAGAACAACAGTAGACTGCACACAGAATGAACAGAACCTGTCCTCTCCTCTGTTAGATTGGATTGCACTGAAACTGAGTCTGAAGTTTAAGTGTTTGTTCTTTAATACAAATGTTTGGGCTCTGAGCTTCTTTTAATCAATTTCATTTGCATTTTATAAGTCTACAGTATAGCTGAAACAGTCACTTTCCTAAATTCTGAGTAAACTAAATTGAATTGACCTGAAACTAGTTTGAAAGGGAAACCTTAGACCAGTTATCCTGGAGTTTAACAGGTGTTTAATCCTCTGTGAGCTTTGCAGTGGATCAGCTGGTGGTTTTATCAGCCAGACCCTGCGGAGCCTGGACCACCTCCAGGGACACAGCTCCTAAAAATAAACTGATGGTCCGAGCTTCTGCTGCTGCTTTATCACAAAGGGAGTCTCACTGTCAGCAGATTGAGTGGCAAAGAAAACATGAAACACAGCAGGACATCAGGTTGAGGGACCAGAACATCTCAGTATTAGCTCACAAACAGAAAATATATAAATATACATTTATTAAATATTTAAACCAGTCATGTTTAGTCATCCATGACTGTTTACAGAGTAGAAATAACCCTGCCAGTGCTGCCTGGTGGACAATAGAGAAACTGTCTCCCCTGATGGTGATGCTGGTCACCAGTCACTGAAAGAGAAAAACTATTGATATGATGTAGTAAAAGTGCACAGTAAGAACAGTGATGATATAAAATATATTTATACTGCTGAGTAAGACACATGCTCAAATCTGATTATTAGCTACCTAATCAATCATTAGAAATCATTCAGTCCTCATGGTCCCATGAGGATTAACCACAGTAACTCAGTGTCAGAGAACTGCAACACTGTTCACACAATACAACTTCTCCGGTTCTCTATTGCTAATTATTATTAATGTTAGCCTTAGCAGCTTTTTTGTGCTTGATGTGTAAGTCAGTTCAGGTACATGCTGTTCTCCACTGTTCACCTGCAGTTCCTCAGGTTCTCAGCAACGTCTTGGAGAAGCTGCCACACTTATTCTGTGGATTTTGTCTCAAATGTGACACGATGTCACGCTGACTTTGTTACGTTCACATCTGGGATTTTTATGGCTCTGGCTGTTTTTTGGACTAATCTGACCAATCAGACATCTCCATGATCAGCCCAATCGGGAGATGTCTGATTGGTTTCACAACAGTCACAGTGTTTTCTGCTTTTACAGGCAGAAAGGTCAGTTTGCGGTTTGACAGAGGTTTGTGTTTACAGCTGTAACGCACAAGCTTTATTTTTTACAGACTTACTTTACTTTTTTTTTAACTTAAGAAGATTATTACTCTGGCTCATAATTTGCAGGTTGAAATCTCCAGACAGACTAAAAAAATACAAAACAATACATTACATGTACGTGATGTGTCCTTTATGATAGTTTAGTTAGAGGATTAACCCAATCCAATCTAAGATCTAAGATAATGCTGAATTTATGTGAAAATGTGAGGTTGTGTGTGTTGTGTATGTGTAGGTTTTTTTTTCTGTAACAACAGCTGTTTTCATTTAAAAAAAAAAAAAAAAAAAACCCATGTTTACGTATGTTCTGTCGTGTTGTGTTTTGTCTCTGCAGGGTGCCGACCAACATGTCAACACAGGCGCCAACATTCACACAGCCGCTGCAGAGCGTCGTAGCACTTGAGGGTAGTGCTGCGACGTTCGAGGCTCAAGTTAGTGGTAAGGAAGCTTGTATTGTCTTTTGGCTTTGGATTTTATTTGCACATAGAGACTGAGCGCCACATCATACCAGTGCTACTGAAGCTTTGTCATGTTAGTTGTGACAGCAACATCAGTACATCAATACTGATGGATCAGGTTAAAGCCAAGTTTAACAGTCAAAATGAACAAGCATTTTGTTGTTTCATCCTGATGTTCTCTGTCTTCAGCAGCATCAGAGGAAATTCTGGATCTGAATTTAATCTCTCTGTGCTCAGTACTTGTTGACTATCATGCTTTGCATATTGTTTTTATTTTTTTTTATTTTTGTGGTTGTTTTTTTTTCCACTCTGGATGAAGTAAGACTCCTGCTCCTGGTCTTAGACTCACAGAGATCAAAGTGAAACACCTTTCTTTAGTCAGTGGTGTTCTTCCTCTGTCCTCTGCAGGTTCTCCAGTTCCTGAGGTGAGCTGGTTCCGTGATGGCCAGGTTCTTTCCACCGCCGCTTTGCCCGGCATTCAGATCTCGTTCAGCGACGGCCGCGCTGTTCTGAGGATCCCCGCTGTGACCGCCGCACACAGCGGAAGATTTTCTGTTAGAGCCACCAACGGCGCTGGACAAGCCACAAGCACCGCTGAGCTCCTCGTGACAGGTGAGGCATCTGTCACCTTCTTCTTCTCTGGGAAGTGTTTATGTGTGGATAGAAGACGTGACTGTCAGTTAATCAAATGGCTACAAAGACAAGTGAAATGACTAAAAACAATCGTGATATGAAAAACAAAGACACATGAACCACCTACAAAAAGATGCAAAACTCAAACAGGTGAAAAATGTCTCAGCAATACGAGCAATTAACAGTGACACAATGTTGTAAATGACTATAGTTCTAATTGTAGCTACATCTGCCCTCTGTTAGAAATACAAATCTGAGTTGTTTGTGAAAACAGTGATTGTCTGAGCCTCAGTGTGAGTCTATATTTATCCTGCTGTGAGCTGTCGGGTGTGGCCTGTTACTTTATCCAGTGATTAAACAGATATAGATGCAGCTGTTGCAGCATAGCTTTCCTTAAGAGGAACCTGGAGTTTATTAAGTCATCAACAACTTGAATGTGGACCAGCGAGGATCTCATGTCGATGTCCTCAGATACAAAACCCCACATGTCAACTAGATGATGGTAAAACAGCTTGACTATGTGAAAGAGACGTGTTTTAAGTTTCCATTTTCTTCACTGCAGCTGAAGTGAATAGCCACTGAGTCAGTTAGTTAACGGAGAAAAATAGTTTTACATATTGTCAATAAATATTATACATTGTATATTATATAAGGACGTCACCTTCAACTTTGGGGAATTTTTTTTCTCTTTCTTTACTCTTGACATCTTTTCATTTCTGTTTTTACTGACACTGTTCTTTATTTCTCTGGTTCTGGTTCAACACTGGCACTTTTTCAGCTTCAGTCAAGGAATTTGTTATAATTACACAGTGCTTGTCTGTCCATTTGTAGAATAATAAAACTGGTACAGAAACTGAGGAATGTGGTCCAACAGCTTTGGGGTTAGTTATCATAGATGACAAACTTTATCCCCGTTCAGTAGTGGATCGTGAGCATACATATTAGTGGGTCCGATATCTTAATCGATAGCCACGCCCCTTTGGGCGTGCTTAAAATATTATCATAATATTATATTATAATATAACAATATTATTAATGATGGTAATAATAACAATAATAATAAATATATATTTGTTGGTATATATTCTATATATTACATTTCAATTTCTCTGAGGGAATCTTCCTCATTCATTCATATATATATATATATAGTATAAAAGTCTAACAGTATGGGAACTGTCTTGATTATTAATCACCGCTTACTCTTCAGCCGGCGTTTCGATTGAAGTCGTAACACAATTGCGCTAAGCAGGTCTATAATATAAACATGTCTGCAAGCAAGGCCTACATTTTAGAGATTATTTTGAATACATTTCACATCATGTAGCGTTATTGATGAATGACAAAGATGCCAGGTTATAATGACAAAGACAGATAAAAAAAATGTTTTTTTTTAAAAGAAACTCCACACTGTTTGATATGGCAGGTTCAAAGCTTTGCGCCATCGCCGCGGTTGTTATGGTCACGTGAGGTCTAACGCGAGTAGTGGACCAATCAGTGAGCTAGTGCCGTCAAAATGTGTTCTTGGGGCAGACTCATTCCTGCCCATATGCGACTCTATCAGCGCTGCCTGCAGTTCCGATCATTGCCGACAGGGTGATATGATAAATCTACAGACGATTGTGGTCGCTGACCTGTCCTGCCCCACAACTGCGATTAGACATTAAACTGATAATCAATCACCAAAAAAATAGTAAAAAAAATAAAGTCAAAATAGTTAAATAAGTAATACATTAAGTAATGAACATTATTTGAGGAACTATTTTGGGGGGCAGATGGGCATGATTTTTTTGTAGGGGCGCTGCCCCACCTGCCCATATGTAACCAGCTGTGCCTGTCCCCATCTCTGCTCTCTGTATCTCACTTTCAAGTGCGTCATATCTGTATCTGTGTCAGGTACAGTAGTTACCTTGATTCCAGTGAAGATCTCTCTGCACGTCATCCGGACTAATGAAACATCTTTTCTGTCTTCAGCGGAGACGGCGCCTCCTAACTTCCTTCAGAGACTGCAGAGCTCATCAGTGAGACAGGGCAGCCAGGTGAGGCTGGACGTCCGGGTCACAGGAATCCCCACACCCGTGGTGAAGTTCTACCGGGAGGGAGCTGAGATCCAGAGCTCAGCAGACTTCAGGATCCTCCAGGAGGGAGACCTGTACAGTCTGCTAATTGCTGAAGCCTTCCCAGAGGATTCTGGGACATATTCTGTGACCGCCACCAACAGCAGCGGGCGGGCCACTTCCACTGCTGAACTGCTGGTTCAGGGTGAGAAATGTATAAGGATATCGGAACAGTATTATAATAGAATTTAACAGTATCAGAAGGTGAAAGTGACCTGAGTTTTGCTGTCATGTTGTATCTGATCAGCTCTAACCATGGTGTATGTGTTTCATTGCAGGTGAGGAAGCTGTACCTATTAAGAAAACCAAGACTATTGTATCCACATCCCAGATGGCGACTTCCCAGATGAGAGTGCAGAAGGTGAGATATTTTCCAGATCATTCAGTAAACCTGAAGCTCAGATAAGACAAGGTCACTGGGCAGGGTTCTCCTTTGTTCCCATGATATAGATTATTCTCTGTTTTTATTTAAAGTGATGTTGTAATTTATCATCTGTGAAACTTTGTGAAATCAGTTGTATGTAATTTTATTTACCCATGTCATCGACCAGCCACTGTTTGACTAAATTCTACATATCATTTCTTTTTTCTGAAATACATCAATGTGTTATTTTGCTCAGAAGGTGGAGGGGAGAATGCAGACCTCCACCCAGATAGAGATGCAAGTAGAGGGAGGAATGATGGCTCAGCACTTAGCTCACAAAACCCCTCCACGGGTTCCCCCAAAGCCGACCTCCAAGTCTCCTCCGTCCTTTGTTTCCAAGGTGACGGGCGGGCGCCAGCAGTCACCTTCACCCGTCAGACACGTGAAAGGGCCGACACCCACACCTGTCAGGTACCGACGCCGCCACTGAGTCCCTTTGTGATATCACACTATGTGTTTTTTTACTGTACTGATGTAGCTATGTCATTGTCGTCCACAGGCCTGTTTCACCCTCCAGCAGACCGTCCATCTCTCCCATCAGACCGGTCAAGTCTCCTGTCATGACCAGGAAACAGGTGAGAGTTCACATCCAGACATGTTAATGATGTATGTCGCAGAGTTAATCATCAGTCACTTCTCTAGAACACAGTTATTATTAATTTCATCCACCACCTCCCATGTCAGTGATAGTTGTTGTGTGGCTTCCCAAGCTTTATGAGAGATTCATGTGGCAGCAAATACACGTATGATAATGCAGTAAGTACTCATAATTAATGAAATACTCAGCTGCAGCTTCACTGTTGAGACACAAGATGGCAGCAAATAGATTACAAATATGGAGAATAATAAAGCTTGATTGATTTCTAATTCAAGAAAGGTGTAAAGCAGGCATAGTGAAAACAAAACCATCTCCATCTTCATCTCCAAACCATATACAAAACAGTCTCCATGGTAGATTCATGTGGAATGTTTTGAATCCACTGCCTTGTGCCACTACTTTTTTGTAAACATGAACATAAACATGAATTTAAGTTTCAGAGATCTTTAAAACTTTTTTTTTTTTTGCATAACATTATTTTTTACAAAATGCAGTCAGAGGAGCTAGCCAACGTTAGCATAAGCAGCTGTTTACTTACTAGACGAGTAGTACTGTACATGTTAGCATGCTAACCATCTATCTACTTGCATTCAGTCTTCCCCTGAACAAGTAGCTGCTCAGAGGCCGTGTTCTTCAAGGTCTTGGTTCAGCTTCAGAGAAAATCTCTGCACAGCATGTTTATACTCTGTGCCTCCTTCTGCAGATATCTGCTGCTGCAGAGGTCCTGCCACCCTGGAAGCAGGGAGACTACGTCGCTGAAGCTGGCTACACCACTATGACCACCATGACCAGCATCAGCGGTGCCACCCAGCTGCACATGGAAAAGCACTGGGAGCAGCAGGTCGCTGCCACCAGAGAGGTGAGAGCGGCGCTGACAGTCGCCTGCGGCTGTTTGTGTCAGCATGCAGCCTGTGGAAAACATTACGTATGTAACGTTTTTTGAAATCTGTGGACTTCTCTGCTCGCATATGAGTGTGAACATGATGATTGTGTTTTTGAGGGAAATTCTAATTGAAGGAATTCTCTTTTAAATCCAAGTCATAATACAATTGATGCATAGTGAGTGACGAATGATCAGAATGCACAGTGAAGTATCAGTGAACTAACAGATGGTGATGAAGTGAGCAGTGTGTGGGTGTGGCTCTGCAGCGTGAACATGTGTCGTGTGTGTGTGATGCGTCAGGACAAGCATGTTTCCCAGGACGATAAGAGTGTGGCTGTGGCTACTGTGGTGGCAGCTGTGGATCAGGCTCGCGGCCGGAAGCCACCCGAGGCCGCTGTGTCTGGAGACCAGGTAGACCCCTCACCCCCACTATCTGCTACCATCATCACCTCATCACTCCCCCTGCTGGTCACACTGCAACCTCGTTGATCTTTTTTCACTCTCTCTCATGAATGTTTGTGGCAAACGTATCAACAGCAAATGTTGACTTTGTTCAGCATGTTCCTGTTTCACCAAAGGACGAAATTTTTTCACTTTTACAATCCACTGCCCTTCTTTTTAGGACAATTATGGCAGAGTCATGGCATATTACTATATAAAGTATATTACATACTTTGAGGTACAAAACTCGTTCTCATATTAAACACATATAAGAAAGTTATTACAAACAGAGTCTTCTTTCAAGAGACTTCTTTCACTTTGAAGCATTAAGTTTTACTTAATACTTAACCAGAAGCTTTACAGCTTGCCAGCTGTTGTTTTATGATCAGAATATCTTAAAGTGACAAAGAATTGCCGAATTGGACCTTGTAAAACATTACATGATGTAAAACCCTGAGGATGGATAGTTGACTGTGACTACACTTAATGTTCTGTTTATAAAGAAATAGACAAATTCAACTAAATTTATTGCATGGAATCAAAAGACATGATCATGTTTTCCTCTGTCTGAGATGTAACAGCAGTGGTGGACGTCATGTATAAACACTGCCATACAGGAGGTGTGAGTAGAGGTGAAGCTCAGATCTGTGGAGGATGAGGAGACAGGAACCTTCCTCACATTAACATCATTTTCTACTTTGGTGGCGTGGACACAGTGACTGAACATCACACTTTTAATTACAGCTCAGATCGTCAGACTGTAGATTTGAAGTGCATATATGTAAAAATTAAAATGTTGGAGCTGTTGAAAAATGTGTTTCACTTTTAATAGAACAACATCTCTTCTTGACCTTTTTGTCTCTTTTTTTCATGAAGTCACAGCAGAATGAATTGCATGTTTCACTTAAATGTTGCTTGCTGCATGGTGTTGTGGATTCACTGATGCTGGTCGTTTCACTTTCCTTTGCCTCCTGTGTCTGTAATGTGGAAGTATTTTCCTGTTGTATTTTGGGGCTTTTGGACAAGTGTCTTCCTCTTGCCATCCTGCCATGGACATCCTGAGATCTATGTGCTGCTTGTTATGTCTCCAGGCTGAGGGGGGGAAAAGAGCCGGGGCGGTGGCCACAGTGGTGGCCGCTGTTGACCTTGCTCGCGTTCGTCAGCCCGTGCATGTGGAGGGTGGTCGGACTGAAGAGGAGGAGGCTGTAGAGGTGGAGATAAGGCAGCAGGCAGCAACAAGTGCAGAGAGTCAAATTGTTGTGACTAAAACAGCAGCTGTTGAATCACCGGCTGCTGTCGCTGCCTCCTCAGAGCAGCACAGAGTCCAGGTCTCCCAGGTCGGAGGACTTTACTGAATTCATACTAGATGTTATATGATATCTGATGATAATAATGGAGCCTCTGCTTTCTTAACCTCTCATTAAACTCTGTTGGTTGCTCCAGATTCAGAGAACAACAGAAATCTCCTCCCATGTGGACACGGGTGTCAGCCCGTCCCCAGTGCCACATTTCACAGTTTCTAAAGTTTCTGTTCCTAAACATGAACCTAGCCGCGAGGTAAGGAGAGGAGCTGTAGGCCCACCGCCGCCATCCGAATACCTCCATTTCATCTTTAACACATGCACATCTTAACATACAGTCTCCACGGTTTTGTTATGTGGTGTGATTCACGTTGATGTGCTCCTCACAGTGTCACCCATCCTAAACCGTTTCATCTGCCGCAGCATCACAGCAGCACAGAATATTATATAATTTCCAGTGATTTCTAGTTTTATCACTTTAATACAGATTGTGTGAGGGCTGATGGACATCTAATGTTCACACCATGATTGTGTTTGTGATCTGAACTGGGGTGATTTTTTTTTTTTACAAATGAAACTGTTGTGACCCAGAATGAGTCAGTGAAAAGTCAACGTCTAAGTAAATGTGGGCAGTTTTAAAAATGTATTTAACTCTCTTAAATATAAGTACCAGTTTTATTACTTTTTTGATCAGCAGATTTTTTTAGGAAAAAAAACCTGCTTACATACCATGCTTTTCTTACTCAAATAATTGTCATTTTTTTAGGAAAAAATTTTCAACATTTGCTGGATAAAGTTTCTTAAATTGGATTTGCTGCATAAACAGACACAGTACTGAATGAGTTTGTGTAATACTTAAACAATAAGAGAATTTTAGAGACTTCACAGACCTGTATCTATTGCCCTGCTGAAAAAACAGCATTAATTCCCACTTCCACTTAGATTCACTCTCTAGTTCCTTCCTGGTTCTTTCCACTAACTCCTCCCCGGCTGAACATGGACATTTGTCTGTGATTATGGTTAATGTTGTTTTCATCGGTCAGGTGTCCATCGCTGGCTCTGCCATCGCCACTCTGCAGAAAGAGTTATCCTCCCCCATGTCTCCCCGAAAGATCATCAAGCCCGTCAAATCTCCCAGCCCATCTCGCAGGGCGGTGACGGCGGAGGTGCGAGTGACACCGGAGCCTCTCCCCCCACCATTTAAAGACATCAGATATCAAAGTCAGGTTGAATTACAGCGGGGTGCGGCATACGCAGTGAGTGAAGAGGAGTTTGAGGACTGGGAGCCTCAGGTTGGTCCGATGCCTCCTTTTCCGTCGTCCCACTTTTGTTGCTTCACAATTTAACTCCATGTGGAATGTCACCCGCGTTCCCCTCTTTACCGCAGCCAATCACATGCTGCCATTCCCCTGCCTCATGACGAATCCTCTTTTTCCTCCTGTCTCCATCTGTTGAGCTCTTCATCCTCTGCAGGATTTTTTGTTTCTGTCCTAACTGGCTTCCACCTGCTTCCATCCCCACAGACGTCCACGCTGTAACAGTGTAACACCGAGCTGTGTTGTGTGTTTGACCATGTTTCACTTGTGCTGTTGTTTCTCACCAGGAAGCAGCTGCGGTGCCCACAAGAGCCCAGGAGCCTGTTGTTCCTCCCACTCTTATTGCTGTAAGTACTGGTTCAATTCCTGGCTCTTTCAGTTCACATGTTGAGCCAGTGGCTGTCCTATCGGTATGTGAATAGAAATAGATAAAAAAAATTCATAAAGCAGAGTTTTGAGGCACATGTTAATGGGAAAATATGTAGTGTTGTGAGTGGCCACAAAAACACTAGAAAACACTATGTCAATGCAGTCCTTGTCCACTTCTTTACTTCCTGTTTTCTTCCTTCATAGTAAGATAACTGTAGTTAAGAAAATGACCTTGCAAATGGCCATGGCGTTTTAGGTGTCTTCACTTTTGTGTTCAGGGCTTGAAGAACGTGACGGTGACGGAGGGTGAGTCTGTGACACTGGAGTGTCAGATCAGTGGTCACCCGGCTCCTTCCATTATATGGTTCAGAGAAGACTACAAGATCGAGAACTCCATTGATTTCCAGATCAGCTACGAGAACAGATTTGCCCGACTGGTGATCCGCGAGGCGTTCGCTGAAGACAGCGGGCGCTTCACCTGCACTGCCACCAGCGAGGCGGGAACTGTCAGCACCTCCTGCTACCTGCTTGTCAAAGGTAATGATGAACAGAGGCCTGTTGATTCATAGTAATCACATACAAATTATAAATATGAATTCACGTGATTCAAGATTGAGTTGTATTTTGGAACAATGTACCTTGTAAAAAGTTCAACATTTTAAACTTGCAAGAATCTGTGATAGTTTGTTTTGTTGAATGTTATGTTTCCAGAACTGTGACAGGGATGTCATAGAGTTTTGCATCTGTTTTAACATGCCTGTTTGTACATGTGACAGGATCACAACAGTGATGTAGAGACACCAATTGCAAAAAAAAATTTAGTGTTGACTGTGTGTTTGCAACACTAATTTGACTCACCCTCTGTTGTAGTGTCAGAAGATATTGAGAGTAGAGAGGAGACGACTGTCACTGAAGCTGGATTCACACAAGAGAGAATGTGAGTAAAAGTTATACATAATGTAGCTGTGTGGCAGGCCCATCAGCAGCTGCCATATCACCTGTATTCTTCTCTTCAGTGTTTCTGTCGAGACAAAGGAACAGATGGTGGCAGAGGTGACTACAGGAGAGTCTGCTGCCCCCTTCTTCATCACAAAACCCACGGTTCAGAAGCTTGTGGAAGGAGGGAGTGTAGTCTTTGAGTGTCAGATCGGAGGAAACCCAAAACCTCACATCATCTGGAAGAAGAGTGGTGTGCCACTCACTACTGGATACAGGTACGAACTTGCTGTCATGGGCTGTTCACACATGTCCGACTTCTCAGAACCATTTCAGTGTGGTTCCAACATCTGTGGTTCATGAAACCTGAGATTAATCATTAGTTAATTTTTTAAGTAGAGATGCTTGAAGATGTGGTATAAGCATCCGCTGTTTTTCTTTGATTTATATTTTTGTTAACTGCATAATATGCAGACTGTAATCAGCAGAATTATTGATAATGAAAATAATACTTAATTTTACTTAATTAAACAGCTTTTGGAAACTTTGCAACCAATTTATATTCAATTTTGGACCGGCGATCTTAGTAAAATGTTGGCTAACACAACTTAAGTCACTAATGAATGGCGAGAAACGAGCACAGTCATGATGTGTTTTGTTTTTTTTCCACCAGATACAAAGTCGCCTACAAAAAGGAGACTGGAGAATGCAGACTGGAGATCTCAATGACGTTTGCTGATGATGCTGGAGAATACTCTGTCTTTGCCAAGAATCCTCATGGGGAGGCCTCTGCGTCTGCTGGCCTTCTGGAGGAAGGTATTTTCGGCTTCCTTTTGTTTCTCCACTGAGGGATTTTTATCACATCTGAAGGCCTGACTTCAGATGTGATGCTTTTATTTACAAAACAAAAGAAAACTTCCTTGGATCCATGGCTCACAGTGTTTCTTTGTCTTTGTTTGCAGAGGAATATGAAGCCTATATGAAGCAGTTTGATGTCACATATAAAACTGAGGTGATGACGACGACGGTAGTTCAGGAGCCCTCTGTGGTCGTGAGTCAGTACGAACTTGAACAGAGGAGGATGACGACACCCATGAGCTTTGTCTCAGAAACAGTATGTTCTTTCCAAATATACCTTGCTTTATAAAAGATAGATGACAGATAAATTGAAAATATTTCGTTTGTTGCAGGAATTTCTAATTTCAGCCTTTGAGGAGAGGATCATCCAGGAAATCGAGCTCCGTATCATGAGGATTACATACATGGAGCTGGTGACTGAGGATGGAGAGACGATGGTGACTGTGGCAGAACAGGAGGCTGTGCAGCCGGCCTTTAGCACACCAGTCAAAAACTATAGGATCATGGAGGGAATGGGCGTCACTTTCCACTGCAAGATGGCTGGAACGCCGCTGCCAAAGGTACTGGATTAAAAATGGATAAAAATTAAAAAAGTGTGAACATTGAGTCTGGGATGAGCAAATGTCTTTTTCTGTTTTTGGCCTCAGCTTTTGGTTATTTTTCCAGTGTCACTGTAGCCTTGCTGAATCAAAGATAAATGTGGTGTTGATCTGATTGTGTATCAGTATGTTATGTCAGTTATGTCATGCCCCTGAGAAATGTATATAGTTAAGTTGAACTTCATCTGTTGCAGATTACGCAGATATTTCGCAAGAAGCTCAATATCTATGATGCTATTATAATAATGTACTGTGAATAAGCTTTATAAACCAACAAAATGCACATTACATTATGAATTGAATCGAGGCTTATGTGTAAGAAGTTATGTTGATATATAAAATGATCTCTTCTCTCAGATTGCTTGGTACAAAGATGGCCAGCGCATCAGGCCCGGCGGCCGTTACCAAATGGAGGTTCTTCAAGATGGAAGAGCCAGCCTTCGTCTGCCTGTGGTGCTGCCAGAGGATGAGGGCGTGTACACTGCCTTTGCCAGCAACATGAAGGGAAATGCCGTCAGTTCTGGGAAACTGTACATAGAGCCGTCTGGAGCTGTAACACCACAGAGATACACACCACAGCCAGCGGTGCAGAGGATCAGGTGAGACTCTTTTGCTCATGTATTTAAACAAGTGAATGCTATGGGCACATCATCAAGACACAGTTAGCAACTAACTGTTATGCATATTGAAGCATTTCCACAAATTTTTATGCAATTGGCAACTGAAAACTCCCTTGCTACACACACCCTCTACAGCACAGACTCCTCTGTTACTAGGCAATATAACACATTTCAAACTGAAAACAACCTGTTTTCAGTTTGAAAGAAAAGTGTCATCAGTTCCACATTACCATGAGACTGATGCCTGTGCCTTCCTCAGGTCCACATCTCCTCGTTCTCTGAGCCGCTCTCCTGGTCGTTCTCCCAGCCGTTCTCCTGGACGTTCTCCTGCCCGTAGGCTGGATGACACAGATGAATCTCAGCTTGAAAGACTCTACAAACCTGTATTTGTCATGAAGCCTTCCTCAGTGAAATGCTCTGAGGGACAAACGGCCAGATTCGACCTGAAGGTCGTTGGCAGGCCAATGCCTGACACATACTGGTTCCACAATGGTAAGAGAAACAAGGTCCAACATATTCTAGAAATACGCCTTCATTTGTACATCTGCTTCTGTCATTTGTAAAACCATTCATCCTTTTCCCAGGACAACAAGTGGTCAATGACTACACCCACAAGATTGTGATTAAAGAGGATGGTATTCAGTCCCTGATCATCGTCCCTGCCATGCCACAGGACTCTGGAGAATGGACAGTTGTCGCTCAGAACAGAGCTGGACGGACTTCTGTTTCTGTAAATCTTACTGTTGATGGTAAGTATGTGTATTTATCACAGACTGGATCAGATGTCGGAAAAGTATCTGTAATTAAATCCTGTCTTTATTGTATTTCACCATTCACAGCTCGGGAAAGTCTAGCACGCCCTCAGTTTGTTGGAAAGCTGAAGAACATCACTGTAAAACAGGGCACTCTGGTTGAACTGGCTGTCAAAGCCATTGGAAACCCTCTGCCTGATATTGTTTGGCTGAAGAATAGTGACATTATCACCCCACAGAAGCACCCACATATCAAGTAAGTACCTTTAATTTTATTCAGGAATCATCTTCACAATCTTTGAAGCAGGAATGTGAAACTTTTGAGTGGTGAATCAAATATCCTCATCAATAGACTTGAATGGTTATGTGTTTCAGAATTGATGGTACTAAGGGAGAGGCCAAATTCCAGATTCCATCTGCTGCAGGCTCAGACAGCGCCTGGTACACAGCTACAGCCATTAACAAGGCTGGTAGAGACACCACTCGCTGCAGAGTCAATGTTGAGGTGGACTTCACTGCCCCTCAAACTGAGAGAAAGCTTATTATTCCCAGAGGAACCTACAAGGCCAAGGAGATTGCAGCTCCAGAGCTGGAGCCCCTTCATATGCGATATGGTCAAGAGCAGTGGGAGGAGGGCGACCTTTACGACAAAGAGAAGCAGCAGAAGCCCCTGTTCAAGAAGAAGCTCACTTCGATCAGAATGAAGCGATTTGGTCCAGCTCATTTTGAGTGCAGACTGACCCCTATTGGTGACCCCACCATGGTAGTAGACTGGCTGCATGACGGCAAACCGCTGGCAGCTGCTAACAGATTACGCATGGTCAATGAATTTGGCTACTGCAGTCTTGACTATGAAGTTGCTTATGCTAGAGACAGTGGTGTTATCACCTGCAGAGCCACCAACAAGTTTGGAGTCGACCAGACCTCGGCCACCTTGATTGTTAAGGATGAGAAAGGTCTTGTTGAGGAAACCCAGCTTCCTGAAGGCAGAAAGGGAGCACACAGAATTGATGAGATTGAGCGCATGGCTCATGAGAGAGGACCAGCTGGAGTCAGCGCTGATGATGAATGTGAAAAAACCAAACCTGAAATTGTCCTGCTTCCTGAGCCTGCCAGAGTGCTTGAAGGTGACATTGCACGGTTCCGCTGCAGAGTGACTGGTTATCCAGCACCGAAGGTTAACTGGTACCTCAATGGACAACTTATTCGCAAAAGCAAGAGATACAGACTTCGCTACGATGGTATTTACTATTTAGAAATTGTCGACATCAAGTCCTATGACTCTGGAGAGGTCAGGGTGGTTGCAGATAATCCACTGGGCTCAACTGAGCACACTGTGAAGTTGGAGATCCAACAGAAAGAGGACTTTAGATCTGTCTTGCGTCGTGCTCCAGAAGCAAAGGCTGCAGAGGTTTCACATGAGCCTGGCAGAGTGGGATTTGATGTTGTGAAGGTTGACCGACCTGGTGAGGCCACACAGGACAGAGAAGTCGTTAAGCTTCGTAAAACACAGAGAATTGTCCATGAGAAAACCTCAGAGGAGTCAGAAGAGCTGAAGAGCAAATTCAAGCGTAGGACAGAAGAAGGTTTCTATGAGTCTATCTCTGCTGTGGAGTCCAAGGGCCACAGAAGGGATGACTCTTATGAAGATCTACTGAGGAAGACAAAGGAGGAGCTGCTTCATCACCTGAAAGAGAAAGAGGAGGCTGAGAGGAAGAAGATGGAGGAACAGGGCCAAGTCACTATTCCCACAATCAAACCAGAGAGGGTTCAGCTCTCCCCCAGCATGGAAGCACCCAAGATCCTGGAACGCATTGCTAGCAAGACTGTTGCCCCAATGGATGAAGTTCGTTTCCGGGTCCGAGTTGTGGGCAGACCAGAACCTGAGTGCCAGTGGTTCAAAAACGGCATACAACTGGAAAAGTCTGACCGCATTTACTGGTACTGGCCTGAAGATCATGTTTGTGAACTGGTGATCAGAGATGTCACAGTGGAGGATTCTGCTAGCATCATGGTAAAAGCCATGAATATTGCTGGGGAGTCTTCAAGCCATGCCTTCCTGCTGGTGCAAGGTACAGCTGCTTTACTCTGCATGTCTACAGTAATCATGGGATTGTCTTTGTTTTGGTGTATTTCAAATGTCTCTTTTCATATGTTCTCATTGCAGCCAAGGCAGCAATTAGCTTTACTCAAAACCTGGAGGATGCCAGTGCCAATGAGAAGGACACAATGGTGACCTTCGAGTGTGAAACTAACGAACCTTTTGTCAAAGTCAAGTGGCTCAAGAACAACATGGAGATCTTCTCTGGAGACAAATACAGAATGCACTCAGACAGAAAGGTCCACTTCCTGTCTGTGCTGGTGATTGAAATGAGAGATGATGCTGAATATACTTGTGTGACTGTAGATGACGAGAATGTCAGGACCAGTGCACGACTCCATGTGGAAGGTAAACTTAATGCCCAGAATCTTCCCATTTGTTTCTTCAGTCTTATTTGGGCAGGTTGGTAGAACATGACTCTTCATCTCATTGTGTGTTTAGGCGCTGCCTTGGAGCTTGTCAAACACATGGAGAACATTGAGGTACCTGAGACCTACGCTGGAGAGTTTGAGGTCGAGATGTCTCGCGAGGATGCTGAGGGCAGCTGGTTCTTTGGAGACAAGGAGCTATCTCCCAGTGCTAAATATGTCATGTCATCCCGCCGAGGAAGGCACAGCCTGTCTGTCAAGGACGTCAGGAAAGAGGACCAGGGAAAATACACCTTTGTGTGTGGAGATTTGAAGACCAGTGCCTCACTGAAGATGAAATGTAAGCAGCTTTATTGAGTGAACCATGTGTTGTCTGTTTTTACCACCATAATTATACATTTTCAGGTTCCTTCTTGGGAATTTATTCATTGGTACTTTGAATTCTAGCTACATGCTAACTTACTTTGAGATTCTACAAAGCTCAGCTTCGTTTTTGTCAGAATAGTAGTGTGATATTGTTATATTGGTGTTTTCTTCAACTTTAGTGCGCCCTGTAACGCTGATGCAGCCCCTGACCGACCTCACAGTCTGTGAAGGTGACATTGCTCAGCTGGAGGTGAAGTTCTCCCAGGAGAATGTTGAAGGAACCTGGATGAAGAATGGCCAGGCCATCACTGCCTCAGACCGTGTCCACATTGTAATCGACAAACTGGTTCACAAGCTGCTGGTGGAGAACGTCAACAGAGAAGATGCTGCTTCCTACTCTTTTGTGGTTCCCGCCCAAGATATCTCTACCTCAGGCAAACTCAGTGTTCAAAGTAAGAGTCAGAATCAGTGTCAGATATAAGTGAAACCCACTTCAGAGATTTTAAACAAAACATCTCTGATTATTGTTTTATGATCTTCCCATACAGCTATTGACATTGTAGTTCCATTGAAAGATGTGTCCTCCATTGAGGGCACCAAAGCTGTTCTGGAGGCCAAGATCTCTGCTCAGGACATCAGCTCAGTCAAATGGTACCACAATGACAAACTGTTGGTAAGCAGTGACCGAGTCCAGATGGTGGCAAAGGGTGCCAAGCAGCGTCTGGTCTTCACCAGGACTTTTGCCTCTGACGAAGGTCGCTACAAACTGATGGTTGGCAAGGTTGACACCAGCTGCAACCTGACTGTTGAACGTAAGTCTGATTTTATTTTCTCATGATCATCTTTTTAGGCTCAACTTTTAAGTTCTAACCATGCTCCTATCATTACAGAGGTACAGATTGTGAAGCACATGGAAGACAAAGTATGCTCCGAATCCCAGAACGTCACCTTTAATGTCGAAGTCTCTCACTCTGGTATTGACCCCGTCTGGACCTTCAGAAACCAGCAGCTCAAACCTGGCCCCAAACACAAGATGGAGTCCAAGGGCAAGGCTCACTCTCTGACTGTCATTGATGCCATGAAGGATGAAGAGGGCCAGTACATGTTCCATGCTGGTGAAAAGACATCCACTGGCAAGCTTAGTGTCTCCGGTATGTAAACTCTTTCAGTGGTTATTCACATTCGGTGATGGTAGTTAAACATTTCTGTTCATCTCCATATTTTGATTTGCATCAGCAAGCTGTGGCAGAGTGAGTGTTAACAGATGCAGTCACATACTGACACATCAATGCAAAAAAGGTTTTGAATCTGATATAGATTATTTGATGAATGGACTAACTGGCTAAACAAAATACTTTTAATGGTTGATTAAAGACTGAAATCTTAATGTGCTGCTGATCATGACTGCTGCACTGCATATGCCTTATATCACATCATCAAGTATGCACATGACACAACAGTCATGGGGGGGGGGGATAACAAGCAGTGGACTGGTCATTAAGTACATTATCACTCTTTAAATGGGCTCAGCAGCGTTTGCACTCCCTGCACCAGATGAAGAGAGCATACCTTTCCACTACCATCCTCACCACTTTCTATCGAGGCACCATAGAGAGTGTGCTGACCAACTGTATCTCCATCTGGTTTGGCAGTTCCAAAGCCTTAGACATGAAATCACTGCAGAGAAGATCACCGAGACTTTTCTTCCATCCATCCATGATGTTGCGTACAAAGCCTGTAACATCATCAAAGATTCAGCCTAACTTTATTGACTGTTCTCCTAGCTATCCCCTGGGAAGAGGTTTTGCAGCATCAGGATCAGAACAGCCAGACTTATCAATAGTTTCACTCCCCAAACCATTAGACTCTTGAACTCTAAATAATTTATAGCAACCTATCTCCACCCACTTCTCCCCTCTCCATTTCTCCAGACATGCATGTCACTTTTTCTAAATAACTCTTCAAATGACTGTATTCTATGGCAGTGCAATATGGAATAACCTTGTAGACTGTTTTTTTCTGCTGCTGCATTGCTATACGGTACTATTTTATTTAAATGTACATACTTTTTTATTTTTTTCTCTTATATTTTAATCTTATAGTTATATTTTTAAATCTAGATCATATATTGACATTGATGGTGAGTCAATGTCAATATATGTATGTAAATTTTGTACTAATATGCACCGACAGGTGTAAGCTCTGAATGACAATAAAGTAATTATTCTTTTCTATTTTATGTGCATATCAATAGTTGAAAGTGTTTGAAAAACTGGCCAATATAGTGGATTTATCGAGACATCAAGTTCATGCTGTCTTTTGCTGTAACTCTTGCTCTTTTTAATGATTTTTCCCATAATCAGAAATAACTGTTTTTTTTGTACTGCCACCAGGTGGTGCCATCACTCGGCCCCTGCAGGATGTAACGGTGGCGGAGTCTCAGACAGCCGAACTAGAGTGTGAAGTTGCTAACGCCAATGCTGAGGGGAAGTGGTTGAAGGAGGGCCAACCTGTGGACTTCAGCGATAACGTGGTGAGTGAGGTGAAAGGAGCTGTTAGACGCCTCATCATCATCATCACCAGACCGCAGGACGTCGGAGTACACCTACCAAGTAGCCAACTCCAAAACCACTGCCAACCTCAGGGTGGAGGGTAAGCTAAGCACTGTTCATGTTCTAGTGAACAATTGAACTATTTTCCACCAGCACCATTCTTAGTATAAGTTAAACATTTCTCTCTGCATGATGTTGTTGATATTTTCTTGTACATTTTCTAACTCCCTTACAACTCTCTACTTCTTGCAGCGGTGAAGATCAAGAAAACTCTCAGAAACCAGACCGTGACAGAAACCCAGGATGCTGTGTTTACGCTGGAGCTCACCCACCCCGATGTCAAAGGCTCCCAGTGGATCAGGAATGGTGTGGAGCTGCAGAGCAGTGACAAGTATGAGATCACCTCAGAGGGCATGGTCCAAACCCTGAGGGTGAAGAACTGCACAACACAGGACGAATCTGTCTATTCCTACAAACTGGGAAAACTGTCAGCCAACGCTAGACTGAATGTAGAGAGTAAGTATCATTGTGGACTGGTTATGGCGCAGCATGGTGGCATATATGCCATGCAGCTGTTTGCTGCTTCGAATCCTGACCGAGTTGAACTTTCTGATGTGTCTTTCTGCCACTCTCTTCCCTGTTTCCTGTCTCTCTTTACTTTATCTGTAATTAAAGGAAAAAAATGCATTACAAACACTGCACTTATCACTGAGTGCACTTATGTTTTGCTGTTTTAACTTTGAGTCTGTGACCTGTTTCTGCAGCGATCAAAATAGTGAAGAAGATAAAGGATGTGACGTCGCTGTTGGACAGCACCGCCTCTTTCGAAATGAGTCTGTCACATGACAACATCCCCGTCACATGGCTATTTAAAGGTGTGGAGCTGCAGTCAAGCGAGAAGTGTAAGATTCTGTCAGAGCGGAAAGCTCACAAGCTGATCCTGCAGAATGTCGACAGCAGCAACGCAGGAGAGTATACTGCTGTGGTCGGACACCTGCAGTGCAGTGCTGTGCTCACCGTAGAAGGTACAAAACACAAATACACTGACACAATGAACATGAAATGGATTTTAGATTTAGTTTTTGTGCGTGTGTGTCTAAATTACATGAAACTTAAATACAATTTATTTTGTTTTTGTTAAACATTTTTTTACAAAACAAACATTTTATTCCCCAAATTCTGTCTTATTTGTCCCTTTCAGCTCTGCGTGTTACCAAACCCATGAAAAGCGTGGAGGTGCCAGAGACTCAGGTCGCCACGTTTGAGTGTGAAGTTTCTCACTTTAACGTACCATCCACTTGGCTGAAGGACGGTGTGGAGATTGAGATGAGTGAGAAGTTCAGGATCGTGGTTCAGGGAAAACTCCACCAACTGAAGATCATGAACACGAGCAGGGATGACTCTGCTGAGTACACCTTTGTCTGTGGAAATGACAGAGTCTCTGCGACCCTCACCGTTAACCGTAAGAGCATGTTTGAGTCAGAGAATACTGTAACAAAAACTTTTCACAATTGTCCTGATTTCTCTTTGTTCGAACTATATTTAACTATACAAGAAAAAGTGTATAGGTTTGGTTTGCCTCCCTCAGTTTCCAAAGTTGTGTTCTGGCGAATAGGCTCCTCTGTCTCTGTCTATGTCTACATGTGTTTCTGTGTCTCACTCGAGCTTTGCCCCTCCCAGCTATCCTGATCACCTCCATGCTGAAGGACCTGAACGCACAGGAGAGAGACACCATCACCTTTGAGGTCACAGTCAACTACGAGGGCATCACCTACAAATGGCTGAAGAATGGCGTGGAGGTGAAGTCGTCAGACAGGTGTCAGGTCCGCAGCCGGCAGCTCACACACTCTCTTACCATTCGAAATGTTCACTTCGGAGACGGGGGAGAGTACCAGTTTGTGGCCGGCGCTGCAGCCACAGCCGCCAACTTATTTGTTGAAGGTACACACTTTAACGTGTTTGAATCCTGATGTCTGAAATTCATGCTTTGAAGATATCTGTAGCACACTAACCCCTGGTGTTGTGTCCTTTTTTTTTTGGAACTTGTTTTCAGCTCGTCTGATTGAATTCACCAAGAAAATCAAAGACATAAAGATCACAGAGAAAAAGAAGGCAATTTTTGAATGTGAGGTTTCTGAGCCGAATATCCAGGTGATGTGGATGAAGGACGGCCAGGAGCTGGACACATCTGAGGAACGGTACGTCACATCCTCATCTTTTCCCTTTATCTGACAAACACTCGAAACGATTACTTCAGTTTTTTTTAATCTCTTGTATTGTGTTCACAGTTACATTGTGACGGCAGAAAAGTACGTTCACCGTCTGATGATCCAGACAGTTCGCATGTCTGATGCTGGCGAGTATTCGGTGGTGGCTGGATCAAGTGTCTCCAAAGCCCAGCTGAACGTGGAAGGTCGTGACATCCGGATCTCTGAACCTGCTGAGAGGGAAATTACGGTGAGATGTCAGAGTTACTGAAGTGTGAACTTGTCATAGACATATAACAGAGATTTAAATTTAGATGACCTGACAAAAAGTCTGAATATGCTGGCCTTCTCTCTTTTAGGTTCTTGAGAAACACAGAGCAACCTTTGAATTCGAGGTGAACGAGGATGATGTGGAGGGTCGCTGGCTGAGGAACGGTGTGGAGATCCAGTTCTCAGCAGAGGAGAGGTTCAACTATGTGGCTATCAGGAAGCTGCACCGCCTCACCATCTCTGAGACCTACAGGAGCGATGCTGGAGAGTACACCTTCATCGCTGGCAAAAACAGGAGCACCATGCACCTCCGTGTCAACAGTAAGTCCAACAGGATACTGGTTTAATAATGGTTTGACAGAATCAAACAGCTGGCAAACATTCTTCTTATTATTTGGTATACTGTTATCCCTTTTAATTATTTTACAGAGATCAACTAAAAAGTCACAAAGCCACAGATTTAATGAAATCTCTAAAATGTGATAAGAGTTATGCTGTGCCCTGGTTCACCAAGTGTCTTTATTTCCTGCCTTCAGTCCCAGAGCCACCTCAGATCCTGCGCCACATGGAGGCCCAGTCAGTGGAGGCTGGGAAACCGGCTCGCTTCTCTGTGCAGGTGAGCGGTGTTCCTCAGCCCCAGGTCTTCTGGTACAAAAACTCCCAGGCTCTGTCTCCCGGCTTCAAGTGCAAGTTCCTCCATGATGGCAATGAGCACACACTGCTGCTCATTGAAGTCTTCCCTGAGGACGCTGCCATTTACAACTGTGAGGCCAAGAACGACTATGGCACTGCCACAAGCACTGCGACACTGAATGTGGAAGGTATGATTGAATGTTGCTCCCTCGGCACAGACATAAACGGGGAAATGTTTCACATTCACAGGACATATATTGACTCCATTTTGTGTGTGTGTGTGTTTCATAGTCTCAGAGGTGGTTTCTCCAGACTCGGCTGCTCCTGTTGCTCCTCCTGTCGTTATTACACCAATTGCCAGCACTTCCGCCCACGAGGGAGAATCAGCTCGCTTCCAGTGCAGAGTCCGTGGAGATGGTAAGGAAACTGAATTGTGATTATTGCATGTAATTGACAGTGAGAAGGTGAACAGTCTTTCCCCTGTATTTCATTTAGTGGATAAATTAATCATTTGTTTTCCAGATGTTAAGCTAATCAGCTTTAGCACATATTAGACTGTATATTTGACAGTGTTGATGATTTATGAAGGAGATGAACAACTGTGTTTGAAAATAATTAATAATAACTAGTTCTTTGATTTGAACACCTGTGGACATAAAACCTGGAGTAGAGAGGTTAACTACAATTCCCAAGGTGCATTTCTGTTGGAAACACACAAATATAGAGTTAAAATCACGATTTTGATGTTCCATGCTCCTTTTTAAATGTTGTTGTGACTAAACTTCAATGACAGCTGTACTGCCCTGCCACTGCAAACCTCCTTTCTCCTCTGTCCAGATGTGAAGATCAGCTGGTTCCATAAGGAGAAGGAGATCAAGCAGTCAGATTTCTTCAGGATGTCTCAATTTGATGACAGCTGTCAGCTGGAGATCTCCAGAGTGTATCCAGAGGACGAAGGCGAGTACACCTGCATCGCTACAAACAACGCTGGGACAGCATCCTGCTCTGCCACACTCATCCTGGACGGTAAGTGTTTTACCTCAAGAAAAAGGTGCTATACAGTACACTGGGGTACAGATCCAGGGTAACCACTGAAAGAAAAATTGTATAGTTGTAGACAGTTATTCAAAGTTAGCAGCCCTGAGAAGCTTTAATTGTGGACTGTCGTAAAAAAATATCTTCATTTTGTTTTTTTCTTTCCTTCATCACCTATGTGTTGATAATTTTATGGACGTGTGATTACACAGTTGTTCTTCTTTTCTGAAACTCCATCACTCATCCCAACAAGCACCAGTTTTGTGGTTTTACCCTAACTGTGCTTACTACAATGAACATAAATCAAACAGAGAATATAAAGTCAACAAACATGCTTCCTTTCAGGGCAAAATCAAACAGTGGACAGTCCTGTAGAGACTCAGTGGCGTGTCTCCACCAGCCTCACCAGTATAAAAAAACCTTCCATTGGCCAAAAGCCAGTATTCATACAGCCGATCACAAGCTGCACAGTGCCGCACGGAGGGGTGGCCCGCTTTCATGCGTCTGTGGCTGGCATGCCCAAACCGGAGATAAGCTGGTTCCATAACCGGCAGCCGGTCCAGTCCACCAAGGACGTGGTGTTTCACTTCGATGACATGACAAACACCGCCACGCTCATCATTGTCGATGCTTTCGCCGAGCATGCGGGGCAGTACACCTGCAGGGCCACCAATAACACCGGAGAAGCAGCATGCTCAGCCATCCTCACCATTACCACAGAAGAAGAAGGTAACATCAGGATCAGTCGGCTACAACCAGATTCCCTCCTGACACCACCTGTTGCTCCTCCTCAAAGATTAATTCACCCTCCTCCTTTACTGTTACTTGAAGTGGTAAAAACAAACAAACAAAAAAACTGACATCCCTCAGTCTTTTCCTCCACATACAACTAACCCGATTGTTTCTCAGAGATGAACCACCACGTGTCCAAGTCTGTCACTTTGTTTGAATCCTTGGATTATTGCCTTTCACCACATTCCCACGGGAACACACTCATCCATCCACCCTGCCTCTTCCTCTTCACCCTCCTCTTTAGGAAAACTATAACCTCTAACCTCTCTTTCGTAGCACCCACTTCAGGAAACTTAGGCCTTTCTTTGTGCGATTCTTGTGGTTCCTCTGTAATATCTGCAGTGCTTAATCACTATTTTTCACCTTTGTTCTTGTGTTCACTGAAGCCCTGTGTTTGTATTGTTTAACTTAAATGCTGGAAAGCCTAGATCATCCAAAAGTATCTTTTAAAATCTGGTCACAACTTATGGTCTCAGATCTATTTAACTTATGCATTTAAATTGGAATGAAATTAAGTGATTAGTCATTAAATACTAGTGAGTACAAATGATAAAATATGTAAGTGTAAGTGTGAAAGTCTTTACCATAACAAGTGACAAATGAGGTAGTTAAGAGAGCTATAGCAGATGTGAGAAAGATTTTTGATAAGAAATAACTGAAATTGTCCAGATTCACATTTTAGGGTCTTCATCATCAGAGACTGTTAGATGATTATGTGCCCTAAGTATGACATTAGCAACTAGTAGGTCATATAGTCATATATATATATATATATATATATATATATATATATATATATATATATATATATATATATATATATATATATATATATATATATATATATATATATATATATATATAACTGACTGTTTGTTTTTATTTTGTGGAAAGTAAATATTGTGGAATATGTTGAAAATTGAGGCCTGCTATTTGACTGCATTTGCCAACATTTACTGATGAAACACTAGAGAACATTAGAATACAGTACAGCAGCTCAGCAGCTTTAAGGTCTTTAGCTCTTTCTGCTAAAGACCTTACATTAAAATATGAACAATTACATCAATTTGCAGCCATGGAAACCTTGGCCACGTGGTTCTTGTCTTGTTGATTCACATTAAGGTGTTGTTAAAAGAAAATTTTTGGGAAAGCTTATTGTATTTCAACCGTAAAACCTTAATGGAACCCAAACATTAAAAGTAAATACATCTGAGTCCAGAGCAGTAAAACTGGGAGAGGAGGAATCAAGTTCTGATTCTCTCTGGATCTGTCCTGTGTGGGAACAGAGTGCTAAGCCTGTGCTGATGAAATCTGAATTATTGTCATCTCTTTCCTTCACAGTGACTGTTGTGAGAGAGCAGATTGAGGCCAAGATTGAGCAAGAAGTCAAAGGTAGGGTCTCAGCAGATTTCTGACCATTATAAATTAGAAACTTCAGATTGTTTTCACACATGAAAAGCAAGCAGGATGGAAAAGGGACAGTTTAACAAGATTCTGTTTCTTTTGTTGAGCTCTCACCTGGAAAGTAGTCTGTCAGCAGTTAACTTTGATCCAAGCTTTGGTTCATTGAACTTGAATTTTAAATGGGAAAACTGTTGAGAAAGTGGAGAAAGAAAAACTTGTGTGGATGCATGCATTATGGATTATCTGGATTGCTGTTGGCCTGCATCCACAGACTACTTTTTTAAGTTGATAAACATGTCATTATGTTGAACTGTCCCTTTAAACGACCTTTGAATTTCCACAGTTGCATGTCAACTTTATGTGTCTTGACAGAAAATTCCAATTGTCTGTGTTATTCTTCTTGCTCTGTTTTGATAATATTCTGTGGTTTCCCCCAGGCGAGCACTGATAGAACTTGCTTGTACCGGTTTTTGACACTTGCGGTTTGCATCCAAAAGTTAATTTCATTTTGGCATGAAGGTTCTTCTGATCTTTTCCCAGAAAAGGCGCAGAATATGTATCTTTTAAAGCTTCCAGATTTGAAATGCCCTTTAAAAGATATGGAGGTTTACTGCATCGGGAGCTGGTACCTTCCTCCTGCAAAATATATCCTAGCCTGGCTTGCAGATAGTGGGATGTGATTCCTGTGGTTTGCATACTAAATAACACCAGTAAACTATATTAGTTCGAATAAACGCCTTCTCACCCAATTTTACAGCTACATTTGTTTAAATTCTGCAATATTAAATCTGTTCTGGAGAGCTTTGCTTCTCATAGATATATGTGCATCATTTATATACTCTAAGTTTAAGGATTAGAAAGGGCGTTTATTCTCCTGTCTGCAAGTCAGGTAAGGAATATTATAGCATAAAGCAAAAAAAATTACGAAAAGTTAAATAAGCGAATGTAAGCAGCACATCTTGGAAATATGCATTTTTTTAATAATAATAAAATAATTTATGTTTTGAAGAAATTTCCACAGACGAAGGATCAAAACTTCCTGCAGGTTTCTAGTAAACAGAATCAAGTCTTGCGTTTATTCGAACAAATATGGTGAGTGAAATTATTTCTTATGGCATTGTGACTCCCAGCATGCATTTAATATTTCTATTAATGATTCATTCAAATCCTTTTCTCTTTTTTTACCCCTGGAGGCTGTTCTGTTCTGACAGTTGTCTTTCTTTTTACAGAACTGTTTTACCACGAAAGTAAAGAAGAAACGCCGCACAGCAGTACAGAGGTCATTGCCACCCGACAGTTGAGAGGAGCCTTTTCTGACACAGAGGACTTCCTGGATCATGGCTTGGTGTCAGCCAATCGCTGTTCCAGCAGAACCTCCTCCATCACCTCATGGACGGACAACATTAAACCTTCATTCACTAAGAAACTCAAATTCCAATCAGTTCTTGAGGGGGAACCAGTCGAGTTAAAATGTAAACTGGTTGCTTGCCCTCCACCTACAATCATCTGGTTTCATAATAATAGGTCTATTCCTAAAGAGCGTAGACGTAAGATCTGCACTGAAAGTAAAATGCACATGCATGTCACTAGTCTGGTTATTGATAGTATCAAAGAGAAGGACTCCGGCAGTTATAAGGTAATGGCGATAAACACAGAGGGTTCTGCTGAGTCTACAGCATCACTTTTGGTGTCACTGAGGGAAGAGCAGTCAGCTAACTACCTAGGGTTTGTTAAACGCTCTGCCAAAGCCCATGAAAGCATAGACACCATGGCAGAGCAGAGGAAAGAGAGGAAGATCAGGGTTGACCTCAGGTGTGTAGGGTCTCCGTTTGACAAGATGTCCAAAGTCCATCAGGGAAGATCTCGGTCTAAGAGCTCAATGGTGCGCACTGTGTACTTCCAGTCTGAGTCCCATTCAAAAGAAAAAGAGTCTCAAAAGGAGTCTAAACATCTGGAAACTGCCTCTGAGCGTGCCCCGTCCCCTCCCCCCATGTTTGACAGATCTGAGCGCTTTAATGACAGATTTAGTGATATCTATTGTGATCGGCGCACAGGTGCCCGGTTCAGTGACAAGTTTAGCGACAGGTGCAGTGACAGGTACAGTGAAAGGTTCAGTGATACTGAGAGTCTTCACAATGAGGTAAGAACAAAACTTACCACGCTACAGAAGGCTGTGAAACAGAAGAAGAGGCTTTCTATCTCCACCATGTCCTCCTCTGAATTTGAGGTGGAATCAGTTGCTAGTGAGCCGAGCTATGCAGATTATGTTGAGAGGCTCAGGATCAAGCCTGCCTCTCTGCCAGATGTCCAAACTTTTAACCGTCCCTTTGATTCGGGTGAGAGTCAGAGGGATCAAGGCAGAACCTCGAGTGTGGATCACTCTCAACCCCGTGTAAGGCATTCATTTGAGCCTCAGTCCAGAACCAGAGCTATTCAGATCATGAGAGGTGAGTTGGTTGATACACTGGTGTCACAGGCAGGCGAAAAATATTCACACACACTGGAGGATAAAAAAGCTGAGAGCTTTGCTGAGTCTCAGGCAGATGTTGGGTTGAAACAGATGGTAAGTGATCATGACAGTGTTGTTTCAGACCACAAGGTGGATGTCACAAAGATAGATGTCAAGCTATGTTACCCTGAAACCTCATACTCAGAATCAACAATGTTTTCGGAGACTGCAACATACACTAAAAACAGGGAAGCTGTTGCTAAAGAAGAAATAACCCTCATAGAGGCAACCAGGCCTAAGCTGAAGAAATTCCACAGAGAAGCAGTACTAGAAGAAGAAATAGTAAAGACAGAAAGCATTGAGCCATATGAAGAGCATGGAGGCGAGTCTTTGAGGGCTCAGTATGAGAAGAGCCTAGATGTGGATCGGATGGAGTGTGAGGAGAAGCTCCTGGCTTTGCGAATCAGAAAATGGCAGCAAGGGAGCAGGGCATCACAGGAGGAGGCATTTCACCCTGAAACTGATCTTCCTATGCCCACAGAGACACTGCACATGAAACATGAGCAGCATATTTATCCACAGCAGGAAGTGATAGAGAAAATAACAACAGTAGAAACTGAGGCCTTGCCCACTTCATTCCAAAAATCACCCAGAATGAAGGCTAGGTTGGTAGATTCAGACACAGCAACTCTGTCAACATCCAAATCATCTAAAGTCCAAAAAGAGGGAGGGGAAGAAATGGAAAGTGAGGCTTCACGAATGCTAACACAAAAATCTCCCAGAATAAAGCCTAGATCTGCAGAAGCACAAGACAGAGTCGGAGAGTCACCTAAACCAAGGCACACCAGATCTAGCAAAGACAGGTTACTTGGTGAAGCTGTAACACCACATGGCAAAGTAACTGACACAGCTGAGGCATATGAAGAGGAGTGTGGAAGTGAGTCTTTGCGGGCTCAGTATGAAAAGAGCCTTGAAGCTGAACGGATGGAGTGTGAAGAGAAACTTCTGGCCCTGCGCATTAGGAAATGGCAACAAGGCATGCGAATGTCAGAAGAGGAGACATTCCATCCAGAACCTGGGCTAACCTTGCACGAAGAGACACAGTACATGGATCCTGAGAGGAAGGTTCACACTCAACATGAGGTTACAGAGAAAATACCAACTGTAGGCCAGACTACCATGTCAATACCAAAGTCCCCCAAAGTAAAAGATAGAGAACAGGATGAAACTTCTGTTCCCTTGCTTAAAGGCAGAATAAAATCCAGACCAGCAGAACTGGAAACTGAGCCGTCAGTCATGTTGTCACAAAAATCACCCAGAATGAAAGTTAAAGCTGCACAAATGGAAACTGAGTCATCACCTAGAACAAAATCCAGAAGACCAAAAATGTTATCTGAGAAAACAAGAGAAGAACATGAGCTCCAGCTGTCAATGGAGAACCTGTCCGAACTAAAAAATGAGAGTGAGAAGTTTGCCAGTGAAGAGGAGGCCTTGACTCAGCGGATAATGAAATGGCAGCAGGATGTTCTGATGGAACAAGAGCAAGCAGTGAAACTAGAATCTGACTGGGTAGAGGAATATTCACCACATCTGGCAGATAGTACCTCTGATGTTGGAAGACATGCCGCTGAGGTTTCTGCCTTAGAACCAATTCCACAAACTGAAGTGGTTCGCAGCAAGAAAACAGCCACAGAGAAGTTCCTATTGAGTGAGTCAGTTCCTTCTGGTTTCCAAGATCCACACAGTGAAAGCCTGCAGTGGCCACCTGCTGGTGATCTGCCCATAGAGGGTCGTGAGACCAGGCTACAAAGGGACAGTGAGTATTTTGTAAATGAGGAGGAAGCACTGGCTCAACGCATCCTGAAATGGCAACAAGATGTTGTTGAGCAAGAGGAAGTAGCTGAACTGGATTCTGAGTGGGCTTTGGACAGTCAAGGCAAACAATTAGGCTCCAGGTTGCCATTTGAGTCCATTGTTCCACCATTTGATAGTGAACCCCATCCCGGTGAAATACCTCATGGAGCACATCCCAGTGATCATCCATGTTCTCATGCAGGACTTGCTGGTGAAGTCTTACCACCAAAAGATACTTCGCCTCTTCAACGTGCCACTGGGTATGAACCACCACCACATCAAGGGGCTGTGCCTACTTCCTATGATTTTCAGGGTGAGAGCCCACACAAGTCTTCCAAAGTGTTGTCCTCAGTCCAAAGACACTCCCCATATCATAGCTCACAAGAGGATGTGAAAACACAGTCAGAGAGGAGATGGAGTGGTGAGGAATACACTGGGACTGTGGATAAATCCAGCCATCAGCGCTTCCAGTCTGAACTGAAAGAAGAGAGAAGGAAGAGGGAAGAATTAGAAACCACTAGAGGGAGCGACAAATGGAGACAACAGAAGGATTTTGCAGGTGCAAGTGGAGAAGAAAGAAGTGGAGAATCAATGGGATTACAACAGGGTGATAATATAAGTAAGGAAAGCTTTAAAGATGACTCAGATTTTAAAGAAGGAATTTACCAAAGTCAAGAGGATCGAGTGGCCAGAGGCTCCCGTCCAGTATTTGTGAAAGTAACATCTCCAGTCAAAGTAAAAATTGGGGAGATGTCAGAGTTGTCTTGCCAGTTCCAAGGTGACCCTCTGCCCACAGTGACCTGGCTCAAAAATGGGGACCCATTAGCCCACAATCCTGACTATGATATCATAGACAAATCTACCAAATCAACACTCACCGTGTTTTATCCAACCACAGACCACGAGGGTACATATGACTGCATTATTAGCAATATACATGGCAAATCTATCTGCAGCGCTACTCTTGAGATCTTAGACAAAAAAGCAGTGATAATGCCAAATGTCACACAGGAAATGATAGTTACAGATGAGCAAGAAAAGGGTGAGGTAAACAAGGCAAACTTGATGGAAGAGGAACAAAAGTCATACATGGATTCAGGAAAAGCAACACTACAAGTGCCGCAGACACTGATCCACAGACGCCACTGCACAGATGAATCTTTCAGCCCCTCACCTGTAGAAATCAGAATTACTGCTGCCACTCCTGTCCCTGAGATGATAGATGAAACCAGCGAGTACAAACCTCAGGTTTTTACAGAGAAACCCTCAGATGTACCAGGTGATGAGGGATCCTCTCAGTCTGTCAAACATAAATTTACTTTCTCCTTCGATGAGGTCAGTGAAGCTCCACATGTCATGAGAGAATTAGAAAATATCACTTGCTCTGAAGGCCAGACTGCGGTTTTAGAATGTGAAATTACTGGTGAACCAGCCCCAGAAGTTGCATGGTATTGTGATGATGTTTGCCTCAACGTCGCAGGTGACAAATACAAAGCTGAGTTAGATGGTAGAGTATACAAGCTGCATATCAGCAGTTTTACATACACTGATGCTGGAGTGTACAAATGTGTTGCTAGAAATAAGCTAGGAGATGTGACAAGTTTCTCTGATGTGTCATTTCAAGCTACAGGGTCTGAGCAGATTTTAAAGGGTGGAGTTCCTGTAGAGGATGATGGTTTAACTCCATCTGGGAGTGTCATGAAGTCTCCTGTTGGCTTAACTGAGGATGCTCAGAAGACTGCTGTATTCCACAAAGCTGGCATCATTCAGGAGGATGTTCTACATATGAAAGATAAAACTATGAGCTCACAAAGTCCATCTGAGATGGCAGCCAGAGTTCCAAAATCCAGACCCGGTGTCTCCAGAGAGCCTCCGACTATATCTGGATGTGGTCTTCATGCTTCTGCTGCTGTGATAAAAGTTTCTCAGATTAAACAAGCATTTGAGTCAGACTCACCAGTGGCATTAATGTCTCCCCCCTCTCCTGAGGAGCAGAGAAGGGAAACGCTATTTCCTGAAGAGTTTATACCTCCGGTGGCGATTTCCCTTGACCAGCTGGAACCAGGAAACCTAACCTTACCTAAAACCGAGTCTATGGATCCAGCTTCTCCAAAAGCTGTACTTAATCAACCAGAACAAGGTTTTACTCAAACTAGTTGTATCGCATCTCAACCTACCAAGACCTCCTTGCCCAAATCCACCTTGAGTGAAGACAGTGAGATGAGTGTGATACCCAGTGAGGTTGGTGATGAGGAAGCAGTTTTCGCAGAAAGTCATTTTGCAGTTCAGCAGTTTGTTGAGGATGTGCAGGAGTCTTCAGAGCTGCACAGACCTAAGGTTCAAAAACATGTTCCTGAACAAAGAGAGACTGAAGAAGCGAAGATGATGAGAGAGGAAACTATGCGGACATTTGATAGAACTAGCAGCTTCATTCCATTCCATTCTGAAAAAGTCCCTGCTGTAAAACGCCCTGTTAGAGCTTCAGCTCTAGATGACGAAGCTGTTAAAAGGATTTCTGAATCTATCAAACCTGAGAGACAAGGTGCAGCTGCAAAACACGCATTTATTCACAAAGAGGTTGGAGTTCTTACTGAGGCCAGTGTTGAGGAGGGATTGACAGAAGTGGAACAACGAGAAATTAAAGGAGATTCTCAGGGATATGTTCTCATCCCTGATCCCATCCTTGATCCCTCTATGGACAGTGGTGTCTTCCTTAGCATGACAGACTCTCAGGTAGATGTAGCGGAAGTAGCAGAAGAAATGATAGCTGGTTACATTGTTGAACCTCATACGCAAATGAAGGATGAAGATTCATTTGGCCACAGGAAGGCCGATCCTAAACCACTTAAGCCTAAAATGCACAGCAGAGTTAAACCACTTAGTCTTCCAGTGACTTCTGTTGTCCAGGGACAGGAAATGGGTAGTCTTGATAGAGCCTCAGCAGCTGAAGCTGGGGGAGCAGCAGCAGCAGTTGGCTCCATGGAGGAAGAGGAGGTAACCTTTGGTGCAGTGTATGACTACTACAATCCCCCAACAGACTGGGGAAGGCCACTTTCCCCGGAGTCTGAAATGTCCATCGAAATTGGCAGTACTATGAGCGAAGAGATAGCTGAGGTAGCTGAGAGGTTCTACACCCCAGGATCATCTACTGAGGTCTCCCAACCTATTGCAGAGTCTGTCCATACTCCCAGCTCTGATACAGCAGGAGGGTTTGTGACCCCACAGGAGCATCCCTTCTCCCCTGTAGAACATAAGCGACCCTCAACAGGAGACTCCAGTGAGATGTTCTTTTCTCCAGTGAAATTCTTGACATCTCCTGCTGATGAGGGCATCGAAACAATGCCTCTTGGAATGAATGTGGATGAGAATCAATACCTTACCAGGGGTAGAGGGCCTTTAGGCGTGGCAACACTTCAAGAGAAAGTGCAAGGAATTCCTCCTGCTTTCCTCAAACCTCTCATTAAGAAACGAGTGTTTGAAAATGACTCATTAACATTTTGCGCTGAGGTGTTTGGTCTACCCTCCCCCGAGGTGAAATGGTTCTGTAACAAAACCCAACTGGTCGAGGATGACAGAATTAAAATGGAGAGAGATGGCGATAGCATCTCACTAATAATTCAAAACATCACGAAAGCAGACCAGGGAGAGTACATTTGCGAGGCTGTTAACTATGTCGGAGAGGCCAGAAGTGTTGCGTTAGTGGTCGTTGTATCACAAGAAGTGAGGTTCATGCCTGCTCCACCTGCTGTCACTCATCAGCATGTGATGGAGTTTGATGTGGAGGAAGATGACTCATCTCGTTCTCCTTCCCCTCAGGAGATTCTTCTTGAAGTTGAATTGGATGAAAATGAAGTGAAAGAATTTGAGAAACAGGTTAAAATAATCACAATTCCTGAGTACACGTCAGACAACAAGAGCATGATCATATCTTTGGACGTGTTGCCAAGCATTTATGAGGAGGGTGCTGTTGATTTTGTCACCCAGGAACATGATGATTTGAAAATAGCCTTTGAAGTCACTGAGATGCCTCCAAGGTTCATAAATCCCATCTGTGATATGGAAACCCCTGAGGGAACCACTGTTATGTTTGAGTGCTCACTCATGGGTATTCCATCTCCAATTGTGTCCTGGTTCAAAGGTGACAAGAAAATTCCCCACAATAATAAAAAATACTTGCACTCATCTGATGGGGACAACCACTTTCTGAAAATCTGTAGAGTATTAACACAGGATAGTGGAGTGTATACCTGCAGAGCTATCAATGTTGTTGGGGAAACTCTGTGTAGAGCTTCCCTGGTGGTGTTAAGTGCCAAGGCTTTCTCAGGCAAAGCCAGGGGCAGGGAGCTGACTGCTGTGTCTCTTGGAAGTGCCAAAGTCCAACCACAGAAGTTTGACTTGATGGTTGGAAACACATCATTTGATGGGGAACAGGTGTCAGAAATTGAGCTTGAGTTTGAATTTGAGCAAGAGGCAGACGAGTCACAGCGGGCTGTCAGGCTTGTGGCCAACACTGACAACGAAACTAGTGAACATGGAGAGAAATATGTTAGCATTAACTTTGATGTATTTGCTGAGCCAGCAAAAGACGACAAGATAGAGTTCAAAGGAAAGTCCTCTGATATGTGTAGCTTCCAGTTCCAAGTGACTGAGACATCCCCTAAATTTGTCATCCCATTGACTAATGTTACAGCAGCAGTAGGAACCCCTGTTATCCTCCAATGTCTGGTTAGTGGCAAGCCAAATCCCACTGCTGAGTGGTACAAAGATGGAGAGCATATTGCAGACAGTAGGTGTATCATCCAGGAGAAAACTGCAGGTCATTTCAATCTGCTTATTACTAATGTGACCCAGAGTGATGCTGGTGAATATAAATGCATAATACAAAATACAGCTGGGTGCATTGAAACTACAGCGCTGCTGAAGGTGTTTTAGAGGTTGAAGGTCTGGGGTTGATTACACAAAGATGAATTTATCATGCAAGTTGTTTTGTAGTGCATCTCTTATTACGTTCAAGATTTTTTTTTTTGTTTGTTTGTTTTTTATAGTGTTCTAAGACTCTTAAGAGTGAAGCAAAATGATAAACAGGAAATGTTTTGAGACTGAGGTGTAAGTGTTCTCATTTTTCAAAAAAAAAAAAAAATAGTTTATTGGAACACAAGCTCAGTTAGAAGAGCCTGGAGGGTAAATGACTAAAGTCTTTGAGTTTAAATTAGTTGAGTTATTAGTTTTGTATAAATATGGAACCTACATTAGACCTGCCCTTGAGCAAAGCAGAGACTGGCCTAATTTGGAGGAAGGAATACATATTATCTTTGGGCAACCAGCCTGTAGTCATGTAGGTGAAAACTTAGTGTTCAAGTCCTTATCATAGTGAGTGAAAAAAAATTGAAGTGTGCCGGCAACTTTTTTTTCATTTATTGTAAGCTGTGAAAAATGTCACACAGCAGTTGTTTTATCACATTTGTTGAGTTTTTGTTTGCTTGAGGTTTCTTGTAACATTTTGAAAAGAACCTGATTTATTTACATTTTGAAATAATGTCTTTATAACTGACCACACACTGCTTAAAGAAAAATAGAAGCAACCTGCATTTAACTTTGTGGCATTCATTTCACAAATGATACAGCTGGTGTAGTAAATTTTTACTGTGGTAGGTTAGAAAGAGTGTATTGAAAATTGATCAAGACCTCAATAAATCAAGAGAGGCAGGGCAAACTTAAAAAATAACCCTCCTGGGGAAACTGAAACTGAATGCGTTTACTCTAAAATGTCTGAGTGATGCCACTTGGATGTTGCTCAAAACAAACAAAAAAAGTTAAAATATTATTTTGCTGATTTTCTCCATTTTTATTAATATAAAAAGTTTAAATGATTCTAAAATTAGCAGTGATCCTATCTTAAGTAAATCTGGAAAGTATAGAGAATATATTGTCATACTGCCTACATGGAATGTGTGATTTAGGTATCGCAGTATTTTGTCTGGGATTTTGTGTGTGTGTTTTTGCTGTTTGTTAAAATGTTTTTAGGATATCAAACTGAGTTGGTAATTCATATTAGAGTAAGATGATAACTAATTTTAAAAAATGGATAATACTGTGAAACTTTTTTAAAAAATTAACTACAAATTTTGATGTCTTGTAAATATATGTAATTTTAAGGGTGTATGAGTAGTGTTTATCAGTAAAATAAGCCAAAAAACAATCTGGCACTGAGATAGACAATCATGGTTTATTTGTACAGACATCATGTTGGTATGTCTCAGTTTGTATAATAAAATATACAATGATGTAAAGTTAGTGTCTTTTTTTAACAAACAATTTACATACATATATTTAATGTCAGCTGCCATTCACATGTTCTGTTTGTCACATTTAAGGACAAAACGCATGAGAAAAGAACATGATCACATCTTTGGACTTGTCGCCAAGCATTTATGAGTAGGGTACTGCTGAGAGTCACTGAGATGCCTCCAAGGTTTATAAATCCCATGTGTGATATGGATACCCCAGAGGGAACCACTGTCATGTTTGAGTGCTCACTCATGGGTATTCCATCTCCAATTGTGTCCTGGTTTAAAGGTGACAAGAAAATTCCCCACAATAATAAAAAAATACTTACACTCGTCTGATGGAGACAACCACTTCCTGCCATTCATATGTTCTGTTCGTCACATTTAAGGACAAAACGCATGTGTCAAAAAAGGTATACTCTGCTAGACCAGGTGTCGTTTAAAATGTTTTAAAAACCAGTGTAAATACATTCCCTGATTTTGATACAGATACTAAACAAAATCACTGGTCATTTTCCAGCCAAGAATTTTAACCGGAGTATATGGGATGTTTATAAGTTTATGACAAGGGTTCATATGATCAGGGCATGAGAAAACATACAATATCAGATATCAAATGGATCAATAATTGGATACAGTTGTAAGAAAAATAACACCAACCTTTATGATTAAATATGATGTGACAAAAGATAGATAGATTTTTTTCTGTTGTTTGCTGTTTTTGGTGCTAATGCTAACAGATCTGCAATTAATGCAGACAGTTGCATTAGTACCAAAAAACAAACTGTGAGAACATATTTTCTTGTGGAGGTCTTTCTAAAATAAAGAGTGGTGAAAATTGCAGTTCTTAAGAGATCATAAAATGGAAAGTGATTGATAGCAATGCCAATATACCACTTAGAAATGTTACATTTAAATGTTTAATTGATAAAGTAGATGAAGTAAATTTCATTTGATTGTTGTTAATGATTACTATTATTATTATTATTCCAATGTAGATTAAAAATGAGCAGGTTGTCATCAAAATTAAATTCCACTAGTATGCTTTTCTCTTTAATGGGCATTGTATTTCAAGTCAATAACTTGACTATATGTCAAATAAGAATTTCTGTAGTGAAAAATTGAGCTAACATTTGCATTTATGAATTAACTGTTAATATAATAACTTTTGTATTGTGGATATTGTTATCAGTCTTACTCAATATTTCCCGACAGAACGTTGTAGCACCACCATCACCACTGTGGAGGAACAAGAGGAAACCTACTACACTGGTGTCGAGTTACCTCAGAAAGCAAAAACACTTGAACTCAAGCCAGAACCCAAACGTTACTCTTCCACTTTAGAGAAGAAAAAGGAAAAACCAGTTTTCCTTAGCCAGCTCTCCCCAGCAGCTGTAACCACTGGGGAAACAGCCAGGTTTACTGTTAAAGTGTCTGGCTTTCCAAAGCCAATCGTTCAATGGTCTCACAATGGAAAAATGATTAAGACTTCATCTGCATACAAGCTGATAGAGGAAAGGGAGGAGTACACATTAGTAATCACCCAGGTCACATCCGAGTACGAGGGTGAGTACTCTTGCACTGCCACCAACAGATTTGGTCAGACAACATGCACCACATACCTTGAAGTGAAAAAGCCTGATGTTAGCCAGGCAGAGAAATGGGTTGAGAAGATGTATAAGGTCACAGGTCAGCCTCCTACTTTCATAGTTCAGATCCAACCTGCGACATGCTCAGAGGGAGGGGAGGTTTATTTCAATTACAAAGCCAGTGGTGAGCCAGTCCCTGATGTGAAGTGGTTCAAGGGTGCTTTCCAGATCCAGCCCAGTAGAAACTGTATAATTATAGCCAATCCAGATGGATCTGGCTTTATCAATATCAAAAGTGTCAAACAGGAAGACAGTGGCTTGTACACATGTAAGGCCTCCAACGCATTTGGGGAGGCATCTTGTAGTGCTGAACTTGTTGTGTTTAGAGAATCAGTCTCTGTTTCTCGCAAACAGGAGCAGCTGACAATGGTTCAAAAGAAAGGCTACAAGGTTTCAATGACAGAACAGGCAACAGAATCTCGCTTGTACCAGGTCAGCCTGCCAGGCCAGGATAGAGCCAAGTCAGATCAGATGGTTTACACCATTGGCACCGAAGACCGACAGATAATTCCTAGTGAGCAGGTGGGCTCCCTCAGAGAACTAGATATCTCTGCTGCAACAATTCATCGTGAGCAGCTGACCCACCAGGCAGCAGTGCTTCAGTCTCATGAGATAGAGGAGAGGGTGTCTATTGTGCCTACTTACCCCGCTCAAGCCTCAGCTGTTCCAGTGAAACAACTCCACATGGCAGCATTTACGTCATCAGTTGAAGAGAGTCAAGACCTCACGGAGCAGCACTGTGAACGTATTCAAAGCCCTGAGGTCATTGAGCTCCAGGCAGATAGAGAAAAGAGGTCTATGGTGATGTCAGCTGTTGCTGAGGAGCTCACCCCGCTCTCCTCTGTTAGCACAGAACCCCTGGCTGACAGGCAGTCTGTTGAAGTCAGGCCTTCTTCAGAACCCAAGCATCTAGTCAGTGGGCATCAAGTCGAGTCACAACTGTCTATCCTGAAAGAGCAGTCTGAAGACATTCCCAAACAACATGAGGAGAAGGGTTACAAAGTTAAAGAAGGTGTTAAGATTTTATATTCTGCACAGTTTGCAGAAAAACAGATGCTTGCAGAGGGCCACACGACTGAACTAGCAACAACAGATTCTGTTGTGAGCCCTTCTATAAGGAAAGAACAGCACCGACCTGTCTTGGCCTCAGTCAGTGAATCTAAGCAGACACTTTTCAAGGAGACTCAGTTCTCCATGCAGAGGCCTACTGAACAGACAGCCCATTCCTGTAAGGATAGAATAATGAAGACAGCTCTAACAGCTGAAGATAAGCAAATTCTACAAGCTGAGCATTCTCATCAGCTTCTGAGTCTTGACAGCGCCATGTCCATTCAGTCACAGATTGAAGGTGAGCAGTTGTTACACCTACAAGTTATTACAGATCAGGACCTGCTCCCATCTGAGAGGAGCTTCATCTGTGAGAAACCAGCACCAGAGCAAGCAGGAACCAGGAAGAGCCCCACTCTGCTGCATAGTGTTAGCCAGGATGAGCAGAGGACAGTAGTTTGTGAGGACATGTCAGAGTTTGAAGCCAAGATGAGTACCATGACCATTCAGCCCCAGAAAGAGGCACTTACTCTACTACATCTCCAGTCAACCCAACCAGTAGTGACGCTACCAAAAGAGGGTGTTCTTGTGATTGAAAAACCTGACCAGCAATTGGCAATACAGAAACAGGAAAAATCCAGGAGCCATGCAGCCATTTCAGAAGAGAGAAGGGAGCTCAAAGCCGATTATCACACAGAGCTTGATTTGTCTGTGACTGGAATTCACTCACAGCTTCGAACTGAGCCCAGACCTCAAAACATTCTCCAGCTCTCCTACCAGCCCATGCAGCTGCCAAAGGAGACACCTTTTATCACTGATGTCAAGGAGCAGCGGGCTTTGGTACAGAAAGAGGATCGTTGGAATGTAATGCATGTCACAAGTGTAGCTGATAGTCAAGCCTTAGAGGAGGGTCACACAGAGAATCTTACAGCTGTTAATAAATTCACCGGTCAGATGGCTTTAGAGCCAAAAGTTCCCACTGAGCCTGTTCATATTGAGGAGAAGGGGATATCTACTGAGAGTAGTGTCCTTCTTGAGGCAGCAGAACAGGACTTTGCTGTTCAAATCCAAGAGGGCCAGACGGTCAGGCAGTCGATAGTGATGGATGAGAGGCAAGTGCTGGTGGGTGAGATCTCTCAGGAGATCATCAAATCTGAGTCCACTAAAGTCATTGTGGCCACGCAGCCAAAACTCTCCGTAATGGCCTCAGAAACAAAAGACATCACAACTCTCCCTAAAGAGATGACATTTGTGATTCAGATTCCTAAACCATCCAGTCTGAATATACGGCATCAGCTCAGAGATGCCCTGCAGTCTGCTGTGGCTAGGGAACAGCCAATATTACTGGCTGACGTTGTTAGCAGGTTACAAGCTGTAGAAGTACAGGAAATCAAGGTTCAAAAAGAACCCAAATGGGTCATGTTTACATACCTTATCACAACAACAAGTGCTCCTATAGAGATCACTCTGGCTTTCGAGGGTGAATACCCTCAGACAGCTGACCTAAGGACTGAACTCCAGGCAGCTTTCCACTCCATTCTATACCAGGAAGCCCAAGTTCTTACTTTAGAACAGCCAGGCACAATGCAGCTAGACAAACCTCAAAGAGCACAAGTCACCTCGACTCGCTCTAAACAAATGCTGTCATCCATGGTAGAAACAGTGAGCATCACAGAGAGTACAGTGGATATCAGTGCTGTTACATCTCAAGCTGCTGCACTCAAGACAGAGGCTAAAATTGCAGTTAAATGCACTGCAGCTGAGCAACAGGTTGTGGTGCAGGAATCCAAGGAAACATTGAAACAGTCAATTTCACCCCAGGATAAAATTTCCACTGAAGCCCAAATGGCTTTTGAGCAGTCTGTGCAGATATCAAGGCAGGATGTGAAGTCAGTGACCCTGAAAAGCAGAGAAAAAGATGTAGGAGCATCATTTCTTCCCACTGTTTTACCTCCCAGTGTTGCCCCTATTGAACAGACAGGGGAAGTCAACATCCAGAAGGACCACAGGGAGGAGATCCTCAAAGAGGAGATCACAGTATTCAGACCAGAACAGAGGGAATTTCCTGTAATGATCACTTCCCTTGAAGATTTATCAATAGAAGAAGATTGTAAAGTAACCTTTAGCACAACCATTAAGTATGTTACAAAGGTAAACTGGTTTTTCAATGGACATTTGGTGAAATCTGGCAAAGAGTTCAAGTGTTCCAAAGAAAACGACACATACACATTGGTTATCAACAAAGTTGTCAAGGAAAGACATCAAGGAGAATATGTTTGTGAGGCTGAGAATGAAGTTGGCAAGACTACATCATCTTCAAGACTCACTGTGCTTTCAAGAGGTTTGACAACAGGAAAAATCAATGTACCATTCATTCACTCATTCATCCATTTTATCTCCGAACAACTAATCTTTCACATTTATTGGTTCATTCAAGACCTTTTTCCTCACATGCAGTGATACATTTGTCACTTTGGTCTCTATATTCACGTCATAGCTCAGCATGAGCACCCTTAGCAGGGCACTGGATGATACTAACTCACTGTGTCTTGTTTGTTCCATATCATTTTATGGTCAGTAACTGCCCAAAGACCAAAATCATCACAGCCATTCAAGTTAAGCTTAGGCTCTGTAGAGCGTAAGCATCTTGTTTTAATGGTTGTCGTGATCTTGGCCTTTAGGCAACTCTCATGGTCTTTTCATGGTCACCTAAGCATGTTGGTGGCAACAAGTTCCTTTGTTTTAAACCCATGGTTTGTCACATTCCCTTAGGTTCATTCTATTCCATATCTGCAGTATATCTGCATGCTTTCAGGGCTCCAACTTGACATTGCTTCATCTTTCACTTGTTTCTCCTCCCTTCAGCTGGAACCCTAGCCCCATGAAAACCAGTAATATTATCTCCTTTCAGGCAGCTTTTTGTGCAACCATGGGGCTAATGTTCTTGCTAATTTTCTCCTCCACAGTCACTCCTGGCTTGCCTTCCACCCTTGTTGTACATTCCACAATTTCTGTTCATGATCTGTCAGACTTTTTATACCCGTTTTACATATTTATTTACTGACATATTCATTTTAATTTGTGTGTGCCACAGTGCCACCTGTCTTTAGGAAGAAAATCACATCTATGGAGATCAACGTCGGTGGCCATGCCAAGTTTGAATGTGAGACTGAGGATGCCCCAGGTGTGACCTTCAAATGGTACAAGTCTGGCGTTGAGATTAGACAGAGTGAGAAGTATCGGATCCTCAGCAGCCACACCAGTTCATCTATGGAGCTCCTGAACCCAGTCAAAGCTGATAGCAGTGAATACACCTGCAAGGCTTCAAACCAGCACGGCTCAGACAGCTGCAGCGCAAAACTCATTGTCACTGGTAAGACCCAAGTGGGACCTTTTGAAATTATGGCTTTGCTTATCTATGTGTTTGAGAGAGAGAGAGAGAATTATATATACATTTCCAGTGTGCTTTATTCTGAATTGCTATGGTGACATCGGAATGATGACTTCTGTAAAAATTCAATCTGGTGTCATGTATGGCAAGATATGATGATGTTGAGGATCCAGTATTCTCATGTATAAATGTATAAATTTACATTGATCAAGTTGGAATCATGCAGGTTAGCTTAATTTTGATGTTGAATTTCTCCACTTTTGTTAAATGTTTTCTGTTCTACCTGCTCTCCATAGAAATGTACCCACCAGTATTTGTATCAAAACAAGACCCAATGACTTTATATGTGGGCAAACAAGCTGTGTTCCAGTGCTCGCTCACTGGATCCTTACCCATGGATGTTGTCTGGCACAAGGACAACATAGCCATCTCCTCTGAAGGGAACTATGTCATGAAATGTGAAAAGAACAAGTATTCTCTTCACATTAAAACTCTTGAGCTGACTGATCAGGGAGTGTACCTTTGCAAGGCCTCCAACAGTGTCGGCACTGCTACCTTTACCACAGAACTCAAGGTTATCAACAAGCCCAGCTTTGTTAAAACCATTGAGTCAGCATCAGCCGCTGTCAATGACCCGCTGAGGCTGGAGTGCCAGGTGGATGAGGATACTGGTGTGACCGTCACCTGGACCAGGGATGGCAAAAAAGTCCATCTGAGCATGGAGTGTAAACTGTCCTTTGAGGACAAGGTGGCTGTTCTTGAGATACCCAAGTCCAAACTGAAGGACTCTGGGAAATATGTATGCACAGCCACTAATGAGGCTGGGAGTTCATCCTGTGAGGCTGTGGTAACAGTTCAAGGTAAGATCTTGACAATGATCTTTCCATTAGAATTGATGAAAACATACATCCCTTGAAATAAAATGGTGGGTTATTGCTGACAACTGCAAGCTGATGCTAACACCATGCACTGCTATCTTCTTGCCTGTTCTTTTGCATCTCTTTTTTGGCCTCTTCTATCTGCGTTATTTTATTTTATACCTGTATCTCTTTTGATTATGTTTAAAAGTCTTGGTGAACTTTATGAACTGAACGCTCCTTTCAGAGCCCCCCACCTTTGTGAAGAAAATGGAACCTAAAATTATATGGAAACAGGGTATAGCTGCACGCTTGCAGTGTACTGTTAAAGGATCGCCTGAACTTTCCATTCACTGGTTCTGGAATGAGAGAGAACTTAGTGATGGAGAAAAATATAAAATCTCTTTCAAGAATGGAGTTGCCACTTTGGAGATCATGAACCTTCTGGTCACAGACAGTGGGCGTTACACCTGTGAGGTGTCAAACAATGCTGGCAGCGAGAGCTGCAACACCCTTGTAGCAGTTAAAGGTTTGTCAAATCTTGTTTGTACTTATTGTTAAGTTCAGAAAACACTTGGTATTAACTTTATACACTTTACTTATCCCTTTACTTACACAGAGCCACCATCCATTAGAAAAGAGCTGCAGACAATAGAGGCTGTGAAGGGAGCACCAGCTCAGCTGGACTGTGAGATCACAGGAACAGCTCCTTTTGAAATCAGCTGGTTAAAGAATAAGAAGGTTATCAGCAGTGATCAGAAATATAAAATAACCTCCCAAGATTCCCTGTCCAGGTTGGAGATCCAGACTTTTGAAAGTGCAGATGTTGGAGATTATCAGTGTGTCATATCCAATGACGTGGGAAAAGTCACCACTAAGGCCTTAGCTAAACTTAAAGGTTAGTAAACCTGAGCTTGATGAGACTTAATGACTGAGGTTTAACCTTGTGCTTCAGAGACAGTGTTAACTCATATTGTGTTTTTATAGAGCCACCAACTTTCTCAAAGAGGGTTGAGAGTGGTACAGCGGTGTTGGGGAATACAGTAAAACTACAGGGAACCCTTAAGGGCTCAGCTCCCATCACTGTTAAATGGTTGAAAGACTCTGAAATACTGAGGGATGACGATCCAAATATCAAGATGGTGTTTGAAAACAATGTTGCTAGCTTGACCATAACAACAGTGGCCATGACCCATGTTGGAAAGTATTTGTGCCAAGCTGAGAATGAGGCTGGGCAACAAAAATGTGAAGCTACCTTGACTGTACAAGGTGAGATGATATATTTGATACAGATATATTGTGGAGATTTTAGCTCCTTTATTGAAGTTTTTGTGTCTGAACTCATATCTTAATTACTAATGGATTTGTCTTATCCCAGAACCTGCCAGAATTGTAGAACCTGCAGAGTCCATTAGTGTGACTGCAGGAGATTCGGCTACTTTGGAGTGCACACTTTCTGGAAGCCCAGATCTCAAAGTCAAGTGGTTGAAAGATGGGAAGGAGATGATTAGTGGCCGTAAATATAAGATGACTCTGAAGGACAATATTGCTACCCTGAAGATTCTAACAGCAGAAAGAGGAGATACTTCAGAGTACAAGATAGAGGTGTCGAATAAAGTTGGGAAAGACCAGTGCACCTGCTCAATTACTGTCTTGGGTTAGCTCCCAGTTTTTGCTTCTTTCATATTAAGTTTTAGTTATTGATAATTTCTTGTTTTTAAAATGTATAGTTGTTGGTTGTGTTTAGGAAAAAAACAGCAACTTCAGAACTTGCAATCATATGTTTTGGGACTACTTTAAACTGAAGAATTAAAATTTTAGATTATTAATTATTTTCAAAACCACAGTGTCAACATTATGTGTTAATGGTCCATGTTTTTCTTTGATAACCAGATCGGATAATGCCTCCAACTTTCACCAAGTCCCTAAAAAGAGTTGACGGTAACATTGGTAATGATGTCTCCATGGATTGTAAGGTCTCTGGGTCCCAACCCATGACCATAGCTTGGTTCAAAGACGACCAGGAGGTCATGCCTGGAGCAAAATTCCAGCCTGAGATTAAAGACAGTTCAGCTTCGCTGAGAATTATTCAGCTGGAGAAGACTGATTCTGGAGTTTACAAATGCAGAGCCACCAATGCGGCTGGCTTTAAAGAAACCAGTGGCACGCTCTATGTCAAAGGTTACGAACACTTGATTATTGTTGTGCTTCTCCTTGTTTTATGCAATCCTTAAATGATTTTGATGATGTTAATATGAAATGCAAACTTTACTCTGTTAATGGCCCCCAGAGCCCCCAGTGTTCACCATGAAACCAGAGAACCAGGATGTTATACCAGGAACCACTGTTTCTTTCAAAGCTGCCTTCACTGGAACAGCTCCTTTGGTTGTTAAGTGGTTCAGAGAGGAAAAAGAAATAATAACTGGAAGCACATGTTTCATAAAGAAAGATGCCTCCTCAAGCTCTTTGGAGCTTCACTCTGTAAAACCCAGTGACTCTGCAAAATACACATGCCATATATCCAATGATGCTGGGAAGGCAGATTGCACCACAGTACTGTTCGTGAAAGGTGCCTATCCTCAGTATTGTGTGCAGCTGCATGAAGATCTTTTCATTCATGAGTGACATCAGTATATCTGTTCATAGCAATATAATGTCTTTCATGTGATAATTAATGTTAACCTTTTCTCTTAGAACCTCCTGTGTTTGTGAGGAAGCTTGAGGCAACCAAGCTTGTCACCAGTGGTGACTCTGCCAAACTGGAGTGCAAAGTGACAGGCAGCCCCGTTATCAGTTTCAAGTGGTTCAAAGATGAGATGGAGATCAGCTCCAGCTCTAAATACACAATGGCATCGACTGACTTAGTGGCATCCCTGGAAATAGTCAGTTGCACTTCAGAGGATAGTGGAGATTATGTCTGTGTGGCATCCAGTGAGGCTGGCAGTGACCGCTGCAGCAGCACCGTCACAGTCAAAGGTTGGTGTAGTTTAAGTTTGCTGAGATTTCTTCTTGTACTGGAACTGGAACTCAATTAAGACATACCTTTATTATTCCATCTTTAGTTTTAAAGAGAAATCATCATTATTTATCTGGTCAAGATGTCAATCAGAGCATAGTTGTGAGCACCTGGTGAAACAATGGCTAGCTTGATTTATTGTTACAACTGGATATGTCATGAAGTCCACTAGTCCATGTGCTGATAAGACTGTTATTTTCTTCTAGAACCACCATTGTTTGTGCGTAGCTTGGAGCCCAAAGATGTGGTAAAAGGTTCTGAGATGATGCTGGAAGGTCAACTGTCTGGTTCTGCTCCATTCACCGTGTCATTTTATAAAAATGCAAAGCTGATTAGGAATGACAAGAGACACAGGATCACTGTGCAAGATGAGCTGGTAGCCCTGCAGGTGCTGGCTGTAGAGGCAGGAGATGTTGGGTTGTACCAATGTACTGTTGAGAATGAAGTGGGGAGGGCCTCCTGTGAATGTAAAGTAACTCTAAAAGGTTTGGAGTTTGATGAATTTTGAATTTTGGAAGGCTAACATCTTTTTGTGTTGAGATAACAACAACCATAATCTTTTTTTTTTTTCATAGAACCACCATCTTTTGTGTCAAAGCTGGAGAACCTTAGCTCGTTGGTGGGCAGCAAGCTTTCTTTGATGTGCACTCTGAAGGGCTCAGAGCCCTTAACTGTGTCCTGGCTTAAAGACAATCATGAGCTCAAAGAGGCTGAAAACATTCAGATTACATATGAGAACAACACTGCTGTGCTGCACATCATCAACTTACAGTGCCAACATGGTGGCAAATACTCTTGCCAGGCGCAAAATCAGGCTGGGAGCCAAACTTGCTCTGCTGTGTTAACAGTCAAAGGTTGGTCAAAGTATTTAGAGCCTCTTATTTAAAACTGTTTGAGGTCTGATTTGAATCTTTTCAATCAAGTGATACTTATCAATTAGCAGCAAGTTTCCATCAAATGGTCTCCACAGTGTTAAATCCCTGAATTAACAAATCAACATTTGACACTTGATAATCAGCTACTTATTCTGCCCAGACTGCTACCAAGAATAATAGGTTTTAGCTCCTTTATGTCCTTCTACGTGGTAATTATAATTGGAGTCCTTCCCATATCATTGACTGGAAACAACAGATTTTTGTTTACACGATTTTATCCACTTTGATAAGGATCAAAAGTATCTTTATATATAAAATCTGTCACTGTATTATAGTACGCCATATTTCAGATTCTTTGCTGATGGTTTTGTTTGATATCTCAGAGCCAGCTAAGGTCACGGATGAGGCCAAGTCCATCAGTGTGACTCAAGGGGATCCAGCCACACTGGAGGCCAGGTTCTCAGGCACAAAACCTCTGAAGGCCAGATGGCTAAAAGCCGGCAAAGAACTAACATCAGGCCTGAGATACAAAGTACAGAGCACAGACACCAGCTCTGTGCTTAAGATTATTAAAACTGAGAAAAGTGATGGTGGTGATTATACATTTGAGGTTTCAAATGATGTTGGTGGAAGTTCTTGCGAAGCCACGCTCACCATTCTTGGTCAGTTATTAATGTATGCCATAGAACTTCAAATTTCATTTAGCCAATTTTACCTCACTTTGAACATTGCCTTTCACTTCTTTTATCTTTTACCAATATTAGATCAAATAATTCCACCATCTTTCACAAGAAAACTGAAGCAGATGGAAGGTATCAAAGGATCATTTGCTCATCTGGAGTGTCTTGTCTCTGGCTCCTTACCAATAATCATACAATGGTACAAAGATGAGAAAGAGATCCAGACTGATGAAAAACACAAATGTACATTCTTTGAGAATGTGGCTTTTCTGGAAATATCCAATCTTCACAATAAAGACAGTGGCAGCTATACCTGCATCGCTAAAAACAAAGCAGGAACAGTCCAGTGCTCCGGGATCTTGTTTGTAAAAGGTTTGAGCTGTTTGTTTTTGTCGTAGTTTGATCTTAGCTGTATGTACAGCTTTCCCAAGCATTGTTTTGCTTTTCTCTTCCAGAGCCACCATGCATTCTTGAAAAGCCTGAATCCATGAATGTTTTGCCTGGCTCAAAGGTTCAGTTCAACGTCCTGCTGTCTGGCACGCCACCACTGACCATCAAATGGTTTAAAAACAAGAAAGAGATTTTATCCAGTCCTGACTACAATGTGATTAAAGACAACACCTCAAGCTCATTGGAGATCTTCTTTGCCAAGTCGTCAGATTCTGGAGATTATATCTGTGAAATACAGAATGACGTTGGCTCCACTTCATGCCAAGCAACACTCTTTGTAAAAGGTTACTGATGTGGTTTTCACATAAAGCTGGTGCTTTATGTGAAGTTCAGTGAATAAGTCTCCATCCATCTGTTCTTACGTATATTAAGAATTCAAGATTTGAATAATTTTTTTTCCCTCTAGCATCATGCTGACTTTCCACTTTCTGAAATTTCTGAATTAGTTATGTTGTATATCCACCATGGGGTTCAGACTGCTTGAAAATAGATCAGGATGACAGTTGGAGGACTTACTTAAAATCTGAGAAACATTTGGATGGAAACTTTTTTATAGTTTTATAGAGATTATAGTTTTGCTCTTGTCATGTGTCTGATGGTTACATTTGTCTTTTTGTTATTCTTCAGAGCCTCCTAAGTTCACACGTACTCCAGCCCGTATGTCTGTGGTCCGTCCCAGTCAAAGTAAAGTTTTTGAGTGCCAGGTAACTGGCACACCTGAGATAGACATCTACTGGTTCAGAGAAGGTTCTGAGATCAGCTCCAGTGATCGGTACAAGATGGCCTTTGTTAATTCTGTGGCCACTCTTGAAGTCTGTGGGGCTGATATCAAAGACAGTGGGATTTACTACTGTGAGGCTCGCAATGAAGCTGGTAGTGAGAGCTGCAGCATGGAGCTCAAGGTCAAAGGTTAGTTGTATCAGAACACATGGGTGTCAATGTGCAGGAGTGTTTAGGATTTAGGATTGCAAGTAGGTTTCCCAAACAGTGAAGACTGTGAGTCTTAATATTAAAAAAAAAATAAAAAAGTTGTTTCAAATTGAGAACCATTTTATTATTCTAATTATTTTAAAGTGAATAAGTTAATATTTCATAATCTAGCTGTGCAGAAATTTGTCTGAGTATGTGTAAAAAAATGACGAGAAATGGATAAACTCAGTAGAAATAGTAGTTGACAGTTTGTTTTCTCTCACCTCAGAACCACCATCGTTTATCAGAGAGTTGGCTCCAACTGATGTTGTAAAGAGCTCCAATGCTTGCTTTGAGTGTCATCTTGCTGGGACGGGTCCATTTGAGATAACATGGCACAAAGATGCAAAGGAGATCAAACCCAGTGCTAAACATGTCTTCTCCCAGATGAATGGCATTGTTGGTCTAGAGGTGCACAAATGCGATGCTGTAGATGTTGGTGAATATCAGTGTACTGTTGCTAATGAGGTGGGCAGCTGCACTTGTAAGGCAACGCTAAACCTCAAAGGTTGGTCTAGTCAGAATTACAAATCTACATTTTTTTATCTCTATTTTATCTTTTAACCAGTGCCTGCCAACATTACATTAACATTTGATTGGTTTTCTCCAATAGAACCACCCAGTTTTACCAAGAGGATTGAGAATAATACCACTATCCTGGGTAAAATGACAGAGTTTCAGTGTATTGTGAAGGGCTCTCCCACTCTCTCTGTACAATGGCAAAAAGATGAGAGCTGGATTTTGGAGGATCCAAAGATAGAGAGAACCTTTGAGAACAATGTTGCCATTCTAAGGATTCCTGCCTGTGATGCGACTCACAGCGGGAAATACACTTGCCAGGTGGTTAACGAGGCTGGGCAAGATAAGTGCTTTGCCATTCTTACAGTACAAGGTATACAAAAAATAACTATTTGTGGGTATTAAATCTCTCCATTGTCCAAACTTGGTCAGACACTTTATGGTATTTTGACTTTGCTTTGCATTGTAGAGCCTCCTCAGATCACAGAGAAACCTGAAGTGATAAAGGTAACAGTTGGAGATCCAGTCAGTCTTGACTGCAAGGTAATGGGCTCACCTGAGCTCAAAGTGAAATGGATGAAAGCTGGCAAAGAGCTTCAGTCCATAAGGCAGCATAAGCTGAGCTTTGAGAATAACATCAGCAGTCTAAAGATTCAGTCCGCTCAGAGAGAGGACCAAGGAGAGTATGTCTTTGAGGTGGCAAACCACATCAGTAGCTGCACGTGCAAAGTCCAAGTGATTGTTCTAGGTTGGTGTGAAAATCATACAATTCTTGTGTTATGCAGTAACAAGTTGAACGGAATATAACTATGTCATTATTGTTTTCTTGGTAACAGAGCAAGTAATTCCACCAAGCTTCATCAAACCACTGGTAGACATGCAAGAGATATTGGGGTCCTTTGTTCAAATATGCTGCAAAATATCAGGGTCCCTCCCCATCAATGTGGAATGGCATAAAGATGGGACCAAAATCTCTAGTGGTGTAAAACACAAACTCATTCAGCAGGATAATGCTGTGTCCATTGAAATTGAGCAGCTAGAGAGATCTGATGCAGGATCCTACTCTTGCAAACTGACCAATGCAGCAGGAAGTTGTGAATGCACTGGACCCCTCACGGTCAAAGGTTAGAGAATGTCCTTCAATGTAGCTGGTCATTTAATCCTGAACCAAAAGGTGAGTATTTTTTTTTAACCTCGTTCGTCTTGTTCTCGGCAGAACCTCCAATCTTTGTGACACTGCCTGAGTCTCAGGTGGCTCTACCCAATGCCACTGTCCGCTTCAAAGGCTCATTTACAGGAACTCCTCCATTCACAGTCAAATGGTTCAAGGACGAGACGGAGCTTATGACTGGGCCCACATGTTTCACAGGGCTGGAGGGGCTATCATGCTTCTTAGAGCTGTTTTCAGTGGGAGTCACCCAGAGTGGAATTTACTCTTGCCAAATCAGCAATGATGCTGGCTCTGCACGCTGTAGTGCAGACTTGACAGTCAAAGGTTGGATTGTCATCTTCTAAATCAAATCTTGCGTGGCTATATTCATCTGACATGCATCACTGGCTAATACTAGTGATTCTCTGTCATATTTTCATAGCATTGCAGCACTTTGTTATTATTTGAAGCTTTTTCATTGTTGCAGCTTCTCATCAAGAACTTTTTGTTGCCTTTCTGTTGCACCTGTATTTCATACAAAATTCTGCCTCTGTTGCTAACCCATCATTATCAGTTGGTCACTTCAGCTAATCTCGTATACTCACTTCTTTCCTGCCATAACAATCTGTCTTAAGTGTCCTTTGATGCTTCCGGTAGATAATATGTCTATATTTTGGCTTTCCAGAACCACCTGAGTTTGTGCTGAAACTTCCTGCCACTAAGTTTGTGAAGCAGGGCGAGTCACTCCGCCTGGAGTGCAAAGTCTGTGGCACAGCTCCTCTGAAAGTGACCTGGTACAAACATGACACCAAGGTCACAGATGGGGGCAACTACAGGACATCATTTGTTGACTCAGTAGCAGTCCTGGAACTGCTCTCTTCCAGCTTTGATGATGATGGAGTTTACACCTGTGAAGCTCAAAATGATGCTGGTAGTGTCAGCTGCAGCAGCACACTTACCGTTAAAGGTCAGCCTCTCACCGACTCCCTAATTATCATTAATATTGTTGGTTGACTTTATCATACTCTGGTTGTTCATAGTGTTGTTGGAGTTTTAGTTGTGTTGTATTGCTTAAAGCTGATGTCCGTAACATTTTAGTCTATATCTACATCCAATGCTGTAGAGTGTTGTGAAGTGCTAAGACCAGCATCTCTACCTTGACTTGAGAGACTTGGCTTTTTGAGATTTCAGTTCTCATCATCTCAGAAAAGCCAGACTTCTCAAAATAAGAACATTTACCTTGTTTAGATTTTTCAAATTCTATTTAAATCCCAAAATTCCAAAACAGCTCTGCAAAATCACAGATATAATGCACATCATTGTCATAATTTCAATAAATTCATGACTGACCTTTAACTGCAACTGCATCCCACGACAATTTTGCTATCTCAGCAATTTAGTGGACTTCTACCACTCTGCAGTCTTAGGTGTAGGTCTACACAACATTACAATGCCTGGATCAACATCTTTTCCCTAAAACTCTGTAAAACATTGCTTTAGTCTCATCAAAAATTAATTCCACCATCTAGACTGTAGTTCCAAATGGTGAATCACAAAATTGCTGCCATTTTAGCTGTTATTTTAAAACACATAAAAAAAAAAAACATCTCATCGGTAGTTTCAACAAATTCCACAGTCACACCAGTCACCAACAATCTTACAGCTGGAATCTAGATCCATCTAATTCTGTATAAATTCTGTTACTTCATGTATAGCTACAACAAATGCTCACAACTCATCACCAACTATAACAGCTTTGTCAGACTAACAACCCTGTTGTTGTAGTCATAGGTCTAACAACTATTTGCAACTCTTCAGTTGTAAATAACTTTCAACAGATTTACACGTGGTTCACTTCTTGGCCATCCTAACATTATTTTACAACAGCCTTCAACAGCAGATTTTGCTTTCCTCGCCATAGTCCAAAATTAGCTATGAAGATAGGCTTGGCTGTAGTTGCGCAAGAAGTGACAACTCAGCCACTTCCACTGAGGGCATTCGGCCACAGTGAGGTGTGATAACATGTGAAATGTTACGGGTCTCAGCTTTAAGATTTCGCCATTGAGTCTTTCCCCCTGCTTGCCTCATTAACAGTTTCCTAATCTTTCTGTAGAGCCCCCATCCTTTGTCAAAGTACCTCAGCCTGTTGAAGGGCTGAAGGGCAAGGACGTGAGTCTGTACTGCGAAATGAGCGGTACAGCTCCGTTCCAGATCACCTGGTTCAAAGACAGGAAACCTCTGATGGAGAGCAGGAAGTATAAGATGGTGAGCGAAGGCAGCTCGGCAACGCTGCATGTCATTGGGATAGATCTCTCGGATGCCGGCGAATATGAGTGCAAAGTGTCAAACAGTGTAGGAAGTGACACCTGCCAGACGCCAGTTAAACTCAGAGGTCAGTAGAAATTGCGTTAGTCTTAAATAAAAATCAGTAGTATTAGATTCTCAAATTACTTTTGTCACTTTGCTGACTTTCCCTTTTGCGCTGTTTTTCTCCTCTCTTCAGAGCCACCATCGTTTGTGAAGAAACTGTCAAACATGACAGTGATACTGGGAGAGGAGGTGACCCTTGTGGCCACTGTTAAAGGCTCTGAACCCATTACTGTGTCCTGGGTTCAAGACAAGGATCACATTCTCAGGGATGGTGACAACAGGAAAATCACCTTTGAGAACAACCAGGTCGCTCTTAAAGTCTTTAAGGCCGATGCAACCACGGCAGGCAAATACACCTGCCAACTCAGAAACGATGCTGGGAGTGTGGAGTGTTTCGCTAACTTGACTGTTCTAGGTTTGTAATCATATAATTCTCTCTTTCTCTTGCAGTTTTGTTTGTCCATGTGGCCCTCGCAGGTTTGGTTAAAAACATTTTTTGCTCCACTTTTTCTATCAATTCCAGAACCAGCTAAGATCGTGGACAAGCCTGATGCTCTAAGTGTGACGGCAGGTGATATCGCCGCCCTGGAGGTCAAAGTGTGTGGAACCCCAGAGCTCATACCCAAGTGGTTCAAGGATGGTGTGGAGCTGGCCACTGGGAGGAAATACAAAATCTCATTTTCTCGGATGATTTCCAGCCTGAACGTGCTCTCCACTGAGAAAAAGGACTCTGGAGAATATACATTTGAGGTCATGAACGAAGTTGGGAAGGACCTGAGCAAAATTAATCTCACTGTGTTAGGTTGGTGTCTTATCTGTTCTTGAAGTTTGATGACTAGGACTGGGTACTTTCTGAAAAGTTAGTCCCAGTAAGATACCTTAGATTTGGTAACAAAACAGAATATATGTTTAGATCTTTACTTGAGAAAATTAGAACATGTTTTTGCCAATTTTTTTTTTTTAAATTGTGCAATAAAAGACAACATTCTCAGTTGAATATTTAAACGCTGTCAAAGCTAAACAGCCTCACAAGACTTTTCCAAATTTGTTAATGTTTGTTAATGATCATAAAATATATGGCTAAAGAGTGCAATCTCATTAATCGTTCTCAACAGTCATTGTCATCTGCCAGCATTGAGGTTTCACACCAAGCCCAGTTAATGATAATACATTCACAGTTGTATCTGTTTAGATTAATTACTGACTGTTTGTTTCCCTCCATAACAGATAAAATTGTCCCTCCGACATTCTCAAGGAAGTTAAAGGATTGTAACACAATTGTTGGAAACGCTGGAGAGATGGAATGTAAAGTGTCAGGCTCCCCACCCTTCACCATCTCATGGTACCATGATGGGGAGGAGATACAGAGTGGGCCAAACTATGAAATTTCATTCAGTGAAAACAACTGCATGCTCAAAGTGCCCACACTAAAGCTGACTGACTCTGGAGTGTATAAATGTAAAGCTGTCAACAAGGCAGGATCCAGTGAAACCACTGCCTCCTTGGTTGTGAAAGGTGAGTAACCACAGAAGGCCTTTTAACATCAAAATAACCAGTGTTGTTTAAAGAAGCACTGTGCAAGATTTTTAGTTAATGTATCAATGTCACTGTGATGGTTAAATAATTCCTTAAACCACACTTGCAAGATCAGCGTTGCTGGCTCGGAAAGGGAAAAGAAAAAACAAAAACACACAAATGTGCTCCTAGTAATGAATGGACAGTGAAATTAAGCGATCATAGAACTTAAACAGTATTAAGAAATGAGTGATCATGAAAATTATTTTATGTCATGATGATGAAACTCAGCAAAATTAAATGAATTGTTACGCAGCTTCAAAGTGTTTGAACGTAGCTCATTCACATGACCATTATTATATTGATTTGCTTAACACCAGGGAAACCTGCTATGCCTGTGAATGCCCGTTTGTTGGCTTGAAAGTGAGCGTCCAGCGAAAAGCGAACAAATGGTGCAACAATACGGGCTGGTCTACCTGACCACTCTACTGACAGAGGCTTGTGACAGACTCAAGTAATCATTTTCCACTAGCCAGGTATCGCAATGTTGTAAAGACCTTCATCTCAGGCATTATTGCAATAAAAGAATAAAATGCCTAAATACACTGAATTCTGAAAAAATATAATAATGATCAAATAAAATGCGCTCCCGCTTAAATCTGCATAACATTTATTGGCTAAAGTGGTAATATAACGAACAATGATCTCTATAGGTGAATAGACTTGGGTTGTAAAGGACGTGAAAGCTGCCACAGCAGCGATGAGCATTTCCGTTGCCATCTCAAGACCACCAAGGAACTAGGAACTTAAATTACATGGGTTGTTCCCTCAAACCCACCTGACTGTAGGACGTTGGTAAATCTAAGCATTCTGATATGTTATTGCCGAATTCGCCGAACCGCGTCATAGCTCATTACCATAAAGTTAACTGAATTTTAACTTCTCCTTTTGGCTCTAGTCACTGAAGATGCATCGCTGCTGGCGAATTCACTCTTTTCGACAATTTCGCCATGTCTACATAGAGAAATAATTAATTCCTAAGATTTTTCTTAAAATGATGTCACTAACAGCTACTTTTTGTCTTAGGATTCTTTGAGAATACAGGTTCTGGTGTTTGGTGTGGTGAAATGAGAGTATGAAATATGAAGTTTTGATGACACTGGTGGCAACATAGCTGTTTATGTCATATTTTGACATTAATTTACTTTGTACATATGTGAAGATGTAAGATATGTGAGGTAGAGGACAGGATTCTGATGCCAGTGTTAATTGCAGTAATAAGTATCCACCAATAGTGATCAAAGTCAAAGTCCCATCCACATTAGCTCCATCAGGCTAATTGATGTATGTAAAGGATCTGCAACTGACTTCTTGCAGCCACAGTGACCTTCGGAGGTTCTGTACAGTTCATGTTTCTGCAGGTTAGAGCTGTTTTATGTTAATGTCCAGGACCACCAGAATATTATGCAGTTGTACTCCCATTGTCTGGGCTGATCCATGTAACTCCTTGTTCAGGTTAATGCTATGGGTTTTTTTTTAAATTCCACCATATTTTTTCCTTTGTTTCCAGAACCTCCATCTTTTGTGGTGCCACCTCAGCCTGTGGAGGCACTGCCAGGCTCAAATGTAACTTTCTCAGCCATGGTGAAAGGCAGCACACCCCTCAAACTGAAGTGGTTCAGAGGAGTCAAGGAGATCCAGGCTGGACAGGGCTGTGATTTCTCCCTGAAGGATAACCAAGTTACATTTGAGCTTTTTAATGTAGACAAGTCTTACGCTGGAGAGTACACCTGTCAGATCATTAATGACGCAGGAAAGGAAAGCTGCCCGGTCAATCTCACAGTCAAAGGTCAGTCCCATGTAGATCAATAAACTATAGTTGTATCTGTCAGGAATAACAACACACCAACTGTTCAAATACTGTAAGATCCACACTTATCCACACTTCATGTTGTATAACATGTGGTATATGTCTGCTAATATGTGAGCACCAGGTAAGGTAGGAGATAATATTATTAAGACACTTGGTGATTACTTGTTTGAGTATTATTTATTTTTTTCTCCGACTAGTATTATTGTCAGAAAGGTTTGGAATTGCATCCTTTATTCTGCAGTATCAACTGTTTATGTTTAGAATTTAATTTGAGCTCTGTGAAAAACAAAGCAAAAATACCAGGTACAATCCCAGTTTGTGATCTGTGAATTTGGCTACGCTTTTTTTTTCTTTGCTTCAATGTAATTTAAACATACAACCATAACAACATAGAATAAACATTATGTACAGAAAATATATAAACATTATATGAACATTGTATGGACTGAGCTGGAGGACGGCAGTATAGAATAAATATGAACGAATGTGAATAGTGAATAGAAGTGTGTTGATCTGTCTGGTCTATTTAGATATTAAATATATATTTATGTATATGTATACAAATATTAGATATTATTTACAGTGTGTTGTTTTTTATGTACATAGTGCAAATTGCAGATCAGACAGTCGGAATGGCAGAGTTTGGCAGAGTTCCTTGTAGTGTACCGGTCTTGGTTCTCTACTAAATGTCGTGTGTGATTGTGTTCCACAGAGCCCGCAGCCTTCTCCAAGAAACTGAAGGATGTATCAGTTGAGAAGGGAAAACCATTAACACTGGAGTGTACTTATACTGGAACACCAAAGATTACTGTGAACTGGTACAAGGACGGACAGCAGATCTTTGCCTCTTACAAATACAACATCACCACGACGGAAAGTTCCTGCATCCTGGAATGTCTTTGCACTGATGACAAAGAGGCTGCAGGAAAATATTGCTGTGAAGTATCTAATGATGCTGGAAAGGACATGTGTGAGGCAGCCGTGTCCATCCTCGGTTAGTGTTTTTTGCTTCTGAAAATTATTGTTTAAATGAGATTTATAAAAAGTCAAAAAATGTTGAGGGACTGTGAGCAGTGATAATTATTATTTTACAGCTGTTCTAGCTACACATCTAAAGAAACGTGAGGCTCAGTTTTTTAAGAACAATGAAGACATTTCTGAAATTTGATAAAACAAAACAGTGCTAGGGAGGATAGTGTCCAAACCAACAGCCAAGTTACTTCCTCGATAACACTGGGGCAGAAAAACTCAGTCAAATTGTTTTGAACACAATCAAAGAAAGGGGATCATTTCAGTACAATAAAGACGAGATTTCAACATTTCTTATATGCATAGAGAACAAGGGAACAAAAGGATTATAAGGAAGCTCTTATGTACTGAAGCTTCTCATATGCCTAAAGTGCAGATAATGAAAAGCAATGTGGCTAAAACACAAAAGTTAAATTTAAAGAAGAACGCTTGTAGTGTGTTTCTTTGTAATTGGCTGATAAGAAGAAAGCATCTCAAAAATGCTGTGTTGAGACTGATCTTACGGAGAGTAAAAAGGGATTTGGGTGGGGGCCTATTAAGGTAAAATATGTAAGAAAAATTTTGAGTTATAAAACTGTGATGGAGGAGCAGAGGAAGAGAAATGTGACATCTGTACTGTACAGTGAAGCACAGGTGTGTATAGGTTGTATAAAACAAAATCAGGAAGCTGTATTTGCATTTGCATCAGTGAAAGTGGAAAACACAAGATAAGACACAACATAAGAGATCTGAACTCAGGCACAATAGACTGTTTGCAGTCAGCTTGTAGTCAGTACCTGTGACTTACATGTCAAGGTTCACACGGTCAGTTTGCCTCTTGATTTTGGTTTAATTGCATGTGTGTTTGTGTGTGATTGCAGAGCCACCATACTTTGTAGAGTCTCTTGAGCCCATGGAGGTGACCTCTGGAGACGCTGTGTGTCTGAAGTGTCAGGTGGACGGCACACCTGAGATCAAGGTGTCATGGTTCAAGGCTGACGGCAAAGTCCGCTCCAGTCCCACCTGCAAGTTGGAGTATTCTAAAGGTGTTGCCTGTCTGAAGCTCAGTAAAGTCTCCAAGGCCGACATTGGAGAGTACACGTGTAAGGCTGAAAACCGGATCGGTTCTGCCTCCTCTACCTGCAGACTCAACGTTCTAGGTGAATGGCGCACCGCAGGTTCACCACATTTCACCAGAGGTTATAGAAATCTTTTCCTAAAATTTCACTGTCATGTCTTCACTGTCTCCAGAGGCCAAAACACCACCGTCCTTCCCCAAGAAAATCACCAGTTTGCAGCAGACAGAGGGCCAGCCGGTCAGATTCGAGTGCCGCGTTGCTGGATCATCACCCATCGAAGTGTCGTGGCTGAAAGATGGCGAGCCTCTGAGGCAGGGAGATGAATTCTCCATGCTGTATGATGACAACACAGCCACGCTGCAGATCAGCTGTGGCGAGATGAGGCACTCTGGGGAGTACACTTGCGTAGCCACCAACAGTGTGGGCTCTGCCTCCTGCAGAGCCAAGCTCACACTCCAAGGTCTGTGAAACTGAGAGCATTTCTGAATGGTTTCATGATTTACATCACAGTTTATGGTTCTAACACACAGACATTCTTCTGTTTAGTCAGAATCAGAATTACCCGCCAGGTTTCACCTCCATGTCCAGTCTCTACAGTATTCTGCGGAGTAGTAATTTGTCTTCAGCATATTTACAGAAAAGAAACAGAATAAAGTAAAGCAAATAATTAGCAGAGTGCAGTAGAAGGACGATATTAAACATGCTGTGGTCGCCTCTGTGGATGAATGAAAGCTGTGTCGGGTCCTCAACTGCAGGTTGAGAAACTCAATTGTCCATAAGTTAGTAGAAACAATAGAAGCAGTTAACTTAGGTGTGACAGATGTTATCAGAGACAGTGTGAAGCTGTTACAATTATTCCATCTCAACATCTCTTATTGTTGTCGTCTCTTCTTCTTCTTGCTGTGTAATGAACCTGCAGAGCCCAGGTACCCTCCAGTCTTTGACAGGAAATTGTCACCACAGGAGGTGACAGTGGGTGACAACATTGAACTGGAGTGTCACATGACTGGCTCCGCCCCCATTAAAGTCACATGGTCTAAGGACCATAAAGATATTCGCTCTGGGGGGAATTATAAGATCAGCTGTGTGGATAATACAGCCCACCTGTCCATACTGAAGGCAGATAAAGCTGACACGGGAAGATACTTCTGCCATGCCTCTAACGACATGGGGAAGGACTCTTGTTCCTCTGATATCACTGTCAAAGGTATTTTAACTTGGGCTACACTCACATCATCTTGGCCCTAACTTCTGAAACACAAGCCCCTTTGAAGGGCGTTTCTTTTTCTGGGGAAAACACAACCTTCCTCTCCTCACATCACTTCCATCTCTTGTTTTCAGAACGTAAAAACCCACCTGTGTTCACCAAAAAACCCTCTGAGCACATTGAGGACATGGAAGGTAAACTGGTGAAGGTGGAGGGCAGAGTCACCGGCTCACAGCCCATGTCTGTAAGCTGGTTCAAAGATGGCATGGAGATCTGCAGCTCCGAAAAGTACGACATCAGTTTTAAGAGTAACGTGGCTGTGCTGTGCATAAAGAGCAGCCAGGTGAGCGACAGTGGCAGATACACATGCCAGGCCTCCAACGAAGCTGGAAGAGCCTCCTGCGATGTCAGTGTGGGCATCTCAGGTGGGTCTGATTGCATCACAAACTGAGGGCGACCTATTACAGCAAGAGTTTGACTTAACATACAAGTAATAATCTACAGACTAGTGCTTCAGTGAATGGTTGACTCTCTGTAGATTTTTTTTTTCTTGGTGTAGATAATTCTTTTTTCTCTCTTGTCTTGTCTTATCTTGTCATGTCTTATCTTGTTATGTCTTATCATGTTTTGTCTTATTTTGTCTTATCTTATCACACCTTGAGGATTTTTCCTGGACTTTCTTTCTGACCATTTTCTTACATTTAAACACAGCAGTTCAAAGTATACATTCGTCTAGCTTAAATAAATTGTATTATTAATATTATTGTTATTGATAACAACAACAACAACAACAATAATAATAATAATACGTTTTTTTGTTCAGTTTTATGGCTGGACTGAAACAGCAGGGCCAGTTCTTGGCTGTTGCACTTTCAAAATGTTGCAAAGATAATGTTTACAGGCAGCATTAGCACTCACATCACTTTAGGCATATTTACCAACTGTTCACATCCTAGTAACAAATGCAGATACTTTTTGGGCAAACCTTAGCTAGAATCCATAGAGGAGTTACTAGTATTGCACCACAAGTGCGAGACACAGCTCTCTCAGATTTGGTTCCAGTTGTCATACTGGTGGAATTACAGACCTTGTGATGATAAGGTTATTAATCCTCATGAGCTCTGTGTGAAGATGTTATGTAACAGTAATAAGGACATGGGTTTTTTTCTTAGATAGCTTCAGTGTGTTTTTATAGAAACACAGTTGTATCTTGAATGTTCAAAATGATTCAAGTCGACTTGCTTTAATTCAATCTCAACATCATTTTGCTTGTGATACCTCTAGGATTACAGTGGTTCTGTGGCATGTTTTAAACAGCCTCATCATTATTTTATTGAGATTAAACTGCCTCATCTCTTCTGCAGAGGCCAAGAAGCCTCCAGTCTTCGATGTTCCTCTTAAACCTGTGACTCTGGATGAGGGTGAGAAGCTGAGCCTCAGGTGTCATGTCTGCGGCTCTCCTCCTCTGAAGATCCAGTGGATGAAAGACAGGAAGGACCTGACCACGGGCGGCAGCACCAAGATCACCTTCTCAGATGGTACGGCGTGCCTGGAGATCAGCCCGGCTCTCGACATGATGCCGGTGATTACCTCTGCAAAGCCACCAACGTTGCCGGCAGTGAATTCTGCAAAGCTAAAGTCACTGTGAAAGGTAAAAACTGTGAAAACCTTGTTTGCTCTTTCTGCCTACCTATCTAAGTCAGTTGAACAGTTGTCTGGAAATAGGATTTCGTTCCTCTGAGTTTTGGCATATCTCGATTTTGAGAACTGTACCATGTTTCTGTTTTTGTTACTGTATCTTGTGTCTACTTGAACTCCATTGTTTTTCCAATATCCACATTTTTTCTCTTGTGAATCTTGTAAACTGAGAACTAATAAGTACATTTTAATATTTTTTTTATGAATGACCATGTTCTTGTGTGTTTTGTTACAGCAAAACCAGGAGCAGCTCCACCTACTCCTGAAGCTCCAGCAGCTGCTCCAACTAAAAAACTGGACAGCCTGTTTTTCATCGAGGAGCCCAAATCTGCACATGTCACAGAGAGTAAGACATGTAGCCTCATACATATTACACAGCATGTGTGCATAATGCCTCACACACAACTTGTAAAGTAGATGTCAGATATAAATTCTTGTCTTGTATTTCCACAGAGGGCACAGCCACCTTCATTGCAAAGGTGGGCGGTGACCCCATTCCCAGTGTGAAGTGGATGAAGGGCAAGTGGAGACAGCTCACACATGGTGGCCGGATCTCCATCGAACAGAAGGGCCAGGAGGCCAAACTGGAGATCAGAGAGGTAACCAAGTCTGACTCAGGTCAGTACAGGTGTGTTGCCTCCAACAAGCATGGAGAGATCGAGTGCAGCGCTGACATGCACGTGGACGAAAAGAAAGAAGCGACACAGGTGGAGGGCGACCTCAGAGCCAAACTGAAGAAGTGAGTTTCTCATCAAACTTGTCAGGTGATACATACAGTCAGAAATGGTTTGATTTGAAGATCTGATGAATCCATCTGCATTCTTCTGTTTTCTTCTCAGGACACCATCAAAGCAGAAGAGTCCACAGGAAGAGAAGGACATTGACATTGTTGAGCTGTTGAGGAACGTGGACCCCAAAGAGTACGAGAAATATGCCCGGATGTATGGCATCACAGACTACCGTGGCCTCCTGCAGGCCATTGAGCAGCTGAAGAAGGAGAAAGCGGAAGAAAGTGGAAGACCGGTAATGCTATGCAGTGACAGCACATCCAATGTCTTCATGTTTGTAGATGTTGTGCTGAATGATGTTGTTAATGTTGTGGACAGGAACTGGAACGTGGAGACAGAGAGTCTGATGAGGACATGGCCCGACTAGTGGCCGATCTGCAGAAGAGGATGGAGAGGACAGAGGTCAGGATACAGCTACTGGGTCATGTGCTACATGGGGCGCAGTAAGGTCTACTCCAAAAGGCTAATTTTGTTGTTTCACCTGCAGCCTGTCACTGTGGTGAAAGACATCTCTGATCAGTCCGTCTTCACCAACAAAGAGGCAGTGTTTGAATGCGAGATCAAGATCAACTACCCAGAGATCACCCTGTCCTGGTACAAGGGCACACAGAAACTGGACACCAACGACAAGTATGACATCAGTATCACTGGCAACCGCCACCTGCTCAAGATCAAGAGGTGCCAGTCATCCGACCAGGGCAACTACCGGGTGGTCTGTGGGCCGCACATTTCTAGTGCCAAGCTCACCGTCATGGGTCAGTACTGACACTGTGCAGTTGAACGAGGTTGGCTGGTTTTATAATAGTGTCCCTCTTATGATCACATTGTCTTGTGTATGTATAAGAAGTGTAAACTGCTGATCCTGGTTTTCTGAGCATCCTTGTGTTATTTCAGACAGATCTCTTTTCACCTTTTGGGTCTCAGGGTCCAGTAGACCCTCCTGACAGATGCTGTATGTTGTGTGTTTTCTCTTTCAGAGCCAGAGGTTGAGAAACATCTGCAGGACACATCTGGTAAGGAAGGCCAGTCGTGCACTCTCTCTTGTCAGTTGTCCATTCCTAATGTCGAAGCTCAGTGGTTTAAAAATGGAAAGCAGTTAGAGATGAGGGGCAGGTACACGTCCGAGGTGAAACACAAGGTTCAGAAGCTTCTGATCCGAGACCTGAAGACTGAAGACCAGGGTCGATACACCTGCAGGTACCAGCACCTGGAGTCCTCAGCTGACCTCTGGGTGGAAGGTTTGTACCTGGAAACCTTCCTACAACCTTCTAGACGTGGTGGATGTTCTGCCCGTTCACTAACCTCTTTCAACTTCCCCCATCAAACTCTGAGACTAATGCTGGACATTTGGATTTTGCCTCTTTTTTCTCTTTCTTCTGGGATTTGTCCTCTTCTGTCTTAACTTTCTTCACTCCTCTCCTGTACTGGATTATCTTGCAAAACTGTCCACCATCATTTCATTCGTTGTCTTCTTACATCCGTCTCAACTCAAATCCATTTTCCCCCAACAACCAGCCATTATAACTGTCCCATAAACATTCCTCTGGTCATCATTTCTAACTTCTGTGGATGTCGTGTTGATGAAAACTACCAGTCAACTATTGTCATACATTCCCAGTTGTGATACCAAACACCTTTACCCATTCACGTCTTTATCTGTTTTAGCTGAACAAATTCATTTTACCAAACGCATCCACAACGTTGAAGTCAACGAGCGCCAGTCAGCCACCTTTGAGTGTGAGGTGTCCTTCGACAACGCTATTGTTTCGTGGTACAAAGACACCTGGGAACTGAAAGAGAGCCCTAAATACAACTTCACAAGTGAGGGCCGAAGACATTTCATGGTCATCCGAAATGTGACCATTGAAGACGAAGGTGTGTAGAGCGCCATCAAGCCCTGAAGCCCAAAAGATTTTTTTTCCCAGTTGTTTTTGTGACTTGAGTGTTAAACGTCTTCATTACTAATTCCATGTAGGCGTATACTCAGTGATTGTGAGGTTGGAGCCCAGAGGAGAGGCTAAGAGCACAGCTGAGCTTTATTTGTCTGGCAAAGGTACAGTTCCTAGTCAGGCGGCACTTTTTATGCTTATGTTCCACTTTTGTCTCTTTTAGTGTTTAACACATTGTTCACTCTTTTTTACAGAAATTGAATTAGCAATGGTGCCCTTAGGTAAGTATTTTATTCTTTAGATTAATAACTATAACAATGTTTTAGGACATTTCAGGAAATCCTCTTGTTTTTTGTGTCTTCACCAGAGTCAGATGGAAAGTAGTTAGCTTAGCACAGAGGCTTGAAACTGCTACCCATAGTACCTATAATTGATGATGTGCTCAGAGCTATTTAGTGTGATGTAAGATGCAAAAAGATTGGCTGTTTTACATCCACACACAAAATTTAAGTATGCAGTTAACAAATGAATACATGGCTATTCATAGATATGTTGTTTATTATCCAATTTTACTGTGTAGTTAATTGATGTGTCAAATGACATGTATCCTGAAATATATCCTCCAATGACTCTGGAAAAAGCAGGGAAGTAAGAGGATTCTCTGCATGTCAATTATAAATGTTTTTTTTTCTTTTTATTACTTTACCTGCAGTCAAATTTCTTTCTTAAATAATTGCTGTATTACAGTAGTTTCTTCCACGTAAAATTCTGGTATGAACCATATTCCATATTCTGTAGATGTCCCAGACTCCTCAGTTCAGAGGCCTGAAGTGCCTTCATTAGTGGCAATTCAAGGTAAGACTGAAATCAGGAACAGTTAATGTCCTATTCTTAAATTATGTTAATGTTTCAGCTGTATGATTTAAAATCTTTATGGCTATCTTCAAGTTAAAGACACAAATTAAATGTCAACCCATTTTTTTTGTCTTTTAAAGAATCTGCTGATTTCTATCGTTATGAAGAAGAGATTGAACAGAGAGGTATTCACTGTTTGTTTATGTCCTCTACACTGACCAAAATTTATCATATTTGTCTCAGACCCTAAAAACTTTTACTGTTGTTACCGTCTTCACCTCACTGACCATCAGACTAATCCATGCTTCTCATCATAAAGTGAAAAAAAATGTTTTTTTCTTCTTAACAATGGAATTGAGAAGAAAATATTTTTGTTTTTTCAAGAATCAGCTGAATATACATATCACTATGAAGAGGAGATGGAGATGGAGCAGAGAGGTACAACATGCTCTATTTCTTCTTTTTCACCCAAACTTCATTCTTTTCATCACCATCAAGCACCTGAGCAGATCTGGGAAAAAGCATCAGAGAAAAATGAAAATCTTACTTCAGTTCTCATCAAATATATTTATGTAAAGATGTATATATGTTAAGAGTTGTTAGTAGTATGTAGAGATGGGTGTGTGTGTGTATGTATTTGTCAATCAGAGACTGTCAGAATTGATGCAGCATCAGCAGTAAAACAGACATCCTGGTGAAGAAAGAGCTAATCCCCAGGGTAAAGTCATGATATTTGGGCCTTGACTGAAAGAATTCTGAAAAGTGTTTGAGCTCAGCCATAGGAATGGGCTTGAGTAGCTTGGAGTAGAGCTGCTGCTCCTTGTCTAGAGGATCCAGGTGGTACATCTGATCAGGACGCCACCTGATAACACCAGAGGCTGAAGGTGGACGGATGGATGCATGGATGTATAGAGACAAATAGATTTTTAATGTTTAGTTAGTTTTCCAGATGTGAATTTACCCAGATCTCCCGTGTCCATTCATCATAATATCATCATCGTGTCATCGTACTCATCTTTGCTTTATAAAAGTTGTCTTTGTTGCTCACAGGAAGAAAAGTGTTGAATTTATATGTTGTGTGCTGTTTGTTTGTGGGATGTGTACCTCTTTTTTCACTCTTAAACAATCATCCCATCTTCCACCTCTTCATTGTGCTTTTACTAACCTCAAGCTGTGTCAACATTTCACAGTCAAAGTCTTTAATGTTGTTAATCTAGAGAATTTAATGTGCTGTATCTGAATAGGACCTGTATGTTAAGGTTGTAGCTGTCCAGGCACAACTCTACAAATTTTTAAGCTGATGTAACGCCGTGGGCATGACCAGTGACTTTGTTGTGAAATGACGTCACAGATTTTTTGTCATCAAGCACAAACTGTTTGCCTCACGTATGTTGTGATCTGTCACTTTTGTGCTCATCACAGTTGAGTATCAGAGTTGGACAGAGGAGACAGTAACACAGCAGGTGTCCACAGCCAAAGGTATCAGATGAATACACAGAGAGGATTTGGTTATCTGACTGTTAATGCCTAAGTGTTTGAGCTGCTCTTAACCATGGCTCTCTCTTAATGTTTGTCTTAGTCTGTGAAATATATGTTTTTCACTGCTTTTGTTTCTTCACTTACCTTGTCTCACCATTTTTCTCTTCTTTTTTTTATCCTATTCTTGTTTTCTTTTGTTTACTTGTCCCTAATAACTTCTCATGGTCCCAAACTGCAGTCTCAGGTCACATAATCTGTTTTTGGCTTCTGCTTTTTCTTAGCGCTTGTTTGTATGTAATAGGCTATGGACATTTTCCTTCACATGTAAGCTCACTCCTGATTGGTCAATGTATTATCATGTGCATTTTGAATCTGCACTCCAATTTTTTATACCATGCATGCTGTACACAAGATACTACTTTAAGATATTAGATAAGATATTAATCTATTAAGATTACATTTCCTTTGTCCATTTAATTATGAGCAGTAATTTTTATGCGCGTGATGTAGACAAAGCTTGTGCTCTGACAGTGATGATGATCCTGGATGTGCCTTGTGTCTTTTATTTTCTGCCAGCTGCTAGAGTTGCCATTGAGGAGACAGTGGAGACCAAGAAAGTGGAAATGAGAGAGGGAATCCCAACGAAAGGTACCGCATATCTAAATGTCTTCCTGCTGCAGCTCAATGCCGCATCCCACTAAAATGCAAACTTACTTAGCTGTCCTTTGCAAATAAAATTAAAAAAAAAAAAATGTCTGTTTGTCCTGTTCTGCTTTGTCTGTTTTGTCTTTTTCTTTGTTTATTCTTCAGTTCTTGCTACAGATAGACATATTTTGCCACTGTAGTCGCTTCTTGTTTTCTGCTGTGCTTCTCTGCTTTATTGCCATTGTGTGGCATCTTTCTTGTGACGCTAACACAATCAGTGTCTGTTTAAGTTCCCAAAGATGAGAAAAAGCCTGAAGAGGCACTGACTCCAGCTAGGAAGGAGCCATCAGCACCTAAAGGTACCAATATACCTTTGATACTGGCATGTACCTATGTCGTGACAAACTCATCTTTCTATGCTTGTTACAGTTAGTACAGTTCTTGTGTTCTTGATTGTGACTTTGTGATCTGTGCCTCATAACCTTCCTAAATGATTTTGAAATTTTACTGAACTTTTGAAGTAGTAGAGGCCAAAAAGCCAGTGGAGGAAAAGGTTCCCGTAGTTTCAGTTCCTGAGAAGAAGGAGGTTCCTGCTCCCAAAGGTAGAGATGTCTGATTTCTGTCTCATCTCTCTACTGTATAGCTTTCATCTTTGCTGAGAATGTAGTCCTTTTGCTGACTGCTCTGTCACGATGTGGTTAACCATTGTGTCTGTTCAGTTCAGGTGAAATTCTGTTCCTTCTTCTCTTGCTTTCTTTGATTTTTTTTTGGTTTATCATGCGTTTCAAAAGAACCAGAGATGAAGAAACCTGCCCCTGCTCCCTCATTGCCTGCTGAAAAGCCTGGATTGCCAAAGAAAGGTACTTCAATTTGTTTTTCCTGTTGTTTGACATCTTATTGACAGTCCCCAGTAACAACTTATTCACTGCTATGCAGCTTCTTACCTCTTAGTGTCTGACTTGTCTTGATTCTATTTAAAACTTACTGTTGTTCTGCTCTGTAGTCTGTTTTCCACACAACACTATCACTAGTTTGCCTCCACATCAGTGTGTGTCTCCTTGTTCCATGTCATCTCACACTCTTGAACACCTCTTGATAACTCTTGTATGCTATCACAGCCTCATGTTAACTCTAGCCAATGTCTGTGTTGCCTACTTGAAGATGAATCCAAGCCTCAGGTACCCGCAGAGCCCAAAAAAGTGGCACCTGCGGCTAAGCCTGAACCTGAACCCAAGCCCAAACTGAAAGCAGAACCTGAACCAAAGCCTAAGCCCACGCTGGCTGCCAAAGCAGAACCTGAAGCCAAACCTGTGAAGATTGAGCCGGAGCCTGAAGCTAAGCCAGAACCACTAAAGAAGCAGATGACACCACCATCCAAAGGTATTTGTCCTGCTTTGTTGACATAAACTTTCAGGCCCATTTAAATGTTTAAATGTCTTTTCTGTGTTTACATTTCTGTGTCTTCAGTATCAGTATGTCTTTACTATGTTTGTTTAGCTTCGAGTATGGAAGCGAATCTTTGACTTTGTGTATGGCCTTGACTGTCTTTGCTCAAATATAAACCAATCTGAATGTCGCTTTAAGTTCCTGAAGAAGCTGCAAAACCAGTGCCTGCAAAGTTAAAGCCTGAACCAGCAGTAACCAAGCCAGAACCAGAAAAACCAAAACCAGGGGTCCGTAAACCTGAGCCTCCTGTAGCAAAGCCAGAACCAGCTATCGCCAAGCGAGAAACTCCAGCTCCAAAACTAGAACCTGCACCGGCAGTGAAGAAAGCTGAGGCTGAAGACACAGTGCCAAAACGAGAACCTCCTAAAGCCAAACCAGAACCAGTGCCTTCAGCAAAGGAACCTCTGAAGAAAGGTATATAACATCTCTTGTTGAGATGCAACTCTGGAGTTTTACTAATTTTCTTAACCTCCATCCATCTCAAAGTCAGTGTTTATCAGTGTTTATTGATTCTTTATGTCTTGTGTAGAACCACTGGAAGCTAAGCTTGTTATCTATTATCAGCTCTTACTGTCAGAGTAAGAGTCAGTTTGTCTAATTGTCTCATTTAATGTCACAAAAGATTTTTATTTATTTATTTATTTTTGACTGAACATAACTACATTTTCAAATATCTGACAAATGACGTGTTCTTTTAAAGTACCAGAAGCACCAACAAAGAAAGAGGTGGTTGCACCTCCACCACCTACAGTCCCACCAAAAGTGGAGAGAGAGGAAGATGCACCACAGAAGAAGCCTGTGACAGCTAAAGGTACCTGAAGCTCAGCAGGGTGTTGGTCATTTTAAAGCTCCTCACACTAAAACTCTTACACTCATCTTAAACTTTCTTCAGCTTCTGTGGTGTGTTGGTCTAACGTCTAACCTCTGGCTCAGTTACTGTAATGTTATGATGGGCAGCACGTGAGTTTGTCATATCAGTATTTCATGTCTTACACTCGATAGAGTGATGGGTGTTGTCTGTCTCTAACAATCTTCAATCTGAATTCACTGTTCTGCTTCTAATGTCTGTAAACAATATTCTTTAAAGTTCCTGTGGAGAAAATAATACCTGAACCTCCAAAGGCTGCTAAGAAACCAGAACCTGCTGTTGTTCCTCCCAAAGAAGAGCCGGCTAAGACAGACAAAGGTAGTTCAATCTTTCTGATGGATCTTTTTTTCTGTAACAAGCTCTGGCTTCATCAGTTTCAGTTTTGGTTGTTGTCTTTTCCTCTGTTTAAGTCTTCAACAAGCAGGGTTATTTTACTCAAATTACCACCTTACACTAATCACCACCCAAAAAAATCAAACAGCTGATTTCCAATAAAATGTCCTGATCTTATTTTGCTCTGCAGAGGATTGCAATTCTGCAGTTAAAAATAGCAGTAATTTGAGTGAAATGTTCCCTGTTCTGAAGTCTTTGCTTGTGCGCCAGCACATTTATTTGTCACTGTTTATAGTCATGTCTTGTACATGTTTTTGTGTCAAACCCTCTTAAAGCTTGGAAGTCCAAACCTAAACTGGTACCAGAAGAGGTGACTGAAAAAGTACCTCAGAAGACGTTTGAGAAGGTTGTTGTGTCGAAGACTGAACTTGTGAGGCTGCCTGAAAAAACACCTGAAACTGTACCAGAGAGACAGCCTCCAGGTAAAGCTGAGGTGATGGAGAAGACCACTGAGAGGAAAATCACAGAGAAAGTACCTCCACCTGAAAGAAAAAAGGAGGCAGCTCCAGAGATGGCTCCAGATAAACCACGTGACGTGGCTCCTCCTGAGAGGAGGCCTGTAAAAACTCCTCAGTTATCAGCTGAAGAAGAGATTCCTGAAAAGAGGATACCGGTGGAATTTCCTGCAAAAGCTGAGGAAGTCATAGTTGAAAAGGTTTCAAAGACACAAATGGAGAGGATCTCTGTAGATAAAATACCTGAGAAGAAGCCTGAGGCTAAACTTAAACGACAGGTTGAAGAAGCTCTTCCTAAAGGTACATCTGAGGCAGACCTCAGCTCTTTCTGTCTTCATGCATGTGCACCATCTTCAGTCACAGCACTTATACAACATGCAAATATATACTCAAAAAATCTTTTCCTTCAAAATCACTAATTTTGTTTCAAATAATTTTCCCATTTAGAAAATTTAAGGCAAATTATTTCCTTCTTTTTATTATGTGTTAAACTAGAACCTCTACATGATGCACTGTTTTACTTTTGTACGTAAACATAAAAATCTGACAATTCCCAACCCACAAGGAAGACAACAGTGCTTAACACGGTTGTCTCATCTTCCCAAATATAAACATCAGAGAAAAACTGAGACACATTTTAACAGAACTGATATGGCCATCAAATGACAGTTGGCTGTTGCACTAACAGTGAACAGAACAATTCTTATTTTTTGAGTATACAATGTATGTTGTGTCTGGAACTAGTCTTGACATGTGTGAGATCAATACAAACTGAAGTGTTGTGACTTCTTCTTAGTGTTCCGTAACATCTTAAATTCTCTCTCAGGTTTTACGGCCACTTGTGTCGTTTTATGTGTGTTGATTATTTCTGTGTTTTTGTTTATTAACTGTCTAAATATTCTTCTTTAACAAAACATCTTCTTTTTTGTGCACCTTCTTGGAATAAAAACAATTAATTCTTTAAAAGAAATAGAAACTAAGAAGATTGAGACGATTCGTCCCACAGAGGTTGAACAAGAGAAAAAAGTTGCCCCTCCTCCAAAAGGTACAGACCATCTGAAAATATGAAGTTCTTTAACCACATCTTAATCTTTAACATATGGTGACAATACAACAGGTGGATTATCACTTGAAGCATTGTCCTTTTATCGTCTGTACTGTCTATTTCTAACACTGCTGACTGTCTTTGTGTTTTGTTGTCATCTCTTGGCGCCGCCATATGACGCCTGTTCTTAAAACCTCCAGCAACAAGTCTTGTTAAGATTGAGCAAAGGAAAGGAGCTCAGAAGACACAGGAAATGTATTATGTGACTGAGAAAGTGTCTCTCACGGCGGACATATTGGAACACAAAGAAGTATTGGAAGAACATGCTCAAGTGTTGTACGAGGAAGAAGCACCTCCTCTTGGAGAGACGATAGCATTGTCAGAACTAGATGTCTTAAGTTCATTAGAAAAGAAAACCCAAAGAGATAAAAAGTCTGAACTGAGAAGTGAGATATCTGTTACTGACACTTCAAAGAGGACAGAAACCAGGGTCATCAAACAAAAAGTGGTCCCAAAAACCAAAGAAACTACAGCTGGAGTCCAGGAATATGAACCTGAACCTACAAAAGAAAAAACTGAGGAGAGGTATTCAGTCAGGAAGATTGTATCTCCAGCAGAGGAAATTATAGACGAGGGGAAAGACAGTCACATGCCAGACAAGGACATTTCCAAACAAGAAGCTAGTGTAACACTCAAAAAGGGAAGAGAGATAAAAATTAAAACAGAAAGCAGAGAGAGAGCCCAGAGGGAAAGAACAGAGGAGCCTACTCCAGTCAGAGAGCTAGAGTTCATAAAAGATATTTCACCTGAAGGTAAAACCAAACCCTCACCAATTATAATCAGCACAGAATCAATAAAACAAGCCGGAGGGTTAAAAATTGATGGGAAGGCCTTGACAGAAATTATTGTCAAGGAGTCTGTTGATCGTGATGTCAAGATAATCTCTACCACTCCACAAGAAAAACACACTAGAACTGAGGAAATCACAGTTGAGCTAACAGACATCCCAGCTGAAGAAAAGCCAACAAAAACAATGTCACAAGAAAAATTACACAAGGAAAGGAGTAAAAAAGATGAAACTCGTAGTAAACCGGTTGTCTATGACTCCAAAGAAGTTATTGCACCAGAACTAGCATCAGCAACGAAACATGATCTAGCTGAAAGGAAACAACAAACAAAGCAAAAATCTGATGAAATGACTGAGCCAGAAAAACAAAGAGTTGCGCAAAAAGTAAAACCTGAAATAGAGGTGAAGGTTAAACCAAAAGAGTCAGTAACAGAAATCGAGCTGAATAATCAAAAAATGATGAAACAGGACACTCAGTTTGAGTCAGTGGCCAAAGAAACTGATGGAGAATACAAGAAAAAAGAATCCAAAGAAGCCCCCCCGCAGAGAGTTGATACTGAAAAGACAAAAGAAGACATCAAATCTTCAATCCCTTCAAAACCAGACAGGAAAAGGATTTCCCCACAAACTGCTGCCAGAGGTACAGAGAGAAAATCTAACATCGTCATTTTTAATTTTTTCATACATCACCATGTTTGGGTGCACTCTATTTTTTTTTTTTTTTTTTTGTTTGTTTTATACAAACCTACATTTCCATCAGCCAACTACCTCATTTATGAATGTCTTTCCATATCATATTTCATTTTTTCATGCACCACTCTTCTCTCTTTTTTTTTTTTTAAAATCTTTTTTTATCATTTTGTGGCTTTCAATATTTCTTTCTTCCTTAGCTTTCCTCTCTTGAATACTAACATCTTTCATACAAAAACTTGCTATCTTTTAAGAAATAGAAGCCAATGCTGAGACCATTCCTACAACTGTTCGTACAACTTCTCCTGAAACACAAGTTGAGATTAAAGGAAAAACACCAGAAAGAGGTACAACAACATATTTGAACACTGATTGTTATCTCTTTACTACTTTCTTATTATGTCTTTTTGTCTTGTTTAACTGCAAATGTTTGTGTCTATGTTTTTGCTGTTTTGTTTCGTTTTTTTCATCATCTCTTGGCACCGCTTCATGGTGCTTTGCCTTAAACTCTCCCATCCTCAAGTGGCCATTGCTGGTCTTTTAAATGCTGAGAAAAAAGCAGGAGTTCAGAAGATCTCACAACATTTTATTACAGAGGACGTGTCCTCTGCAGACAACAAAGAAAATGCTCAAATTTATCACAAGAATAAGGAAGAACCTGTGAGCCAAAATATTAAATCTTTTCTGCAAGACCCTGATGAAGCATCTGAAGTAAGTGGTGATACATCTGTTACTGATGGTTTAAAGACACAGGGATTTCAACGTGTCATTCATAAAACTAAAGAAGAATCAAAGAAAAAAACATTTGTGCCAGTTCAGGATAATATTGCCACAGCAAGAGCAGAAAAAAGCGACATTAAAAAAGATATTAAAGAACATAAGAAATATTCTCAAAGTAGTCAAAGAAAAGCAGAGAGCCCAGAAAATGGTGATGAGGCTGTTCCTGATCAAAAACAGTTGACAAGACCACAAGACATTACTTTTAAGGTGGACTCTGATACACAAATGCTCAAAGATAAACCTCAACTATCAGTTAGAAAATCTGAGTTAAGCGGTATAACAGACAGAGAGTCCTTAGAAAAATCTAAATCAAACCAAGCTGATGAAGAGGGGAAATGTTTAGCAGGTGAAAATATTGAAATGACCGCAACGATAAAAGTAACTGATTCTTTAGAGCTTGTTAAACCAAAAGAAAAGGTAGTTTCCAAACCTAGAACATTAGAACCTTTGGAAGCAGAGGAAAAACAGTATGCTGAGAAAATCTTGACAAAATCAAATGCAACAGCAAAACCCAAGGCTGACAAACAGAAAACCTTAACTAAGAAACCAGCCATACAAGAAACAGATTCTCAACATGCACTAGTTCAAACAAAGCGCACAAGTTTGGAAAAGTCTCAAAAAGCAGAAAATAAGGTCCCAAAAGAAATACAAAAAGACAAAGTTCATTCTTTAAAAAAGTTAACATTAGATAAGAAACCAGATATACAAGAAGTAATTCAGGAGAAACACGTCCCAGACAAAAAGTTTGCTGGAGCTGATGAACATGTTCAAGAGGGTGTAGGACTAAGTCATGAATTCCAAAAATCAGAAGAGGTTGATAAAAACAAAATTCAATCATCAAAACAACAAGAACACGATGCAGAAAACATAGATGGTTTTCAGTTGTGTGCGGTCACAGTAAAGATTGAAGACATTGAACAAGGGGAACAAACACAGAAAGAAAGGGCTTCTGATATAATTTCAACCAAGGAAATGTCACTGTCTGAAAAACTCAAGTCAACCAGCAGCCCTGAATCCACTTTGTCCAAAGTAGTTACACTTAAAGATAAATTAGTCAAAGTTAGTCCTATGGAAGGAACAACAGAAATGAAACCTCATGAAGAGATTTCAGTTACTACTGCAACACAAGGCAGACATCCAGACTTACAAGGAGAAATAGTGACTGATGATTCCCTTGAAAAACCTAAAATCATATCACAACGGGGGACCTTAAAGAAAGATGTTGCTCCAAAGGTGAGACTGCAAATGGCAGCTGAAGATGACGATAAACATGTCCAAGTCAGTCCAAAAGAAATTTCAAAGTCAAGACAAACAGAAAAACAGACCACTATAAAGCCTGTGATAGACAGAACCACGTAAGCAGTCACTGGGAGAACAATATACTGCTATAGCTGAGGACACTTTTAGTAAAGATGGAGTTGTTGAAGCAGAAAAAACTGCCCTAACAAAACCAATTTATCTAAAAGCAGGACAGCGGATATTAAAAGAAACTGAAGAATTAGAATTGAAAGTCCATCCGAAGATAGTTAAAACTGAAGACAGACAACACCGAGTTTCTCCAGTGGAAGAGATAAAAACCAAACATGATCAAACTGAAAGAAGAGCAGAGTTAAAAAGGGAAAAGGAAATAACCACAGCCAAAACAGAAGACATGAGTCTTAAAGAAGTTCAATCAAAAGTGTCAGTCACAAAGAAAGATCAAACATCCAAAACTGAAAAAGAAAAAGAGAAAGTTTTGTTAAAGACAAAACCTCAAATAGAGTTAGGTTCACTGACAAATAAAGGACACAAGACAGTAAAATCTGAAGATGAAGTTCAGGTGGAGGTCAGAGAACATACGTTTGACAAATGTTTTCATGATGAAGAGCAGAAAGCAAAGATACATTTAGAAAGATCTTTGGTGAAAGAAAAGCCAGAGATCATTCTTCAAAAGTCAAAAACAGAAGCCCCAGGACAGACAATTACAGGGAAATCTGAAGAATTAACACATAAACAATCATTTATAGCTGGAGATCTTTCAGAAAAACATGCTAAAACTGCAGAAGATGTACAAGACACTGGCGTAAAAGAGATGCTAATATCACAGGTCATGAAGCCATCACCAACAGGAACAAAAGAGGTGTCCTCAAAAGTCCAGTTAGAAATTACAGAAAACAAAACTGCCAAAGTTCAGCAACCAGCAAAACATAAACAAGTCGGACAAAAGACAACTGTAAGAGCCGAGCCAGTATCTGAGGAATCATCAACAGAAAGATTTACTCCAGAAAGACTGAAGCCAATGACAGCTGATGACATAGCCATCAAATCTATGATTAAAGATGAATATACAAAAATAATTCCCACTCACAAGCTTAACATAGGAGATGGTCAAGTTTTAAGTGAATCTGATGAAACAAGTGACAGATTTAGATTTACAGACAAATATGATAACAACAAGTTAACTGTGACTAAAAAGAAAGATGAACCCCTGAAAAAGTTGCCCCAGAGTTTTACTAAAGTGGAAGTAATGACATCAGACGAACTTGAAATGTCTCCTGTTGAGCCAGTGCAATCAAATTTCACAACAATTAAAGACAAATGCTCCAAAGGTACTTTGATCAAAGAGACAAAACCAAGATCAAAAGAACCTCAGGGAAAATCCCTTGTAACAGATGTAGTGGAAATAAAACCAGAGGAATCACAGATAATACACAATGTTTACAAAGACATAAAAGACTCAAAGGCTGACAAAGTTTCAGATCAAACTGCCACAGATGCTCTCACTGGACAGAATAAATTGACAACAAAGGAAAAGGATAGTAGAAAAGATTTAGATACTGCTGCCTTAGAAAAACATTATAAAACTGTAGAATTACTAACAAAACATGATAAAGAAATTGATACATTACAGAGTGAGTTAGCATCTCCTCAAGAACTACAACAGACACATACCACAACTCAAAAAATTACAGTTGAGCAAGACCAGCTGAAGGTCAGCACCGTTAAAAATGACACTTTTAAAGTGTCTCCTCTTAAAGTTATGAGATCAAAGCAGGAACAATTAAAAAGAAATGTTTCTGGTACACCTTTGATGGGGGAAACATCTGATAATATCACTGATATATCAGAGGGCATTTCTCAGATTAGAATTAAAGAGGAGCTTTTAACATTTCATGAGGAAAATGATTCGACACAGAGCAAATCAGTGTCTCCTCAAGAACATCACCTAAAATCTGAAGAAATTATAGATGAAAAAAATCAGCTAAATTTAAGTTTGATAAAAGATAAAACATTTAAAGTTTCTGCTAAGAAAGTGACCAAATCGAAAGAGGAACATTTAAAAATGAAGTTTTCAGCACCTTTGATGGAGGAAATGTTTGAAGAATTGAAAGTGGAAAATGCTCCTGAAAAATATTCAGAAACCACAGAAACTGTCTTGGAACCAATTGATGTATCAGAAGGAACTCCAAAAGAATCAAAATCCCTGAAGGAGAAAAAACAAAAGTCAAAATTTGTCACTATTAAGGATAAAAATGAAAAAGTGATTCCCACTGAGCATGGGACACATGGAAAACCTGCTGAAGAATTTGACAACGAATGTGCAGCATGTAATGATGACATTCATATAAAGGAGAGCAAATCAGTGTCTCCAGATAAAGAGCCAGAACAGAAATTTACCACACTGCAAGGAATTATAGTTGAAGAAGACCAGATAAAAATGATAACAGTTAAGGATAAAACTTACAAAGTTACTTTTCCTAAAGGGATCAAATCTAAACAGGAACAAAGAGAGGTTTCAATTAAACCATTGATGGAGGAAATTTCAAGAGAATTGGTTGTAGCACCAGAAGAGCATGCAGAAAACAAAGTAACTAAATTTGCAGTAGCTGATGAGGATATTTGTGAATCAGAAAGTATTCCTCCGAAGGAATCAATTTCCAAAAAGGGCAGGCAACAAAAGTTTACTGGAACACAAGAAGTTGAAGAGCAAATCCCTTTGAAAATCATCACAGAAAATGATGACATTGTGAAGGTGACTCCAAAAAGACATGAACAGCGAGAGGTAACAATTGCAGAATCTGATATTCAAGAACATTTTGCTCTAAAAGCAGGAAAAGAGGAAAGTGCCAAGTCTGGCTTCTCAAAGGAAGACACATCACAGATAATGAGATCACAAAAGGCACCAAAGACACAAGATATAACAAAGGAATTTCAATCAGTGGTTGCCTCAATTAAAGATAAAAAAGACAGAGCACCTCAAGAGAAGAAAACAAAAGAGGAAGACAAGCTAATTCTGCAAGCAGAGGCTGGTAAGGAAACTGAGCCCATAGAATCAGTCAAAAGTGATATGTTAGAGCATGTTTCTCAAGATAAAGCTCAAGAGTGGCCAGTTGACAATTGGCCAAAATCAACCATAGCTAAAGAGATTACAGCTGAAGATGTCAGAGCCAAAACAGGTGAATACAGTTGTGTTACACCTTCTGCAGCAACACAATTCAGACAGGGACAAGTCCAAACTATTACGTCAGGACTATCTGAGACAACGAGGCAGTTAATGGATGAGGCAGTCGAGAAACCTGCCAGGATAGAAGATAATGGTGCTGAAACAGATACTCCACAACAGACAATCGTGTACGATGACGTGGTGAAAGATATTATTGTCGGAAAAGACAAAGGCATTACAGCTGAAGAAAACAAACACAACTTACTCCCAGTGAAAAGTAATTGGCCAAAATCAACCATAGCTAAAGAGATTACAGCTGAAGATGTCAGAGCCAAAACAGGTGAATATAGTTGTGTTACATCTTCTGCAGCAGCACAATTCAGACAGGGACAAGTCCAAACTCTTACTTCAGGACTATCTGAGACGACAAGGCAGTTAATGGATGAGGCAGTCGAGAAACCTGTCAGGATAAAAGATAATGGTGCTGAAACAGATACTCCACAACAGACAATCATGTACGATGATGTGGTGAAAGATATTATTGTTGGGAAAGATAAAGGCATTACAGCTGAAGAAAACAAACACAACTTACTCCCAGTGAAAAGTAAAAAGATCCTAAAAGGACAGGAAGAAATTTACACTGTGGCTGTAGATGCAATTGAACATGAAAAAAACAATACAACACTTTTGGCTGGCGATTATACAAAAAAGTATTCTCAAACTATTACCGACAGAGAAACAGGAAAACTAGACATCACTGAAACCATTTCTCAGAAGAAAGAAGTATCCTTGACCAAACAAGACGAGATCTCAGCAAAGACATCAGAAGTTACACCCAAGATTGCAGTAAAAGAGGTGAAGCCAAATTACATTTCTCAAGAAACAGAAATTGCCAAAACTTACATAAAAACAGATAACTCTGTTAAAATTGAAACCAGTCAAATCCCTCCATCTATAGTGTCAAAATCAACAAGAGAATATAAAACTGACGGAAAGTGTTCAGTGACAGCTCAAGAACAAATATCTGAAGAGATCCACTCAAAGACAGTTACAGTTAAAGATGAATATGGAAGTGTTACTCCATTTAACGTAACAGAAACAAAACAGGAAAAAGCTGAGAGAGTAATATCAGTGGCACCTGTAATGGAGGTGGTATCTATAAAATCTGAGATGGTAAAAGATGGAGATTATACATCAAACTGTACTTCTAAACATACTGATGTTAACTGGGCCAAGACCACAGAAAACATAATAAAAGAAAAAGCAGAGAAGAATGGAGCTGATCAACACACTTTGGTAGATAAACAGACTGTAATGGAAAAGACAACAAGAATTCCCCCATCTGAGGAAATGAAAACTGGTCAGAAACAAATTGAAACAAAGACAACTGTTTTTCCTGTGATGGAGGAAACAGAGATTCAGATTGAAAAGGATGATTTGAAGACTGTAGATGAGCCTGAACATATTTCACATAAAAAAGTCACTAAACCAGAGATTATGGCTGATGATGTCCATGGAAAGACAATAAAATCCCCACAAGAGAGAGTCCAAAAGTGTCACAAAAGCACAAACATTTTGTTTGAGGAAGTGCAAGCCAAGACAGTAAAAGTACAACATGAATACGGCAGTGTTATTCCATTTGAAGTAACAGAAACAAAACAGGAGCAACTCAAAATAAAGTTTTCAGTAGCCCCTGTGATGGAAGTTCCATCTGAAAGATCTCTGATAGTGGAAGAGGGAGCTGATAAATCAGACACTGTCCAGCGATACATTACACCTGCTGAGCTTGTGAAAGATATTACATCAATTAGAACAGATATTTATAAGATAGATGATTTTTCTCCAAAGGAAATACAAATCGCTGAACAAGTCAAGTCACAGGTAGACCTAGTACAAAATAAAACAGAGATGGTTAAGCCCATTAGACAGAAAACTGAAGGAGAGGAACAAATTGAAAGAACTGCCTCATTTGGAATCAAACCTGAAGTAAAGCCCTCTTTAGCAGAACAAAAAACTACAGAGAAAGTTATGATAGTAAACAAAACTACCACATTTTGTCCAACTGAAGAAATAACACACAGACTAAAGCAAACTGAAGCAAAGGCACTTGCTACCCCCATAGTGGACAAAGAGATTAAAGATATTCAGACAAAACCAAAGTCCCTAAAAGAGAAAGGACAGATGTTGGACAAAGGAACAGACATTTGCTATGAAGAAGTGACATCCAAGACAGCTGCAGTTAAGAATGAATATGGCAGCATTACTCCCTTTGAAGTAACAAAAACAAAACAGGAAGAAGTTGAGAGAATAGTCTCGGTTGCACCTGTGATGGAGGTTGCGTCTGAAAAATATCTCATAGTTAAAGATGGAGATCTTAAAACAGACACTGTCCACAGATTTATTGTACCTGACAAGCTTGTAAACCATATTACATCAAGCAGAGAGGGTATTGGTGAACACCGTGAGCCTTCCCCTGTAAAAGATTCAGAAAGTCTAGAGTCTGTCAAGGAAAGTGTTGAAGTTTTAGCTAAAGATCAAGAGATCACAGAAAAAGCTATTAATTTACAGGACCCAGTCTGTCAATTTACAAGTGATAAACGTGCTTTTAATGATACCATATCAACAAAGCAAACACAAACTCAACAAAAGGCAGAAGTGACAGCTATTACTCACACAATGGAGAAAGGAAGTAAATATGGTAGTGCATCTCCAGAGAAACCAGAAGACCAAGGAGGGGTCACAGCTGAGGGCCTTCTGTCTAAAACAGAGACCTTTAAGGACATTTTGCTTAGTGTTACTGCAACTGCAGAAAAAAAGGAGGAGCAAATAGAAGGAAAGGTGTCAAGGACACCTGTAATGAATGTTGCATATGAAAAACCATTAATTGCAAAAGAACAGGGTATTATTCCACATACTCCCCAAAGATATATTTCTCCTGATGATCTTGCAATAAAAGAAATTACATTGGGAAAAAAGGTGTATCAGTTACCAGTACCAGATGAACCCAGAGAGAAGTTAGATCAAACCAAAAAGATTCAATTGCAAGAAAGCAAGTCAAATGATCAATGTGGTGACAAAACTTCCAAAGTTTCTTTAGTTGAAAGACATAGAACTACAGCAGAGTCTCCTGCTGAAGAATCACTTCAGGGCCTGGATACTAAAAAAAAATACACCAAAATTGGAGACCTTGTTGGAAATACTCAGATAGAGGTTTTAAAACAGATCTCACATAAAATTGATGAGTCTGATGTCACTGTAGAACAAAGACATTCAAACATAATAACAGTAAATGATAAAACAGCTAGGCCTATAGTTTCTCTTATTAAAGAAGACAACATTAAACCGGACCACCCTGAAAGAACAACTGCAGTAGAAGCTATGACTGAGGTGACATCGAAAGAATCATCCACTGTCTGTGACAAACCAGAAAACTACACTAAAAGAAAAATGGTCAAAGACAGAATAACAGCCAAGGAGGAAATCAGAGGAACTGATTCAGCTAAACTAGATAGACGACCCACAGTTACATCACTATTGGAGGCAACACCAAAAGTAACTGAACAGGATAGCAAGAATCAACAGAACAGAATGACAGAATCAAAAGATGATATTGATGTGGTATCTTGTCATGAGCCTACAGTCCAAAAACCTTCAGTAACAGATCAAACCAAACCAAATATGGCTACGAAAAAGACTGCTGACTACAAAAGAGACACTCCTCAACATGATGAACCTGTGACCAGAAGATGGGAATCTGAAGTTGAACACTCTTGTCTGGAAGCCGATATTCAATACATGTCTCCCAAGGAAGTGGAAACCATAACCAGAAAGGAGGAAGAAGCTCAGTGGCTTCAATCCATCGTAGAAACCAGGGTTTTGTCTTTGGTGCCTGAAGGGAAAGAAAATGTCTCCCTTCAAGAATCTTCCAAAGGTATATGGGGGAAAAAATTCTATGTCACTGAGCACGAGTTCTTTGATCTGAGCACCAAAACATCATTGTGCACCCCCATGCTATCATCATCTTAAGGATTTATCAGATTCATGCTCTTTGTTGTTACCATTTCAGGAGGATATCCATGTCAAATCACCCATTTCGTTTGGGCACAGAATTTATTCTTGTTCATTGTAGAGAACTGCTGTGTTTCTGTCGAGTGAGACAGTTTCTTTGGGTTTCTTATCACATGACATCTAAACCACTTCAATATCATGTTGCCTGTTGGGTTTTTCTTATCATTTTTTCTTTATAATTCTGTTTGTTGTGTTGATTATGTGTCGCCATACCTCTGTGTTGTTGGAGAGATGTTTTTTTTCACAGATTAATTGAGGTGAGATATTTTGTGAAACTTTCTTGGGAAGTTTTCTCATATCTTAAAACTAATTCTTCCACATTTGTTGTGGATTTTTGTGTTTGTTTTTTGGTTTAGTGCTCTACCCATCAGTCTTGGTGAGATTCTGATTGTTGTGTAATTTCATTTCAAGTTCCTGTGAAGGAGGAGTTGCCAACACAAGTCAAAGAACCAGTGGTAACGCCAGTTGCTCCTCAACCAGGTACCAAACTTCTCTTTGACCATATTTTGGTGTTTGTGTCTGTTTCTGTGTGACTATTTTCTCAAGGCGTTCATAATAGAATGTCAATCTTGAACAAATATAAGTATCTGAAACTTTATCATGGAGAAATCTAACATATTACCCAAGTTACTTGTTGGGGAATATGAAATAAAAAGTTTATATGAAAATGGACAAACATTATGAGCTAAGGTTTTTTGTGATAAACCATCAGAGTTAGATTATAGTGTTTGTGGAAAAGCTATTTATTGAGTTCCCTTTATGCCTCGTACTTTAAGAGCACAAACTACAGGCTGCTGTAAAAGTTCAAGAAGCTGCCAAACATTCCGAAGTCTTTGAAAAAACAAAGAAGACAGAGACAAGAATTACTCCAAAAGCAGAAACTAAGCCAGGTATCATACCAACACTGTGCCATGAGAAAGATTTTGTTTTTGTAATACTTAACAATACTCCAACACACTCTTTTTTGTACTTGAAGCGACTAAGCCCCAATCTGTTGTGAAGACAGAGGAACCAATCAGGACAGTTGTGGAAGAAGAAAAATCAATCATGGTAGAAAAGAAAACCCCTGTAACAGGTAGAAGTATTTGAAGGACTAAAAAGGGAACATCCTCTTTGTTGGAGAAATTGTAATCCATCTTTTCCATCTTTTTCGCATCTTCTTTTATCTTTGCAAATGTTAACCATATTGCCACCCACCTGGGTGTCTTAAGTGTGGTTTATATGTGTTGTATGTCCTGTCTTTGGTCATTCATTCATCCAAAACAAGAATGTTACATTTCTTCTTGGTCACCATTTAAATTAATCTCTTTCATCTACTGGACTACTTTATTTTTCATCTCTGTCATCACTGATTCACAGTCAATGTAAAAAGTCACTATTTCTTTATGTTTAATTATTGATCTCAGTTTCATAAAGTCTTCTTAATTTATACCAGTAAAATGTTCTCCATGACCCATTTCTTGCCTAATTAAAAACTTTTTAAACTATACCTCTGTATCAGATGAAACCAAGGGGCCAGTTGAAGCACCGGGAGGAGTGAAGAAAGGTAGGAGCACCAATTTCACGATTTCTCTGTACACACAGTACACAGCCACTTGCATGGATACATATTTCGTTCTTTTACCATGCCCCAAATCTAAAAACTGCATCTAGTTCACAACTGAGTTTTGAATCATCAGTTGGAAATATTGGAACAGTGTGTGCTCAAAGAAGAGTTCACTATCAAACTCTGTTTTTCTCATAACAAAACAAAGGTTTATATTATGCATATTAAAAGTTATTAAATTAATTTTAATATGTATATACAACATATATGTATATTTATATTATAAATATATAATATAAATTTTCGTCTTGTCTTTGCCTTTGTATGTCTGTTTCTATTGTCACATCAGTTATTTTAATTAGGTTTTAATTATTGAGGAGAATTTAAACGTTTTTTTTTTTTGTTTTCTAAGAATTGAGTGTGTGTATTTGTGTTTGTGTGTTTTCAAATTGTATTAGACAAGTGTCAATAAGTAATGTCAAACCTTTACTGCCTCAGAAACGATTCTGCCCAAAAAAGGTAAAATTCAGTTAGAAGAGGATGGGACCTTTGAGATTCCCTCCTTGAAGAAAGCAACCAGAGTCCTGAAAGAAGTACAAGAGGAACAGGAGATTATCAAGCTGAAGAAGATCCCATCAGTTTCACCAAAAGACAGAGAAGAAGAAGAAAAGCCTCAGAAGGTCACCAAGACCACTGTGTTTGATGTTGAGGAGTTGGTGCATAAGGAGGAGACTATTGAGATGTCATTCGCCACCAGGAGAACTGTGGAGGAGAGGAAGCCTAGAGAAAAAGCAGATGTATTGAAAAAGCCAGAAGTCATGAAACCTAAAGAAAAGGAACAAACTGAGGCTCCTAAAGATGCATGGAAGCGCCAAAAACCCGTTCCAAAGGATGAGAAGCCAGAAGATAAGATTTCTCTGAAGAAAACTCCAAAGGCACCAAAAGAAGAAGAACCTGCCCCTCCAACTACAGCCTTGAAGAAAGTGAAAAAATTACCTTCAGAAGAAATGGAACCAGAAGTAATTAAACTAAAACCATTTGAGAAGCCTGTTAAACCAGCAGAGGAGCCAGAGAAAGACAAACAGGAGAGACCTGACAGAGATACTGTACCTTTCCATAAAGGAGAGAGGCTCCCAAGAGAGATGGAAACCAAAGAACCTCCCAAAAAACCTGAAGAAGCACTTCCAGAGGTTAAAGAGCCACCAGGCAAGGTCTCAAAACCTTTAGATAAAAAGAAAACTCCAGAGAAAGAGCCAGAGGAAGTAAAAGCACCCACCAAGGTAAAGAAAATCCCAACAACGGAACAAGAGTTAGAAAGTGTCAAGCTGAAGCCTTTTTCTAGACCATCCAAAGAGGTGTCAGAGCCTGAGAAGAAACCAGCAGATGAAAAAGAAAGGAAGCCAACTGATGACATACAGCGTCGTCGTCCAAGTCCAGATGAAAAATTGAAGGAACAAGAGTCAGAGGCAATGCCAAAGAAACCTGGCATCCCAGAAACCCCAGCGAAAAAGCCAGAGAAGCCAAAGGAGTTAGAGGCAGCTCCAGTGGAGAAGACTGTGTCTCCTGTGCCAGTTTCTGTTAAGAAACCTGAAAAAGTTCCTGAGGAACCAAAACCTCTTCAGGTTAAAAAGGGAGTCACACCCAAGGTGAAAGAGGACAAGGAAGAAGTTGCTTTGAAACCTGTGGAGCAGCTCAAGAAAGTTGAACTAAAAAAGACACCATCTCCTAAAGTTGAAAAGCTTAAAGAAGCAGAGGTCATCCCCATTGAAAGGAAACCAAGTGTTGATAGACTTAAAAAGATTCCTAAAACTGTGTCACCAAAAGACTCTATTGAAGCTGTTACTCTTAAAAAGATTCCAAAGAAACCATCACCTGAGGAGGAGAAGGTTGCAGAACCTGCAAAACCTGGTAAAGAGAAAATCCCTCTGGTGAAGGAGGTCTCTCCTGGAGCTGTGCAGATGAGGAAGGTTGCCACCCAGCCAGAGGAGGAGGTATATGAAGAGGAGTTTGATGCTGAAGAGGAGGCAGGTCAGGAGGAAGAAGAGGCTTGGGGTTGGGAGCTGGTTCCTCGTGAGAGTTATGGCTCTGAGGACTGGGAAGGTGAAGCAGAAGAAGGTGCTCTGGAGGTTCCAGGGGTGACCAGGAGAGGTGAGATGGTGACAGCCCCAACTTGTTGGGTGACGACTGAGAAAAAACCCTCCCTTCATGCCTTGAATAATGTCCACCCATTACCGCTATCATGCCTCCATCTCAATGGTCATCATCTCACCATATTTTAAGTGTGATGTGATTTACACCATCTCTTTCTGGATTTATGTTAATTATCATTTTGTTTGTCTCTTGTCAAGTTCATTGCTTTTCTGTAATTTCTGTCATGTCATTCGTTCATCTTCCATTTCACTATCATACCATCCTCATCATTATATCTCATGTGCTCATGTGCTTTCCCAACTCATGTCATCTTGACATTACTGTCTGTTATCCCATCTCCTCATGAAGTGAGCACACCATGTTATTCATCACTGTGTTTTTTGTCTGCCTTCATTGACAACAGTGTCATCATTTCATAAATTTACCATCATAGTTACTTCCCTGTCCATTTGAATTTACTTCACATATATTCCAGCTGTGGCATGTTTATAAAAACATTTACCTTCAGTTACATTATGTACAGACAATTCATTTTGATTTTTTCTGAACAGAGGGACAACCAGCAGAGGAAGCAGGAAGAGGTAGAGGTAGAGGGCTGAAACGTAAGTGTATTGTCTTAATAAACCCATAAATCCTCAAATTCTTAATACATTGTTCATTCAGCACAGTGATGCTACAGTGTCTTGTAACTTCTTTACTCTGCATTTCAGCAAAACAGACTCCATCTCCCGGAGAAGGCAGGGGCCGTGGCCTGAAGCCTGGTGGGAAGGGTACCCCGCCACCAGAGGAACCCTTCGGAGGATTCAAGCTCAAAGCTGTCCCTCTGAAGTTCATCAAGAAGCTTCAGGACATCGTGTTGAAGGAAGCTGAGTCTATTGGCTCATCCGCTGTGTTTGAGTGTGAAGTTTCACCTTCCACTGCCATCACCTCATGGATGAAAGATGGCAGCAACCTGCGTGAGAGCCCCAAGCACAAGTTCACTTCTGATGGCAAAGATCGCAAGTTGAACATTATTGATGTCCAGCTGTCTGACACTGGAGAATACACCTGTGTGGCAAAGAACGCTGGCAAGGAAATCTCATGCATGGCCAAGCTCATTGTTGAAGGTATTTTTGATGCCACAAAATTGGGTATTGTGATGTCCAGATATTGTGTCTGTCATAATCCTACTTAAAGAGGCACTATGCAAGATTGTTTAAGTTGATATCGCAGTTTCATAATTGCTGTGATATTAAATGACTAGTTAAGGGGTGAATGAAAGGCCTCTCAACCACTCCCTCTGTCTCATGGAGAAAAACCACACTTGCAAGATCAGTGCCAACAGCCTGCCTGGGCAAGTTCAGCGGCACAATGTTTTGCTATGGTTTCCTGATTAAATAACGTGCGCCCGGAACAGAGCTATTGCACCTACTATGAATAAATGAATAATCTGACTCATCATGGAAAAGATTCAATTGTGCTTATGCAAAGCGTCATGCAACAGGGCATTCAGTGCATCTCTGTTTCTGTTGAATTAAACATTTTTCCATGTATCATGTATCCTGAACTCCAAAACTGTAGGGGAAGCTCCGTAGAGAAAAAAAAAAGCGACCAGACTTGCATAGTGCTCTTTTAAGCATTGGCCATTGTCAAATTGCTGATTTCCTCTTTTGTCGCCTCACAGAGCTACCTGTGAAATGGATCAAAGAGCTAGAGGAGGAGACTTCAGCTCTTAAGGGTCAGCCTATTTACATGACCTGTGAGTTGAGCAAAGAGAGAGAAGTGATATGGAAGAGGAATGGCACGGTCCTGAAGGCAAAGGCCAACAAGGTTCAGATCAATGTCATTGGTCTGCAGCATGCTGTGACCATCCAGAACTCCTCAGAGGAGGATGCTGGTTGCTACACATGTGAAGTGGACGGCCAAGAGGATGTCAAGACGACAACAAATGTTAAAGTGATTGGTAAGAAACAGAGATAATCTGTAAAAATACATCAAGGGTGTTGTTCTTCAAAGAAGGTACACTGGAATGTAAAAAAGGACATAATACTTCAGGGAACCATGTTTGACCAACTTTTTTGTATTACGTCTGATCTGAAGAAAAGTAAATTTGAAACTAATCATTCTAAATTTTTAACTAAATCTTTAAATTGTTCTGAAGAGCATTACTTGTCTAGTGTCTTGTTCGATGTGATTCAGATGAAGTCACATATCATGTTTGGACACATAGTTCATTAAAAACTAAATATTCTCCTGAACATTGCTTTACTTTCACCACAGAAATCTGAAATTAGTTTATAATAGTGTTAGATTAAGCCCTGGTGGTTCCACCTGCAATATAGTAATGTTTAGTACATTTAATTATTCATGTTAAGTCTGTTATGGTACAGTGTTAATGTTTAATTCTGACAGAAATCATCAAAGATTGGATTGTGAGACCACTGAGAGATCAGCATGTGAAACCAAAGGCTTCTGCTACATTTAAGTGTGAGCTGTTCAAGGACACTCCTAACTGGAAGTGGCTCAAAGGAGAGAATGAGATCCCTCCTTCTGACAAGATAGAGATCAAGAAGGAAGGAAAGGAACTGACGCTTACTATCAAGAATTGTCAACCTGATGATGTAGCAGAATATGCCATGGAAGTGGAAGGACGCATCTACACTGCCAAGCTCACACTAGGAGGTTTATCTGCCTGCCTGCTTATCTTGCTTTCAATTTGAGCCTTTGAAATGCTTTTCCAATCTTTCTGTTGTTTGGCTGATGTTGATGAAAATTAATACAACTTCTTTCTCAGAGAGGGAGGCTGAAATCCTTAAGCCCTTGGCCAGCGTTGAGGTCACTGAGAAGGATGACGCCACGTTTGAAACAGAGATCTCTGAGGACGATGTTCCAGGGGAATGGAAGCTCAAAGGAGAAATTTTGACCAGATCCCCGGTAAGACTGGCTGAACCTGTCTTTATTAAGTATCACCTTAGTTTTGATGTGTGCATTTCTATATTTGCAAGTACATTTTATATGCAAACTTGCTGTAATGATTTCATCAGACATGCGACATCCAAATGGAAGGCGGAGTACGTAGGCTCATACTGAAAAATTGCCAGTTGGATCAGGCTGGAGAAGTGTCCTACCAGGCTCTGAATGCTGTAACCACTGCCATGCTCAATGTCAAAGGTAAGCTATATTCCTGCTATCTGGGACCAATATTGCAATGTACCATGGTTATGATATAAACTGTAAAAATAAAGATGTAAGGTCTGTGGGAAATGAAATAAAGCCTTATGGCATCTCATCACAGACCTTAGATATTTATTTACCAGATTTGAGAACTGCAATTATTTCTTTGAGACATTGTGTAGTTCCAGATGACAAGAAATTTTGGTGTTGGATCCAAGCTATTCCCAGTGATCAAATTGGTGTTCTGTGTTTGTTCTGTGTTTGTTCTGTTTGTTTTACAGTCTATTCAGTGGAAAACAGTCATGTCTGTTATCCTGTCAGATGTGACATGTGAAAATGTGTGTGCCAATGTAACCCTTCAGTACCGTCATACTGTCTGTGGTTACATGTTTTATGTCAAATCTAAGTACAGTGGCCAGTTTATTATTTACACCAACTAATCCCTCTACCAGACAAGAAATCATATTGCCTTAATGTTACCAAAAATATAGTTTAATAATGGTTTAGAGGAGCAGAAGAGTTGATACCCAGCAGTCACAAACTGAAGATAGCTGGAAGAAAATGTGGAAGAAGAATGGCCATAAGAATGAGGATTCCCAACTTCTTTCCCTGCGGAAAAACCTTTGGAGAATGTGTCAAACATAAAGAAGTCTTGGTGCCAGTAAGACGTGGATCACATGGAGTACCTCAACTAAATATATTACTTAAACAATCCCTGGACTTCAAAGTGATGTCAGTTTGCTTGATGACCCGAACCTGAATTGTGTCAACCTGTCAACCTGAAGATGTCTTCAGTGGGTTTTATGTCAGAAGAGGATCAGTGAACTACAGTCTAGTTGACAACAAGTAATAGCATAGTGTTTTCACAAAACCTAGTTTGCCTTGATTGCCTTCATATCCCTGTGATTATGAACATAAATGAATATAAATGTTTAGAGAACATTTATGTTCTCTAAATGTCTGGAGCCATTAATGGGTACAACCCATTGTGGGTGTTCTTGGTAAACTGACCACTGGCTATAAACGCTGTGCTGTTGTGTCTTATTATTTGTTGATGTACTGTACCTGTGTTACTTTTTAAACCAGAAATCGAAATGGACTTTGTTGTCCCCCTGAAGGATGTTTCTGTGCCTGAGAAAAAACAGGCTAAGTTTGAATGCACCATCACGAAGGATGTCTCTAAGGTCATGTGGTATAAAGGGGCAGACATCATCACCCCAGACCAAAAGTATGACATTATCGATGATGGAAAAAAGCATATGCTGATCATAAACTGCTGTGAGTTTGATGATGAGGACGAATATACAATTGAAGTTTTGGGCAAAACTTCTACAGCTAGACTCACAGTAGAGGGTAAGTGCTGGACATAACTGACAGAACATATTATTATGACTCTTATTCACTGAGTTGGTTGCCTCCTCTTGCAAACTGGCTCATATAAATATGCTTTATTAATACAATTATAGGTATCAGGCTCAAATTTATCACGCCAATAAAGGACCAAACTGTAAAGGAAGGCAAAACTGCTCGATTTGAGCTGGAACTCTCTCATGAGAACATCCCCGTCACCTGGTACAAGAATGACGTTAAAATTCATCCAAGCAGAACAGTGGTCATGCATGTTGATGGAAAAAAACATGTGCTAGAAATAAGAGAAGTGACTCTAGATGATACGTGCCAGATTAAGGCTGAGGCCAAAGGAATTCCTTCCATGGCCAACCTGACAGTCATAGGTAAACCAAGAGTCACTTGTTGTCTTTTTGTTCTGTGTCTTCCTCTTCCCCACAGCAACTTTTACAATTTGTCAGTTTGTGCCAATGCACAAAACAACCTTGTTGTGTATTTGTGTTTGTTTGTGTGTCATACGAAATTGTTTTTCCATGTTATACATTTGTGTCGTGCATTGCCATTTGCCAAATTCTGCAATGACGAGTCACCCAAAAATGTCCCCTTTCCAGAGGGAGATGCGTACTTCACGATTAAACTGCAAGATTATACTGCAGTGGAGAAAGATGAAGTGGTTCTCGATTGTGAACTTAGCAAAGACGTCAATGTCATGTGGTACCACAATGAGGCTGAGATCAAAGCCTCTAAGATGGTGACCATCAAGGCTGAGGACAAACGCAGAACCCTTATTATCAAGAGAATTGGAGACAAAGACAAAGGACAGTATATATGTGACTGTGGAACAGACAAGACAACTGCAACAGTGCATATTGAAGGTAAAGATGCAGGCTTTGCATTAGATGTGTGGTCAACACCTCTGTTGAGGCAACTTCTCCCATCTTGGCATATCTCTTTACCTTCCCGGTCCTAACTACACCTCCTGCCTCCTAACCACACCTCGTGTCTCATCACTCAATTTTGCATTCAAAACACCTCTTTGCTATCATCTGAAGTAGCAATGTTAACATCTATATGTGGTCTCCCTCATCACTCCACCCCTCAAAAATGGTAGAAAAATACTACAAGAGTCAACATTTTCAGAGAAAAGATATAAATCCTGATAATCACCCTCATTTTTTGGGGTGAGCCAGTTCACTCACTTGACACTTGCAGTGTTCTTCTACCATAATTTATGTCTGTCATTGTTCTGTTTTTTTCAGTTTGTCACTTTGTGTGGTCTTTACCTCCTTCATGCGTGTGTGTTTGCGTGTCTTCATGTTAATTTTGTTGAATATTTACATGTCTGAATTTCGTTAGTAAGAATTGTTTCCCCTCTCTTGAACGTCAGCTCGCCACATCAAGGTGGTTCGACCAATGTATGGCACTGAAGTGTTTGATGGAGAGACTGCTCGATTTGAGGTTGAGCTCAGTGAAGATGATGTCCATGGCCAGTGGAAACTGAATGGAGAAGTCCTGAGCCCATCTGCTGTATGTCTCAATAAAATACATCTCGGCAGATATTCTCTTAATGGTTGACTTCACTGTCATTTTGGCTAAGTGGGAACAGATTTCATTCTCACATATTTAATCTGCCAGCGGTTAAGCAAGCAGCATGCAAGTTTGATCCCTCATTAGCCAACAATGATAGTGAATTGACTATGCCTTGCTCTGATTGTTTCTTTGAGTCTTCATGTTTTTGCTGAAATGCTGAAGTTTGTCGGCCATCCACAGGATGTTGAAATAGTGGAGGACGGTGCCAAACATACTCTGGTCTTGTACAACTGCAAAGTGCCTCAGACAGGCGAGGTAGCGTTCACCGCTGCCAACGCCAAGTGTTCTGCTAACCTGAAAGTGAAGGGTGAGCGTTCACTTCCTTCAACTACCTTTTTGTACACAGTGCTTATGGGTTTCCTCTTTGACAATGAAAAGTTTGGACAGATGTATATTCCTCTGCTTAGCATTTAATTTTTTTTTTTATTATTATTATTTTTCTTCTTTTGCTGGACTAAAGGTTGTCCTGGTCTTCTTATTTTGGGACTTCAAATCACTCACGTTCATGTTGATGATAAAAATGTAATAGTGATTTACACTCTATGAATGATGGGATAGATGCTATTACATTGTGTAGACCAGGAGCATCCTGTTTTGTTCCTTGATTAGCACTTTGATAGTAACTCTATCTGTCTGAATCAACAGAACTCCCAGTCTCGTTCATTACACCACTGGCTGATGTGCACGTGTACGAAAAGGATGAGGCAAAGTTTGAACTGGAAATTTCTAGAGAACCCAAAAGCTTCCGTTGGCTAAAGGGATCTCAGGAGTTGTCAAATGATGACAAATTTGAACTGCTGGTGGAGGGAAAGAAGCATACTCTTATTATAAAATCTGCCAAATACGAAGATGAAGCCAAATACATGTTTGAGGCTGAAGATAAAAGGACATCTGGAAAATTGATTATTAAAGGTAAATAGAGTCAGACCACGTCAGTTTCACAAAGGGTGAATGGCCAAAAAATGCAGCTGTCCCATCCATGTATGGTGTAGACAGGCTGGAGAGACCTGCGTAAAGCCTCTGTCTCATCCAGCACCTGTGATTGAACTAAACCACCAACTGTGAGCCAGACCTTATCACAGCTCACAGAGCTGGACTTCTGCTGTCTAAATGGGAGCAATTTCCAGTACACATGTCAGCAAGTGATGTTGCCACATTGCTACAACTGGCCAGATGTTTGTGTTCTTAATTAAAATACTGTGAGCACACCCTCTCGAAATCTGACATGCTGATTGTTGTGACAATTTTGCATTTCATCTCTGTGCTCCCCATTAGATTATTTAGGGCCATCCTCAGGCTAAATCGTTGTTCTGTCCCATGTTGGGAGAATTGGGAGAATCAGCACCATGATCATGATCTTAGGAGGTTTTCCCAACGTTTATTATATTTTATTTATGTCCTTTTATACCTATATAATTTCTGTTTATCAGGTATTCGGCTCGAATTTATCAAGCCAATTAAAGACGTGACCGTGAAGGAGCGAGAAACTGCAGAGTTCAGCGTTGAACTCTCTCATGAAAAAATCCCAGTGGTCTGGTACAAAAATGACATTCGTCTGCACCCGAGCAAGGTGGTGCACATGTCAGAGAATGGAAAAGTCCACACACTGGCCTTCAAGGAGGTCACCATCGATGACACCTCCATGATCAAAGTTGAGGCGATGGGCAAGACATCAGAAGCTATGCTCACTGTGCTTGGTTAGTAACAGCCGGATTTCTTTACAGAACCTGAATTGTCAGAAATCTGTCATTAAGTTGAATTATCTTTTTCATGCTAGTTCAGTGATTTTCAATAATTACTGAATCTCCATACGCTGTCATTTACTCATGTAAACTGAGATGCTATTGTACAACACAAGTGATTTGCTTTTTGGGTGACACTGAAAAAGTTTGCATGACTGCTTTTTGGCTGTTCCTTTATTTGCTTGTTACTGGTGTCCACTTGCAGAGGGCGACCTTTACTTCACAGTGAAGCTTCAGAACTACACCGCCGTTGAGAAGGACGAAGTGATTTTGTCCTGTGAGCTGAGCAAAGCGGCTTGCGATGTCAAATGGTTCAAAGATGGAAATGAGATCTTCCCCTCCCGGAACATTCTCATTCAATCAGATGGCAAAAAGCGCACATTGGTCATCAAGAAAGCGGCGCAAAGCAGCATGGGGGCATACACCTGCGACTGTGGCACCGACAAAACCACAGCCGAACTGAACATCGAAGGTAATACCTGCTACGATCCAGCCCCTCCCCCCAGATTTCGGTTCTGGACTGCAGAGTCTGCCCTCGCCCACCACTATTTACCAAAACCCATCCTCTGTCTGGGCTTCAGTTCATCTCCCCTGCATCCTTCATCACTGTGTCTGAATGTTTGTAATGTTGGTCATTCATTCTCATAACACCTGAGGATAATTCAGCCCTTTTATCTGTATCTGTTCATGGTAATTCTGATGTCAACCACAGTAGGTCATATATATCATAATATTCAAATAGGCATCTTATTCCTCATTAATATTTATGTTTTTTCAAAAGATATTAATTCAGTCTCACTCCTCATTATAATTATAACTCCTATAACAACCAACAAACAAATTGAACCCACACACAAAAACAAGCAGAAGTGAGCTCAGAGCATGACAGTATTATATAGCATTTAGTATCATATATTGTTATTAGAAATACCAGTTTACGTGTTCTGACTCTGACTACACAGAGGTAAACACAAGATTTACTTAATATTTCAGATTTATGACATTAAAAAATATTATTTCAGTTAGTTTTACCCAAATAGAACTCTAGTGATTGTATATGAATGAAAAACAGTTAATCAAGACCTGGTTCCTCAGTTGTTGTAAAGACCTGAGTAGAACATTTCTTTTTGATGTGAGCTGTTTTATGGGCCCTTGTTATCATCAGGTGTTAAGGTGTTCTGCTTTTGCACAAACTGTAAGTCGCTCTGAAGGAGAGCGTCAGCTACTCGCCCAAACTGTTATGTCGTCACGTCCACTGTCTTCCACTGGGCCTCAGACTCAGATCCATCTACTCCAATGTACCTGACACCAAGAACGTGTTTTCTAAGGATGTTCTCCGGGCTCTCATGGATTTCACCCATCTCCATGTTCTGCCTGGTTTCCTCTAACATCTTTTTAAACTTCTGCAGAGCGTGACATCAAATTCGTTCGACCACTGTACAGTGTGGAGGTCATCGAGACAGAGACAGCCAAGTTTGAGACTGAGATTTCTGAGGAAGACCTTCACGCCACATGGAAACTGAAGGGAGAGGCACTCCACCCATCTGCTGTAAGATTAAACCCTGATAACACCAAAGAGTTATTCATTATAATAATCTCAGATTTTGTGATCATATGATTATGAAATACAGATTATGATTATTTTATGATCATAATCTTAGATTTTGAGCTCCTTGTGTCCTGTTACCTGGTCTCACAGCAGAGAAGAACTTGTCTGATGATCTGTGAATGTGTGTTCTCAGGATGTGGAGATAAAGGAGGAAGGACCCCGGCACACACTCATCCTCTACAACTGCAAACTGGACATGGCTGGAAGCATCGACTTTGCGGCAGCAAATGCCAAATCGTCAGCTCAGCTCAGGGTCAAAGGTGATAGACATAATAATGATATGAATCACAGACAAAAAGTTCCTGTTTGGAATCACATGATCCTTCACTGTGCATGCACACACTTTCATATGATGAACCACACTGAGTTTTGTTTGACAGACAACATGAATTTTTTTCTGAGGTGGGGCAGTGTTCACACAAGGCTTCAGCCACCCTGGATCATGTACTCACCTAAGGTTGACTTCTGGGTAAAAACAAAACAACAAAGAGATTATTAGGAGAGAAAAATGAAAATGATAAAAAAAAAATCTTTTGCGTGTTCCAGTGTCAGCAGTAAAAGTATCTTTCGCTGAAAATGTCTTAGGAGAGATTTTCCTGAGTTTAATGATGTGTTGGGAAGTTTTTAGTTTAACATTCCAGTTTAATACCATACAGCTTAGAGGAATATTTTTGATTGTACTGATGCTGTCTAGAAGCTCACCAGCAGTGTCTTCAACCAATTTCACAGAAAAAATGCTTCTTGTCTCAGGTTGACTTGGACACAAATGTCTGGACACCCCATAAGCTCTGAACTGTGTCCTGGATTGGTGAATTTTAGCAGAATAGCATGTTGAGAATAGACCAAACCAAACCAAAATTTGAACAGATAGCTTTATGTTGTAAAAACAAAACACTTTGTCACAATTGTAATGTATGAATTAAAAATGATTTATTTCAGTGTAAACATCAGGGTTTTACTTTTCAGAGGTTAGAGCACAAGCTTTAACAGAAACAGAGCAGAGTTTTATCTTATCATCCAAAGGTAGAGCCCTACCAACCACACACATACACAAAACCTGATGTGTGAAGTTTGTTCTGTTTACACTTTTACCCAACATCAGCTGGAGAAAGAAGAGCCCGTCATACCTCACTGGTGTATTCAGTCTTCAGTGGGATATTTTCTATGCTGCAACATCACTCACTCCTTGTTTTTATGCATCTACAATTAAATTCAGTCAGTTCTGTGAAATGATTCCATGAGAAGGAGGTAAGAGTTTATTTTGATGTCTTTTCTTGCTATGAGATAAGCATAAAGCTGAGTCTGAGCTGTCCAGGATGTCAGACTGAAGCTGAACCTTCAAAAAGTGAAATAACTTTTTCTGAGACTTGTAGTTTATCTAAGTGTTAAACCTGCCTATCAGTCTACACAGATCATCACAGCAGATCAGATAATGACCTGACAGCTCTCTTATCAGCCACACTGCCAAGCCGCCTTTAACTGGTTGTTAAAGGGCTTTAATTCAGGCATGTGAAGAAGCCTGTTGTAAATAGTTGATGAGTCTTGTTAACCCACACTGATGTCCTGGATCCGAGTTCAGCCAGTGTTACCAAAACTTCCAACGGCAGCAGTAACACACCAGTGTTACAACACAGATGGCAACTCAACCATGAAGTTGGTATTTTCTCCAGAATGATGTTGGGTAACTACTGAGCAGCTCCACATTCTCCTTTTCCAGGAAAATTGCAGGCTGGTGATTGACAGGAGCAGATTGCCTCCCCTGATGGGTTTGGGCTCTCAGCCAATCAGGCCCCTTGGTTATTTTAGAAGTGGCATGCCTTATCTAGAGCAGGTTTACAGTGATTGGCAGGGTCCTGGACGCAAGCGTGTCACTGGTTTCTACCAGCCATATACATCTGACGACAGGTCGTATGCTAATGAGCTTGGCCCCAGAGTGCCAAGCCCCAGAGTGGCTGTCTTCAGTTGGCCTGAGGGCTTCCAGCGGCCTCCCTTCAGCTCAACCACACCATGAGGATCCACTGAGGATTAGCTGTTTCTCTGGGGATTTTTGTGGATCTGTTGACCTGTTTTGGGGGGGGGCCTAACCATGTCTTCTCCCCAATCCAAAGCCCGGGTTATTGGCCTGAAGAGGCCACTGAAGGATGTCACCGTGACTGCTGGGGAGACTGCCACCTTTGAATGCGAGCTGTCGTATGAAGGCATCGCTGTCGAGTGGTTCCTGGGGGGTACAAAGCTGGAACCAAGCGACAGAGTAAGTCCCAACACACAAACTGAGTCCTCATAATGTTTCTGTGATACCAACAGGAAGACACTTCCTGAAACACAAGACCTGTTGACATTCTGTTACAAAGTCACTACAGATGCTCCATGAGTCCAGGCCTCGTGGTGGTTCTGGCCCAGAGCCAGGGCTGCTGTTTCTTTCTACATTTGTACACAATGTTCAGTTTTCTTTCTACTAGGCCACTGCAGCTGGTTTTCATATAAGGGCCTGCTGATGGAGGCTCAGGATTCTTGCTGAGCATTCGATCCTGGTTTTGAGATAACACAGGCAGGGAGACTTTTTTGCCCTGCAAGCGTTTCTGCTGGGTTATTTTTAACAGCTGCAGAAGTTGAGGCACAGGGCAGGTGGCAACAAGAGTTGTTTAACAGCTTCAGTTTGAAAAGAATGTGCTGTAAATGTTGATGTGGGTGTTGAGATAACAGTTTTCACACTTAAAAAAGAGCTGGAAAGAGATTGGTGTGAGTCCGGGCCCTGACATGATATCCAGTCATAACGCAGGATTAGTTTGATTATCAGATGTAACCTGAGAGCTCTGAGGTTTCAAGAGACACATGATCCCTCTCTGGGTTGTGCAAGTGTGATTTACTGCATGTTACATGGTCAACATGGAGATATACACGCCACATCAACCGTTTCAAATCTTATAGAAAAGCCTTTAGTCTGACTGTGTGTGTAATTTAATCAGAAATCAGCAAATGTTTATGCTACGCCTGATTGACATTCTTTAATTGTGTTGAATGTAGCTATTACCTGAAACCTAACATTGGTCTTTATATGAGATATTTATTTCTCTGTTTATAAAACAAAATCAGAGTTTTAGCAGCACTTAGATTCAAACTACAATTCTTTATCAGTTACAGCGGCTTTTAGTGATTAATGGTGATTTATTTGTAAAATATTTAAATACTAAAATTTTATGAGACCAAATTGAGTTGTTTGATCCTGGTTAGAAAGCAAAAGTTTTGAAACAGCTGTGATTTTTTTTTTTTTGTCTTGGTGTTTAGTGAGATCCAGTAACATAAAATGGGCACATGGCAAAGAAGAGACGAGCCAATAAAACAATAAATTATAAAAGAGTCAGTCGTTGCTGCAAAACAAACCCACTGACAAATAAATAAATAAACAGTGGGTGAAGATCAGAAAACACACAAGCTTCTCAGCAGTGTTACAGATAATAATGAAAATTAAAGTAAAATGAAAATGATGCATTGCCTTTTTTAAATGTGTTTAATCTTTGCTAGAAAAGTTTGGCTAATTAAATTTCTCTCGTTATTACCAATAAATTTGACTTAATTTATCAGGTGTGGCAGTATTATATTCATCATTATCATGTGCCTTCTCTAAACTTTAGACATTAACTTTGACCTCATCAGCAATGAAAATTCAATGAAAATGCATATAGGGTGGTTGGTATGTAGTGGAAATTGTTTTAATGTGTTTGACACCACAGAGCTGTGATGATTGCAGTTGATTTGATTTTGTTATACTAATAAGACAACACCTTAAATTTGAGTCGTACTCTAAGCTTAATTCTTCTTTGGTTATATAGCTGTGAGCTCAGGCAGCTTACAGATGCATGTGTGGTAAAATCAGCCACCAGGTGTCAAAGGTCACAGTTTAAATCGGGGGAGGCAGAGCAGCTGTCTGTGTTCGTTTTAGCTGTCAAGGCTCAGCTGACTCACACTGTGTGTGCTGGAGACCTGAGAACCCAGAGCTTCTGTTCAATTCTGAGTCTCCTGAACCTCCCAGACCCTTGGTTGAGTGTGTGCTATATGGCTAGCAGGAAGGCGTCAGGGGAAAAAAGTTACTTGGGTCCTCTAAATCTCACAGATAATGATCAGGGGTGAAAATACACTAGTTCGCTCTTGGCCTGTGCTCTGGAGCTGATGGGGCTTGCTGAACCTGGCAGGTGATAGTCCGGACACAGCCATGGTCTGGACACAAACCCATTCTCTTTTCTGGCAGATTGTGTTCAATAAACTTGATTTAACCTGATTACTGTTGTTTAGTGAAAGAAGAACTCTGACAAATAAACTGTAGCTTACTGTACAAAGGTATAAAAATACATTTTATATCCTGATCCTTTTTGCATTTACACTGGTTTCAATATGTTTAAACCAACACTGAAAAACAGCAGAAGAATAAAAGACGATACCCACCACTGATGAAGCTATTTTGGTGTTCTGTGCTAAGCCAGACAGTTGGAGAAAAGGGTCATAGTGAGTTGTTTTGGATTAACATTCAATGATGACAAAACACATTTTGACACCAGGTGTGTGGGGTAACGGTTAATCCTAACAGACTGTAACCAGAAAAGACAAAATGCTTAATCTTGCTAATGTAACCCTGAAAGTTAAAGCCCTTTATACTGACTGACTCTGTTGGACAGGTGGTGCTGAAGGTGGATGGTAAAGTCCATAGCCTGACTCTGCGAGATGTCCAGCTGAATGAAGCTGGACAGGTCAAACTAACCACCAAAGACTTCCAGACTGACGCCAACCTCATTGTCAGAGGTAAGCCAGCCACACTGTTGATTCTACTGCACTTTATTTGTAGCTCACCATGGACGTTGAAAAACATCTCATCATCTGAAAATGTTTCAGCACTGTATTGTCTGTCCTTGAGCAGTGATGCAGGAGTGTACTCACCTCCTTACCATCAATAACAAAATTTAGTTTGGTGCTGAGTCATTCTTTGAACAGCAGATTTCCTGTGGAATTTCTGTTCATATGTTCATGCATGTGCAATCTGTAATATTGGCGCTGTGTTGTTCCTATAGCTATGTTAATTATTTTGGAACTTAAAAGCGGACCCATGTGTTTTTCATGTTCAGAACCAGCAGTGGAGTTCACAAAGCCTCTGGAGGATCAGACAGTGGAGGAAGAAGCCACCGCCACACTCGAGTGTGAAGTTTCCAGAGAGAATGCAGAGGTACAATGGTTCAGGGACGGACAGGATATCCGAAAGACCAAAAAGTATGAGATGATTGTTGATGGCCGCAAGAGAGCATTGGTCATCCATGACTGCACTCCAGACGACTCAAGGACATACACTTGTGATGCCAAAGACTTCAAAACCTCCTGCTTCCTCAGTGTTGAGCGTGAGTACAGCTCCGAGATGAAAATTAGACCATTATAGAGATTGCTGTGGCAGTGGACACATCATGATGGAAAACTGAGCCCTCCTAATATGACAATATATGACAGTTAAACAAAAACTCCTTTTTTGATAAGGAGCCCTCTGTATGAGTTAAGGGTTCTTCATTATGATCCTTAAAATGTCCACATGAAGTCCTGTATATGCCTAAAGAATGCTTAAGGGTCTCTTAGTAGACCTGATTGAGTCTGCATGTAAGCCAACCTGTTATTTATTCTGCTTTTGCTTGTGTTGACAGCTCCACATGTCGAGTTCTCAAAGCCGCTTCATGATGTTGAGGTCAAAGAAAAGGAATCTGCCAGGTTTGAGTGTGAAGTCTCTAGAGATGACGCCAAGGTGAGGACTCCTTTGTCTTGTTTGTCCACATAAACACACAGGTAACATTTTAAAATACTTTTTCAATTGCTGAGATCTCCTCTTCTCTGCCACTTTGTAGGTCCGCTGGTTCAAGGATGGAAGTGAGATCAGAAAGGGGAAGAAGTATGAAATTATCGCTCAGGGTCGCCAACACATCCTCATCATCCACAAATCTGTGTTTGATGATGAGGCTGAATACGAATGTGATGCAAAGACCTCCAAGTCCTCTGGCATGCTCACTGTCGTTGGTAAGAAATAAAAATCAAAGTGTTATTATTCACTTGAATTGATCCAAATCAGACCCCTGTTCTTGAACAGGATCGCAATTTTTAAACATGTTTAATGGACCTTCCTTGTTCTACCCTGTAGTATTGTTATTACTGCATTCTGTTTGTTCAGGTGACATATTTCTTTTCATATTTAACACACCACAGAAAAAAGCCACAGATGGCTCCAGTAAACACAGCATACTCCTGAGTCTTTGTCTTCATAGTTGTGACCTTCAACTGTTTCACTGCTGTATCTGTGTTCTGTGTTACAGAGGAGGAGGCGAGGTTCTCCAAGAACCTGGCAAATGTGGAAGGAACAGAGACGGACAGTGTGAAACTGATTTGTGAGGTCTCTAAACCTAGTGCTGACGTTACCTGGTATAAAGGAGACGAGGAGCTGCCAGAGGGTGGCCGCTATGAGCACATTGTTGATGGTAAGAGGAGGATTCTCCTCATCCAGGACCTGAAGATGGCTGATGCTGGAGAGTACAACTGCAGGCTGAGTCCCAGTATCAGAACCTCTGGAAATCTCAAGATTAATGGTATGGAAAGGATGATTTTGACGATTTAGTTTTCAATCATTTCTGAATGAATGCAGAGGCTCTGAACTCAGAAGCTAGTTTTCCAAAAAAACAACACTGTATATAAACACTGTAAGAAATAATATTTTAATATACATTCAAACAACGAAACAATGAGATGTAGTTAGCAGTGAATAAATATGGTCTACAGTTTGTAAATTGTTGGATTAACAAAAGATGTACACATGGGTACATGTACATACAACTCTTCCTACAACTGTTCCACCATTCCATTCAAAACCATTTCAGTCTCACTGTCTTTCTCAGCACAGGGATTTTGTGTTATTATGTTAAAGTGTTATTTTCATTTTATTTTAACTATTCTTACATTTCTTTACATTTCTTACATATGTTCTATATGTTATTAATTCCATTTGTAGGGTTTGTATCACCAATATAAAGATGACCAGTTCTGTAGATTAATCGGTAGAAGTTAAGATGCAGACAACTATTTTATAATGTGTTAAGAACCATTCAAGAAATACTCAAAGTTGAAGACTGGCCTTACATGAATCCCACTAACTTCTGATCCCTTGTGGTGCTTTTTGCAGAACTGGCTGCTGAGTTCATCTCCAGGCCCCACGGCCAGGAGGTGGTGGAGGGCCAGAAGGCAGAGTTCACCTGCTCTGTCTCCAAGGAAACCTATGAGGTCAAATGGCTGAAAGACGACAAGGAACTGGAAGCCGGAGACAAATACCAGATGGTCAGCGATGGCAAGAGACGATCTCTGGTCATCAACAACTGTGAGCTCAAAGACGAGGGAGGATACGTGGTGATGATCGGAGCAACAAGAGCCAGCGCAGACCTTACAGTGCGCGGTACGAGACAAAATAAAGAGATAAATAACAGCAGTGTTTTCAGGTTTGGGATAGAAAACAATAGCTAAGTAACATAAACAATAGTAAAACATAGTAATTAAAAAATATGAATAAAAATCTAATACATGTCATAATCATATAAATTACAATAGTAAATTACAAATCACTTTTAACTGAAAATAATAATGTCACTATCTGAAGTTAGAAAGAATTTTCTGTTGGGTGATGGGTTGGATGGTGATGTGGGGCTTGTAAATACTTTGACGGTTGTTCAGGTTGTTGTTGTTGTTGTTGTTTTTATTTAAATTTAATAGCTGACTCACCTCATGTCTTATTTATATTTCATTTACTTAAAGTTATAATTATTCAACTATTACTATTATCAACTATTATTATTTATATTATAACTATTCAATTAACACTTTTGAAAAAGGCAAGCTTAAACTAAACCTCAATGGAAGTGGTTCCATCTTAAAATCTTTTCATTTCAACATGAGAAAGAATGAAAAAAAGCTTCAAAAAGCTCCATGACTTTGTTATAAATAAAAGTATTGCATATTTTTTATATTTATTTATTTTAGATTTTTTGATCTGTTTTGGATCTTTGTTAATTAATTCAATTTCAGTTTAGAATAATTTTCGACAAACATTTTACCTGCGTAGATACAGACAGATGTTTCTAGCAGTTAACTGAAGAATCAAAAAATACAATGTTTAGTTTTCAGACCATGTTGTAATTGTTTTAGCAATAATGATGCTGGAGTCAAATCTGTGTGTTATGGTGTTTTTTCCTGCAGAAAAACTGAAGGTCATCACACCACTGAAAGACACAGAGGCAAAAGAAAGCCAGGAGGTCGTCCTGAACTGTGAAGTGAACACAGACGGAGCGAAAGCCAAGTGGCTGAAGAACGAGGAGACGTTGTTCGAGAGCAGCAAGTATGTGATGGTCCAGAGAGACAATGTCTTCTCTCTGAGGATCCGAGATGCTCAGAAGGGAGATGAAGCTAACTACAGCATCAACCTGACTAATCAGAGAGGCGAGCAGGCCAAGAGCTCCTGCAACCTCACTGTCAAAGGTCAGTGCATCACTTCATTTTGCTCTGGTTTTTAATGTGCTTTTTTCTTCACATCATTAAAACAATATGGGAGCTCTTTGTTCCTGATAAATGCCTGCATCTGTTTCATGTTATTCAGAGGAGAGTCTAAGGATCGTGGTTCCTCTGGAGGACATTGACACTCAGGAGAAGAAGACTATCAGCTTCTCCTGTAAGGTCAATAGGCCCAACGCCACTCTCAAGTGGATGAAGGGTGGCGAGGAGATTGTCTTCAGCAAGCGCATTGTCTACAGAGTGGACAAAGACAAGCACACACTGACAATTAAAGACTGCACACTGGCAGACGAGGGTGAGTACACTGCCGTGGCTGCTGACAACAAGTCCACCGCAGAGCTGATCATTAGTGAAGCGCCAACGGACTTCAGCATGCAACTGAAGGACCAGACCATCACCGAATTCGATGATGCAGAGTTCTCATGCAAGCTGACCAAAGAGAAAGCAGAAGTCAAGTGGTACAGAGACGGACGTGAGATCAGGGAAGGACCCAGGTACGTCACCACAGTCAGACCCTCATCTGTAAACTTTGCTCGGGTATGCAGTTTGTGACATTTGTTTATTTTCTCAGATACACATTTGAAAAAGATGGAAAAATTTGCACCCTGCGGATCAAGGAGTGTAGACCTGATGATGAATGTGAATATGCCTGTGGTGTGGACGAGAAGAGATCCAGAGCCAGGCTCTTTGTTGAAGGTGAGGTATTTTTTTAGAATTCAGTCTGTGTGAGCTAATTACTAGTTACTGCTCTGAAATACCTCTTCATAAACCTTCTGCCGCCCCACAGAGACCTCAGTGGAGATTGTCCGACCACCACAGGACGTGTTTGAACCTCCAGGCTCGGACATAGTGTTTGAGGTGGAGCTCAACAAAGACAGAGTGGAGGTGAAATGGTTGAGGAATAATATGACAGTTGTCCAGGGAGACAAGTACCAGATGATGAGTGAGGGTAAAGTACACAGACTCCAGGTCTGTGAGATCAGACCCCGGGACCAGGGAGAGTACAGAGTCATTGTCAAGGACAAAGATGCCAAGGCCAAGCTGGAGCTGGCAGGTAAGGGCTGACACAAAAACATCACCTTCATCAGTGCTGATCCATCTGTGAAATCAGGCTTCTTTTATTCTCTCTTAAATGGAATCGTAAAGTAAATGATTAAAGTGCTGCAGCAGCCTAATGGTGAATATATGTACAAGTGTTTCTTAGTTTGCAGTGTTCTCGTCTCTGACAGTGTCTTTATCCATCCCTCCTGCAGCTGTTCCTCAAATAAAGACCACAGACCAGAGTTACGTCACAGATGCTGGGAAGCCTATCGTCATGACCGTCCCCTATAGTGCCTATCCACAGGCTGAGGCCGACTGGCTCTACAACAACCTGAGTCTCCCCAAAGACAACATCCACACCTCTGCTGACCGCACAGAATACCGACTGAGGGACCCCAAAAAGTCTGATGAGGGTCGCTACAAGATTAAAATCAAGAACAAACATGGAGAAGGAGAAGCCTTCATCAACTTGGGTGTGATTGGTAAGTTCTATAGACACAAGTATGAAACAGAAACTGTTCCTTGACTCTTGTTATATCTGCTTTACATAAATAAAACCAAAACCAGGTATCTACTGGTCAATCACAACAAGTTAAGTTGTGTTAAGACAAAAAGAACATCAAGATTATAATTTCAAAAAAGTATGACTCCACCAAGAACACAAGCTCAGGCTTGTTGGCCAGTATCTGAATGTGTAACAAAATAATCACTAATAGAAATGTATTTGTAAAAAATGTTAACACAAACTCCCAGTATTATATTTTACTTTTCTGGAAAAATTTTACAAATTGCCTTAAATATCACCACACAGTCTCTCACCAGGTTCAAATGTTTTTCACCTTTTCAAGGTCAAGAACTTTGAACTAAACAATAGCTGCTAAAAAATGTAAAGTGTCTTGAGTTTAATGTATCTTGTGCACTACATAAAAAAGTTAAATTAAGCGGAATAAATTGAATTAAAAGGACTGTGTTTCCAAGAAGTTTTTTTTTACTGCTTTACATATGAATTTAAATTACTCTGTTCAAGGACCACAGGCCAGTGAGCTTCAATTTAATTTAGCCAGGCAAGAAGAGCGGGTTAATGCGATACCTGGTTTTAACTCTAGATGACAGGCTTCACACGGGTTATGGATTGAGCTAGATAAACTAAACTTGTGAATCAACAAACTGGTATTGTATAAAAGGATTTTGAGAGTCAATAGATATCAAATGAAAACAACAGATAAAGCTCAAGTTATTGGTTTAAGTTGTTTAGTTTGTTACTGGAATAGCCTCAGTTGGAGGTCAACAGTGGATTATTTATCTATCTTTGTCATCTTAAAAATACCATAGCTGCTTCTTTTGCCGTTAAAAACCATTTGATGGTTAAATGTTCCTGTGTTGTTCATGTCATCCGGACAAGCTTTTGTTTTTTACTCCAGATGTTCCGGGTCCCGTGAAGAACCTGCAGGTGGTCGACACTGCCGATGGGGAGGTCAGCCTGGCATGGGAGGAGCCCGAGAGTGACGGTGGCAGTAAGGTCACTGGCTACGTAGTGGAGAGGCGTGATGTGAAACGTAAGACATGGACGCTAGCCACTGACCACGTTGACAGTCCTGAGTACACAGTGACTGGGCTCCAGAAGGACTCCATGTACCTGTTCAGGGTCTGTGCCCGCAACCGGGTTGGCAGTGGACCCACCGTAGAGACTGACAAACCTGTGCAGGCCAAGAACAAGTTTGGTAAGAATGGACTGAATGCTGACGATCAGCTAACACTATTTTAAATTTCACTCACTAAAACTTAAATTAAGTTACCAGAACACTAGAACATTGGTCTGACTTTTTCCTGTTTGTTGTTTTTCTTAGACGTTCCCGAGGCTCCTCTGAATGTGATTGTTGGAAATGTTACCAAATTTGGCTGCTCTGTCTCCTGGGAGCCACCTGAGTCAGACGGAGGCTCTCCCATCACCTCTTACATCATTGAGCTGCGTGATCGCACGTCAGTGAAGTGGTCGCCCGTCCAGGTTACCAAGGCGGATGAGCTCAGTGCCATCATCAATGATGTCATTGAGAACAAAGAGTACATCTTTAGAGTGAAAGCCGAGAACAAAGCTGGTGAGGGCAAGCCCAGTGCCGCCTCACAGCCCGTCAAGATCATGGATCCCATTGGTACGTTTAAGATGAGAAGCATAGAAACAGGATTCATTAATGCTTGTAGGGGTGTGTTATGTAAAGTTACTGATGTGCTTGGCACAAGAACCCAAGCACGCAATTGACATCCTTATTTTGTGTAGAAACTGCACTAAAAATACATTCACCCAAATTTTTTCACCTTCAACTTTGATGTTTTAAGTTGACTGACCCTGAGTCGTATTTTGTGTGCAACCCCTGCAGAGCGTCCTAGTCCCCCTCTGAACCTGTCCTGGCAGGACCAGAACAAGAACTCAGTACAACTCACCTGGGAGACTCCTCTGAGGAACGGAGGCAGCATGATCACTGGATACATCATTGAACGCTGCGAGGAAGGCAGCGACAAGTGGCTCCGCTGCAACGCTCGCCTCTGCCCTGACCTCTTTTACAAGGTACAAATGAACTGTGATTTGTTGTTTACACAGACATGTAGTGAACTTTGTTTTGGACCCTGTAACAGGGCTCTCACTATCTGTTTCTCAAAAATAAAAAACCCCCCAGTAGGGCATCAATATCATGGAATCTGAGGAAATAAAATTATTATAAAATAAAATATGCAACAGGTGATGGGGAGCCAGCAGGACATGTTGACGTAACTGTTACTTGAAGAAAAGACTTTAATCCACTTATTTGCTAGGTGGGATCAATAAACCGTTCCAACCTCTGTAACTCTTTTTTTTTTCTTCAGGTGTCTGGTCTGAAATATGGAACCAAATACAACTATAGAGTGTTTGCCGAAAATGCTGCTGGTATCTCCGACCCATCAAACACCATCGGACCTCTGCTGGCTGACGATGCACATGGTAGGATGCCCACATCTGTGTCATCAGTGACTAGTATTTTTGTTGTAGTCATGCAACAATAACTACAACAAGAACAACAATGATTTAAAATAACCTGTAGACATTGAGTCATATTGTGCCAAAGAATGAGATTTACACCACAGGAAACAGCATATAATTTTTTAATTCCCATCATTCCTCTCTCTATCCTTGCCAGTTGGTCCAACCTTTGACCTCAGTGCCTTCAAAGATGGCTTGGAGGTGATTGTCCCACAGCCTCTCACCATCAGAGTCCCTATCACTGGATACCCAACCCCTGTCGCCAAGTGGACCTTCGGAGAAAAGGAGCTCACCACCGAGGATGAGCGTGTTTCCCTGATGACCAAGTCCACGTTTACAGAACTGTCCATTGCACCAAGTGTCCGCCCAGACAAAGGCATCTATACCCTGCATCTGGAGAATGATGTCACCTCTGTCTCTGGAGAGATCGAAGTCAACGTCATTGGTGCAGTATTTAAAAATACTTATTGAAAGAACTATTTACAATACAAACATTGTGTGTTTCAAAGCTGCATTTATTTTTTGATGAGAATTTGTCTTTGTTTCTGTATACTCCAGCTGCACCCAGTGCTCCGAAAGACTTCAAGGTCCTGGAGGTGACACGAGAGCATGTCCACCTGACCTGGGAGGCTCCGGAGCATGACGGAGGAAGTCCTCTGACAGGCTACCAGGTGGAGAAAAGGGATTTGTCCCGCAAGACCTGGGTAAAGGTAGGAAATTGCTTTCTGCATTAAATATTGTGTGTTTAGTATGTGTGTTTTAAGAAGTTATTATAGGTTGCATTCTTTTACCATAATTTTCTGTCATCATTCAATTTAAATTCTACCCCTTGTCACTGTCTCAGGTGGCCACATTCATCCAGGATCTTGAGTTCACTGTCACCGACGTGGTTGAAGGAAAGGAGTATTTGTTTAGAGTCACCGCTTGCAACAAGTGTGGACCAGGAGAGCCAGCATACATCGACGAGCCTGTCAACGTCTCATCTCCTGCCAGTGAGTCAGAAAAGGGATTAAAATGTCTTGTTAACCAAACTGGAAATCAAGGAACATTCTAACCACTCTGTATCATTTCTCCATTAGCTGTCCCCGATCCACCAGAGAACCTGAAGTGGAGAGACAAGTCAGCCAGCGGCATCTTCTTGACCTGGGAGCCACCAAAGTATGATGGTGGCACTGGTATCCGAGGCTACAACGTGGACCGTTGCCAGAGAGGAACAGATAAGTGGGAGCCCTGCGGGGACCTGGTGCCTGAGCTGAAGTGCCAGGTGACAGGTCTGATTGAGGGTCAGTGGTATTCCTACCGAGTCAGAGCCCTGAACCGACTTGGAGCCAGTCAGCCCTGTAAGGCCACTGACGAGATCCAGGCCGTTGATCCCAAAGGTAAAGAGTGTTTTTCTTTATGTGGTTTAATCATGATTACTCCGACTATGTTAAATTAAAACCTAATCTAAACTAAAATTTATGTGAATTTATGCAAATTATCTTCTGAAGTGTAAACTTATGACTGCCCCTATTATCTATTCAGAACCTCCAGAGATTCAGTTGGACGCCAAGTTGCTGGCTGGTCTGACTGCCAAGGCTGGCAGCAAGATCGAGCTCCCTGCAGAGGTGACTGGTAAGCCTGAGCCACGGGTGAAATGGACCAAGGCTGACCTGGTCCTCAAGCCAGATGACAGGGTATCCATTGACACTAAACCAGGACACTCCACTGTCACTATTGCCAAGACCAAGAGAGACGACAGCTCAACCTACATCATTGAAGCCACCAACAGCAGCGGCCGTGCCACTGCTACCGTCGATGTCAACATCCTCGGTAAGATTTTTCAGTGGAAGGCAAAATTAATGGAATAATTATTTCTGTTATGAAAAGTCATTTCCAAAATGATGTTTTTAGTTTCTGGGTAATTCAAGTTCAAATACTTTTCTATCACAGATAAGCCTGGTCCTCCAGCTGCCTTTGACATCTCTGAGATCACAAACGAGTCTTGTTTCCTGGCCTGGAACCCTCCACGTGATGATGGCGGCTCCAGAGTCACCAACTACATTGTGGAGCGCCGCGCTGCTGACAGTGAAATCTGGCACCGCCTGTCCTCCACCATCAAACAGACCACATACAAAGCTGTGGACCTTGTCAAGTTCAAGGAGTACATCTTTAGAGTCTTTGCTGAAAACCAGTTTGGCGTTGGCCCACCTGCTGAACACCCATCCATTATCGCCAGATATCCCTTCGGTAGGTCACCCAACCACAGGGCTGAAGTTTATCAGTGGAATAATCTTGTCCTTTAAGTAAATATTCATAATCAGCTGTATTTATAGAATAATTTAAAATGGCATTGTAAGACACAACAACATTAAAATCTGACAATCCAAGTCTCTTCTTCTGAAGGGAACCTGTGTCCTTTGTTAATGCGGTTGATCTTCAGTGATTCATTCAGTCGAAGCTGCTTGGACATTAAAATTTTATTATTATTTAGTTATTTTTATAATTTCTTTGGCTTTGCTAGGCTTTGTTTTAGTCATCTGATCAGGCTCATCTCAGCTTCTAATTGATGGCTCTTTGTGGAAAAAGTGGATCGTCGTCATTTGGGATAGCTGGGGTAAACCTGTTCCATCCTATCTTGTTCTCAGATACTCCTGGAGCTCCTTATAAGTTGGAGCCTTCAGACATTGCCAAGGACTCACTGACTCTGACCTGGTATGAGCCTGATGAGGATGGAGGAAGCCCCATCACAGGTTACTGGGTCGAGAGATACGAACCTGACCATGACAGGTGGATCAGATGCAACAAACTTCCCATCAAAGACACAAACTACAGGTGAGCCTAACTGTTCTATTTTCTGCAATCAGTATTCACTGAGCGTTGTTGGATTTCATTATGTTTTGTAACATGACTTGTTTCCCTCTACAGAGTCAAAGGTCTTCCCACCAGGAAGAAATACAAATTTAGAGTCCTGGCTGAGAATTTGGCTGGAACTGGAAAACCCAGCAAGGAGACAGACCAGATCCTTGTCAAAGATCCAATCGGTACAAAGACCTATATCCACTTTTATAGTTAGTTATAAGCATCTAAAATCCTTTAAGATTGTTAAACAGGTTGTGGTTGTTGCTCCTCCAGATCCTCCATGGCCACCAGGTAAACCCACAGTAAAGGACGTAGCTAAGACCTCATGCTTCCTGATGTGGACCAAACCAGAGCATGATGGTGGTGCAAAGATTGATGGCTACGTCATTGAGATGCTGAAGAGTGGTACTACGGACTGGATCCGCGTGGCAGAGAACATAAGTGTCTTGGAATACTTCCTGAAGGGTCTGATGGAGAAGCAGGAGTACTCATTCAGGGTGCGGGCTGTTAACATTGCTGGAGAGAGCGAACCTAGTGAACCAAGCGACCCCGTGCTCTGCAAAGAGAGACTCAGTAAGAACAACTGATACTCTAAAACTGACACAACACATTAAACTAACACTCTAGAAGGGACACAACATATCACAAAAGCTACTTACCAGGAGATGCTCCAGCACTGAAAATAAAAGGTTATGTTACACAGGTGTACATCTCCTCCGGACCCCTCTCTGGAGGCCTCTCTGTCCAGAGGGTATATCATCTCTGATCTAATGTTTAGCTGTGAATGCTGTGGACTACTTCTCTTTATTCATTGTGAAAACTTTTGAAGCGTGATATAGTGGAAAAATTTTACACTTAGAATTTGGACACAGGAAATGATGGATGTTAAATATAGTGTACTCTATATGTATAGTGTAAAAAGCAACTGTCTGACAGTGAATCTTTGTCTCAATCTCCTCAGACCCTCCCTCAGCTCCTCGCTGGTTGGATGTTGTTAACATCAGCAGGAACAGTGCTGACCTAAAGTGGACAGCCCCCGAGCGTGACGGAGGCTCACCCATCACCAACTATGTGGTGGAGAAGCGTGACGCCAGGCGTAAAGGCTGGCAGGCTGTGGACACCACAGTAAAGGAGCTTAAGTACACAGTCACGCCACTCAACGAAGGATCGCTGTACGTGTTCCGTGTCGCTGCAGAGAATGCCGTGGGTGTTGGACCATTCTGTGAGCTGGAGGACACTGTGCTGGCCAAAGACACTTTCAGTAAGTTTGGGAGGCACTTTTGTGATGAACAGATGAATTCCTTTATTTAGTACAATAAAGAAAGTCCCAGTATTCACTCTATTGATACATAATTTTTTTCGTAACAGCTACACCTGGGCCACCATACGCTCTTACTGTCAGTGCTGTGACCAAAAGATATGTGGACCTACAGTGGGAGGCTCCTAAAAATGATGGTGGAAGACCCATCCTTAAGTAAGTGTTACCTATGGATGCTGAACTAATAAGTAAAAGATAAACACCACTGCAGTATAAAGGTATGTACACTTTAATGTGACCCTCCAGGTATTCCATTGAGAAGAAGGAGAGGCTTGGAACTCGCTGGGTTAAATGCGGAAAGACTTCGGGCCCAGATTGTAAGTACAGAGTGACAGACGTCATCGAGGGAACAGAGGTTCAGTTCCAGGTTTGTGCCGAGAATGAGGCTGGCGTTGGACATCCATGTGAACCCACCGAGATTATCACCATTGAAGACCCAACAGGTGATTACATCAGTGGTTCATTTTAACTAATCACCTGAGCAAGCGTTGAGTGTATAAAAGTCTAAAACTCTCTGTCCCTCCTGTGATTGTCAGGTGTCCCATCACCACCCATTGAGTTGCATGTGACTGGAGCCAGCCGGGACTTTGTGTCTATTGCCTGGAAGCCTCCACAGAGGGATGGCGGCTGCCCCATCACCGGCTACCACATTGAGATGTGTGAGGCTGGAACAGAGAAGTGGATGAGAGTCAATTCCCGTCCAGTGAAGGAGCTTAAGTTCCGTGTAGAGGAAGGCGTGGTCCCTGAGAAAGAGTATATCTTGAGAGTGAGGGCTATCAACGCTGCAGGGGTCAGCGAGCCTTCAGACATCTCTGAGAATGTCTTCGCCAAAGACTCTGACTGTAAGAGCGCCTGACACCATCGTTAAAGTTTTCCTGTTGAACTGGCAACAAAAAAAAAAAAAAAAAACAGAAAGATTTCCAAAAGGCCAGTCAGCTATCAGTTGATAGAAATGGGTAAATTACTATGATTTTTTTCTCCCTGTTTTTGAAGGTAACCCAACTCTGGACTTCCAAACTCTGGACCTGGTTGTTGTGGAAACAGAGAAGCTGCACATCCCAGTTCCCTTCAGAGCTGTTCCCTCACCCAAAATCACCTGGCATAAAGATGGCAGGGAGCTGAAGGCAGATGAACGCCTTGGCTTCAGGTCAGTAGGACATTGAGCAGAATGTCTGTTCTTCCAAAAAACAAGAGAGATCAAAAAAACCTCTCGACAATTGAATAGTTACTGTAACCGTCAATATTTCATATGTCTGACATTACAATAATGACTTGAATTACAATTTTGACATCTAAATATGTTTACAGATCATAAACACCAAATATCATCACAAACATTATTGGATCAATGACTGAAATAATTGTATTGCCCTTCAGTATCAGAAACTTCATTTAGATACAGTTCATCCTTCATCTACAAGAGTTCAACATGTTTTTTAATCTTTTGTGGTCCAGGGTTTGTAACCAATGTGAACAGCAGTGATTCATGGGATTGTTTCTCTTTACAGGAAAGAGTATACTTCCTGTCACTTAGAGATTGACAGCAGCCTTCACGAAGATGCTGGCGTGTACAAAGTGACTCTGGAGAATAAACTGGGAGCTGCCAGTGCCACCATCAACGTGAAAGTCATCGGTATTTAGTCGGCCACAGTTACTATTTAATCAGAAAGATCTTCACACAGATCACAAATCTTAATTACAGCATTTGATTATCTTTTTTGTGCGTCTGTCTTCAGGTCTTCCTGGTCCCTGTAAGGAGATTGTAGCCTCTGAGATCACAAAGAGCTCCTGCAAAGTGTCCTGGGATCCTCCAGATTATGACGGTGGTAGCCCGATTCTTCACTACGTCCTGCAGGTCTGAGATAGATGCGTGTTTTTTATTTCTGAAGCACAGCAGTTTCTCAAATTTGAGCCCAGAACCTGAAAGACAGTTTGTAAAAGAACTAATGGGTCATTATCTATGCATCCACGTGTAGCGGCGTGAGGCTGGCAGGAGGACGTACGTCAACATGATGTCAGGAGAGAACAAAGTTAGCTGGACTGTCAAAGACCTCATCCCCAACGCAGAATACTACTTCAGAGTCCAGGCCGTCAACAAGATTGGAGGAGGAGAGTTCATCGAGCTCCGTAACCCAGTCATTGCTGAGGACCAGAAACGTAAGAGGACACTCCATCATTACGTGCTTGTTATAATACACAAAGACCACTTTACACAAGATGATCGGTTTACTGGGTTTAGACATGTACTTGTTCCACAGCAAGTCACGTTTGCATCTAAGAGATGAACCAACTAAAATCTGTCTCTTTTCACAGATGCTCCTGATGCACCAGTAGATGTGGAGACCCACAATCCTACATCCAGCACTGTGACTCTGACCTGGAAGCCTCCCATGTATGATGGCGGCTCCAAGATCATGGGCTACATCCTGGAAAAACAGCAGAAGGGCGAGGACAAGTGGGAGAGAACCAATGACTTCCTGGTGCCCGTACTGTCCTACACTGTCAGAGGGCTAACAGAGGGCAAGAACTACACCTTCAGAGTCAAAGCTGAAAATGCAGCTGGGGTCAGCGAGCCATCACGCAACACGCCATTTGTCAAGGCCTCAGATGCAGTTGGTAAGGATGACATCAATTCCTCACAGCCATTAGAATTTCACAGTCTACTGCTCTAAAAAAGAAAACAAAGCTGATAACACAATACCATAAAGCAGCAGGAAACCAGAGGGTACGAAGTGGATTTTAAATGCAGGAGTAGTTTAGTGGTGTGTATTTGTATGGATCGGACTGATATAACTTCCATTTTTTCTCTCAGAATCTCCCAAAGTTTTCTTGAGTGGCAGCCTGCAATCAGGTCTGAGCGTGAAGCGAGGCTGTGAGATCTGCCTGAACGCCAACATTTCTGGCTCACCATACCCTCAAATTACCTGGTACTGGAACAACCAGGTGATCCAGCCTGAGCCGCTCCGCAAGAGGCCTGACAGGCCTTTGAAGAAGAAGGTGGTGGAGAAGAAGGAGGAGGAGAAGAAGGAAGAGGAGAAGAAGGAGGAGGCAGGAGCAGAGAAGAAAGAGGAAAAGAAAGAAGAAGTAAAGGAAGGAGAGGAGAAGAAAGAGGTAGAGGAGAAGGAGACTGCAGAGCCAGAAGTGGAGGAGTCTGATTACCCAACAATAAATGAGCGTCTGGCTATTGACAACAGCCACAGGGGCACATCTTCTGTTGTCATCAGAGATACGGTCCGTGGTGACCACGGCGTATACATGATAAAGGTGGAGAATGGCCATGGCATCGCCTCGGCAACCTGTGAGGTCAACGTGCTTGGTGAGGATATTTTTTGGTACACAGCACATATTCACAAATCCATCTGTCCTTTTTCTGTTGCTTGGCCAGAATCATGGTGGTAGGAGATTCAACCAGGTCACCCTAGCCCCTGCTGGGCCAGATCAGATCTAAGTCTACACTAGGGACATAAATCATAAATCACACATTTTCCTCAAAGAGTTTTATAGTTAAAGAGCAAACAACATGAATCTCCCTGAATCATTTAACATATCATGTTTTGGTTTCAGTGTGGTTATGTAATAGGTTATTTTTATAATGATATCAGTATTTCACCATGTGAAATCCAGGCTATTTTATTGTTAATAAATCTACATCTTTGTCAAATAATGTACTTCTATCAATGTTTCAAACACCTGGTGTGGCTTTCAGACATGTTAAAGGATGAAATCATGTCGTCTGTCCTTAGATGCTCCTGGGCCCCCTGTGAACTTCATATTTGAGGAAGTTAGGAAGAACTCTGTGATCTGCAAATGGGACCCCCCTCTGGATGATGGAGGCAGCGAGATCCTCAACTACACCCTGGAGAAGAAGGACAACTCGAAGCTTGAGATCGGCTGGAGCAGCGTCACCTCCACACTGAGAGGATGCCGCTACCTGGTGCCCAAACTGATTGAGAAGAAGGAGTATATCTTTAGAGTTGTGGCTGAGAACAAGTTTGGTGCCGGTCCTCCCTGTGTCTCCAAACCACTCATTGCTAAGAATCCATTTGGTATGGCAATATTTCTTTTCACTCCTGGTCATGATAATGTCATGATACTCTAATTAATATTTTAAAATAAAAGTCACGTGAATTTTGTGTCTTTACATGTGGAATATGTTTTAATGGTATCAACAGGGCAAATAATCAGCCTTTCATCTAATTATATGATTAATACATCATTGTTTATACACTCACAGTAGTAATGATGTAGTTTTTGCATAGATGTGGCAAAAATAAAAACGTGTTATAAATGTTATGAATAAATATAAATGTAATAAGGAATGTTTAGCAGTTCATAAACATAATGGACATTGTGGATCACTTGATTTTTTCTCTCATCTACTTCTTCTCCTTCTCAGAACCTCCTGAGGCTCCTGATAAGCCAGAGATTGAAGATGTCACAGCTAACAGCATGGTGGTCACCTGGAACCAGCCGAACGATAATGGCAGCCCCATTGTGGGATACTGGGTCGAGCGCCGTGAGATCAACAGCTCACACTGGGCACGTGTTAACAAGTGAGGAAAAAGCCACAAATCCCATTTCTCCCTGAATTTGTTATGTGATTCATGAAAAACCTGCTGATGAGTTAATAACATTAAAATGATTGATTGAAAATAATAAAAAATCATATTTTCTGAGTTTTCTGAATGTAGTATTTCTGCCCTGGTCAGGAACCTTGTCCCCGACACTGAGCTGGAAGTTAACAGTCTGATGGAGGGGCTGACTTACATCTTCAGGGTGGCAGCCGAAAACCAGGCTGGTCCAGGAAAGTTCAGTGTCCCCTCTGAACCCAGGACAGCCCAGGCTCCAATCTGTATGTAAACTGTTTTTATCTCCTGTGTCATGAAGAACCATCATAACATACACCATATCAATGGACACACAATCAGTATCATAATTAACATGTCACTTCTGTGTTTATTTGTGACACTGTAGTACCTCCTGGACCACCAGTTGCTCGCGTGGTGGCAACCACTGATCACTCAATCGATGTGGAGTGGGACCCACCTGCTGATAATGGTGGAGGAGAGATCCTGGGATACCATGTGGATAAGGTCAGATCACTTCTGCAGCTTTGTTCGCATTAGACAATTCATGCTGGAGAAATAGTCATTACTTCTCAAAACCAAAAAATAGAGAATTTCTTTTATTAGTATATATGAAATATCAGGTCAGTATCTCTGTAGGATATTACAGTTTTCTAAGGAACATAAAGCAGTGACATTATTAATAATGATTTAATATTATTATATTATATTTTCATTTTGTTAAAATTGAACAATATCTACTAAGTGATGTCTTTTCTGCAAAACTGCCCCTTGTAAATGAAACAAAGAATGAGTAAAGTTGTGATTCCAGTTCAGAGTAATCTTTGTTCTTCAGGCTGTGGCTGGTACTAAGGACTGGTCCAGGTCCACAGAGCGTCCCTGGAAATCCAGGGCCTTCACTGTGTATGGCGTCCGTGAGGGGGCCAAGTATCTGGTCAGAGTCATTGCCTGCAATGCTGCTGGAGAGGGAACACCAGGATTCACAGAGTCTGTGTTCGTGAGAAATCCTGCAGGTCAGCTGAAAAAACAAAACATGAAGAGACAAGGATAAAACAAAGACACTGGAGTTAGCATTTAGCTCAGCCAGATGTTGTCTAAGTCAGTGTTGATGGTAATCTGATTTTTGTTGTTTTGTTGACTCATTTCTGTTATTGCTGGTTGCCTTTGTCAGAGATCCCAGTGATTGAACTGGATCTCTCTATCAAGAATGGTATCATCATCAGAGCTGGAGAGGCCCTCCTTTTACCTGCAACAGTCACAGGTAAACCCTACCCATCCATTACCTGGACAAAGGATGATGGAAAACCTGACAAAGACCGCGTGGAGATCCTCACTGAGGGAAATAACAGCATTGTTTCAATCAAGAATGCTCAGAGGAAGGACTGTGGCAAATACCTTATATCTGCTTGCAACCCCAGTGGCATCAAGTCTGCTTGGACCAGAGTGGATGTTGTTGGTGAGAGGCAGTGCTGAAAGTCATTGCAGGAACATACAATTAAAATTAATTGATGCTCTGAAGCAGGAATGAATGAATAAGAAGAATGAACATTAACACTGTTTTTTTCTTCAGATGTCCCTGGACCTGTAACTGATCTGAAGCCTGTTGTTGTCACTCGGAAGATGATCTTCCTGAACTGGGATGATCCTGAAGATGATGGAGGCAGTGACCTGACTGGCTTCATTGTTGAGCGCAGAGATGCCAAGATGCACACATGGAGGCAGCCTGTAGAGACAGTTTCATCCAAGTGCGAGTGTGTTGGTATCATGGAGGGTCAAGAGTACATGTTCCGTGTTATTGCCAAGAACAAGTATGGCATGGGCCCACCTGTTGAGTTGGGGCCAATCAAGGCTGTAGACCCACAAGGTAAGTCCAGATATTTTTTTGAGTGTGATTCAGAAATGATTGCATAAATTGGTCACAGGTGAATAACACACTGTTTATAAATGGCAAAGTGTTTTTTGTTTAACAGTGGATTTTTATTTAAAATAAATCATTGCTTTGGTGGCTCTGCAGGTCCACCATCATATCCTGAGAAGTTCCATTATACTGAGCGCACCAAGAACTCCATCACATTTGCCTGGAAACCACCTCGTAACGACGGTGGCAGCCCTGTCATAGGCTACTTTATTGAGAAGAAAAGACAGGACCAGCAGGCCTTTGAACCTTGCAACACAGAGATCTGCCCTAACATGACCATGACTGTAGAAGGCCTGGAAGAGGCCTGGATGTATGAGTTCAGAATCAAGTGTGCCAACCTAATAGGAGAGAGTGAGCCGTCCATCCCACTTACTGTGGTCATCCAAGATGATGAAGGTGGGCAGAGTGTTTGAAATGCTCCTAAATCATGGTATGCAATGAACCACAATAAACTGGACCTGTTTTTATTTTATTTTTGATAATTAATTTGATCCCATCCTGTTCCTCTCAGTGGCTCCTGAGGTCCATATGTTGAAGCAGTTCAAAGGTGACTCTATTACTGTGAAGAAGGGTGAGCCTATTGAGATTCCCGCTGATGTGCTTGGACTCCCCATCCCCAAGATTGAGTGGTCCAAGGATGACGTGTTGATTGAGAAGCCTACTGAGACTCTGTTGATGGAGACGGAGGTGACTGGCAGAATGAACTGCAAGACCACACTCTCCATCCCAGCAGCCAATAGGAGGGACCGTGGCAGCTACACTGTGTCAGCCTCCAACAACATGGGCTCAGCCAAGCACACCATCTTTGTCATGGTGCTGGGTGAGTTGACATGTGTCACTTACATAGTCATACTGAGGAAAGAACTAACATACCACATAGTATATTAAAAAGAACAGCATCCTGCAGTCATATACTAAAAACAAGTCGGAATAACCTGAATAATGCTGACAGAGTTTTACATTGAGTCCTGTCCCTCCCTCAGACCGGCCACTTCCACCCAGAAATATCACAGTGTCCAACATCAAGGCAGAGTCCTGCTACCTCCAATGGGATGCGCCACTTGATAATGGTGGCAGTGAGCTGACCAACTACATCGTTGAAAAGATGGATATGGAGCCAGAGGTGGAAGAGGGACAGGAAGCTGAACCACAATGGGTGGAAGTTACCAGCAGCATCATAGAGAGAAAATATGGGGTATGTCCTAATAATGCCAAAAAAATTATGATAAAGCAATAATAGTAATATAAGATTTCCATGGATGTTGTTTAATGGGAACACTCTTCCTTCTCCTGCAGGTGTGGAACCTGGAGACCAACAAGAATTACATGTTCCGTGTCCGAGCTGAGAACCGGTATGGTAAATCTGACCCCTGCATCACTGAGGAAGTCCAGATCACAGACCCCTTTGGTCTTCCCGGTCCACCAGAGAAACCGACCATTGCAGAGTACTCCAAGACTTCCATGACCCTGACCTGGGAGCCTCCCAGAGACACTGGCGGCTCCATGATTATTGGCTATTGGCTGGAGAAGAGGGAAAAAGGCACTGATTATTGGGCAAGAGTCAACAAGATGCCGATCACCAAGAGGGGCACGAAAGGCTGGGAGTACCAGGTGAGCTGTTGGGAGTTTGTTTTAGGATTCTAACCTGCTAAATGTAAAATCTGGATTCTAATCCAAATTTTATCACCCTCCTACATACAGAGGACTTCAGAATAAACCCAAACAGATCCGTTTGTTTTTAGAATGACTTGACACTGACCTTTAATCACAAATCTTTACAAAGTTTTGAAACATAACGCTAAAGTGATTTACAAAGATCCCTAGGTTGTTCCATTGTATCACAAAACTTATGGAACCATTTTATTTCTTATGAAGAAGAGTCTTTACAGATCAATTAAATAGGATGGTCTATTAGCCTTACATACGTCTATTAGCCACACACATGTTCTTTTGGAGTATGTGACCACCGGACAATTAAAACATTCTTTGTGTCCCAGGTGACTCGTCTGTTCGAGGGAACTGAATACGAGTTCAGGGTAGCTGCCTGCAATTCTGCAGGAACTGGACCGTTCAGTGGACCATCAGACTCTGCCTTTGCTGTTGACCCACTTAGTGAGTAAAACCAACATGCCTCTTCAAAAGAATTGCACTGGTCAAATTATTTTTTATAGCAATTCCTCAAACAGTGATAAATTGGTGAATTTGAGAGTGTTTCACGTACTGCTGCTTTCCCCCCAAGCTCCTCCAAGCATGCCTGCTGCCCCTGAGGTTGCTGATAAAACAAAGCACAACGTCACACTGTCTTGGAAACCACCAGAGAAGGATGGAGGAAGCCCTATCAAGGGCTACATTATCCAGATCCAGGATGAAGGCACATCCGAATGGGTGAGGGTGAATGACCCTGATACCCTTCACCCCACGACTGAGTTCACCGTGCCCAGCCTCCGTGAGCTGAAACGCTATCGCTTTAGGATCATTGCTGTCAATGACATTGGCGAGTCTGACCCCAGCCCCCGTACCAGTGAGGTTCTGATTGAGGACGTCCAGCGTAAGTCTTACTTAAAGTCTTACTATAATAAATAAACAACTTTCATCACTATCCACAGGGTTTCCTGTGTCTCCTGTCCTCTCTTGTCCCTCACTTATGTTTCTTACTTGACAGTTCCACCTTTCATCACTCTTGATGTGATGGCTGATGACCTATTGTGTATTCGTGCTGGAGATCCAATCAAAATCCCCACCACAATCAAGGGCCGCCCTGTTCCCAAGGTAACCTGGGACTTTGATGGCAAAGCCAAGTCACATAAGAAGAACAAATTGCACACACTGCCCGTGGACTCAGAGGTGAGAATTTCACAGCAACACAATGATTCTCTTGCCACAATTTCTTACTTAAATCACTCTTTCTTTATTTCTTTTTCTTCAGTAAAACAATGATATTTTTTTTCGTTGTTTTTTTTTTTCCAGGTTTTAATTTATTTTGCCTGTACTTGTTGAAGAACGCTATCGCCTTAATGTCTTATTGTGTTAAGTCAAGTGCATTCATGTTCTATACAGATCTAAGTATAATTCTATGACTTTCATTTATGCAGGTTGAGTCCACAGACACCAAGTCAATTGTGACCATTCCTGTAAGTCTGAGGAGTCACTCTGGACGCTACACCATCACTGCAAAGAACAAGTCTGGACAGAAACACATCAATATCAGAGTCAATGTCCTCGGTATGTTGGCCTTGTTTTTATATAAACTTTGAACCTGCATACATTCCCCTCATCACATATCTGAGAATGTTTTTGTCTATTTTGTTGGACCCCTTTTTCCTGGCACAGATGTCCCTGGACCTCCAAAGGAGTTGAAGGTTACTGACATAACACGGGCCACTGCTAGGCTGATCTGGAAACTCCCCGACAATGATGGAGGAGAAAGAATTAAGAGCTACTTTATTGAGAAGAAAAGTGTCACTGACAAGGCCTGGACTCAGGTAAACTCTGCTCAGTTGGATTTATTTTGGGCCCACAGTTTTAAAAAAAATCATGAGTCATAGTCAGAATGCTCACATTTATGAGAACAAATACACCAAGTTTTCCCTTCAGTCCAGTGTACCAGTTGAATTTGTGTGGAATCATTAACTGATGCATTAATTGATTTGTTACCAGGTGAACGTAGCCTGTGCCAGTCAGGCCTATGTGGTGCCAGGTCTGCTGGAGGGTCAGGAATACCTGTTCAGGGTCCGGGCTGAAAACAGACTTGGATTTGGTCCATTTACAGTCACCACTGATCCAATTCGGGCCAGAGACCCCATCTGTGAGGACAAGCCTGCTGCTTTAAACACATAGATACAAACTGCCAAAATCTCACAAGAATTTCTCTAAAGCTAATCATCCTCTTCCTTTTTTTTCAGATCCACCTGACCCCCCTACGAAACTGCAAGTAAACCTGGTGACAAAGACCACTGTCACTCTGAGCTGGGAACCTCCCAAAAACAATGGCGGCTCTCCAGTGAAACATTACATTATCGAGCGTTTAAGCTGGGACACCAGCGGTAAAGAGAAGGAGACCTGGAAGCAGTGCAACAAGAGGGATGTGGAGGAACTAACCTTTGTGGTGGAGGACCTGAAGGAGGTTAGTCTATGTCCAAGGTTTACTACGAAGGTGCTCTTTGTGTTTCACTGTAAATGATCTATAAAAGTCTTTGTCCTAATGTCAGTGAACTCAGTGAAATTACCTTCAAACATGTATCTTAGCACTAAGCCTTGGCTAGCACCTCAGCAGCTTTTTAAAATTTGAGTCTCAGTCTTCTCAGTTGTCACTGTTGTTTTGGTCCCAGTAACTGCTGCACCCTGCTTCACTATTGCTCCTGTCTCTCAGATTATCAGCCACTGAAAAATGTGAAACTTCAAACTGACTTGTGCATTTCAATGAATCACAGTGCATGATATCACATAAAACCCGTTCAGGTCACATCTGGTCTTAAAAGAAATCCACTCTCAGTTTATAACTTTATTCTTTATTATACTTTATTCTTTGTGATGAATTACTTTGTGACACTGATGATGTCAGGTTTCCTTCAGAACTTAGTCAACCATCTTACCATTGATCTACAGGGAGGAGAGTATGAATTCAGAGTAAAAGCTGTGAATGCTGCCGGACCCAGCCGACCCTCTGCCACTGTTGGACCAATGGTCATTAAGGATCAGACATGTGAGTCTCAAGCATTTCAGCCAATCACAGGTAGCCAGAAACCTGTTTCAATATATCTGCCTGTACACTCACAGATGGTGAACAAGTTCAGAAAGAAAGAATTTTAAACATATTGTTGTAGGCCAATAAACTATTTCATTTCTATCAGGTCCTCCTACCATCATTCTGCGTGAGGCCATGGAGGGTGAGGAGGGCTGTGACATCAGCATCGTGGCAAAGGTGAGCGGATGTCCTTTCCCCACACTCACCTGGCAGAAGGCCAGCCTGGCCAAACCTGAGGAGAAGGCTGCTGTCCATTATAACCAGCACGTGAACAAACTGGTGACCCATGACAAGTGCACACTATTGATCCAGCAAGCCAGCAGGCACGACAGCGCTCTCTACAGCCTGACGGCCAGCAACAGCCTGGGCACTGTCACTAAGGACATCAAGCTTTCAGTGCTGGGTAAGAAATATGGATAAAACAAACCTTTTTAGCATGAAAACACAAAAAATCTGCTCTAAAGTTAGCTGCACTAGCCAACATTTTTGTGTAGCAGCAGTCATTTCAGTGTTACAAGCAGCTGATTGCTGAGTGCTTGGTGATCTTTCTTCCCTATACAATACACAATACATCCAGTAAGAACCCTTAATATATCAGTTGGATGCATCAGTTTTTTTGGAAATCACTATCTTGACATATTGATGGCACATGAAATTCTTTCCCCTTCCCCTACAGGACCACCTGGCCCACCTGTTGGACCAATCAAATTCACAGAAGTGTTTGCAGAGAGGATTGGCTTGGCCTGGAACCCTCCCACAGACGACGGTGGATCAAAGATCACCAACTATGTGGTTGAGAAGCGTGAGGAAAACAGGAAGTCCTGGGTCCACGTCTCCAACGACCCTAAGGAGTGCGCCTATGTGGTGACTCGCTTAACGGAGAACCATGAGTATGAGTTCAGAGTCATGGCCCAGAATAAGTTTGGAGTTGGGCCTCCGATTGTCAGCGAGCCAGAGAAGGCCAGAAACCTTTTCAGTGAGTTCAGATTAGTGTGTTCCATCACTGTCTTCTAACTATGCCTATGTTACTGTCAAGTCTGTTTCATTCACCTTCTATATTATTAATTTTATATACTAACCTTATACCATTAGTTTCCAATTTAATAACCAGTTATATCAGTGTATAAGTTATCATGAGGTAGTACTGTGTTTATGTATGTGTGCAAATCCAATGTTATAGAATAGAATTAGTCTGTTACTATATATAGACATAAAACTGGTATCATGTAAATGTAATATTAGTTAATTAATATCACATCATGAGTTATGAGTTATATCTAAGCTGACTTAAGTTGACCTCCAGAGATCAATGTTCTTTCTCCACAGCTGATTTATTGATTATTGATAACTGTCATGACCCCTCACAGCTGTCCCGGGTCAGTGTGAGAAACCAACTGTGACAGACGTCTCTCTGGAGTCGATGGTTGTCAACTGGGATGAGCCAAAGTATGACGGTGGCTCCTCCATCACTGGCTACTATGTTGAGAAGAAAGAGACAACCTCCAAGCGCTGGACTCGCGTCACCCGAGAGCCCATCCGAGCCCTGCCATTGGGCAACAACTGGGAAGTCACCGGCTTGCTGGAAGGCTCCATGTACCAGTTCAGGGTCATCGCCATTAACGCCGCTGGCTGTGGTCTGCCCAGCATGCCCTCTGACCCCATTCTCTGCAGAGACCCCATCAGTAAGAACAAGATGTTTTCACTACTCTAGACGACATAGCAATAAGTGGGCCTATAAGACCGCTTAATTTTATTCTTTAAACTCCTTCACTCTGTGGTGGGGGTGGTCTTATCTTACAGCATGAAAAATGCTCTGAATCGAGAAAGAACCAGGCTTACAAGCAAATGTTTTATGTCTGTTAGTCTGCATCAGCAGGGTTTGAATCGATCAATTTTACTGCATACATTAAACAGTGTTAGAGTATGTTACATAACTAAGTTAGTTCTGAATAATCAGGCATCTGTTACCTGTGTGTATGCAGAACCTCCCGGGCCACCTACTCCAAAGGTAACAGACTGGACAAAGTCAACAGTGGAGCTGGAGTGGATCCCTCCCCTTGTGGACGGTGGGTCAAAGGTCACTGGCTACATCGTGGAGTTGAAGGAGATCAACAAGGAGGAGGAGGAGAAGAAAGCCCAGAGACGGCTTCTGCTGAGTGATGCTGAGGAGAAGGAACCTGAGAGTGAGGAGAGCTGGACAAAGGTAAAAACAAAAAAAAAAAAAAAAACAAGAAAGAAGCAAAAAAAAAAAACAGATTCTGAGCTCGATCAGTATTAGTGCTCCATTTGGTCCACTGTGTAATGGAGGAACAACTAAACTCAAATCTGTTCATTTATTTTTCTTTCTCAATATGTTGTTGACTTCACTGTGCAAATGAATTTACCGTGTAACTCACACCCACTATTGATGATTACCTGCTCATCTTTCTCCAGGCAAAAGACACAGAGATCAGAGGAACCAAATTTGTGGTGGATGGTCTGAAAGAAGGTGGTCTGTACCGCTTCAGAGTCCGAGCTGTGAATGCTGCTGGAGTGGGAGAGCCAGGGCTCGTGTCTGAACTGATTGAGGTCAAAGACAGAACAAGTAAGACTGATCCATCAAATATTTAACTGGCAGGGCAGTAAGGAGTGTTTCATGATGAAAAAACTTTTGGAGCATTTTACACAGAGAAAACTGTCACCTTTTCACCCAGTTCCTCCTGAGATGGATCTGGATGCCTCTGTAAAAGAGAAGATTGTGGTCCATGCCGGTGCCACCATCCGCATCATCGCCTACGTGTCTGGAAAACCTGCCCCGCAGATCACATGGTGTAGAGATGACGCTGAGGTGCCCAAAGAGGCTGTGGTGGAGACAACAGGCATCTCCAATTCCCTGGTCATCAAGAACTGCAGACGTCAACACCAGGGCATCTACACACTCAGCGCCAAGAATGAAGGAGGAGAGAGGAAGAAGGCTGTAATCGTTGAGGTCCTGGGTAAGTCAGCTTCAGCCTCATATTTGTTTATTAGGAGTTTTTCTAAGGTCAGAGGTTATTTTATTCTTCATGTTACTGCCATGTAGGGACGATAATTCCAGCATGTAAAAGGTTCTTCAGGATCTCTTCCATAGTTGTTTTAGCGAAGGTGCTGAAAAAGACTGAATTACTGTGGTGAGGAGCCATCACAATTGCGGTTTACAGAGAGGGTTTGCATGTGCCACATATTGTTAGTACCCAGGTCTAAATATGTTCCCTTCACCAAGCCATAGCATTGGACATGCTGAGCCAAATATCTGTAAAATAGAAGCTCTAAAATACAATTTAAAAATTACAACTCATTCAAATACCCTGTTACTTCGTACAGCACTGCATTTAATCCCCATTGTGTCTGATTCCCTGGCCCTTTGCTCCTTTCATCAGATGTCCCTGGACCAGTTGGGCTTCCCTTTGCTGGAGAGAATCTGACTAATGACTCATGCAAATTGACCTGGTACTCCCCTGAGGATGATGGTGGCTCAGCAATCACCAACTACATTATTGAAAAGAGGGAAGCAGACCGCATGGGCTGGACCTCAGTTTCCTACACTGTGACAAGGAACAATGCCGTTGTTCAGGGACTCATTGATGGCAAGGGCTACTTCTTCAGGATTGCAGCTGAGAACATCATTGGCATGGGACCTTTCATTGAGACTGACAAGATGGTTCTCATTACCGATCCCATCTGTAAGTCACATTTACATTCCCAGAAGTTTTCAGAATGGAAACGTCTTTTTCCGTGTCCGATCATGTTCATGTTTGGGTTTCCTTCAGCTGTCCCAGAGCGTCCAGAGGACCTGATCATTACTGCTGTTACCAAGGACTCCATCTCTGTTGCCTGGAGACCACCCAAGTACGATGGAGGTGCTGAGGTTACGAGCTACATCCTAGAGTCCCGTATGGTTGGCCGCGATATCTTCACCCGCATAGGTGGTGAGGACAAGCTGATGGACAGGAAGTTCACACTGACTGGCCTGAAGGATGGCTCCAGCCATGAATTCAGAGTTTCTGCTGTCAACCAGGTGGGACAGGGCAAACCGTCCTTTGCCACCAAACCTGTGCAGTGCAAGGACGAGCTTGGTAAGTGACACAGCATGACAACAAACTCATCAGAGACGCTGACTTCCAATTTTAGGGCTGAGAAAGATATTTTTGATCATTTTTGATTGATCACTTGAGAAAAAGACAAGAAGACAAACAACAAAGACAAAGTTTATTCAGTACATCAGTTTATTGACTACGCAGTGATATGTAACAGAAATTCTAAATTATGTTATTATTTGCTTAATGTAACCCATAGGCTCATAGAACCACCACAAAGACAGTACAGTGGCAGGTTGTGTGGCCATCTTTAAGTCAGGAGGTCTTTTTACTTTTTACTTGGACTTTGTACTGTATCTCAGAAAAACTGCTGTTTCCTTACCTTCATTTACTTTCTCAAGTGATGCCTTCTTTGCATCTTTTTCTGCACTTTGTATTTATATTCTTCTTACAGAATCAGCAGTTTTATTAACTGGTATTTAGTGTCAGCGCATGTGGTATTAAAAACCTTTTAAATCGAATCTAGTGAACATCCCCGAAACTAAAAATGTCTTTCCTCGTAGAACCACCCAATCTGGACCTGGATTTCAGAGACAAGATGATGGTGAAGGTGGGTGACAGTTGCATGCTGTCAGGTCGCTATAGTGGCAAACCAACCCCAACTATTGCCTGGAAAAAGAATGATGATGAGCTAAAGGCAGACGAGGAGATTGGCTTCCACAGCACCGCCCGCCATCTTAGCCTTCAAATCAGCAAGGCCAAGAGAGAACATAGTGGCTGTTACTGCGTCAGTGTGGAGAATGCCGCCGGAGCTCGCACAGGAATCTGCACCATTACTGTGGTTGGTGAGTCACTGTTCCACAGGAACTCATTTGTTCCATACAAAGATTGAAGAAAAATTGTAGTTTCAGTTTGCTGGATTGAACGTGGTTCTACATAACATCAAGTTCTTAATATATGTAAAAATGTAAAAAAAAAAAAAAAAAAGTAAAAATAAATCAATAAACTTTAAATAAACCTAGAGAATCACCTGTATGAATTTTTTCTCCTGTCAGACCGTCCTCAGCCTCCAGAGGGCCCTGTGGTGTTCAACGAGGTTTACAGGAATTACATGGTGATCTCTTGGAACCCTCCTCTGGATGATGGAGGCTGCGCCATCTCCAACTACATCATTGAGAAGAGAGACACCAACAGAGACTTGTGGATGCCTGTTACTTCCTCCTGTACCAGGACCACCTGCAGGGTGAGGAGAGGATTGTTTAACTAGAGAAAATGTAGACAGTACAAAACTGCGAGCATCAATTCTCCAAAATGTTAAATTTTGTCGAAACACAAGCAGTATTACAACACAGATGATTCTTATTTAAACCATGAAAAATATGACCAGAGAATAAGGTAGCAAGATGCAGTATCTCACAAGATATTACACTATCAACATACAGTGTTCGGTAGCTTTTTTTAAACTGAAGACTGTGCAAAACAACTTATCTCCATACTCACTATCATCCTGCTGTTTGCTGCTTCAGGTGCCAAAGCTCATCGAGGGTCGTGAATACATCATCAGGATCATGGCTCAGAACATCTATGGCATCAGTGACCCCCTCCTGTCTGCAGAGACCAAGGCCAGAGACATTTTTAGTAAGTCCTGGCTTACAAAATGCTTGCACATATCCTGCCTTAGTTGTAGTTGTGAAGTGCCACTCATCTCATCTGTGTGACTGCATTTATTTTTTATCATCACAGAGGTGCCCGATGCTCCTAAACAGCCAACAGTGAAGGAGGTTTACCACGACTCTGCCCTCATCAGCTGGGAACCACCTGCCGATGGAGGAAAACCAATCACAGGCTACATCGTAGAAAGGAAGGAAACCATGGCCAACAGGTACACAGCAACCACAAAGAAACCTCCATCATTTGGAGGATGATGATATACTCCCAGTTTTGATGTTTACAAAGTACGTTTTCCAAATGAATGTCTTCAGAAATATTTTGTCCAAGAAACTGTCTTAAATCCAATGATAACAATTTATGCATCTCAGAGCGGAAAAAATCACAAAATGCTGTAAGGGGAATTTGAACCCTCTCCTCTTCAGAAACAAAAGCCTCCAACCAGCACCTTAGACTACTCAGCCACACCATTCACTCGCTTGTTCTAGTGTCAGGGGCAGGATATGTTAACATTATTTTGTATGTAATTGTAGTTTGCCATACTCTTGTAAAAGTGTCCCAGGCTTGGGTGTGTCTCTAAAATGATATCACTAGAACAGACTGAACAGACTGTTTTACTGGGGCTATTTTTAGTTTTAGAAATAACATGTAAAGAAGGCAGACAGAGGGTTTGAAGTTCTAGTATTGTCTGTTTGACACTTTATTGATCTGAATGTTACCTTGGCCATCATTTGTTTTTGTTGTTACATAGTTGCTACATCAAGCAGCTAAAAAACTTACCACTTCCAAAACCCATAAAACTGTAAAAGTATTTTGGCTTCACAATGAAATGAGGGGCTAATAGATTAAATGTTGCACTTCTGCTTCCAGATGGGTTCGCTGCAACACAGAAAGGATTCATCCAAAGGTGGAGTACTGGGTGACAGAGCTACTGCAAGGTTGTGAGTATGAGTTCAGGGTCAGTGCTGAGAATGAAGTTGGAGCCGGCGACCCAAGTCCACCATCGAAACCTGTCTTCGCCAAAGATCCCATAGGTAATTTCACCTCCTACAAAATTTTAACTTAATTTTGGTGATGTTACTGTAACTAACTACAAGAGTTCCTGCTTCTCCTTTGTTCCAGTGAAACCCAGTCCACCAGTAAACCTTCATGCTATCGACTTCTCCAAGGAGTCAGTGACTCTGGCCTGGGAGCCACCCACTGACACAGGCAGAGGAAAGATCTTTGGATACCTGTTAGAGTTCCAGAAGGCTGGAGAGGAGGAATGGCACAAGGTGAGGTGGTTTTCAAATTACCATGAAATTTAGCAGGTAGATTACAATTGCATTTACTGACCTGAAAATTCCCCCCATTGATTTAAGTCCCTGATATTTAACCTACACATTTTTAATCTCCAAGTCTAACATGTCATTGCGTTCTTGTCCGTCTACTGTTCCCAGGTTAACCAGACCCCAGACTCCTGCCAGGAGACCAAGTTTAAGGTGATCAACCTGGAAGATGGTGCTCTTTACCGGTTCAGAGTCATGGCCGTTAATGCTGCTGGAGAATCTGACCCAGCTGATGTGAAGGAGCCAATCAGAGTGCAGGAGAGACTTGGTAAGTCATTGTTTCATGAAAAAAAAAAAAAAAAAAAACTGTTCAGTTTTCTTGTCTCGGTTTGGGACGTGTTTTGTTCGGTTTGTTCGGTTCAGTACATGCACAAAATAAGCCTTTTGTAACTAACCTAGTGAAGGAACAGAGTGCAGCAGTCACATTAGTCATGGGAATGACATGCGGTAAAGACAAGAGAAGCCCAGAGTTAGAGTATGTGCCAGCTGTTTTGAATTTTGTGCTACCCCGAAGAACTGAGCCAAACCAAACTGTAGATTTTGTGAACTGCTCCACCCCTAATCTGAACTATGTTGTAACCAAGATTTAAGCGCTATGCCCATAAAATGTTACATGTCAGTGGTGCTGACCAGCAATTCCCACTCATTTTATATTTCCTTCCTTTTTACCATTGTCACCCCCTCAGAGCCCCCAGAGCTGATTCTGGATGCTGGAATGACCCGAGAAGTGAAGGCCATGGCTGGCACTCACATCACTCTGATGGCCACCATCAAAGGCGCCCCCTTCCCCACCGTTACCTGGAAAAAGAATGATGCTGAGGTTCCCACTAGGGCTGACATTGAGACCAACCAAACAAGCACTAAGCTGGAAATGAGGTTCTGTAACAGAGGAGACTGTGGAGATTACACCCTAACTGTTGAGAACCCAGCTGGATCCAAGACCGTTACCTGCACTGTGTTGGTGCTTGGTAAGAAATGCACAAAAATGAATATTAACTTGAGTATACAATGTAGTATTTACACTTTTGCATGTTTGCTTGGAACTGTTTAGTGAAGGCAACCAGTCCTCACTGTGATCCATATGATGCAAATTAGTGTCATACTGTATCTGCTACACAAAGCCAGACTCAGTAGTTTTGTGCCTCATTTTTTTCAGATAAACCTGGTCCCATCCAGCACCTCCGAGTGTCTGACATCAGGAGTGACTCTGCCTACCTGTCTTGGAAGGACCCAGAGGACAATGGTGGTACTCGCATCACCAACTTTGTGGTGGAGAAGAAAGACACTGCATCCACTCAATGGGTTCCTGTCTGCTCCACATCCAAAAAACGCAGCATGATGCTAAAGCACCTGATGGAGGGCACATCCTATGTGTTCAGAGTTGCTGCTGAGAACCAGTATGGCCGCAGTGAATACGTTGAGTTGCCAAAGGCCATCAAGGCAATGAATCCTCTCTGTGAGTAACAAGTGTTAGTTTACATCTGCATATTATTCTATACTGTTGAACACAGAAAACCAGTAATACAAGGAAAATACTCAAAATGACCTCTTGAGATTAAATTACATAGGTCAATAAAAGATGGACAATAGTACATTGTACTTAATTGGGGTTGCCTCTGAGTAAACAAGCACAATAAGATATCCACAATATACATACAATTTGTTACCTAAAAACAAATTGTGAACAATTTGACTGCTTGATTAACTGGTTTAAACCTAAACTCTGTTTCAGTCCCTCCTGGTCCTCCAAAAGACCTGCACCATGTTGATGTGGACAAGACTGAGGTGTGGTTGGCCTGGAATTGGCCTGACCGCAATGGAGGAAGTGAAATCACAGGGTTCCTGGTAGAGTATCAGGAAGAGGGAGCAAGGGAGTGGGATGAGTGGAAGACTGTTAGCATCCCAGAGAGTCATGTGACCGGCCTGGAGGAAGGAAAGACCTACCGTTTCAGAGTGAGAGCTGAGAATGCCATTGGCCTCAGCAGACCTGACACCACTGTGCCTATCCTCTGCCAGGAGAAATTGGGTGAGATACTGGTTGAAACCCTACCACACACTGGATCACAAATTAATAATTTCTTGATTGAGATTTTTTCCCCGATTTTTCAATTCTTAATTTAAATTAGAAGCTCAAAGATATTTTTGTAGCTCTTGTTAAATTTGATAATCTGTTGGAATGACCTTCTCTTTCTGCGTGTCCACAGTGGCCCCTATTATCGAGGTGGACGTTAAACTGATTGAAGGCATCATTGTGAAGGCAGGCACCACCATCAGGCTGCCAGCTATCATGAGAGGTATCCCAGTGCCCACTCCCAAATGGTCCATTGAAGGAGAGGAAATCACCAGCCAAGGCAATATCAAGATTGACACTGATAACTTTTCAACTGTGCTCAGTATTAATGAATGCACCAGGAACCACACTGGCACCTACTTGCTTACTGTGTCTAACCCAGCTGGAACAAAGACAGTGGCCTTGAATGTAACAGTTCTAGATGTTCCTGCCGCTCCCATTGGCCCTGCCAACATCCTGGAGGTCACTCCTGACTCTATGACGATTGAATGGCGTCCACCAAAAGATGACGGTGGCAGCCCAGTGACTAACTACATTGTTGAGAAGAGAGAGTCCAACAAGGAGACATGGGGAGGTGTGAGCTCCGGCAGCCTTGCTACCCAGCTCAGGATTTCACGCCTACAGAGGGGAGTGGAGTATGTGGTTCGCATTCGTGCTGAGAACAAGATGGGCATTGGTGCTCCTCTGGAGACCAAGCCCACTGTTGCTGAGCACTCCTTCATGCCACCCAGTCCACCTGGTAAGCCACAGATCTCCGATATCTCAGAGGATGCTGTTACAGTTGGTTGGACCATGCCTCTATCTGATGGTGGCAGCCAGATCATGGGCTACATTGTTGAGCGCAGACACAAAGGAGGAAAGTGGATCCGTGTCAATAAAACACCCTGCAAGGACCTGAGGTACAGAGTCCTTGGTCTGTTTGAGGGCAGTGAGTACGAGTTCAGAGTGTTTGCAGAGAATATTGCTGGCTATAGTGGCCCCTCTCCAAGTTCTGATCCCTGTAAGCCCTGTAGGCCAATCACTGTCCCCAGTGCCCCTGTCAACCCCAGAGTTAAAGATTACAGCAAGACCACTGCTGACCTGGTTTGGCTGAAACCCAGGAAAGATGGAGGCAGTCCCATCCTGGGTTACACTGTGGAAATGACAAAGTCAGATACTGAAGAATGGAAAAAAATGAACCTGGATGATTTCATCAAGCAGTGTGCATACAGGGTGAAGGGTCTGGAAGAGGGCGTGACCTACAGATTCAGAGTCCGTGCCTCAAACATGATTGGAGATGGAGAACCAAGAGAAATCCCTGGGTCCATCACTGCTCAGGATATCCTCATTCCTCCAGAGATTGAGATGGAGGCCACCTGCCGTGACCATGTCACTGTGCGTGCTGGACACAACATCAACATCATTGGTTACATCAAGGCCCGTCCTGAAGCTGAAGTGCTTTGGTCAAAGGAGGAGACAGTCCTGGAGAACAACAAACGCATAACTATCACTCAGAACATGCCTATGGTCCACTTGAGGATCAAGGAAGCCACAAGAAATGACCATGGCAAATACACACTCAAAGCTTCAAATGAGGGAGGTGAAGCTTCCTGCACCATCACAGTCAATGTGTTAGACAGACCCACCCACTGCCAGAACCTGCACATTACCTATGCAACCAGGGACTCATGCATGATAAACTGGGAAGCCCCTAAGGACAATGGTGGATCCGAGATCACCAACTACATTGTGGAATGCCGTGAGCCCAGCATTAGCATGTGGTCCATGATCTCCTCCCACTGCACCAATCGCAAGATCAAGGCCAAGCTGATGGAGGGCCATGAGTACTTCTTCCGTGTCTGTGCCGCAAACAAGATAGGACCTGGACCATCTGTAGAGACCAAGACACCTCTGTTGGCTGTTGACCCAATTGAGAAGCCTGGTGAGCCTGAGAAATTCAGAGCCACTGACATTGGTAAGAACTACGTCTATCTGAGATGGAGGAGGCCCGACTATGATGGTGGCAGCCCCAACCTCTCCTACAACCTAGAGTGTAAAGCCAAAGATGCTGAGGAGTGGCAGAAACTCAACACTGGCACTCTCACTGACACCTTCTTCTTGGCTGACAAGTGTGTAGAGAACCAGACATACACCTTCAGGTAGGTTATTGCAGATTGTTTTGCAGAGTCCTTAAGTGTTATCCAATCTAATGTAAATAACTTTAAAACAATGATCCTTATCATTTCTACTCCAGGGTGCAGACTGTCAATGAAGGAGGTGAAAGTGCCTGGGTGAAACTTGCTGATATTATTGTGAGGGAGGAGATCCAAAAGCCTGTCATTGACCTAAAACTGGCTGGAACTCTGACAGTGATGGCTGGAGAGTCAGTCAGGATGGAGGCCGCCCTCAGAGGAAAGCCCCAGCCTGAGGTTAAGTGGACAAAAGACAAGGCTGTTGGAGACAACCCCAGAATCAGCTATGAGACTGGACCAGACTTCTCCAAGTTCCTTATGACCAAGTCCAGACGCTCTGACACCGGAAAGTATATTATCACTGCCACCAACACAGCTGGCACATTCACGGCATATGCCAATGTTAATGTCCTTGATGTTCCTGGACCTGTAAGGAACCTTAGGATTACTGGCATCGGAGCTGATAAGTGCAGAGTGGTATGGGATGCTCCAGAAGACGATGGAGGTTGTGAGGTGGATAGCTACATCTTGGAGAAATGTGAAACCAGGAGAATGGTCTGGTCTACATATTCAGGCTCTGTTGTCACACCATATTGCAACGTCTCTCGTCTAGTGGAGGGCAATGAGTACATCTTCAGAGTGAGGGCTGAGAACAAAATGGGAACCGGCCCCCCAATGGAAAGTAAGCCTGTCACTGTCAAGACTCAGTTTAACAGACCTGGCCCCCCTGATGCCCCAGAGGTTACAAAGGCAAGTAAATGACCTCTTGTTTACAACCTTTTCATCTATGTATTATGATATGTAGTTTTAATAACAAGTTACTCTGTTAGTCACACTAATATTTTTGTGATGCAGGTGAGTAAAGATGAAATGACAGTGGTCTGGACTCCTCCAGAAAATGATGGAGGAAAGTCAATCACTGGTTACATCCTGGAGAGGAAAGAGAAGAGAGCAGTACGCTGGGTGCCATGCACTAAGAGCCCCATCTCTGAGAGACGCATGAAAGTGTCCAACCTTATTCCCAACCATGAGTACCAGTTCAGGGTGAAGGCTGAGAATGAGGTTGGTCTGGGAGAACCCAGCAAACCTTGCAGACCTGTTGCAGCCAAAGATCCCATTGGTAATATTACAATTGGTGTCTTTATTCCCTTCAAAAATATTCCTGATATTTGTGCTATTTTTCATGAGCTTTGTTTTACTGTCTCTACTTGCAGAGCCTCCCGGCCCCCCTGCAGGCCTGAAGGTGTCTGATAGCACCAAGACCTCTATCACACTGTCCTGGTCTAAACCTGTGTATGATGGTGGTGCCCCCATAATTGGCTACAGTTTGGACTTGAGGCTGAAAAGTGAAGCAGATCCTGAAAATCCCACAGTGGGCTGGAAGAGAATTGACACCCATGGCCCATTGGTACTCACAGAGTTCACCATTGGCCAGCTCGATGAAAAGAAGGAGTATGAATTCAAAGTGTCTGCCCAAAACCAGGTGGGCTGGGGGCGCCATGCCTACTTGAAGGATGCTGTTTCCCCCAAGGAAGTTCTTGGTAAGAATGAACAGTTACTGAAGCCAAATACCGTTATCAGAGTAACATTAATGACATTAAAAAATCTCATATCCAATGTGTTTTCATGGCAACAGAGGCTCCAGAGATCGAGCTTGATGCCAGTCTGAGAAAAGGCCTGGCTGTCAGGGCAGGCTGTCCAATCAGGCTGTTTGCTGTCATTAGAGGAAGGCCTGCCCCTAAGATTACCTGGAAGCGCCTTGGTGTGGACAATGTGGTCCGTCGGGGCCATGTGGACCAGGTTGACAGCATGTCTTTCCTGGTCATCCCTGAGAGTACCAGAGAAGATTCTGGGAAATACTCACTCACTCTGTCCAACTCAGCTGGAGAGAAAGCTATATTCGTCCGTGTTAAAGTGCTCGGTAAACAACAGAAAAATAATGATGAACTTACACCACTTGACTTTTTTTTAACTTACTTTTTTGTTTTAAAAGTTAATTTTCAATGGTAAACAAACAATTGAAATGATTCTTTAATTCATCCTCTGCAGACACCCCTGGTCCTGTTGGTGACCTGGATGCAGCTGATGTTACCAAAACAACAGCTCAGCTGTCTTGGTCACCACCAGAGAATGATGGTGGCAGCCCCATTACAAATTACATTGTGGAAAAACGTGAAGTAGATAGGAAGACCTGGACCAAGTGCACAGAGGACCTGAAGAAGACCAGCTTCAAGGTGACCAACATGACACCTGGCATTGAGTACTACTTCAGAGTCATGGCCTGCAACAAGTATGGTATTGGAGTTCCCCAGGATTCACCCAGGTCCTACCTAGCTGTTGATCCGATCAGTGAGTATCAGCACTGACAGTGTGAATAAGGGGTGATCCTCTGTCTCTTTTGTCTTAACTCCCTCACTGTGTTGCATCCAGGTGAGCCAGATCCTCCAAAGAAGATGGATGTGTTGGAAATTACCAAGAACAGTGCTACACTTGGTTGGCTTAAGCCACTCAGAGACGGAGGAGCCAAGATCAATGGTTATGTGGTGGACTACCAGGAGGAGGGTGCTCCTGAAGACAAGTGGACACCTTACTCTGTGGTCAAAGATCTTACCATTGTGGTGGTTGGTCTTAATGAAGGAAAGAAGTACAAGTTTAGAGTGGCAGCCAGGAACTCAGTGGGTGTCAGCCTGGCCCGAGAGGCAGAGGGGGTATTTGAAGTCAAGGAGCAGCTCAGTGAGTAGACTAGACTAAACTCTACAACAATAGAATCTGTCTGATTTTAATTGTTATTGTTATAATTTAGAAGCCAGAAAAAAAGATATAATTCTTGAATAATAAGTTGAGGTGATCTCGTTAAACCTTTGTTTTTGGCATTTCCTCTCTCTTCAGTGGCTCCTAAGATCATCATGCCTGATGTTGTGACAGTTAGAGCTGGATCTAAGATGGTGATTGAGGCCATTGTGGCGGGTAAACCAGCTCCCTTCTGCAAGTGGAAGCAGGGCAATGAGGACGTGTTGACCTCTGACCGATTGTCTGTTGTTAAGACACTAACAACGTGCACGCTTATCATCAAGAATGTGAGGAGACAGGACAGTGGCTACTACAGCCTGTCAGCTGAGAACAGCACTGGGAAAGTCAACCAGATCCTCAGAGTCACCGTCATGGGTCAGTTTGAACAAGAGATGTTGAAGCTGTTGGTTCTAAACTGAAAAGATACAGATAATAATTAATGACTAAAATATTCATATTCATCATTCATGATTTGTGGTCTTTATCTCTGCAGACATTCCTGGACCCCCTGAAGCTCCTCTAGAGATCACTGAACAGGACATTGATGCCTGCACATTGTTGTGGAACTCCCCACAAGAGGATGGCGGCAGTAACATTACTAACTACATTGTGGAAAAGTGTGATGTCAGTCAGGGTGACTGGATCACTGTGTCCTCATCTTGCACTAAAACCAGCTTCAGGATGACCAAACTTACACCTGGCAAAGAGTATGGCTTCCGGGTCCGAGCTGAAAACAGGTTTGGCATCTCTGAGCCCATCTATTCTGAGAGAATGATTGCCAAATATCCATTTGGTGAGTCTAACTTTTCAGTTTGTTGGATCTTTTACTGATAACCAGTTTTTAGTCCTGTGCTAATTGCTTTTGTCCTGTATAGATCCACCCAGTGAGCCCAGAAGCCTGCAGATCAATAAGATCAACAAGGATTTTGTCATCCTGTCTTGGGAACGTCCCAGCAATGATGGTGGCAGCCCCATTACTGGATACTGCATTGAAAAGAAGGAGCGGAATAGTCTCCTGTGGGTGAAGGCCAATGAATCTGTGGTCAAGGCCACGCAGTACACCTGCACCAATCTGATTGAAGGCTTGGAGTACACATTCAGGGTGTCAGCATTTAACATGGCTGGACAGGGCAAACCCTGCAAACAGACTGACTTCATCACTGCCAGGACTGCTGTTGGTACGAAAACCTCCATCAGTTGATTACAACATCATTCTATCCTGATTTCAGCATGTTTTCTTTTTTAATGTTAAGTAATGATAATAATAATAATATGTAAACAAAAAAAAATTGGTGAGATCATATACAGCAACAAACTGAATGATATTGTTAAGCTGATCCCTGAAATATCAACAAGATGTCATCCTTCGTATTGGGAAAACTCATTGGTAAACAGATTTACTTAGTGTTTCCCATGCCATTATTAGGGTGGTGACCCACACCCCCAGCCTTATGTTTTATATATATATACCGTACTGACCCGAATATAAGACGACCCCTCTTTTTCAAGACCCATTTTTGGAAAAATTAGTGAGCAACCACATGACCTGTAGTTGCAAGCAGATTTTTGACAAACAATGACAATGACAAACTGAAAAATTACACAATATGGCTTTAAGTTACAATGCTGAGATAAATTAATTTCAGGACATTCTGATTATAAACCATTTATTTGAATGATGCACCTGAGCTCAGATTTCAGTGGAAATAATTTAGTAACAACAACCAGCTTCACACTCTTTGTCACTCAGTTGCAGCTTCATTCTTCCTTGTTGACTCAGTATGAGGGCCTACAAACAAGTATCTTTGTATCTCCATATAGACCCACCAGGCAAACCAGAGCCCATGGATGTGACCAAGAACTCTGTGTCCCTTGTCTGGAGCCGTCCCAAGCATGACGGAGGCAGCAAACTCATTGGCTACTATGTTGAGTACACAAAGCTTCCTGAGGAGAAGTGGACTCGCTGTAATGCCAATTGCATGAACATCCAGACAGAGAGCTATGTGGTAACCGGCCTGGAGGAGGGCCAACAGTATCAGTTTAGAATCATCGCCAAGACGGCCATCAACATCAGCATGCCATCAGAGCTGTCTGACCCCATCCCTGTCATTGCAGAGAACGGTATAACTCCATGCACAGCACAAGCAAAACTATAACTGAAAATGTTATAATTTATTAACAATGACAATGATTTTCTCTCCTCTTTGTGGGCAGTTCCTCCTCGTGTGGAACTGGGTATCAACATGAAGAATTTAATTGTGATAAAAGCTGGAGAGAATATTGTCCTGGATGCTGAGGTGTTTGGCAAGCCACTGCCCAAGGTGAGCTGGAAGAGAAATGGAGTGCCACTGGTCCTTACCGAGGGAATGAAGATGATCCAGAAGAAACATGTCCATCTGTTGGAACTGTACTCTGTCACTAGAAAGGAGTCTGGAGACTACACCATTAATGCAGAGAACATCAATGGGTCGAAGTACGCTACCATCAAGGTCAAGGTGCTTGGTAAGTTACATTTTATTTTAAAGTAAAATGGGGGTAATTTGTCTAAGCAAGCACTTTAAGTAAGTGTTCAGAAAATCAAAGTTGTCCTGTTTTCCTTGCAGACAAACCAGGCCCTCCAGCCTCTGTTAAAACTACTAAAGTGTTTGCTGACCGTGTTAAGCTGCGATGGGAACCCCCAGTTGCAGATGGTGGTTCTGAGATCACCAATTATATCATTGAGAAGCGTGAGACCAGCAGGGCCAACTGGGCTCTGGTTACCTCCAACATCCACGGACACCTCACTGACTGCTCAGTGGAGAAACTCATTGAAGGACATGAGTATCAGTTCAGAGTTAGTGCTGAGAACCAGTATGGTGTGGGAGACCCTAAGATGACTGATGCCGTCATGGTGAAGAACCCATATGGTATGCTGAGACCACTATTACAACACACTTTATACTTTTTGTTTATACATGCTTTTATTTATCTTCCAATATCCCAGTGTCCTAGCCAAAACGACATTATCCATGTTGTTATACTGTGATGTTATTATAACATTTTATTTCTTAAAACTCACTGTGCTGATCAATTTGACAAAGCAGTAATGGGACCTGTTACAATCTATCATGATCACCCTATGTTTTCCTTCAGATGTTCCTGGCCCATGCGAGCCACCAGTCATCACCAACATTACCAAGGACTCCATGACAGTGAGCTGGAAGGCTCCAGCTAACGATGGCAAGGCTCCCATCCTGGGCTACCTGGTGGAGAAACGTGAGGCCACTGAACTGACCTGGGCTAAGGTCAACCGCCGGCCAGTCATTGACAGGACCATCAAAGCAGTTCAGCTGACCGAGGGCTCAGAGTATGAGTTCAGAGTCATTGCCATGAACAAGGCTGGTCTGGGCAAACCCAGTGATGCTTCTAATGCTGCACTGGCTGTCGATCCTGTCTGTGAGTATCTGCTTTTAAAAATAATTCCTATTTTAAATAACAAAATATGTGGCAAAATATGTTATCTTTAATTTAGTAAGATGTGTATTTACACATATAAATTAACAAATGCGGCTTTATAACTCTCCAGATCCTCCTGGACCACCTGCTTTCCCCAAAGTGGTGGACTCCACCAAGAGCTCCATTAGCCTCAGCTGGACCAAACCAGCATATGATGGTGGCTGTGAAATCATTGGCTACCTCGTAGAGTGCAAGCGAGTAGATGCTGAAGACTGGACCAAGTGCAATGTTCCACAAAAGCTCAAGGCCACCAAGTTCCTGATGACAGGCCTAATGGACAACACAGAGTACCAGTTCAGAGTAACTGCTGTCAACAAGATTGGCTATAGCGAGCCCAGTGAGGTCCCTGGAAACCATATGCCCAAAGAGATCCTGAGTACGTTCCCCATCTCTCAATTACACTTTATTATTTATTTGATCTTCCATCAATCCATTTTCTACGCCTTTATCCCATACTTGGGGTCAGGGGGGACTGAACCCTGGACAGCTGCCAGCGCCACATATAGACAAACAACACTTATAGACAAACAACCATTCACAATTTAGTATGCTCAATTCACCTATCCCCAGTGTTGCATATTTTTGGCGGCGGGAGGAAACTGGACCTCCAGGAGGAAACCCACGCAGACACGGGGAGAGCATTCAAACTCCACACAGAAAGACGCTGCACCCAACCCAGGAGTTGAACTCAGGACCTTCTTGCTGTTTATTTTATAGATTGGTCACCGGTCTCATCTTGATTGCCATTTCCCTGACATGACTGGATGAAATTCATGGCAGACTTAAATTAAGATTAAGCAGACTTAAAATTATTCTTAAGTCCACTCTGAATCACCTAGTAGTATTAGCTGTAGTCTAATTAAGATGGCTGCCTGTGAAGAAAAGCTAAGCATCAACTGCTTTGTTCCAAACCAAATTTCTCTTCATATTATCACAGTCACCAGTAAAATTGAATAACTTGTGAATGTGTGCAAGCTAATGCAGACATGTTGTCAAAGATCAATTTCTACAACAGAAAATCAGACAAAGTCAGAGTAAATAAAGACTAACACGTGGAATAGTAATAAAATTATGATCAGTGATTTTCTGTCTCCTCTCCAGTTGCTCCTGAAGCTGAGCTTGATGCTGACCTAAGAAAGGCTTTGGTTCTCCGAGCCGGCGTCACCATGAGACTATATGTCCCACTCAGAGGACGTCCAGCACCAAAAGTGACATGGACAAAGGTGGGCGCTAACCTCAAGGAGAGGCAGGGCCTGCTGATCAAGACATCAGAGTGGGATACCCTTCTCATGATTGAGGGGGTCAACAGATATGATGCTGGAAAATATGTTCTGACCTTGGAGAACACCAGCGGCACCAAGAGCTACACCATCGTCGTCAAGGTCCATGGTAAGAATGTGTCAGACAAGGAGAGTGCTTCATTTAGCATGGGTTTTCCTTAAATTTAATTCGGAGCAGAGCAGATCCTTTCATGAAACTGAAGAATTTTAAAATCCTCTTGTTGAAACAATTATTGGGTTTACCCTTAGTTTATATATAATATCTAAAAATATCCAGTGTGTATGGCAATCTTTTTTTTACAGTTTTTTCAAGATTTTATCCATGCACATTGATGAAAAGATGTTCTCATCATATCTGTGATGTGATTTAGTTCAATGCAGTTAATTCAACAAATGTTCTGAGATGAAGGTACTTCTCCTTTTCCCCCTCAGATTCTCCTGGACCTCCTTTGAACCTGACTGTAAAAGAGACCTCTAGAACCCATGCCTGGATCACTTGGGAACCCCCGCTGATCGATGGTGGCAGCGCGGTGAAGAGCTACATTGTAGAGAAGCGTCTGGCTGAGAGGAAGGCCTGGACCTGTGTGTCTGCAGAGTGCCCCAAGACCTCCTTCAGGATCACCAACCTGGAGGCTGGGCAGGCTTACTGCTTCAGAGTGCTGGCTGAAAATGCATATGGCATTGGAGAGGGTTGTGAGACCCCTGGCAGCATCCGAGCCTCAGGTAGCTAAGTCATAGTTTTTATTTTAATTATTTTAGATTTTTTTTTCTACAGCCCAATAGTGTGCCTTAGACTACAATAATGTATTTTGTAGATGAGGTTTATTTACAACAATCCTTTTTGTGTTTTGTTTATCCTTTGCTTAACCATAAAAGTCCAAATAAGATCATTTTAAGAACATTACAAATAACATTATTTTATATATTCTTTTTCAAATATACTAATAAATATACATAATAAATATTATTATACTAGATATTTTAAAGATAAAATATTAAAGACCAGGACCAGGAAGAGACAATAGAGACTAGATGTTTACAAATTGTTGTTAAAGCAAAATTATCATTACAACAACAATAATAATAATAATAATAATAATAATAATAATAATAATAATAACAATGATGATGTCGTCGAAGACTTTGATTCCAAATGCTCTGAAGTCAAAACTACCTGAAAAAGAGAAAGGGGTGGGGGGGACGCAACTGCGAGAAAGAACAGATGAGTGTTAATAATATGTAATATATTAATATCAAGACATGAAGTTTGAGGGAGAGACAGAGAAGAAAGGAGTGAGGGACAGAGAGAAGTGGAGCAGTGTATTGTTACAGTTCCCCAGCAGTCTAATCCTATAGCAGCTTAACTAAAGGATGGTTCAGGCGGGTCCATGTCCCACCTGGACCATCCTTAACTATAGGCTTTATCATAAAGGAAAGTTTTTAGTCTAACCTTAAATGTAGAAAGGGTGTTTGTCTCCCAGACCCAAACTGGAAGAAACTGTTGTAGTCAGTTCAGAGAGGTCTATGGGAGAAAAACTGTCCAGATAAAAATCAGCTGTTACTGCTGATTCCAAGTCTGCTGCACTGGGTGAAATATCATCACCTGAAGTGGGAAGGAGGTAACTAATTTTATCTCTGATGACAACAATTGTATTTGTAAAAAAGTTCATAAAGTCATTACTGCTAAGGTTTATTGGAATAGATGGCTCCACAGAGCTATGACTTTCTGTCAGCATGGCTACAGTGTTGAAAGGGAACCTGGGGTTGTTCTTATTTTCCTCAATTAAAGAAGAATAGTACGAGGCTCTGGCCTTTTTGAGGGCTCTCTTATATTCCATGAAATTATCTTTACAAGCTACATAAAATTCTTCTTGTTTGGTTGAACAACACTTCCCCTCTAGAATCTGTGACTGCTGCTTTAAAGTTGTGTTTGTGAGTTAAACCAAGGAACTCTCCTCTGATTCACTACCTTCTTTCTCAGTGGGGCAACAGCATCAAGTTTTGAATGTAGGCTAGATGCAACGCTGTCAAAACCATGATCAAGCTGTGCAGCAGTAAATTTAAAATAGTCATCTTCTGCTGTATTCATATATGGCACATGGATAGATAACTGTTCTTTGAATTTAGCCACAGCATCATCAGACAGACACCTACTGTAGTGAAACTGCTTCTTAGAAGTTGTGTAATCTAACACAGTGAACTCAAACCTTATTAAGAAATGGTCAGAGAGAAGAGGATTATGAGGAAATATTATTAAATTGTTAACATCAACACCATAGGTGAGAACAAGGTCAAGGGTGTGGTTGAAACACTAAGTAGGTTTGTTTATGTGCTGAGAAAAGCCAATTGAATCTAACAATAGGTTAAACGCAGAACTGAGGCTATCGTTATCAACATCTACATGTATGTAACTTTATCTGCACTGAGAACTATCTCAGATAAAAACTCTGAAAATTCAGCTATAAAATCAGAATAAGGACCAGGTGGATGATACACAGTAACTGGTTTTTCCATTTTCCAGTTTGGATGTGAGAGACTAAGAGTGAGACTTTCAAATGAGTTATATCTAGTCTTAGGTTTAGGATTAATCATTAGACTAGAGTTAAAAATGGCTGCAACTCCTCCTCCTCGGCCTGTGCCCCGAGGAATGTGAGCATTAACATGAGTTGGAGGAGTTGATTCATTCAGACTAACAAAATCCTCCTGCTTTAGCCAGGTTTCAGTAATGCAGAATAGGTCAATGTTGTGATTAATTAACAAATCATTCACTAATAAAGATTTGGATGGAATTGATTTTATGTTTAATAATCCACATTTGATAACCTTATGTTTTGATTCCTCTGTAGTAGTTGTGTTAATCTTAATTAAGTTTCTATGAGAAACTCCTCTTTTTGGTTTAATAAACTTGGATGGTCGAGGAGCAGACACAGTTTCTAGACGTCTATGTGTGGGTGACTGCTCTAACTGGAGCACGAAGAAGCGTGTAGGACTGCAACTCTTCTTCCTGGTCTCAACTCTTGGTTGTCAGATTTTAGGTCTAATAAAATCGGTCAGATTTCTAGATAAGAGAGCTGCTCCATCCAAAGTGGGATGGATGCCGTCTCTCCTAATCAGACCAGGTTTTCCCCAAAAGCTTTACCAATTATCTATAAAGCCCACATCGTTGGCTGGACACCACCACAACAACCAGCGGTTAAATGATGACATGCGGCTATACATGTCATCACTGGTCACATTGGGTAGGGGACCAGAGAAAATTACGGAATCTGACATTGTTTTGGCGTATGTACACACCGACTCAACGTTAATTTTCGTGACCTCCGACTGGCATAGCCAGGTGTCATTACCGCCGACGTGGATAGCAATCTTACCGTATCTACAATTACGTTTAGCCAGCAGTTTAACTGGCCAAAACAACTTTCAGAATGTGGCACAGCTGGTCTGCCTGTGGGTCTATGCAGCTCTCATAGCAGACTATAGCGCATTGTTGACCCAACTCTTCTCTATCCTCAGAGCAACCTGGTGCAGTGACAGATTTCAAAGCTCAGAAAACCACCAAGAATTCCATCACCCTGGGCTGGAAGAAACCCATCACTGATGGTGGAAGCCATGTTACCGCTTACATCCTGGAGCAGAGTGAAGGTGAAGAGAAATGGAAGCAGATCATGAAGGGCAAGGACACCTCATTCACCATTGGTGAACTGACTGAGGGCAAGGAGTACTTGTTCAGAGTGAAGGCACTCAACGAATCCGGAGAGGGACCACCTACTGAGCTCACTGTCATTGCCAAGGACCAGTTTGGTAAGATATCAGACTGACAAACACATTATACCAGATATTATTAATTCCACTTCATTTTGCTGAATATCCAGTTTCTTTGAATTTCAGTGCTACCTGACTGTAACTTGAGCAGTCTGCATGACGGCTGCTTTGTGGTGAAGGAGGGCAGTACCACACGTGTTAACATCCCCATCACTGGTATACCCCAACCCACTGCCACCTGGAAGAAGGGAGATATGGCACTTGGAGACACTGGCCGGATGTGCATCGAGGCATCTCAGGGCATCACCACCCTACTGATCAGAGACTGCCAGAGAGGAGATGCTGACACATACACCATCACTGTCAGGAACAGCGCTGGCTCCAAGGACTGCAAGCTCCAGCTGAAGGTGGTTGGCAAGCCCGGTATCTGCACCGGACCGATTAAGTTTGATGAGATCACTGCCGATGGCATCACTCTCGAATGGGGACCACCCAAAGATGATGGTGGCGCAGAGGTGTCTAACTATATTGTGGAGAAGAGAAGGACAACAGACAATAAGTGGGCCACAGTGGCTTCAGCACTTCAGAAGACCACTATGAGGGTGATCAGACTCCATGATGGCATAGAGTATATCTTCAGAGTGTCCGCTGAGAACAAGTATGGGGTTGGAGAGTACCTGAGGTCTGACCCTGTCATTGCCCAGCATCCATTCAGTGAGTAAACTAATGCTTATTATTGTTAACTATAGTTTTGCCTGAGGTAATCAAGTCTTTTATGGTCTATCTGTTGTTAGAGTGCTTGACATGCTGATGCTATCTGTCTCCTTACACAAAACATTTGACAGTAATGATTGTTATGTTATTCTCTGTGTTTTGGCTCTTTCAAGATGCTGACTTGCCTTTTTAGACAAGTTTTGAATGAGTAATATATTTCAACCCCTGGTTTTTACTGGTTGAGCACAGGTGATGGTGACAAGACCAGTTGACTTCGCAAGATTACATTTTTTTTGCAGATCAAGATCATTTTAGAAATAATAAACTGTTTCCATGTGAATATGGACCTGCACATAACTCTTTCTTTTTCTAAAATAGTGACTCTTGGTGAACTTGTTATTATAGAAACAGATCTATGTGGTGGATAAACCTGTTATGGTTTGTTGAAAGGATTTTTGTGTCATATCTTCTTTCCTAATCCTTGTACTCCTCTGTTATTCTGTGCTTCTCCTAGATGTGCCTGAGGCACCTGCTCCTCCAGAAATTGTGACCATCCGCCATGAGTCAGCCATCTTGACTTGGGCAGATCCAAAGGACACTGGTGGCTCCCCAATTACTGGTAATAGACTGTTATGGATATTAGTTTGTTAATCAAGAACAAACAGCAGTCATCATGATCACCTATTTTTTGCTTTCTGTAGGATATCATTTGGAGTTTAAAGAGAGGAACAGTCTAATGTGGAAACGAGCCAGCAAGACACCTCTCAGAGTGAAGGAGTGCAGAGTCACTGGCCTTATAGAGGGACTAGAATATGAGTTTAGGGTGATAGCCATGAACATGGCTGGCCTAGGAAAGGCAAGCAGAGTCACTGAGGCTGTTGTTGCTCTGGATCCTATTGGTGAGTTCTTTTTTGGTATTTTATTTTTATAGTGACAGTAGATGGACAGATTGTAGTGTTTTGCCAAGTTATTAACAGGTTACGACTTTTTTTTCCTAAGATGAGGATGAAAACTCCTTTTGGTTAATTCTGCTTTTATTTCAACATTTAATAATTTGAGGGAAGTATCTAATGCTGATTTTAATTTGTAAATGTTTTAACATATTTTCTTTGGTGCACTGTTAGATCCCCCTGGCAAGCCTGAAGTAATTAATGCCACCAGGAGCACAGTTACTCTGATTTGGACAGCTCCCAAATATGATGGCGGCTACAAGATTACTGGCTACATGGTGGAGAAACTAGAAGCTGGTGGCAAGGCCTGGATGAAGGCCAATCATGTCAACATCCAGGGTTGTGCCTTCACAGTCACTGACCTGACAGAGGGATCTCAATATCAATTCAGGATCAGGGCCAAGAATGCTGCTGGGGCTATCAGTGTTCCCTCAGAGTCTACTGACCTTATCACCTGCAAGGATGAGTATGGTAAGATGAACTGTAAATTTATTTAGATAGATAGATAGAAGATAAAAGATATTTTATTTGTCACATGCATAGCTATACTCATACAGCCTGCAGTGAAATGTAACCTGATCTACTACCCCAGACCTGTGCATAATAAAATAAATATAATTCAAATAAATATATTCAATAAAAAAATAGGCAGTTTAGAGTTAAAATATTGACTAAACATTCTTGAAATATTTGTAGTCTATTTTCACTAATATATTGTCTATGGGCAGTTAAAGCACAACTTTTTCATCCTCTCTGCAGAGCCTCCAACCATCACAATTGACCCAGACATAAAGGATGGTGTATCGGTCAGAGCAGGAGATACCATTGTGATCTCAGCTTCCAAGATTGTGGGCAAACCTCCACCCACTGCTGTGTGGTCCAAGGGAGGCCGTGAATTCAAGACCTCTGATGTTGTCACTATCAAGACCACTCCCACTTCCTCTACTCTGTCCATCAAGTATGCAAGCAGGAAGAACACAGGAGAATACACCATCACTGCTAGCAATCCCTTCGGCATTAAGGAAGAACATGTTAAGGTGAAGGTCCTGGATATTCCTGGACCTCCAGGCCCCATTGAAGCTAGTAACATTTCAGCTGAGAAGTGTACTCTGACCTGGCTTCCACCAGAGGAAGATGGAGGCTGTTCTATCAAGTCCTACATCCTTGAGAAGAGAGAGACCAGCCGCCTGCAATGGACCAAGCTAGCTGAAAATGTCATGGACTGCAGATATGTCGCCAGTAAATTAATCAAGGGCAATGAGTACATCTTTAGGGTGGCAGCTGTGAATCAGTATGGCACTGGAGACTCAAGTCAGTCTGGTCCAGTCAAAATGGTTGACAGTTTCCGTAAGTTTATATTGTTTATATACTGTTGTAATTTGTTCTTTTTTGATGAAGTTAAATAAATATTATACAACTGCAACTTTAGAGATACATGTAGAATGTTTAAAACCCTTTAAAAGCTCAATCTCTATCTGACCACAATGCCCTTCCATGTTTTATTGCACAGGTCCACCAGGCCCTCCCTCAACCCCAGACATTGATAATGTCAGTAGGAATGCTGTCACCATTTCATGGAAGAGACCAGCACAGGATGGCGGAAGTGACATCAGAGGATATTGTGTAGAGAGGAAAGAGAGGAGGGGAATGAGATGGGTAAGAGCCTCTAAGAGGACAATACCTGACCTGCGCTTTAAGGTACAAGGCCTGAGCGAGGGAGTAGAGTATGAGTTTAGAGTCACTGCTGAGAACAAGGCTGGATTTGGGGAGCCAAGTGAGCCATCACGCCCTGTAATGACCAAGGACATTGTTTGTGAGTAAAACTGGACCTCTCAAATTACATTTAAAACAAGAAAGCATGTGTAGTTGCACCTTTGTAAAAAAGTGCCCTTAATAACTAAACTCTAATCTTTTTTCTATCAGATCCACCTGGTCCTCCATCAAATGCCAGAATTACAGACACAACAAAAACCACAGCTACCTTTGCTTGGGGCCGGCCCCACTACGATGGTGGTTTGGATGTAGAGGGATATATTGTTGAGTACAAAAAGGATGGGCTTGATGACTGGGAGACAGAGACACAGTATCCAGTGAAAGCTACTGAATATGTTATTGGTAAACTTCAAAAAGGCGGCAAATACCACTTCAGAGTCAGTGCTGTAAACTCTGAGGGAGTTGGTGAGCCTGCAGAGGTTGAGAAAGTGACTGAACTTGTGGACAAGGAGACACTCCCAGACTTTGAGCTGGATGCTGAACTGAGAAGAACCCTGGTGGTCAGGTGCCGTGCTTCAATACGTCTGTTTGTTCCAATCAGGGGCACCCCAGTTCCTGAGGTAACATGGAGCAAAGATGACACCAACCTGAAAACACGAGCACACATTGACACCACAGAGTCCTACACATTACTGGTTATTCCCGACTGCACCAGATATGATGCCGGAAAGTACAACCTCTGTCTGGAAAATGTTGCTGGAAAGAAGACAGGCTTTGTTAATGTGAAAGTTCTCGACACACCAGGACCACCAGTCAACCTCAAACCTAGAGAGATCACAAAGAACAGCATCACCCTCCAGTGGGAAATCCCCATAATTGATGGTGGTTCAAAGATTCATAACTACATTGTTGAAAAGAGAGAGGCTACCAAGAAGGCCTACACTGTGCTCAGCACCACATGGCAGAAGTGTTCCTTCAAAATTCCAGATCTTGAGGAAGGTGCTTACTATTATTTCCGTGTCACTGCTGAGAATGACTTGGGTGTAGGTGAGCCAGCTGAAACCCCAGAGCCAATCAGGGTGTCCCAAGCCCCATCTGCACCAGAGAACTTGTATGTTACAGATGTCACTGCTGACAGCGCCAGCCTTGCATGGATCAAGCCCCTGCATGATGGTGGCAGCTTGATCACTGGATACGTCATTGAAGCCCAGAAGAAGGACACTGACCAGTGGGTCCATGTGGCCACCATCAAGGCTTTGGATTATACCGTTACAGATCTGATTGAGGGTGCAGAGTATACCTTCCGCATAATGGCTGTCAACGCATCAGGTAGGAGTGACCCCCGAGAGAGCAGGCCTGCTGTTATCAAGGAGCAGACTTCACCTCCTTCATTTGACCTGCGTGGAGTCTACCAGAAGACAGTTATTGCTAAGGCAAGAGACCGTGTCAAAGTGGAGATTCCAGTGCTTGGCAAACCCAGGCCTGTTGTTTCCTGGAAGAAGGGAGACACAGTACTTAAGGAGACACAAAGAATCAACACTGAAACAACAGCAACATCAACTATCCTCAACATCAACGAGATCAAGAGGACCGATGGAGGCGAGTACTTTATGACTGGAAAGAACATGTTAGGTACAGTGACTGAGAGCATCACTATCCTGGTCCATGACATCCCAGGTCCTCCAACTGGTCCCATTAAGCTGGAAGAGGTCTCATGTGATTATGTTCTTATGTCCTGGGAGGCACCAGAAAATGATGGAGGTGTTCCTATCAACAACTATATTGTTGAGATGCGGGAGACTACCGGTACTTCATGGATGGAGTTGGCAGCTACTGTGATTCGTACCACATTCAAGGCAGCTCGACTTAGCACTGGAACTGAATATCAGTTCCGTGTCAAAGCACAGAACAGATATGGCATTGGACCATGCATTGTCTCTGATCCAGTGGTGGCTGCTTATCCATTTGATGTGCCAGGTCAGCCAGGCATTCCTGTGGTTACATCTTTCAATAAGGATGCTATGACACTGAGTTGGAATGAACCATCCTCTGATGGAGGAAGTGCCATCCTGGGATATCATGTGGAAAGAAAAGAGAAAAACAGCATTCTCTGGCAGAAAATTAGCAAAGCTCTTGTTGTTGGAAATATCTTTAAATCAACAGGCCTTTTTGATGGAATTGCATATGAACACCGTGTTACTGCTGAAAATATGGCTGGTCTGAGCAGACCAAGCAAAGCTTCTGAGCCTATGTATGCTTTGGATCCAGTTGACCCACCAGGAAGGCCTGTGGCACTGAATATCACCAGACATGAGGTGACACTGTCATGGACCAAACCAGAGGGAGATGGTGGATTTTCCATTACAGGATACACAGTTGAGAGGAGAGAGATGCCCAATGGACGCTGGCTCAAAGCCAACTTTAACAATATCCTAGAAACCATTTACACAGTCAGTGGTCTAATTGAAGATGCAACATATGAATTCCGTGTGTTTGCTAGAAACTCAGCTGGTGCTATCAGTGCTCCATCACAGTCATCAGAGGCTATCACATGCAGAGATGACATTGAAGAGCCCAGGCTTGATGTTGATGCATCATATAGCAGCAATGTTGTTGTCATGGCAGGAGAGGTATTCAAGCTAGAGGCCAATGTGACTGGCAGGCCACTTCCATCTCTGGTATGGACCAAAGAAGGAAAGGAGCTTGAGGATACAGGCAAGCTAGAGATAAAGACATCTGACTTCCATACAACTCTTATAAACAAAGACTCCCTCAGGAGAGATGGAGGTGCATTTACTCTGACTGCCAGTAATCCAGGTGGTTTCGCAAAGTTCACATTCAATGTCAAGGTGCTTGACAGACCTGGACCACCAGACTCCCTCACTGTAACTGATGTTGCTGCAGAGAAATGTGTCCTTAATTGGCTTCATCCAACACATGATGGTGGTGCCAAGATTGAGTACTTCATCATTCAGAAGCGTGAGACCAGTAGGCTGGCATGGACAAATGTGGCAACAGATCTTCAAGCAAATAGATTCAAGGTCACCAAACTTCTGAAAGGAAATGAATATATCTTCAGAGTCATGGCTGTTAACAAATATGGTGTAGGTGAACCTGTTGAGTCTGAACCCGTCATCTGTACTAATCCCTATGTCCCCAGTGATCCTCCTCAGCAGCCTGAAGTCACAACCATTACCAAGGACTCTATGGTTGTGTGCTGGGAGCGCCCCGAACATGATGGAGGTAGCAGAATAAATACATATATCATCGAGAGGCGGGATAAGACTGGCCTGAGATGGGTGAGGTGCAACAAGAGGACTGTAACTGACCTACGCTTCAAGGTCTCTGGCCTCACAGTAGGACATGAGTATGAATTCCGAATTCTTGCTGAGAACAATGCAGGTGTAAGCCAGCCCAGTCCTTGCAGTCCACTGTACAAAGCTATAGACACCATCTTCCAGCCTGGACCTCCAGGAAACCCCAGAGTGTTGGATACAACTAAGTCTTCCATCACCCTTGCCTGGAACAAGCCTGTCTATGATGGTGGTTCTGAAATAACTGGTTACATTGTGGAAACCTGCCTGCCAGAGGAGGATGAATGGACAATTCATACTCCCAGGAAAGGATGGACAGCCACTTCCTTCACCATCACCAACTTGAAAGAAAACCAAGAGTATAAAATAAATATCTGTGCAACTAATTGTGAAGGAGTTGGAGAGCCCGCTCCTGTTCCAGGAACCCCCAAGGCTGAAGACAGACTGCTTCCCCCAGAAATTGAACTTGAAGCAGAGCTCCGCAAGGTGGTCTGCCTCAGAGCCTGCAGTACACTTAGACTCTTTGTCCCTATAAAAGGAAGACCAGCACCAGAAGTAAAATGGTCAAGAGAGCATGGAGAGTCCCTGGACAAGGCGAACATTGAAATCACCCCATCATTCACAACTCTTCAAGTTGAAAATGTTGACAGGTTTGATGGAGGTAAATACATGGTAACTGTTGAGAATGCCTCAGGAAGCAAGACAGCCTTTGTTAATGTCAGGGTACTAGATACTCCTGGAGCACCTCAGAATCTGATTGTCAAGGAGATCACAAGAGATTCAGTTTCCCTTGTCTGGGATGCACCTCTCATTGATGGTGGGTCCAGAGTCCGCAACTATATTGTAGAAAAGCGTGAGTCTACTAGAAAGGCCTACTCAACTGTGTGTGGAAGCTGTCATAAATCAAGTTGGAAAGTTGGAGACCTGGATGAAGGAAAGCTATACTCCTTCAGAGTCCTGGCTGAAAATGAATATGGCATTGGTCTCCCAGTAGAGACTGTTGAACCAATTAAAGTGTCAGAGAAGCCTCTACCACCGGGTAAAGTGTCTCTCCGTGAAGTTACTAGCACTAGTGTCACACTAACTTGGGAAAAACCTGACCATGATGGTGGCAGTAGAATCACAGGTTATATTGTTGAGATGCAAGGTAAAGGCAGTGACAAGTGGACCCAGGTTATGGTGGTAAAGACCAATGAAGCTCTTGTAACTGGTCTTACACGGGGTGAGGAGTACATGTTCCGCATCTCAGCTACCAATGAAAAGGGAGTTAGTGACCCACGTCCTCTTAACGTTCCTGTGGTGGCAATGGACCTTGTCATCTCACCAACATTTAAGCTGCTTTTTGGCACGTTCAGTGTGCTCGCAGGAGATGATCTCAAGATAGATGTTCCATATGCTGCCTGTCCCAAAGCCACAGCAACTTGGCTCAAGGATGGTGTTGCTCTTAAGGAGACAACAAGAGTTAATGCTGAAACTACAGACACACATCTTTTCTTGGTCATTAAAGAGGCTTGCAGAGATGATGTGGGCACATATACTATCAAACTGGTCAACACAGCTGGAGAGGCATCCACAGACATCAGTGTTGTTGTTCTAGATAAACCTGGTCCTCCAATTGGTCCAATTAAGTTAGATGAGGTCACTGCTGACAGTGTGGTCCTGTCCTGGAACCCACCAGAGTATGATGGTGGCTGCACTATCAACAATTATATTGTTGAAAAGAGAGATACGTCTACCACTAACTGGCAAATCGTGTCAGCTACAGTGGCCAGAACCACTATCAAGGCTGCTCGTCTGAAGACTGGGTCACAGTACCAGTTTAGGATTGCTGCAGAAAACAGATATGGCAAGTCCTCAGCTCTGCTGTCTGATACCATTATTGCTCAGTATCCATTTGAATTGCCTAGCTCACCACGTTCTGTAGTGGTTCAGTCCGCTACCAAGGAAAGCATGGTGGTTGTTTGGGAGAAACCCAGCAATGATGGTGGAAGCAAAATTATGGGCTATCATTTAGAGCTCAAAGAGAGAAACAGTATACTGTGGGTGAAACAGAACAAGCAACTAATCCCAGAGACCAGATTCAAGGTTCTTGGCCTTGAGGAAGGTATTGAATATGAGTTCAGAGTTTATGCTGAGAACATTGTTGGCCTAAGTAAAGCCAGTAAAGTGAGTGAAATGCAAGTGGCCAGAGATCCCTGTGAGAGACCAGGAAAACCAGAGGCTGTTATTGTGACAAGAAACCAAGTGACACTGCGATGGACAAAACCAGAATATGATGGTGGCATTAAGATCACAGGTTATGTGGTTGAGAAGAAGGAAGCAAACGGTCGCTGGATGAAGGCCAGTTTCACCAACATCATTGAGACTGAATTTGTTGTCACAGGACTTACTGAAGATCAGGTTTATGAATTCCGTGTCATTGCCAGGAATGCAGCAGGTGTCCTGAGTCAGCCCTCTGATTCTACTGGAGCCATCACTGCCAAGGATGAAGTAGATCCACCCAAGATTGACTTGGAAGCTAAGTACTCCCAGGCTGTAGTGGTAAATGCTGGGGAGACATTCAGGCTTGAGGCTGCTGTACATGGTAAGCCTGTGCCCACAATACATTGGCTGAAGGAGGGTCAAGAGATTGCTGAGGCAGCTCGCCTAGAGCTGAAGAACACAGACTTTACAGCTTGCCTGATTGTTAAAGAAGCCATCCGTGTTGATGGAGGTCAGTATACCTTGCTGGTAAAGAATGTTGGGGGAGAGAAAACTGTTAACATTAATGTCAAGGTTCTGGACAGGCCAGGTCCTCCTGAGGGCCCCATCTCCATCTATGGTGTCACTAATGAGAAATGCTCAATTTCTTGGAAGCCTCCCCTGCAAGATGGAGGTAGTGATGTTTCCCATTACATTGTTGAGAGAAGGGAAACCAGCAGATTAGTTTGGACTGTAGTTGAACCAAAGGTTCAGACACTGAACCTGAAAATTACCAAACTTCTTCCTGGCAATGAGTACATCTTCAGAGTTATTCCAGTCAACAAATATGGAGTTGGTGAGCCTCTGGAATCTGAGGCAATGATTGCTAGAAATCCATTTGTCACTCCCAGCCCACCAACAGAAGTAGAAGTCACCACAATCACCAAAGATTCCATGGTGGTGACCTGGGAGAGACCTGCCAATGATGGTGGCAATCCTATTCAAGGATATATTGTTGAGAAACGAGATAAGGATGGTGTGAGATGGACCAGGTGCAACAAGCGCACAGTGAGTGAGCTGCGCTTTAGAGTGACAGGGCTCCTAGAAAACCACAGCTATGAATTCAGAGTTGCTGCTGAGAATGCAGCAGGTGTTGGTACACATAGTGCACCAACAGTGTACTACAAAGCATTGGATCCCATTTTCAAACCAGGCCCACCAAACAACCCCAAGGTGGTTGATACATCTAGGTCCACTGTCTCCCTGACATGGGGCAAACCCATCTATGATGGTGGCTGTGAGATTCAGGCTTACATTATTGAGGCCTGCAATGGGGAATCTGATGAGTGGTTTATGTGCACTCCACCCACTGGAATCACAGATACTAAGTTTACTGTCAAAAAGCTTCTGGAGAAGCATGAGTACAAGTTCAGAGTATGTGCCATCAATAAAGTTGGTGTTGGTGAGCATGCTGATGTTCCAGGAAAAATTCTCATGGAGGAAAAACTTGAGGCCCCTGATCTTGATCTGGATGCTGACATGAGAAAGATGATCAACATTAGGGCAGCAAGCACACTTAGGCTGTTTGTTCCAGTGAGAGGTCGTCCAGCTCCTGAGGTAAAATGGAGTAAGGCTGAGGGCGAGATTAATGAGACTGCACAGATTGACAATACAGGCAGTTATGCATCACTTGTCATTGAGAATGTTGACAGATTTGACAGTGGTAAGTACATCCTGACTGCAGAGAATGCCAGTGGGGCAAAGTCAGTGTTCATTAGTGTCAGAATCCTGGATTCACCTAGCCCACCAACTAACCTCATGGTAAAAGAGATTACCAAAAATTCTGTCACTCTCACATGGGAGCCCCCACTTCTGGATGGTGGCTCAAAGATTAAGCATTACATTGTTGAGAAGCGTGAGAGCACCAGAAAAGTTTACTCTCCCATTACTACCTGCAATAAGATGTCATGGAAAGTTGAGGGTCTTCCAGAGGGTGGAATCTTCTTCTTCAGAGTCCGGGCTGAGAATGAATATGGTGTGGGTCTCCAAGCTAAAACTATAGAACCAATTAAGATATCTGAAAAACCTCAACCACCTGGCAAAGTCAGTGTTGTTGATGTTACTCATAGCACTGTAACTCTCAGCTGGGAGAAGCCTCAACATGATGGTGGCAGTAGAATCAATTACTATGAAGTTGAATTGGCGCCTAAGGATAGTGAGACCTGGTCTGTCTGTGCAAGTGTGAAGGCACTGGAGACTGTAGTGACAAACCTACTGAAAGGAGAAGAGTATCAATTCAGGGTTGTAGCTGTAAACGACAAGGGAAAAAGTGATCCTAGACAACTGGCCCAATCAGTTGTTGCAAAAGACCTTGTTATTGAACCATCTGTTAGACCCAAAGCGAGCACCTACAGTGTTCAGGTGGGATATGACCTTAAGATAGAAGTTCCTGTTGCTGGTCATCCAAAGCCAACCATCACCTGGACCAAGGATGGAGCTGGCCTTAAGCAGACCACAAGAGTCAATGTCACTGACACAGCACATCATACCACTCTCACCATAAAAGATGCCACCAGAGAAGATGGGGGCATGTATAGTATCAATATCATGAATACCCTGGGTTCAAAAGATGCCACTATTGAGGTAATCACACTGGACAAACCCGGCCCACCAACAGGGCCTGTAAAGTTGGAGGACATAAGTGCTGAAAGTATGACTCTTACCTGGGAACCTCCCACATACACAGGTGGTTGCCCAATCTCCAATTATGTGGTGGAGAAGAGAGACACAACCACAACCAACTGGGTGGTTGTATCTGCCACTGTGGCCAGAACCACATTAAAAGTGAGCAACCTGAAAACAGGTGCTGAATACCAGTTCAGAATCTTTGCTGAGAATAGATATGGAAAGAGTTATGCAATTGATTCAGAGCCTGTTGTGGCACAGTATCCTTTCCAGGAGCCTGGGCCACCAGGAACACCATTTGTATCTTCATACACTAAAGACTTTATGGTCGTTGAGTGGCACAAACCCCCATCTGATGGAGGCAGTTCTGTCTTGGGCTACCATCTTGAGAGGAAAGAGAAGAACAGCATCCTCTGGACCAAGATCAACAAAATGCTCATCCAGGACTGCAGGTTTAAATCAACTCCTCTTGAGGAAGGCATTGAGTATGAGTATAGAGTCTATGCTGAGAATATTGTTGGCATTGGAAAATGCAGCAAAGTCTCTGAGGTTTATGTAGCCCGCGACCCATGTGACCCTCCTGGCCGTCCTGAAGCTGTGATTGTGACCAGACACTCAGTAAAGCTGAGGTGGACCCCTCCAGTGTATGATGGTGGAAGTTTAATTACTGGATATGTAGTAGAGAAACGTGACCTTCCGGAAGGGAAGTGGATGAAGGCTAGCTTTGCAAACATCATTGAACATGAATTCACAGTTACTGGCCTAACAGAAGACAGTAAATATGACTTCAGAGTAATAGCAAAGAATGCCGCTGGTGCTGTCAGCAAGCCCTCTGAGTGCACAGGATCCATCACAGCCAAAGATGAAGTTGACCCACCCAAGTGTGAGACAGATCCAATGTATAATCAGACCCTTGTTGTCAGTGCTGGAGAGACTTTCACCCTAGAGGCCAGTGTGGATGGAAAACCCATCCCCACAGTTCAATGGTTCAAGGGAAGTGTTGAAGTTGAAAATTCAGCAAGGGCCGAGATCAAAAACACAGATTTTAAGGCTTTGCTTGTTGTGAAGGATGCCATAAGAGTGGATGGTGGACAGTACACTCTGGTTCTGACTAATGTGGCTGGAACTAAGACTGTTCCATTCAGTGTGAAGGTACTTGACAGACCAGGCCCCTCTGAAGGACCGCTAACTATCAGCAATGTCACTGAGGAGAAGTGCTCACTGTCATGGCTGCCACCCAGACATGATGGCGGAGCTAGCATATCTCACTACATCATTCAGAAGCGGGAAACCAGTCGCTTGGCATGGACTGTAGTCTCCAGTGACTGTGGAGCTACTATGATGAAGGTTACAAAACTGTTAAAGGGCAATGAATACATCTTCAGAGTCTTGGCTGTTAATAAATATGGTGTGGGTGAGCCTCTTGAGTCAGCACCAGTTATCATGAGAAATCCATTTGTTCCTCCAGGCTCACCCAAGGAACTTGAGATTACTAACATTACAAGGGACTCCATGACAGTTTGCTGGAGCCGCCCTGATACCACAGGAGGCAGCGAGATTGTTGGTTACATTATTGAGAAGAGAGATAGAGCTGGTGTGAGGTGGACCAAGTGCAACAAACGCAGGGTTACTGACTTGCGTTTTAGAGTAACAGGACTAACTGAGGACCATGAGTATGAATTCAGGGTATCTGCTGAAAATGCAGCTGGAGTGGGTCAGCCAAGCCCATCTACACTGTACCTCAAAGCCTGTGACCCCTCCTTTGAACCAGGTTGTCCCACGAATGCCCATGTGGTAGACACAACAAAAGACTCTGTGAGTTTGGCTTGGCATAGGCCTATCTATGATGGTGGTTGTGAGATTCAAGGGTATGCTGTAGAAATTACCAAGGTTGATGAGGAGGAGTGGACCATGTGCACCCCACCTACTGGAGTTAATGCTAATAAGTTTACCATTACCAAATTGATAGAACACCAGGAATACAAGGTACGCATCTGTGCAATCAATAAACTGGGTGTGGGTGAGCCCACTGAGATCCAGGGAGTTGTAAAGCCTATAGATAAGATTGATCCACCAGAAGTAATTCTGGATTCAGAGCTCAGGAAGGGAATAGTTGTCCGTGCAGGTGGTTCGATGAGAATCTGTGTTCCATTTAAAGGTCGTCCTTCTCCTGAGATCAATTGGACCAAGGAGGATGGGCAATTACCCAGTAAAGTTCAAATAGAGACTGGAGAAGATTACACACAACTTTCTATTGACATCTGTGACAGATATGATGCTGGAAAATACATCCTCAGCTTGGAAAATAGTGCTGGCGTCAAATCAGCCTTTGTCTCTGTTAAAGTTCTGGACACTCCAGGGGCCCCTCTGAATTTAACAGTTAAAGACATCAAGAGAGAAAGTGTTACCCTGACCTGGGAGCCTCCTCTTATTGATGGTGGTGCAAGAATCAAGAATTACTTGGTTGAAAAACGTGAGTCCACCAGGAAGGTTTATTCTAATGTGGATAACAAGTGCACAAAGACAAGCTACCGTATCACTGGCCTCACTGAAGGAACTATATACTATTTCAGAGTATTAGCTGAGAATGAGTTTGGTGTGGGACAACCCATTGAGACAGAGGATTCAGTCAAGACATCAGAGCCTCCTCTGCCTGTGGGTAAGGTCATTTTGACTGAAGTAACCAAAACCACTGCCTCACTCTCCTGGGAGAAGCCAGTACATGATGGAGGCAGCAGGATCATGGGTTACTACATTGAGATGCAGCCTGTAGGTTCAGAGGAATGGATGGTGGCTGCTACAACCAAAACTTGTGAGGGAACCGTCACAGGCCTCAGTGCAGGACACGAGTACCTGTTTAGAGTGTCTGCTTTCAATGAGAAAGGCAGAAGTGACCCCCGGCCACTTGCTGCATCAGTTACTGCTAAAGATGTAACTATTGAGCCCAGATTCAAGATGGCATTTAACACTTACAGTTTACAGAATGGTGAGGATCTGAAGATTGAAATTCCAGTGATAGGGCGCCCCGTTCCAAAGGTTGAATGGAAAAAGGATGGACAAGCTCTTAAGGAGACAACCAGACTAAACGTATATAGTACACCATCATCTACTAAGATGTGCATCAAGGAAGCTAATAAAGAGGACTCTGGTAAATACACTGTCACAGCCACCAGCAGTGTTGGAACAGCTACAGAGGAAATTACTGTTATTGTCCTTGATAAGCCTGGCCCGCCCACAGGCCCTGTGAAGATCGAGGAGGTTAGTTCTAATTATGTTACTATCTCCTGGGAGCCACCAGAGTATACCGGAGGCTGTCAAATCAACAATTACATTGTGGAGAAGAGAGACACCACCACGACAGCATGGCAGATTGTGTCAGCCACTATTGCTAGGACAACCATAAAAATCACCAACTTAAGGACTGGGGTTGAGTATCAATTCCGAGTCTCTGCTGAGAATAGATACGGCAAGAGCTCTGCCATTTTCTCTGCAGCTGTTATTGTTCAGTATCCATTCAGTGAACCTGCTGCCCCAGGACTGCCAATTATTTCTGCCGCAACCAAGGATAACATGGTCGTTGAGTGGAAACCTCCCACCAACAATGGAGGTAGCCCTGTCATAGGCTATCACCTTGAAAGGAAAGAGAAGAACAGCCTTTTGTGGACTAAACTCAATAAGCTTCTAATCCCAGAGACACGTTTCAAGTCTACAGAGCTAGAAGAAGGTATTGAGTATGAATTCAGGGTCTATGCTGAGAACATTGCTGGAATCAGCCCAGCAAGCAAGGTCTCTGAGAGTACAGTTGCCAGAGACCCCTGTGACCCACCAGGAACACCAGAAGCTATTGAAATAACCAGAAACCATGTGACACTCCAGTGGACTAAACCTCAGTATGATGGAGGCAGTGTAATCACTGGCTATGTGATTGAAAGAAGAAAGCACCCAGATACCCGCTGGATGAAAGCCAGCTTCACCAACATCATTGATACCCAGTTCACATACGGTGGCATGACTGAGGGCCGTGTTTATGAGTTTAGAGTCATTGCCAGAAATGCTGCTGGCATTTCCAGCCTTCCTTCACAGAGCACTGGAGAGATTACTGCCCAAGATGAAATTGAGGCTCCAGGAGCCACAATGGATTCTAAATTCAAGGATCTGACGGTTGTTAAAGCAGGTGAAACATTTGTCATTGATGCAGACTACACTGGTAAGCCTCTGCCTGAGGTCATTTGGTTGAAGGATGGAAAGGAAATTGACAAAACCACACCAAGGATGGAGATCAAGACTACACTCACACGTACCATCCTAACAGTCAAAGACTGCATTAGAGTTGACGGTGGACACTTTGTTCTCAAACTTGTCAATGTCGGTGGAGTTAAAATGATCCCAGTTAATGTTAAGGTACTTGATAGACCTGGTCCTCCAGATGGGCCATTAGAAATCAAAGGGGTCACAGCTGAGAAATGTTATCTTCATTGGAACCATCCATCACATGATGGTGGAGCAAGCATCTCTCACTACATCATTGAGAAGAGAGAGACTAGTCGTTTATCATGGACCATGGTTGAGCCCAAGATCCAGGCCATCAGTTACAAAGTCACAAAACTGCTCCCTGGCAATGAATACATCTTCAGAGTCACAGCTGTTAATAAATATGGTGTTGGTGAACCTTTGGAATCTGATCCTGTTGTTGCCCGTAACCCCTTCACTACTCCCAGTTCTCCCTCCACCCCAGAGGTGAGTGCTATCACCAGGGACTCCATGGTGCTTACCTGGGATAGGCCAGAGAATAATGGAGGAGCTGAAATTGAAGGATATATCCTTGAAAAACGTGATAAAGATGGCATCAGATGGTCTAAGTGTAACAAGAAGAGGGTGAGTGACCTGAGATTCAGATGCACTGGCCTCACAGAAGGCCACTCTTATGAATTCAGGGTCTCGGCTGAAAATGCTGCTGGTGTGGGAAAACCTAGTGCGCCAACTCAATACTTCAAGGCCTGTGATGCCACTTATCCACCAGGACCTCCAAATAACCCCAAAGTCACAGACCATTCAAGCACCACAGTCTCCCTGTCCTGGTCCAGGCCTATATATGATGGTGGGGCACAGATCAGTGGATATGTTGTTGAGATGAAGGAGGCAGCAGATGATGAATGGATAATTTGTACACCATACACTGGTGTCCAGGGTACTCACTACACTGTGAAGAAACTGAAGGAGAATGCAGAGTACAACTTCCGCATTTGTGCTGTTAACGCTGAGGGAGTAGGAGAGCCAGTGGACCTACCTGGGTCTGTGGTTGCTGCAGAAAAGCTGGAAGCTCCTGAAATTGAACTAGATGCTGACCTTAGGAAGATGGTCAATATTCGTGCCTCTGCCACCCTTCGGCTGTTTGTAACAATAAGGGGAAAACCTGAACCTGAGGTTAGATGGTCAAAAGCTGATGGCACTCTGAATGAACGTACCCAGATTGAAGTTACAAGCTCTTACACAATGCTGGTGATTGAGAATGTTGACAGATTTGACACTGGAAAGTATGTACTCACTCTTGAGAATCTTAGTGGCTCTAAATCAGCGTTCGTCAATGTTAGAGTTCTGGACTCCCCCAGTGCTCCCACCAACCTAGAGGTTAAGGATGTGAAGAGAAATTCTGTCTCTCTCTCTTGGGAACCTCCTCTAATTGATGGTGGGGCTAAGATATCACACTATATTGTGGAAAAGAGAGAGCAGAAGAGAATGGCTTTCAATAGTGTTTGCACAAACTGTGTGAGGAACTCGTACATAATTTCTGACCTGCAGGAGGGAGGCCGATATTATTTCCGTATTTTGGCTGTGAATGAGCTTGGAGTTGGTCTGCCTGCCTTGACCGATCAAGTTAAGGTGTCTGAGGCTCCCTTACCCCCTGGAAAGGTTACCCTGGTGGATGTAGCTCGTCATTCTGTCACTCTTTCCTGGGAGAAACCTGACCATGATGGAGGCAGTAAGATCACAAACTATATTGTTGAGATGCAGCCCAAGGGAGATGACAAATGGACTGTGTGCAGTGAGGCTAAAGCACTGGAAGCCACTGTTGATGGACTTACAACTGGAGAGGAATACTCCTTTAGGGTGACTGCTGTGAATGACAAGGGCAAGAGTGATGCCAAACCTTTGGCTACCCCTGTGGTGGTGAAGGACATTGCAGTAGAGCCTATCATCAACCTACTGTTTAACACATATAGTGTTAAAGCAGGAGATGACATGAAGATTGATGTTCCTTTCAAAGGAAAACCTCAACCAGAGGTGTCCTGGAAAAAGGATGGCCATGTGCTTAAGCAGACAACTAGAGTGAATGTTCTTATGTCGAAGACCTCATCAAAGATTATCATCAAGGATGCAACCAAGGAGGATGTAGGAAAATATGAGATTACTTTGATTAACTCAGTTGGCACAAAGACAGCTGAAATCTCTGTTATAGTACTGGACAAACCTGGCCCACCAAGTAACATTAAGGTGGATGAGGTGAGTGCAGACTTCATCTGTTTGTCTTGGGATCCTCCAACCTATGACGGTGGATGCCAGATTAACAACTATGTGGTGGAGAAGAGAGATACTACAACAACCACATGGCAGATTGTCTCAGCCACAGTAGCTAGGACATCAATCAAAGTGTCTCGCCTCAATCATGGAACAGAGTATCAGTTCCGTATTGCAGCTGAGAACCGTTATGGCAAGAGTCATGCTATTGATTCTGCTCCTGTTGTTGCTCAGTATCCCTTTGAACCTCCTGGCGCACCAACTAATCTCCATGTTTCCCACGCCACCAAGACTGGCATGCTTGTTGTATGGGGCAGACCTGCCAGTGATGGGGGAAGCCCTGTTATGGGTTATCACATAGAATGCAAAGAACAGAGCAGCATTCTGTGGACTAAAGTCAACAGAGCACTTCTGGCTGAGAACCAGTTTAAAATGACAGGTATCGAAGAAGGTCTACTGTATCAGTTCAGAGTCTATGCTGAGAATATTGCTGGCATTGGTCCATGCTCCAAGGCCAGTGACCCTGTGGCAGCCAGAGATCCATGTGAACCTCCACATAACCTTAGAGTTACCAACATTACAAGGACATCAGTTTCTCTCTTCTGGGACAAACCAGAGTTTGATGGTGGAGTAAAGATTACTGGTTACATTGTGGAGCGTAAGGAACTTCCTAATGGCCGCTGGCTGAAATGCAACTTTACTAACCTGCAGGACACCTTCTTTGATGTCACTGGTCTCATAGAGGATGTCCAATATGAATTCCATGTCATTGCTAAAAATTCTGCAGAGCAATTGAGTGTTCCTTCAGAGAGCACCGGGCCTATCACAGTCAAGGATGATGTAGACCCTCCCACTATTATTCTAGAAGACAAGTTTAGACAGTTGGTTGTCATCAAAGCTGGGGAGATCATCAGAATTGATGCTGAAATCACAGGTCGCCCACTCCCAGTTGTTTCATGGTCTAAGGATGGAAAGGAGATTGTAGCCAAGGCCAGGTGTGAAATCACCTCCACTAACTTTACAACCACCCTGATTGTCAGAGATGCTATCAGGAGAGACTCTGGCCAGTACGTCTTAACCCTTCACAATGTGGCAGGAACCAGATCTGTGGCTGTAAACTGTAAGGTGTTGGACAGACCTGGGCCAGCTTCAGGACCTTTGGCAGTGTCTGGGCTCACAGCAGAAAAATGCACCCTAACATGGGGACCCCCTCAGGAGAATGGTGGTGCTGAAATTATGCATTACATTGTAGAAAAGCGTGAGACAAGTCGCCTTGCTTGGACTCTTGTTTATGGAGACATGAAGGCAACTACCTGTAAAGTTACCAAGCTGCTTAAGGGAAATGAGTACATTTTTAGAGTCAGGGGAGTCAACAAATATGGAGATGGTGAGGCTCTGGAGAGTGAGCCAGTAAAGGCCCTGGATCCATTTACTGTACCTGCAGCTCCCACTAATGTCCAGGTCACCTCAGTTACTAGTGAGGCAATGACCATCTGTTGGGAAAGACCTGTTTCTGATGGTGGCAACAGCATCTGTGGCTATGTCATTGAAAAGCGAGAGAAGACTGGTCTTCGCTGGTGTCGTGTTAACAAGAAACCTGTTTATGACCTTAGAGTCAAAGCCTCACACCTTCGTGATGGATGTGAGTATGAGTACAGAGTGTTTGCAGAGAATGCTGCTGGTCTCAGTGCACCTAGTATCCCTTGCCCACTCACCAAGGCTGAAGACCCACAGTTCCTGCCCTCACCTCCTGCCAAGCCTAAAATAATTGACTGTACAAAGACTACAGCCACCCTGTCATGGAATAAGCCACTTTTTGATGGTGGGGCACCTGTGACTGGTTACAGAGTGGAATACAGGAACACCTCAGATGATGAGTGGATTGTTGGAGTCCAGAACACAAAGAACACAGAATTTACAGTGGTTGGTTTAACTCCTGGGGCTGAATATGTGTTTGTTATCAAGTCCATTAACAAGATTGGAGTCAGTGAACCCAGTCCTGAGTCAGACAAACAGGTTGCCAGAGAAAAAGTGGAAGAGCCAGCCTTTGACATCAGTAATGAGATGAGGAAGACTCTTATTGTAAAGGATGGAAGCTCATTCACTATGACAGTACCCTTCAAAGGCAAACCTATCCCCAGTGTTACATGGACTAAACCTGATGTTGACCTCAGAGTCCGTGCTGTTATTGATACCACAGACACCTTCACCTCTATCACCTTAGAAAAAGCAACTCGCAGTGACTCTGGCAAATACACCGTCACTTTGTCCAACGTAGCTGGAACTGCCTCCTTGACACTGACTGTTAGAGTTCTGGACTCACCTGGACCTCCTGCACGCGTAGAAGTCAAGGAAGTGACCAAGTCTTCTGCCATTGTAACCTGGGACACTCCTGAGAATGAGGGAGGAGGACCAGTCAAGAACTATCTTATTGATTTCCGTGAGGCCAGCAAGAAAGGCTGGTCTCGCTTAACTGACACATGCCACAGACTGACATATAAGGTAACAGACCTGCAGGAAGGAGGAGTTTACTACTTCAGAGTGACAGGCGAGAACGAGTATGGTGTTGGTGTTCCTGGTGAGACAAAAGAGGGAACCAAGATCACAGGTAATTAATTTTTTTTATCTTCATAACTTTAAAGTTAACATTGTACAATGTACCTGATTATTTCAATTAAAACAAATCATGTTCTCTCTCTCAAGAAAAACCAAGCCCCCCACCAAAGCTTGGTGTGACTGATGTGACTAAGGAGAGTGTGTCCTTGGCCTGGGCTAAACCAGAACATGATGGAGGCAGCAGAATTACTGGCTACCTAGTGGAAGCTCAGGAGAAAGGCCAGGAGAAGTGGGTTAAGTGTGGTGTGACCAAGTCCATCCACTTTACAGTGTCTGGTCTGAGGGAGAATGCAGAGTATTTCTTCAGGATCAGAGCTGAGAACCATGCTGGACTCAGTGATGTTAAGGAGATGGTTAGCCCTGTGGTGGTCAAAGACCAGTTTGGTGAGTTTAACGGCTTCATATTAAAAAAGCAGTACAAATAGCACAATAAGTCATTATTTATTAGTCACAGTTGTACAGAATCAGGAAGTAACCATGTGAGGTGGCATAATATTAAATGTAATGTCCCCGGCTATAACTCTCTTTGTTGCTTTCTACAGAGTCCCCTGAAATCAACATGAAGGATTTCCCTCACAACACAGTATATGTTAGAGCTGGCTCCACCCTTAAGTGCGAGATCCCACTGACAGGTCGTCCTTTGCCTAAAGTCACCCTGTCCAAGGATGATGTGCTGCTCAAGTCAACAATGAGGTTCAACTCCGAAGTCACCCCTGATAGCATTAAGATCATTTTACGCGAGAGCATTGCTGGAGACTCAGGACGCTATGATATCACTGCCTCCAACTCCAGTGGAACCACCAAGTCTTTTGTCAACATTGTGGTTCTGGATCGTCCCAGTGCCCCACTTGGACCTGTGGAGCTGTTTGATGTGACAGAAGACAGTGTTAGCCTGAAGTGGCTCCCACCGGCATATGATGGTGGCAGCCCAATCACCAACTATATCATACAGAAGAGAGAGACAACCACAGCCAACTGGAGAGATGTCTCTTCTGCTGTGGCCCGCTGCACTATTAAGATCATGAAGCTGACCACTGGCCTTGAGTACCAATTCAGAATCAGGGCTGAGAACAGATATGGAATCAGCGAGCACATTGACTCACCAGCGGTCGCTGTCATCCTCCCTTACAGTAAGTTTTTTTTTCTTTTTGCCTTTTTCTTTTATCTTTATATTTGTTCCTTTTTTCTAATCTGTTTTTCACACCGAACATATAAACCTTTCAAGTCTTTCTTCCCTTCTTCATTCTCACCTGCCAGCTATTCCTGATGTTCCTGCCGCTCCAGAGATTACTGCTGTAACTAGGGAAACCATTACTGTAGCCTGGAAGGAACCCAAGTCAGATGGTGGCAGTCATGTGTTTGGCTACCATCTCCAGATGAAAGATAGAAACAGCATCCTTTGGCAGAGAGTCAACAAAATGGTTATCCGTGCTACACACTTTAAAGTCACCAATATTAATGCTGGACTTATTTATGAGTTCAAGGTAGCAGCAGAAAATGCTGCTGGAATCAGTGGTTTCAGCAAGGTTTCTGATGCAGTGCTAGCAATTGATGCCTGTGGTGAGTAGAATGTCAAAAGCTCTTTTTAAAAAATAATGGGAATTCAATTTTACATCCACAGTTGTCTTATGAGTTGCCACTGTTTTTGCAGAGGCACCCACCAACTTGCGCATCAGTGACATCACCAAAAACTCCATTAGCCTGGCTTGGCAGAAACCCAGTTACGATGGTGGATCCCCGATCACTGGCTACATTATTGAAAAGAGAGAGGGTGTAAGTGCTAAGTGGTCCAAGACTAACCTCACCAATGTCACTGACACCCGCTTCACTGTGACTGGCCTAACACAGGATGAGACATATGAGTTCAGAGTCATGGCTAAGAATGCTGTTGGCTCAGTGAGCAACCCATCCCTGACTGCTGGACCAGCCCCATGCGTGGACACCTATGGTAGGTCTCTTTATTTTAAGCATTTTTTGCACAATTTATTACATCATTCCACTCAGAGAATAAACACTTTACATCTCAGACACATAGTGGTGGTCTTCTTGTGACCACTCAAAGGGCTTTACACTACAAATCACATTAATCCATTCACACAGCTTCACTATGTATGTGTTTTCTGAAACTGGACCACATTTCGGACATTATTTTTGTCTAATCTATATATGTCTATATATGATGCATAAATATATATGTGTGTGTGTGTGTGTGTGTGTGTGTGTGTCATCAGAATCTGTGCTCATCTGTCTGTTGTTTCCTTTATCATTTAGGTGCCCCAGAGATTGAAATACCTCAGGAGTATCTTGGTGAGGTCAAACACAAGGCTGGCTCTAACGTGGAACTCAAGTTCAATCTCACAGCCAAACCTGCTCCCACTATTGAGTGGTTTAAGGATGGTAGAGAGCTGGAGCCCACAGCACAGCTGTCTTTCAAACACACATCTGAGTACACCAGTTTGTTCCTGAAGGAAACCACTCGTTTGAATTCTGGTACCTATGATGTTAAGGTGAAGAACTCCTTGGGATCTGCCTGTGCTGTTGTCCGGTTGCTCATTCAAGGTATTCAGATATTTCTCAAAAAATCCTCTCATGACAGTAAATTTTGTCACACATTTAGTTAAATCCATTGTATCCATTATAAAATTTGTCATTCCTTTATCTAGATAAACCTGGCCCCCCTGCTGGAGAGATTCAGTTTAAGAAGGTGACCGCTGACAACATTACCATTATGTGGTCCCCACCTGCTGATGAGGGTGGTGCCATGGTTACTCATTACATTGTGGAGAAGAGGGAGACCAGCAGGATCATGTGGTCCATTGTGTCTGAGAAACTGGTCGACTGCATTGTTAATGTTCCTAGACTCATCCAGGGCAATGAGTACATCTTCAGAGTCCGTGGTGTAAACAAATATGGCATTGGAGACCCACTGGAATCTGAGCCCATAATTGCAAAGAATGCATATGGTAAGAAACAGTAAAATCATCATCATTCCCATAACAACTATGCAGTCCAATGTTTAACAGAGGGTATAAAAGACAACTCAATTTAATTGTTTAATTTTGTGAATATATCAGAAGCAGGCTCTCAACACTGAAAAGTTGTGAATTACAGAAAATATAGCTTTTGAAAAACTTTAAACAACAACAAAAAAAAGTTTATTTCAACTAAACTTGTCATTTTGATTATATACAGTTCCTCCTAGCGAGCCATCCAAGCCTAAAGTGACCATGATCACCAAATCAACCATGACAGTAATCTGGGAAAGACCAGCATTGGATGGTGGCTGTGACATTGATGGCTACTACCTGGAGAAGAGGGAGAAGAAAAGTTTGCAGTGGTTCAAGGTTTGTTCACTAACCTATTTTTTGAGTTTTTTTTTATCATATAAGAAGCCAGACTAAACACTGTCATGTATAAAAATCTTTGTTGGGAATGTTTTAACCAGGTGGTGAAGGGTACCATCCGGGACACCAGACAGAAAGTCACAAACCTGGTGGAGAACAATGAGTACCAGTACAGAGTTTGTGCTGTGAACAAGGCAGGAGCAGGAAACTACTCTGAGGCCTCTGACCTCTACAAGGCCTATGATCCCATTGGTATGGTTTTAATTTGTTTATAGCATTAATAACAGTCTTCAATTTAGATGGAAATAATGCACAAACATTCATCTTGTCTCCAGATCTACCTGGTGAACCATCCAAGCTGCATGTAATTGACTCCACAAAGACCTCCATCACTCTCGGCTGGGAGAAGCCCGTCTATGATGGGGGCAGTGAAATCACACACTACATTTTAGACCAGATGAACAGTGAAGACAAAGAATGGGTGACCATCAACCCACAGGTTAAGACCTGCGAGTATGTGGTGTCCTACCTTAAACCTGGAACCTACTACTACTTCAGAGTTTCTGCTGTCAACTCTAAAGGCAAAGGAGAAGACATCAAAATGTATCAGCCTGTGCAAGCCAAAGATATCCTTGGTTTGTATTCATATAGACTTTTCTGCTTCTCTCTAGATTTAATTTATTGTAATTGATCATTATGATAACTAAATCCATATTCTGTTGCTTTATAATCATGCCATTATTAATACCCTGAATTCCTCTTTCTTGCTTCATTTTTGTTCACGCTTTTCCAACAGAGGAAGCTGATTTGGACTTGGATGTTCCTATGATGACTCAATACACCGCCAGGTCTGGCCGTGATGTAGAGGTGTTCATCCCCCTGAAGGGACGCCCTGCCCCCAATGTCACCTGGCGCCGTGGTGACCGTAACATGGCTGGTGACAACCGCTATACTATCAATAGCTCTGATCGAGCCACCACACTCCTCATACCCAAGGTCACCCGCGATGACTGCGGAAAGTACCTGTTGGAGATTGAGAACGGAGTGGGAGAGCCCAAGATAATTACTGTGTCCCTTAAGGTTCTCGACAGTCCATCCGTCTGCCAGAAATTGATGATCAAGAATGTGACAAGAGGAAAGCTGACCCTTAGCTGGGAGGCTCCTCTCATTGACGGTGGTTCCCCTGTCACTAATTACATTGTTGAAAAGAAGACTTCCACCATGAAGGCTTATCAGATGATTACTGCTGAATGTGCCAACACAACATACAAGGTGTCTGGCCTGGAGGAGGATGTAGCTTACTTCTTCCGTGTGTCTGCTGAAAACGAGTATGGTGTGGGTGACACCTGTGAAACCACTGAGCCTGTCAGAGCCACTGAAACTCCAGGAGCAGTTAAAGACCTGATTATGCTGGATTCCACAAAGACCTCTGTTACCCTGCAGTGGACTAGACCCGACCACAATGGTGGCAGTCACATTACTGAATACATCATTGAAAAGCGATCCAAGGAAGATCCCACTTGGACTTTGGGTGCTACATGCAAGCGCTGCAGTTGCGAAGTCACAGGACTCAAGGAGAATGCCATCATGGACTTCAGGGTGTTTGCCAAGAATGAGAAGGGCAACAGTGACTTCTCCCAAATTGGTCCAATCACAGTGATGGACTTCATCATTCCACCAGAGGCCACTCTCAGCGATTACCCCAATGGAGAGCTTGCTGTTCGTATTGGTCAGAACATCCACATCGAACTGCCCTTCAAGGGTAAACCAAGACCCGCAATCAGCTGGCTGAAGGATAACTTGCCTCTGAAAGAAAGCGAAAAGATTCGCTTTAGGACCACTGATAACAAAACTGCAGTTACAGTCAGGGGAGCTCAGAAGGAGCATGCTGGACAATACACCTTGGTTTTGGACAATAGGGTCATCAAGAACTATTTTGATATTAATGTGATCACTCTGGGACCACCATCAGCACCTGTTGGTCCTATCCGCTTTGATGAAATTAAAGCTCAGAGTATCATCATCTCCTGGGATGAGCCAAAGGAGGATGGAGGTGGGGAGATCACCTGCTACAGTGTGGAAAAACGTGAGACCTCCCAGGCCAACTGGAAGATGGTCTGCTCCAGTGTTGTCAGGACCAGCTTTAAAATTCCAAACTTGGTCAAGGGTACACACTACCAGTTAAGGGTTCGTGCAGAGAATAAGTATGGAGTCAGTGAACCACTGAACTCATCAGAAGTTGTTGCACAGCACCAATACAAACCTCCAGGTCCTCCAGGGAAGCCAGTAGCCTATAATGTCACCAGTGACGGTGTGACCATCAAGTGGGAGGCCCCAGGATTTGATGGAGGATCCCCTATTTTGGGCTATCATATTGAGAAGAAGGACAGGAACAGCCTCTTGTGGCAGAAAGTGAACTCCACAATCATCTCCAACAGAGAATACAGAATCATCGGTCTCATGGAGGGATTGGAGTACTCATTCAGGGTCTACGCTGAGAATAATGCTGGACTTAGTCCTGTCAGTGAACAGAGCAAACATGCACTTGCTATCTCCCCTGTT